>OZ008367.1:305872087-307072087 GCA_963931995.1 Phaonia tiefii
TGAAAACGAATTTTGATAAAGAAAAACAACTTAAATGAACTGTTAACAATTTAATGAATAAAAATACTATATTGCCATTTGATAAATACGTATCTGAGTAAAATATATTTAATAGGCAAAACAATATACAAATGTGATTAAAACATAACTCTTGTGATTGACGGCCTGGAGTTGAGTGAATTATTCGTAAAATATGTAAATCGAAAATGTTAAGCGATTCCTGCATCTATCTTATGATCCATGGAACAGTGTTGTATGATTAATATTAATTAAAAAAAAAACAGTGCTGGAAAATTTGATAGTCGCTGAAAATAGTTTTTTTCATAAATTTTACGTTCTACATTTCATGGGTACCGATTCACTCAGTAGACTTGCCTCTATCCGATAAATTTACTAGATCGTTAAAACATTTTTCGACTACAACAGTGTAATTAGAGAAAAGCTAAGTAGCCAGTTTGTGAATTAAGCATCACAGTAATCGATTCTTATGTTTTAGGAATCGACTTTTAAATTGCACCGCTCAATCGAATGCTTGACCCATTGCCCCATTTTAATTCTTAGTTTTTTTTTAAATAAATCTGATTCATTCGCCCAGTCATATTTATGCAAAGGGTTCACCCTTCTTATGGACTAAATTATTGTGGCGTATGATTAACATGATTTTAACTTCGCTGCATATAGGTCAAATTATCAAATAAAATAATTATATTAAGTCTTTGTGTTAGTAATCAGATTTAATTCCTCTTTATTATTATATTGGAGGCCATAATCGGAAAGTAATGAGGAAATACTGTTCTCTTTCATTTGCGGCAAATATTAGTTAACGTCAGTTATATCGTATGATTAATAATAATTAAAATTAGTATATAATTAGTATCTTATTCATAGAAATTGTAACAGATTTATTAGACAATTTTTAAATGGAAATGTTGCCAAATTTTACGAATACTTCTCCCGTTTACATCCCACGAATGGATTAAATAGGGCTTTTCACAAACCTGTAAGCTGTGCGCTTTCTAGTTTTACACTCACTGATTGGGGTCTATAGGTTAACACCGGTTGCGATCGGTAAATATTAAGAATACGTCTCCTAAATTTCACAGCTAAAGTGAATGCTCTGAACAATCAATAACCATCGAACGATTTTAATTCAGAATCTATATTTACTAATAACGTCCTTCAACGCAATAAATCAAAAATGCTAAGCTATTCCTGCATCTGTCGTATGATCCATGGAACAGTGTTGTATGATTAATATAAATAAAAAAATTCAATTGCGTATAAGTAATAATAAATTCAATAACCTTCATGCGTCACAGAGGATTCAATCAATTTTTAAATTCTTTATATTAACTTCACCTGTCTGTATGCATGCATGACGAAAATCTTTGGATTGATTTTTAACCCTTTTCCCGTGATCCAATCGAGCTGAAACTTTGCAGGCAAACTAATGGCGACGACAGAAATGAATGGATAAAGGGGCGTGGTCATAACAGATCACAAATTAAAAACCATTATTTCTGCTCCTAGTAACGGTAGTGAAGAATTGAAGATATACTCTTTGTATAGTTGTCATTTAAAGTTTGGGTCTAGAGTAATGTGTAAAATAAAAAACCAAGTGTCATATGTAAAGGGTTGGTTGTTTATTTTCTTTACCTGTTTTATGAATTTGAGATTTGCTTAAAAGTTTCATAAATGTGGCATGTTTGCTGGAAGAGGGCTTTCCCTTTGGCGTATGATTAATAAAAATAATGAAAGTCAAGGTCGTATAAGTTATAACAAATTGAATTAATTTCATATGTAATTATGGTTTTAGCCAGTTTTTGTTTTCATTATATACTTAATAAGTAATTGTAAGAACAACTTTAAAGCTTCACCAACTTCACTTGTGTTTGGAGAAAGACAATTACCGCAAGGATATTTATGTATATCAAGAACTGATCGGCTAATGCGGCCTTGATAAATTAACGAGATTGTCAATGAACAACGCAACAAATCGTATGTTTCTGATTCTCAAACTTAGTTTCCCATCACATAAAGGGATAGCGCAGATTGTAATTTATACACTCGATATTGCCGCCGTCGCGAGTTAACCGTCGCCCAAAGCAACACAAGGTGGTAAGATCGGAAATGGAAATCATGTTGTCTTGTACAAGAGCCACTGTTGCTTACCATTTCATCACTGACGGTCAAACTGGTTAAAGCTAAACAAGAAAGGCTTTGACAGAATACTCTGTATAACGCCGATACATATTTGGATTCAAACTTTATCGTCCCTGTAATAATGAACAACAAAATAGCCGTAAATGCTGCAGTGTGAAATTTGAAATCTGAGTCTCCCGTGACGATTTTAAAGTGCCAATGTGAAGTCTGAAATCTTAGACTCCCGTGACGATTTTAAAGTGAGGACAGGCACATAATTTTAAAGGCAGTGAATGTCTCGGAGATACATACAAGGCTATATGAACTGGTATTGAACTCATGTTCTCGTGGATAAGAGCCGCTCATAAAGTTCATAATATTTAGAGTTCAACTAGAATGATATACAGAGTATTCTACCAAACTTATATATCCCAGTTTGGTAGAATGCTCTGTATATCAATAATACATGTTTACATTCTAAAGTAAAGGATTCCCGTAATAAAAGCAAAAGTCGTTAATCCTGCCAGTGGGAAATGTGAAATCTTAGTCTTCTATGAGGTTTATAAAATGCAGACTGGCGCATAATTATAACGGCAGTTACCGTCGCTCATAGAAATACAAGATTGGTATATCGGAGATTGAACTCATCTTCTCTTGTGTAATACTTGCAGTCGCTTATTCCAACCATTGCACCACTAAAGATCACAATGTTTACAGCTCTATTAGAAAGACGAGGGGGATATATAAGTTCGGTACAATACTCTGTATATTACCGATACTTATTTCCCTAATATCCCTAATTATAGAACTCACTAATGCAAAATTACTATCTTAATTGAGCTATTCAGATATCAGTGGATCTAACTTCAAACGAACTCCAAATTTTGGGCTATTAATACTGTTATAACCAAATATCTTAATCTGGTCTTATTTAAAACCCTTTTATTCATTATATTCATATTCATTACAACTGAGCAATCAAAGAGTTTTTGGGCGTCGAATTGTTTAGTATTAAAATACGCGAAAGGACGAACCTTTGTTTGCAACTTTTGTCACTTTTTGTTGTGTAGAGTTAGATCAATTGCCCTCTGAGCAGGTTACTATATAAATGTGAATGTTAATTATGTGAATGTGAATGTCATCCTTAGCGGCGTCATCTTTTGAATATCATTTAATTTCATTTAATCCCCCTTTTGAATATCATTTAATTTGTCACTTCAACCGTATACGTGATATTAATTATCGTCTGTAACGTATAAGTGATAATAATTTAAAAATACTTTAAATATTTATCATACGCTATAAAGGGTGTTTTCTGGTGACAGGATATGTTATCTTAGAGGAAAACAAACGCATTTTATTCCCCAACATTATATGTAGAATAATAATTTGAGTTGTAAATAAAATATGTGGGAATATATTATGTATCAATATGTAAAATAGTGTAACCACATACGTCATATGTGCAATAATAATGGTGGTTTCAAATAACACATATGTATATGGGGATTTCCACAGAACGTTAATCTTTGTCATCAAGTCACCCTTGATAATTGCTCATAGTTTAGGGTTAATTAATTTGATTTTCTTCTCCTCTTTCACTAAATCTAGAGCTACTTACGAGGGCGACCCCATAACTAGCCGACCTGACATAAAGGCGGTGGTAGTAGTTTAAAACAAATACAAGGCGGATCAATAAGTCCGTGACTTTTTGAATGAGCACAGTTTTTTTAGCAAAAAAAAAAACTTTTTTTTTCATCATAATCTCCTTTTAGCTCAATATCCCTTCCAAAAAGTAGGATTTTCGACGTCCATAATATAGACATTTGTTTGATCAATAATTTCATCGTTGGAGCTAAATCTCTTTCCACCGAGGAAATAGTCATTGGGGGATAAATCCGGAGAATATGGCGGATGAGGCACCAATTCGTAGCCCAATTAAACAACTCCAAATAATCCTTTGAAGTTGTCAGACGGTTACGTTCATGGTCAATTGAGAGCAAACGCGGCACCCATCTTGCAGACAGTTTTCGTAAACCCAACTGATCATTTAAAATTGAAACCACACCGCCATATGAAATGCCTATGGCATCGACAATCTCACGCAATTTTACTCTTCGATCGGCCGACACCATATCGTGGATTTTTTCGATATTATCGGGTGTTGACCTCAATTAGCCGTCCAGAACGTTCAGCATCATTTGTACTTGTGCGACCACAACGAAAGTCAGTAAACCACTTTTACCATTAATATCGATGGTCCAGAGTCCCCATAGTGTTTATCAAAATTTTCCTCGGTTTTATTGATGGTTTTATTTTCGCAAAAATTAATGTTTAATGAGCACTCGAAATTAATTTTTTTCCATTTTTATTACAAATGCACAAGGTTGTATGTTTTGAACAGCTGTTAAACACAGCGTAAATAACGGAACTTGCTCAAAATTTGACAGTAGTCTATTAACAGGTGGTACTTGACGGGAGCAGTGTTGCATTTCATATAACTACGAGGGAAGTTCGAACAGTCACGGGCTTTTTGATCCGCCTCGTATATTGCTGAAAAGTGGCAACATTATAAAATATATGTTTTAGCTTCAAGGCGTCACGTTGTTTAGTATTTTTATATTAGCCATCAAAAACAAACGATCTCAGTGAATTTGTAAAAAAAAATAAAAATAAATGCTTTCCCGTTACGACCCATGAAGGGATTAGGGAGAGCTTCTCACAAACCAGTGAGCTGTGCGCGTTCTAGTTTTATACCCACTGATTGGGACCTACAGTTTTACACCGGTTCCGAACGGTATTTTGAGAAGATTTTTCATGGCTATATACTCGATAGTGTCGCCCTCACTAAGCGAGGTGAGCGCCGTCGAAAGAAATTTAAGGTGGTCAGAGCAGGGACCGAACCCACGTTCTCATGCACATGAGCCGCGCACTCTACCATTGCACCACCGACCAACATAGACGAAATTGGTCACCGTTTGGTAATTCAATGTTTCCATTTGAAAAGTCTCAGTCAGTTAGCAGAGTTTAAGCGAGGCCCTACGACCTGCCAAGGCGAACACCGTAGTGGTCGACAAATTGAGGTGTCCACGCCAGACACGGTTAAGAAAATCCACAAAATGTTATTAGATGATCATCAACAGAAGGTGCGTGAACTATCTGAAATTATCGGCATTTCAAAAAGAGCTATACATCGTTTATTGACCAAAGATTTGAAGATGAGAAGGCTGAGCTCAAGATGAGTGCCGCGTTTGCTTTCATTAGAACAAAAACAGCGTCCTGAAGATGTTTCAGTAGAGTGTCTGGGCAATAGAGTGTCACATCAATAAAGCCGCATTTTTGCGTCGATTTATAACCATGGATGGGGCATGGGTTCACCACTTCACACCTGAGATAAAGGAACAGTCAAAGCAGTGGCCTGGAATGGGAGAATCGTGTCTGAAGGAGGCGAATAACGTTCCATCTGCAGGCAATGTCATTCCGTCTGTTTTTTAGGTTGCGCATGGGATTATTTTTCCTGATTATCTTCAGAAAGAAAAAAAATCATTAACGGCAAATATTATGCTAATTTATTCAAGCGTTCAAGTGATGAAATTGTGGAAAAAAATGCCGCATTTGGCGAAAAAGAAAGTATTGTTTCATCAAGACACTGGTCCAGTTCACACATCCACTACTGCGATGGCCAACATTAATGAACTAAAGTTAGAACTGATTCATCAGGCACTTATTGGCAAGATTTAGTTCCCTCGTATTATTTCCACAGTTTTATTTAGGCGATTTTCTTATTTTTTCGATTGGAAGCACCGCTTCGAGATATAACCACTTTATTATTTTAGCGACTTTTGGCGATTTTTCTAAAAAAAAGTCTTCCATACAAATTGGACCACTTCATGAGAAAACCTTAGAAACCGCAAAAACTGGTTATTTTTTCGATTGGACGCTCCGTTTCCGAGATATAGAAATTTTTCCTAACTTTTTCATATTTTGGATCAAAAATGGGGATGGATTACCATGGGTAACCCATTACCCATCGTCGTGGGTATATACCCCTTATTCTCCCCATTTCCCTGAGGGTAATGGGTAATCGTAGTGAGAAAGTCACCATTGTCGTGGGTAGCTACCCATTATTTTCCCCATTACCCTGTGGGTAATGGGTAATTGTGATGGGTAATTCCCCATTTTCGTGGGTAGCTACCCATTACCCACAAGGTCATTACGTTCATTATACATTCCCACGACGATGTGTATAGGTTACGCATTGTGGGAGGGGGGGGGGGGTAAATAGGAACTCTGAATTATTTTCTATTTCCAAACTTGAAGAAATGATTTGATAAAAGATTTGCCAACAACGAAGAGGTGGAGTCTGCGGTTGATGGCTATTTTAAGGAGTTTGACAGTTCTTGCTATAAACAGGTTATCGAAGCTATTGAAAAAGTGTATCGAGCTAAAAGGAGATTATGTTGCGAAATAAATAAAAGTTTTCCCATCATTTGTGTGTCTTGTTTGTTATGTGAGGTGACCGCAGTCGAAAGAGAATTTAAGGTGGTGAGAGCAGGGATCGAACCCACGTTCTCAGCCGCGCACACTACCATTGCACACTTACTATATTTTATATTTTATTTTAGGCTACTTGATTGTCCAATATGTCGTATAATTCATATTAATTATAAAAGAGTACAGAGTTCGTAATTGGCATACTTAAACTCCCAACTCATTGGAAGTTTATTATGACACCAATAATGTAATAGTTTGAGGTCTCTTTTTCAAGCTCATAACGCAACTTGTCTACGACATTAATAAATTATATTCTAAATATTTGACATTTAATTATTTGCTTTCTTTCATTCCAGATGAACGCCAGGATATACAAAAGAAAACCTTTACAAAATGGATAAACTCACATTTAATGAAAACGCAATGCTCGCCGGTCAATGATTTATTTCTAGATCTAAGAGATGGTCATCGTCTGCTGGCACTTCTAAGCGTGTTAACAAATACACAGTTGGTAAGTTGAAGTTTTAAAAAAGACAAAATATTTTCTTTAATATTATGCCACAGATAATTGGCATTATTTTCTGAAAAGGTCACAAAATTGTGTAGTTTTCCCTTTCCACTACAAATAAGTAATCTGGTAAATTTTTAAATATAATTTTTATATCTCAACTCGTACAACTCGCAGAATTTATGAAAATCCTTTACAAAATATGTGTAGTATATAAATTTGTTTGCTTCATTTCAAAATGTGATTTTAGTCTTTACTCTTTTTGCCGAAATACAATCAGTGCCATGCTATTTCCTCTCTTCATCATTGCCAATCAGCTACAGAGGAAAATGTCAGTCACTGGTGGATATTCATAATTCATTTATGTCAATCTTGAAATTGTCGTCTTCTTCTATCCGTCTGCTACGCTCCACCAACTCCACCGTTCTATAATTTTTCACTTTTACACAGAGTTTGTTGTCATCAGTTGGATATCTTGTCAAATTTAAATCAATATTGGTTGTCATCAGTGAAGACTTGTGGGAGTACGAAAATGTTGTTTTCTATATTGGACGGTCTTTGATTGTGTCAGCAGATTATTTTGTGCATATTTATTGAGTGTATTTTGTAGAATTTAAAAAATTTTATAAAATTTTTTGGTTTTTAGTTTAAAGTTTTGTAAATTGTTATCTTTTTTGATTTTTGTTTGAAAAAGATTGTGCAGCTGCAAAATGCATACCGACGTTTGTAGCACTGCGTATCATGGTTCACTGAGGTGTATGTGGGGTTATATGCACATTACTCATACGCTTGAAATATGTAATATATTATTGCCGTATGATTTATATTAATTATTTCCATATCAGGCTTATGATTTGTAACAACAAAATTAGCCTATCGGGATATTTGTGTTTAGCAATTTTTGGACTTTAGAAAAGTTATTGATATTTCTTAAATTGTTTAAACCGGGCAAAGCATCAAGACCTTGCTAAACGAGACCGGAAATCGACAGTCCATCGAAATGTTGCCCTCTGGGTGTTAGCTACGATACAGTTGCCTATTGTTTAAAGTGCTACACGAGGGCTGACCAATTTCGTAATAAAAAAATACTCTCCGTATTTATTGTTAAGGATAACATTTTATAATATAATGTACAGTAATAGACTTACATTCAAAGGGCTGAACGAACCGCTTGGATCTGCTTCTGTGAGTGTGTAATAGAGATTAATGTGTCAACGTGCTTTCGTTTATTGCTGGTTCTTTGTGCTATAAAGAAGCTGATATTTCATCTCATACACACATTCTGAAGATGAGAAACTTGAGCTTCGAATGAAAACGCACTTTCTAAACTGTGGGAATATCTGTTGTGAATATCCTGGATATTTCCGTGCCGGATATATTACACTTAGGGGAAACTGAGGATGTTGAGGCAGCTTACTGTCAGGTCCCGATTGAATTCTTATGTGGCAAAGTTGTAGGTATCTATAGGGCGTTTGTTAGACTCTCCTTTCTACCTGGTAAATGGAGGTAGGTACTGGTTGGGTCCAAGTCAGGTATGACTAATATTGCCTCTCTTAAGGACTTCAGACCGATCAGCGTGTCATTTGTTTCTTGAATGTATTGCAGAGAATGATTGACTTGAATACTAGAAACTGCATTACCCCTCGAGACTTGAGTGACGGTCAGCATGCCTATCACACAGAGAAATCTGTGGAGAGTGGTCTGAGCGGTGTGTTGGTATAGGGTTAGATTAGGTTTGGGACACGTGGATACCAGCTCTCACTTCAGTCGGTGATCCGTTGAGCCGTTGTGATTGTCCAACGCAAAAGGAGAGAGTAAAGGAACTTAAAGTAAAATAATAATGTACAAGTGGGTATGGAAGGATATCAACGCGAATACATATTAGATGACAGAAGAGATGATCGTGGGATGAAGCCCCCACAACAGTGCACCCCGGTCATTCATTTTGACCAGGTCAATCAAGGCACTGCCTAATACCCAGTAGAATACCCACTCTGATTGCGGTAAGATGCTCTAGGTTCCCTATAAAATCGTGTTCATATAGCTAAGCCTCCAACGGGCCAAAGCGGGACAACTAGTGACAGTAGTCCGGTACAGATCTAATCCATCTGTCAGTCAGGTGTCTGATATTGCAGTGGCCAGCTGGAATTCCACAGGCCAGCCTCAGACCTCACCTGCACAACCCAGCCTTATCGGGATCTGCTATATTCAGGCCACATTGATCTTGCACGTATACAGTCGGGTCTGGATACCCAATGTCTACTGGATGTATTCCAGATCCAGTTCTCTACTAAGCTAAAAATGTAATAGATGTGCAGTTGAACATCCACTACAGAGTTGTATTCAGTTTGTCCGTTGATTCGTTCCCAAGAATATCGCAATGTCCTGGAAACCAAAAGAGGCTGATATCCAGAGACTTGAGCCTATCCAACTTCTCCTTACAATTTCTTACCAACTTTGATCTACACCATGTAGAATTGATCGCTTTTATCGCAGCCTGGTTATCCACATCCGATAATTCAATTCATATCAGCTGGATTCAATTGAATTCAATTCAATTCAGTTCCATTCAATTCAATTATATTCAACTCAATTCAATAGAATTCAATTCAGTTCAATCCAATTCAATTCAATCCATTTCTACTCAATTCAATTGTATTCATCTCAATTCAATTTTATTTAATTCAAGTCAATTCAACTTAATTCAGTTCAGTTCAATGCAATTCAATTCAATTAAATTCAATTAATATCAATTCAATTCAATTCAATTCTATTCAATTCAGCTCAATTCAGTTCAATTCAGTTCAATTCAGTTCAATTCAGTTCAATTCAATTCAATTCAACTCACTTCAGTCCAATTCAGATCAACTCCATTCAATGCAATTCAAATAAATTCAATTGAGTTCAGTTCAATGCAATTTAAATCAATTCAACTATATTAATTCAATTCAATTCGAGACAATTCAATTCAATTCAATTCATTTCAATTCAATACAGTTCAGTTCAATTCAATTCATTTCCGCTCAATTCAATTCAAGCCACTTCAATTCAATTGAACTCAGTTCAGTTCAATTCACTGCAATTCAATTCAATAAAATTCAATTAATATCAATTCAATTCAATTCAGTTCAATTCAGTTCAAATCAGATCAATTCAATTCAACTCACTTCAGTTCAATTCAATTCAACGCAATTCAATTAAACTCAAATAAATCAATTCAATTTATATTAATTCAATTCAATTCAATTCAATTCAATTCAATTCAATTCAATTCAATTCAATTCAATTCAATTCAATTCAATTCAATTCAATTCAATTCAATTCAATTCAATTCAATTCAATTCAATTCAATTCAATTCAATTCAATTCAATTCAATTCAATTCAATTCAATTCAATTCAATTCAATTCAATTCAATTCAATTCAATTCAATTCAATTCAATTCAATTCAATTCAATTCAATTCAATTCAATTCAATTCAATTCAATTCAATTCAATTCAATTCAATTCAATTCAATTCAATTCAATTCAATTCAATTCAATTCAATTCAATTCAATTCAATTCAATTCAATTCAATTCAATTCAATTCAATTCAATTCAATTCAATTCAATTCAATTCAATTCAATTCAATTCAATTCAATTCAATTCAATTCAATTCAATTCAGTTCAATTCAATTCAATTCAATTCAATTCAATTCAATTCAATTCAATTCAATTCAATTCAATTCAATTCAATTCAATTCAATTCAATTCAACTTAATTCAGTTCAGTTCAATGCAATTCAATTCAATTAAATTCAATTAATATCAATTCAATTCAATTCAATTCTATTCAATTCAGCTCAATTCAGTTCAATTCAGTTCAATTCAGTTCAATTCAATTCAATTCAACTCACTTCAGTCCAATTCAGATCAACTCCATTCAATGCAATTCAAATAAATTCAATTGAGTTCAGTTCAATGCAATTCAAATCAATTCAACTATATTAATTCAATTCAATTCAATTCAATTCAATTCAACTCAATCCAATTCAGTTCAGTCTAATTCAATTCAATTCAGTGCAATTCGATTCGATTTAATTCAATTACCTTCAAGTACCTTGACCTCAGTTTATCCCTTAGATTGGATGATAACTGCAGTGTATTCCAGACTGACTTACTGGCAAGTATAAGTGCGGGAAATGTGATGACGAACATCTGGTGAGTTCCTTATATGCTTTGATAGTAAGTCGGCACTAAATACCATCCGGTCGACATTGATTATGAAATGCAAACAGGTATTGAATATTGTTGAGTGGTTCTTTTGTCCAAGTTCTGTCTGTAGGGAAGGTAATGTAGGCTTTTTATAGTTTACATAGGGTTTAACGTGGTTTCGTGATGCGACGGACCATCAGCCTGTGCACTGTTCACTAACTTATGTCCTCATTTATAACTGTTAATTGGGTATGACAAACCTGTGATCCTTGGACAATATTTGTGGTATATATGGATGTATATTTATGTATTTGTTTCATAGTTGTATTTGTCAGACTGGTGATTGTGCGTAGTGAATGATTTCTCTTTGACAGGTAGTGAATGATTTATCTTTGACAAGTGCTTTAGTTCTTCCGTGGCAACTTTCTCTATTGGAAATCTATCCTACTATCTATATATTGGGGCTCAACTCCCTTTGTGGGATTTCAACCACCCAGGAGAATCGCTATGAATTCTCTGTAGTGATAAGAATGCAGTCATCGACTGCCCCTTCTTGTTACGTGTTCCAAATCTCACCTCGCCAACGGCTAAATATATACAATGACAGTCTTTAAAATATTTTGAAAAGAAATATTATTTAGAATATAAAAGAAAACGTAAAAGAAGTAAAACCCTGTATGTGAAAAACAAAATAATTACAGAACAAGATATATTTCTAACAGCTAACATCTGCAGCATGACAACATGGAACATTTTAGTCGAAATTTGAGGTTTCCAACCGGTTAGAATTTAATGTCATGACCTCTTCAGTAACACTCACCACATGTCCAAATTGGAAAAGTTAAAGAAGAAGTACGTATGACTGTAACGTGGATATTCTTTAAAAGGATGCCAAACCCTTCACATGTGCAATTCGAGTTTTATTATAAACATCCTTTACAACTAAACTCTTTTGTCCATAATGAAGGTATGATAGTACCAGTAGACATCTAAATATACCCTTTTGAACATATAATATTACGTTTCCTTTCACGTTGTATAAGCTTCGTTTTTCGTTGAAGATTCTCTAACCACTGCAAATGTCATCTACATGATGAGTAGTTAGTATATCAAGGCACTAAGTACTTGTGCCACTGTGATGCAACCAAAATTTCATTCATGAAAACTGGACTGACTACATAAGGATATGATGCAAAGGATATAATGATAAAGAAGCAAAATAGAAAAGTATAATTGTAAGGGGGATTTTTTTGTGTGTGTCCTCTCACTAACAGCTTATAAATAATCATAGCATCATAGTAGTGCTTACTGTATGTGTGTGTATATATATATATTCCTTTTGCACATCCTTATATCCTTGTGACGCACACGTTTATCTGCTAGTGTATGCGGTGAGTGACCATGTGTTTGTTTCGTGTACCCCTAATGACCTTGGAATTTAGATAGAAAATGTGATGTTATTACAAACTTTCACATACACGCACATACTTACATCTGCATTCTCACACACACCATCTTTCAAATGTATCCAAATGGAAAACATAATAATAATAACATAAAGTTATAACAACATAAACTCACTCACATACAGATATAATGACCTTGACTTTGTTTTCGTCATTTGGATGATGACGACCTATGCAAACTCTCAAACACACTCAAATATACACATACATTTAAAAGTTCGTACTACTCAACAATCATATTCTTTGAAATGGAACTAACAAACATTGCACAGTGGATCGATTGACTGTTAATGGGCAAGGAAGTCGATCAAATGCGCTTTATCTATATGTACATATTGTTTAAATAATTGGTGGTGAATTCAATTAAATTTCATTCAAATCAATTCAATTCAATTTAATTCAAATCAATTCAATTCAACTTAATTCAACTCAATTCAATTCAGTTCAGTTCAGTTCACTCCAGTTCAATTCAATTCAATTGAACTCAATTCAACTCAATTCAATTAAATTCAATTCAATTCAATTCAATTCAATTCAATTCAATTCAATTCAATTCAATTCAATTCAATTCAATTCAATTCAATTCAATTCAATTCAATTCAATTCAATTCAATTCAATTCAATTCAATTCAATTCAATTCAATTCAATTCAATTCAATTCAATTCAATTCAATTCAATTCAATTCAATTCAATTCAATTCAATTCAATTCAATTCAATTCAATTCAATTCAATTCAATTCAATTCAATTCAATTCAATTCAATTCAATTCAATTCAATTCAATTCAATTCAATTCAATTCAATTCAATTCAATTCAATTCAATTCAATTCAATTCAATTCAATTCAATTCAATTCAATTCAATTCAATTCAATTCAATTCAATTCAATTCAATTCAATTCAATTCAATTCAATTCAATTCAATTCAATTCAATTCAATTCAATTCAATTCAATTCAATTCAATTCAATTCAATTCAATTCAATTCAATTCAATTCAATTCAATTCAATTCAATTCAATTCAATTCAATTCAATTCAATTCAATTCAATTCAATTCAATTCAATTCAATTCAATTCAATTCAATTCAATTCAATTCAATTCAATTCAATTCACATCAATTCAATTCAATTCAATTCAATTCAATTCAATTCAATTCAATTCAATTCAATTCAATTCAATTCAATTCAATTCAATTCAATTCAATTCAATTCAATTCAATTCAATTCAATTCAATTCAATTCAATTCAATTCAATTCAATTCAATTCAATTCAATTCAATTCAATTCAATTCAATTCAATTCAATTCAATTCAATTCAATTCAATTCAATTCAATTCAATTCAATTCAATTCAATTCAATTCAATTCAATTCAATTCAATTCAATTCAATTCAATTCAATTCAATTCAATTCAATTCAATTCAATTCAATTCAATTCAATTCAATTCAATTCAATTCAATTCAATTCAATTCAATTCAATTCAATTCAATTCAATTCAATTCAATTCAATTCAATTCAATTCAATTCAATTCAATTCAATTCAATTCAATTCAATTCAATTCAATTCAATTCAATTCAATTCAATTCAATTCAATTCAATTCAATTCAATTCAATTCAATTCAATTCAATTCAATTCAATTCAATTTAATTCAATTCAATTCAATTCAATTCAATTCGATTCAATTCAATTCAATTCAGGAAAGCTTGGTATCAGGATGTCTTCGAATCTTTCGGGATATCTTGATATCATTCAGGACCCTTCAGATATATTGTATTTTAGATGGCACGGAAAGCTGAAAGCATGGTGAAAGACTTTCCTTATAAGAACCTATACGATACAAATAAAACACTTCGTATTTAAATAGCATATATTGGTCTAAGCCTTTGCTTGCGATTTAAATTTGAAAGTACATAGAAATAACATTGCCGAACCACTGTGCTTGCATTTGTGCTAACAAGTAGCAAATTTTTAGTATAAATAAACAAAATATCATCCAAATATCCATATGCGGCTTATGTTAGCTGCAGTTTTGGTCAATGAAACTTTTTGCCAGACTAGGATTTTTAAATTTAGTTGGATTATAAAACTGTTTCTATGTCGGATTAAAATAAAATAACAATATGGGTTCGAAATCCCAAAGTAGTTGTCATGTCATATCAATTGGAATACATTCTGTCTGGAATTTTTTTTACATTCTTTACATTCTTTCCTGGATAAGGGTATCTTCTTCAAAGAACTGAGAAGACTCTGAATTCATATTTAGCGCCTCCTCCGTTAGAGCGCTCGAATGTAAGAATATTGTGCATCAGACCGAATTACTTCGTGTTGTGTGTCCTGCTCCAAATTGCCAATTTCTTCTGGCGTGCGGCTTACGTTAATGCTAAGATATATCCTCATCTATTTGCGGTTTAATTGATGCAGAAATCCCTTTCGTAACTGAATGGTTTTTCTCCAGTATCGAGTAATTCTCTTCAGTGATCTTCCCAGATGCAGAGTCATACATCGGGGACCACTTATATTAAATTCCACATTTCTACTTATAATCTTTATTAAGCAATGGAAGAGATCGTAGATGGGTCATCACCTTAAGTTGTATCTAACTTCGGATATGTTCTTTTTAACACTATCGCATTACATTCACAAATAACATAGGTACGAGTACTACTAACCGGTTTTAGATACCAATGAAATTCTTTATTCCTGTGAAAGTACGTTCGATGCCATTATGTATGGAACTCGATTTCTTTTGCATGGCCACCACGGGCACGCTTACAGAAGTCCAGCCGCTGAACCCAATTGTCGACGGTTTTCAAGCATAAATCGGCCGATACTGCTGCAATTTCATGTTCGATAGTCGTACGAAGTTCATCAATCGTCGCTGGCTTGTTGGCATATATCATAGACTTGACGTAGACCCACAGGAAATAATCTAACGGCGTCAAATCGCACGACGAAGGCGGCCAATCGACTGGGCCATTTCGTGAGACAACACGTTCACCAAACTTGGTTTCCAATAAATTGATTGTGACATTCGCTGTGTGGCTTGTGGCGCTGTCCTGTTGGAACCACATGTCCTCCAAGTCCATATTATCCAATTGGGGCCAAAAATATTCGGTTATCATTGAACGGTAGCGATTCGCATTCACAGTAATGTGCCGGTCTGGATCATCACGGAAGAAGTACGGCCCAATGACGCCGCCGGCCTATAAACCGCACCAAACCGTAATTTTTCCGGGATGCAATGATGACTCATGAATTACGTGTGGATTGCTGTCTGACCAATAACGCATATTTTGCTTATTGACGAAGCCATTCAGCCAGAAATGAGCCTCATCGCTGAAGATGATTTTCCGATGAAAAGCGCTCTTAAAGTTGAGGCCACACAACGAATTATTCTTCGATTTCAGTATAATATTATTTATTATAATTAATTTTAACAATATAATTCCACATTTATAAATAATTAATACAACAAATTTATAGAATTTAAGCGGCCCTTTGTACATTTATTTTCATTGAATGCATTATATGTTTTTTTTTTCTCGAAATGAGAATCTGCTGCTCTCTTGCTTCTATTTTCTTTGTTGTCTTTCACATGTTTGTTTTCAGAAGGTTTCAGCTATGCGTTGGTTATCACTATGCATTGGTACACAAATAATGTACAAATCTAGTTCATGCAAGCCAATCGTGGATTAATTACTTGTGTTTTTTTTGTTACACTTATTTCACAAATGGTTCGCCGTTCCGATTTTATCAGTAACGGCTCGGACACACAAAGGACTTCCCGCTGTTGCCATTTCCAGCTCCTTTCCTCAAAATCTATTCTCAATGTTTTAGCACACATTCATATATACAAAACACATACACAAAAACCAAAGTAACATCACAAACCATTTAACCATCCGTGCCCTCGTTTATTCTTTTTCCACTGATCAAGCGCTTTTAATATCGCTTTCAAATGCGGTTCCTCTGTCCGATGAACCATTGACGACTGAGTGCATGAAACTAAAACGCAATACATCAGGCAAAATAAGAAACACTTCATCTGCAATTAACACGTACATTCAGGAATATTTATGAATCACTGAGAGAATAATGCAAAAAATAAAGATACACTCTCACAAGATAGACTCTCTCGTTGTCCCTCTTTTATTCTCTTGCTCTCGAGAGAGCATAAACAGTGCAACAAAGCCAGCTGTGTTTGTATCACAAACATAATTATATGTGGGTCCCAAACACATATACTATAACATATTGTCCCAAGCATGTAATATTGAACAGCAAACACAATGTGTTTGGACACAAGTATATTATATTTGTGACAAGCTCCAAACACACTTTATATTTGCATCCAAACAACAAAAAGACAGATTTTTCAGCGTGTGGAACAAAGCTCAGAACTAAAGTAGTCACTACACTGCCTACCCATAACTAGCAAAATAGCCCAAAAAAAGAAGCAGAGAATCTCTGTAATTCCCAGTAGAAGAAAAAGGAAAACTTTTTTAAACCTGTCTAAAAGGTTTGCAATGATTTTCAACGCTTCCCTTAATATTAAGGAGAAATGTACCACTGGCGATCAGTGCTTCTTCGTTAACCTTTTTACTAGGTTATCCTGTTGTTTTTCTCATTCATCTACTTTCGAGTGATCTTTTATCCATGACCATGGAACTGACCAACAAAATATAATAATCGAATTTCCCTTTACTCCAGCTATGTGTATCTCATTCTAATCACTTGCATCTTGTTCTTTTTTTGTCTCATCCTTACAGAAACCAGAAAAAGGACGAATGCGTGTCCATCATATTAATAATCTTAACAAAGTCCTCCAAGTGATCCAAGAGCATGGTGTCAAATTGGTCAACATATCCAGTGATGATGTGGTCGAGGGTAATCCGAAACTTATTTTGGGTCTCATATGGCTTATAGCTTTGGAATTCAATGGCCAGAATCTAGTCAAAAGTCATTCCAGCAATGGGGTTGAAAAATCCCTCTTAAATTGGGCGAGACAGTTTACCGAGCGCAAGGGTCTAAAACTGAATGATTTCTCCAATAGTTGGTCAGATGGTAGGGCATTTCTTATGATACTCGATGCTCATTTGGAGAATGTGGATTTGTCCAAAGCCTTGATGCAACATCCACTGGCTCGCCTTAAGACAGCTTTTGACTTGGCTCATACCTACTTTAAAATCGAAAAGCTTTTGGATCCTGAAGATGTTCATACGCATAAACCGGATAATAAGTCAATACAAATGTATGTAATGTGTTTGTATCATGCCATGGAAACACGTCGATCGCTGCAGAGTGAACAGGAGTATCAGCAGGAAACGGAAACAGTATTATATGATGACAAACCGGATGTACAGTATAGTAGCAGAAGTGTAAATATAACCGATTTAGATGAAATACCTTTAGACAGTAACGAAGAACAGCAATCGGATGCATCTTCAACGGCCCACAGTGGCCACACCACCGATACTACGGGCGTCAAGTCCAAATACCACAGTGATAACTTTAAGACCATCATGGATTTGGAAATGGATCAACCTTCGAGGGCATTAGCCAATTTCCTTATGAAAGATGACAAGTCACGGCCTCATAGTTTGGCTACAAATGCGTCCATCGAAATATCCACGTATCAAGCAGCTCTGGAAGCTGTTTTAACCATACTTCTGGAGGATGAGCAAATTCTGTCTGAGGCTATACCAGAGCCTCATGATTTCCTTACCGCCAAGACCCAGTTTCATGAGAACGAACAGTTTATGCTTAAACTGACCGAGCACCAGCAATATGTTGGAGAGGCTTTAGAAGAAGGCTCAAATCTGATAAATGAATCTCAGAAATCGGCGGGACTCTCTATGGAAGATCAAAACGAGATTAGGCAGCAGATGGTGCTGCTTAATGAACGTTGGGAAACATTGCGCTTGAAAGCTCTCGATGTGCAGGCAAAAATCTTAATGCGTTTGGCCGAATTTCAAACCCAACAAATCGAGAAGCTTAAGAACTTTCTTACAAACATTGAGGATCGCATTTCCCTAATGTCCGCCATAGGCCCCTCCCTGAAAGAGGCTGAATCTCAACTGAAAGAAGCCGGGTTGCTGAAGGAGGATCTGAAACACCAACAGGATTTGGTGGACAGTTTAAGCAACATGGTGGTGATTGTCAATGATGAGTCTGGGAACTTTAATGATCTTGAGGATAAACTCTCGGCTTTGGGGGAACGTTGGTCGCATGTGGTGAAATGGGGTGATTTGCGTCAAGAAAAACTGCAACAATACAAATGTATATCACGCTGGCTGGACACCAGGGAGCAAGATTTGAAATTAATGGAAACGAAAGATGTCTGCGATCTGGGAACGATTACAAAACGCATGAATGATCTGAACTATTGTGCCAAAGATTTGTTGGAACTTGAACGTTATCTCATCGACCTGAGGCAAATGGTGGCTGCCACCTTGCAGGAGGGTGATATCAAAGGTGAACAAGTTTTGGTCCAATTGGAGAATTTCGAAGATCGTCTTGATGCCCTCAAACAGATTGTTGAAGTGCAAACGGAGAGAATTGAACAAAAGGGTTTCAAATTTGGCCGGGATCGCGCTTCTTATGATGATTCTAGGGTAATGAAACCCGACCACTGGGTAGACTTCCAAATGCTTATAAAATTTGGAGAAGAAGAAGAAACGCAGGATGCGGAAGATAACCATGAGATGATAAGTGAACAGTCGCCCTTGGCCTGCAAGAAACGCAAGCTAAGGAATACGGATAATTTCTATTTACTTGAGGGGAAAATCCTAGAAGCATTCGGTTTCATTGATGACTGTGAGGAACAAATGCAGCAATTGCAGAGGCAAAGTTTGAGGAATCAATCGGATGTGTTGGAGAAACTAGAGAAGGAAGTCAATTCACGCATAGAGAACTCCAAAGAGATACGAGATCTCTATGAGCAGTGTGAGAAGGAAGATCTAAGTCGCAATATGATCATGGAGGCTTCCCAAATCAAGCAAATGGAACAGAAATACTATGAGCTAAGGAATGCTTTGGAGTTACAAAATAGAGGCTGCCAAAGCATGTTGGAAAAGGACAAGTTCTACAATAAACTTACAGGATTCAAGCTGGTTTTGGCCGATTCACGAGATTGGTACAAACAACATTCAAGCTCAGCATCTAAAGGAGATCTCCAGCTGCGTCTAAGCAACATGGAGTCTCTAACCTCAGAGATACAACAGGCCAAGGAAACCACAAACTCCATTACTGAAGATCTGCAGGAATGGAAACAAGATTTTAATATATTCTATGAATCCTGGAATGACATGAAGAAAGCCATTATTACTCTGATACAAAACAAAGGCGGAATGGACGAAGTCAACAAGAAATTGCAAAATCTTCAGAACTTCATGAAGAGAGTGCCCCACAAACAGGTTATTGTAGATTCCCTGGAACCCATGCAACAGCGTCTGAAGGAGCTTAATCGCATCAATGATGAGCTGGAAGCATATCAAGCTGACTACGAGTTTGTAAAACAGAGAAGGCCTGACTTGTTCCCCTCGGAATTTCAAGAGAAATGGCTGAAAGCACAAGAGCAAATAAACGAGAGAGTTATCAAGCAAACAACAGCTGTGGAGAACCTTAATCACTTCACCGCCGAGTACAATGCTATCATGGCAGTTCTACGAAAACTCGAAAGCAATCTCAAGGACGAAGAGGACACGAGACATTCCACGGGGGCGCAAAGCTCTATGGAACTACGCAAGCTTGAGATAGATGTGATCAGCGCCCGTAATTTCAGTGAGATCATTATAAAAGATGCCCAACCCCAGCACCGGGAACACCTGATTGCTCAAATAAAGGAACTCAATGAATTCTTTACGCGGACTCAAAATGTGTACAAGGAGAACCTGCAGAAGACAATCGATATACAAAAACAAACGGAGGAGATATTCGAACGGCTGAATCACACGGAGAAGTGGTTAAATGATCTGTCGAACAATACACCCAAAACAACACTAGCGGAAATTTCCAATTCCAATGAACTCTTCCACCTCAAGTCGAAATTTCAATCTCTTAAGGAGACCTGCGAAAAGGAATCTGTAAATTTCCGTGAACTAAATGAAATGGGCGGTGATTGTCTGGTACAAATCGATGAGTTGAAGTCAAAGGGACTCGACAATGTTGGAGAGCAATACAATTTGCTCGCGAAGAAATTCACCCGCCTAAGTGCCCGCTGGACGGTTGTAACGACGCTGGTGTACAAGAAGTGTGCATTGCTGGAGCACATCTCTACGCAACTTGGTGAACTTAAGAAATTCATGGTTTCTGAATCGGGATATTTGGATCGTTTAGAGAACAAGATGCGCTCTTCGCCAGAGAATGCCGATGCAGAGGAAATCATTGAGGAATTAGACGTAAGTATAGAAGTTTGTACGTGTATTTAATAATAATCTTCTTATATTTCCTTTCCAGGACCTGGAGAATGTCCTCCATGGACATTCCGACGATTGGTTGGAGAAAATTCAAGAAATTGGTCAGGAGCTAATTACACATGAATTTATGGCCGACTCAATACGCCAAGAAATCGATGCGATCGTAGAGCGATGGACTCAACTGCAACAAAAGGCCAAGCAACGAGCTGAAGTGCTGGAACGGGAGGTCAGTGAGGCGAAACAATCGGAAAAGTGTGTGGAACAATTTGAAGCCTGGCTCACCAGGGTCGATGAGATTCTGAGCGAACACCTAGAGAATGATGTGACAATTGAAGATTTGCCCGATGATTTCCAGCAACTGGCCATGGAATTTGAAGAGAATGAAAAATGCTTCCAAGAAATTGATGATCTTATAGCAGAACATCAACGCAATGGCAAAACTGAGGCTGCCAATCGTTTGCAGGATCAGCTAAATCTTCTCGAACTGCGTTACAAATCTTGCCAATTGAAACTAAACAAATGTACTGCCCCCCAACCAGCCTATGAATCACGACTCAATAGAGCCGTTGCAGAATTAAGAAATGTCGAAAGATCCACTTTAGTGTTGGATGTAGCGACAGCAGGTCCCTCCACCGTTCAAGTACAATACCAGAAATGTTTACAAATCTATCGTACCCTCTCCGAAGTCAAGCCGGAAATTGAGAGTACCATTAAGACGGGACGCAAAGTTTGCGATGACAAATTCACCAAATCGCCCAAGCAGTTAAGTCAACGCATTGATGCCCTAAAACATCTGTACAATGCATTGGGCGAAAATGTTACCCAATCGAAAATCTTCCTGGAGGGTCTTATTAAACTGGCCCAACAATTGGAGGAATGTTTTGAAATTGCCCAGGAGCTAACGAGAAAATTCGAAGCTCCCCAAGAAATACATGATCGTAACTCTGTGTTTCTGGAATATGAAAGCATTTTGCAGAAATGTGAAGATATCTATGAGGAATATAGTAAATCATGCGACCAGGTGTGTATGGAGGACACGCGACAGAAAATGGATGATCTTAAGGCCACCTACTTGAAACTGACCAGTGCTGATGTGATAAAACGGTTGACGGAAATGAAATCAACTTTACAGAACTTGGATAACATATCGTTAGATACTTTAAGGTAAGTTGGTTGATAATGTTTCGATTTTGTTGTGCGGTATTGCACAGTGGGGTGGACAGTATAAAATGAGGTGATAACATAGTTATGTTGTTACAATTAAGTATTGATGGATATGTGGGGAATATTTATCTGGTTGTTAAGTTTCGTTTTGTACAAACACCCAAGGAAGTTTGAAGGTTAAAGTGTTAAAAATTTTGGAACGTGTGAAGATATTACTTGCTTTTGGAACCGATTCGAAACTGCACTGAAAGTAATTTACGCTGATTTTGAGAAGCTCTCTCATAAAAATATAGACCAATTCCTTAATGGGTTCTAAAACAAATTCGGTTTGACTTCTGTAGATTTGGAAATAATTACAGCAATATAAATAATTCCCAATTCTCTTTAAAGTCAACTGTTAACTGATCTGCGAGGTTTTCAATAAATTCCGAAAGAAATACACCGAACTTTTTCAAAGGATTGCGAAAGTAATTGGGTATATCTTATCTAGTAACTTCACAATCAATTCTGTCAAACAGATTTATAAATATTTTACAAAATTGCGCTAGAGACCCTGTGGGATCCTGGATTTAGGGACACTATTTTTCTGTAAATGGAGGGGTTACCAAAACTTAAAGCATCAGCGATTCTGATCAATTTGACTATCAAAATGACCCTTTTCCATGCAGGCGGTCACTTCCTTGATGGTCAAAATATCCGCCTGATACACGTTACAATTACCAGGTAGCTTACGAGAAAGAGACGACCCAAGTTGCCTTGATTATACCCCGTATCTTACCTGCGCATGCATTATTGATCCATCCGTACAACATTCACCACGAACTCAAATGCTTCAGGAATCCTCTTCCAGTACGAGAGTATAATACCTCCGATCAAGTAGTTGTTTCGCTTTTGAGTGATCGACAAATGCAGAAACATTCAGAGCTTCTTCCAACACTGTTCTTCCATGACGAACTCCGACCATTTCCCATGGAAAGAGTTGCCTTAACCTCATGGCAGACATAGAAGCAATCTGCCTGTCTATGACACAGTGCAACATGAAAAAATATAACCCTATACGGACAACACTACGTGATAAAAGACAAAAAAAAATCTATGGGCTTCCACAGATTTGGGGCCTCGGTGTCATTTTTGCAAAAAAGTGAGCATTATGTCAGTCTCATATCTTTGCAAATCTTTCGGAATTTTGATTTACTCTCTGAGGGAAGATTGTAGCCCTTATCATGAACACCAAAAACTGTGAACATATAAAACCAAAAAAAACATCACCTTCAACGTCAACATTTTTCGGGAAATTTTTGAGTTTGCGGCTACCTAAACGATACTTAAGCGCTACTTAACCAGTGTTAAAAATCATTCCTAGAAAGTTTATATGTTCTAGAAAGTTGTTTACTGAGATCTTAGGTACATTTTTGTAGTTGACTGTTTCCTTGAATTTTGAACGGTTTGCTACATATAGACCTGAACAGGGGAAAAAAGGTAAAAAAATTTTTTGCGATTTTGACGTTGAAGATGATGTTTTTTGATTTTATATGTTCACAATTTTTGTTCTTCATGATAAGGGCTACAATCTTCCCTCAGAGAGTAAATCAAAATTCCGAAAGATTTGCAAGATATGAGACTGACAAAATGCTCACTTAATCAAAATTCCGAACAATTTGCAAGATATGAGCCTGACAAAATGATGTCTGTTTTGCAAGAATGACACCGAGGCCCCAAATGTTTGGAGGCCCATAAAAAAGTCCATGACGTTGGGTAAAACTTGGAGACACGGCTCTTTTTATTTGGCCTTCTATCACGTAGTTGTGTCCGTATATGGTTATATTTCCATGACTTAAAAAATTACACACAGTGTAATAATATTAACCCATAAGAAATGTAACATTATATTCAGTGCATCAGTGGGAGTGGTACGCAGATAACACGTGATGCACCTCTTCACTATTCTACGAATCCTACTCAGTGGTACACATTATATCGGTTTCTGAAGCACCTGATAAATCCATAGGGCATTTGCGTTATCACAGCGGTGAATAATCCGCGGAAAATTTCGACGTTGCGACCTATAGTGTACATCGCTATCGTCGCTTTTGTCATCCATTTCACCACCTTGGGTGCGAAGCTTATCTTGCTGTCCAAAATAGAAATCAGTTGTTGGCACACTCTGCATGCTTTCCAAGATTTCAACGTAGGAATTCTATGCCTTCGAGTTAAATAGACCAACTCGCTATTGACAGGGTTTACATTTGTACTCGCCCATCTGCCCCAAAGCCTGGAGAACGTCCCTTAGCTGCTGGGGTACTTGACACCTATTGGTATTGTCATCCACATAAGCAACAATTTTCCCTATCGCATTTTCGAGAGTGACCAGTAATCCATTCTGTGCAAGGTTCTATACAATTGGAGACAAACCCCTTCCATATGGTTTGCCTCTGTTAACAGGTCTGGTAGAGATCGAGGTGCCGAATTGGACGTGCTCATTTCTTCCTGAGCATTGACCATAATGCGAGCACCGGCTTAATTTTTGCAGAAATAGGGTCCGAGGATGCCACCGCACCACACGATGCATTTTTCTGTGGGGCCAGCTGTGGATTAATCTCACCCCATATCCGGTAATATTGTTTATTAACAAGCCCTCTAAGCCAAAACTGAGCATCACCGTACTTACTTATCCAGTCTCGAACAACCCTGGGGCGTCAGAGACCTTATAAAACGAAAATAACATATGTCGCCAACCATTTCGGTCTTTTGACCCATCTCTCCAGTTGGTAATACCAAGTGTACGCAGGTACTCGTCAACCTGATCCTTCCAGCGGAGTCCTGGTCTTCCTATTCTTCGTCTTCTCTCGAGTTCGGTTTCAAAAACATTTCTTCATTCATTCTCACAATCGATGTCGTCGTCCAAATCGCTATCGATTGTCTCATCGTTATTGGATATTTCAGGTACCAGTAGCGCGGAGAAATGATCTCCTCATATTCCCAACATGCTCTGCACATCAGCGATGAGATTTCCGTCCTTATATTGACAGAACCTTATCTTGTAGGTCCTGAACCATGTCCACTAGTTCCGTGTTTGACTTTCTTGGTAGAATTCGGGCTTCGTTCTTCCTTCTCTATGTCTCCATTTTCTCACTCCTAAAGAGACGGTTTACCTCCTTTCTTTTCTCCCTATACCGCTCAGTAGCAGCTCGCGTTGCAATTGACTGAAACATTGCCATACGCGCAGCGTTCTTTTCATCATTTACAATGCGACACTCTTCATCGTACCATGGTTTGTTCCCAAGCGGTTTTTCGAAACCAAGTACGGTTGTTGCGGCAGTTTTTATAGAGTCGGAAATGGGTTTCTTCTGCGTTGCAAGGTCGTCGTCGAGAGGGGTTGGGTTTTGTGGAAAAGTTGGGAGAGCTTCCTTGAGTAGGCTGTGGCTACCTCTGGTAATTGCAGCTCTACGATGTCTAGCTTCCTCTGCGTCTGATTTCGTACGATTTTCGCTCTACTTAATCTTGTGCAAACCTTTGCTGCTACCAGGTAGTGATCAGAATCGATGTTAGCTCCTCTCATCACTCGTACGTCCATTACACTGAATGTGTGCCTTCCATCAATTACCACGTGATCAATTTGGTTCTTCGTTCTTTGATTAGGAGATACCCACATAGCCTTGTGGATGTCTTCATGCTGGAATCTTTTACCAAGCGACCAGGTTTTTCGGCGCGGCAAAGTCCATCAGTCTCTTACCGTTGTCGGAACTGTCAGCGTGAAGACTAAAATTACCAATAATTGGATGAAACATATTTGCCCTGCCTACCTTGGCATTAAAATCTTCTAGTACAATTCTAATGTTATGACTAGAGCAGCGGTCATACGTTACCTCTAGAAGCTCATAGCATATGACTTTGGCATCTTCATCTTCCCCTTCTGTTGGGGCATTCACACAAATTTGGGAAATATAAAACTATTTCGCTTTCATGCGGATTATTGTTGTACGTTCTCTCACAGGCGTGAACCTAGGGATGAATCCGCAACCAAATTCATGTTTTCTCTCGTGGCAACTGTAGTATATGTCGCTGTTTTTCTCCTTGTGAAGCCATGTCCTGAACATCGTATTTTGTAGATAGCTTTAATGTCAGCCTTATAACTTTCGAGGATATCTGCCAATTGGATTTTTGCCCTGGGTCTTTATCGAGTTCTTACATTCCAAGTGCATATCCGTAAATCGTTGTCCTTATAACGTTTGCGGGGGTTGTCAGGTTGTATATTCACTGTCATTCTGAACGGTGGCGGGCGGATTTTCATTTTGCATTTTATCTACTGCCAGGATATTTGATTGCAACCGCCCACTATGGATAGACGCTGACCAGGATGCAATATATCTTCGTTTGCTTTTTATCCGCCATTACCCCATATGTTTGGCTCATCCGAATTCTAAGGACAAAAGAATACGCCCGATAGCTTGATGAGCTTCAGTGACATCAGTCACCTACTAAACCTGAGACGTATCAGCGATCGTATAACCATTCAGGCTGCTCATTCGTTTCGCCTTCTCACTCTAGTTAGCTAACGGTAGTTTCCAATAAAGCCATTGCCCACGACATACTGCGCGGAAGTAGTGACTTGCTTGGACTGCCCAATGAAGGAATAATTTGTGGCCACTCCCAAGTGGATGGCTATCAGAAATTTTCCACCTCATCGCTGAACACAATTTTGCGATAGAATATCGGGACAGTTTCCAACTGCTTTAGAGCCCAATCGGCGAATGAACGACATTTATGACGGTCTCGCGTCTTTAATTCCTCCACCAGCTGCATCTTGTACGCATGTAGGCAAAGATCTTTTCGCAAGAATTTTCACCTACTGGTCGGACACAGCCCCAATACTTGCGACCGACGACGAATCGATAAATTTGGATCTTCTCCCACACTTTCGTTGTCAGTGGCGATATTCTCTCTAGTACAAAACATCCTTCGATGTGTTGAT
This sequence comes from Phaonia tiefii, assembly GCA_963931995.1. Lineage (NCBI taxonomy): Eukaryota > Metazoa > Arthropoda > Insecta > Diptera > Muscidae > Phaonia > Phaonia tiefii. Next base: position 305,899,446 of record OZ008367.1, read on the forward strand.
ATTATTGCATCATTTAGAAAGTATGTGGTACGAAATCTAACCATAGTTCGACGGATGTCTTGCTCAGATGGACGATTATGTAAAAAAAAAAAATGGTTTCCCATTACATTCCATGAAGGAATTGGGGAGAGCTTCTCACAACCAGTGAGCTGTGCGCTTTCTAGTTTTAAACTCACTGATTGGGACCTACAGTTTTACACCGATTCCGAACGGTATTTTGAGAAGCTTTTTCATGGCTAAGTACTCGATAGTGTCGCCGTCACTATGCCGAAAGAAAATTTAAGGTGGTCAGAGCCGGGGTCGAATCCAGGATCTCATGTACAAGAAGCGCGCACACTAACCATTGCACCACCGACGGCCGCGTCATAAAAATCACGAAGTCGTCAATAAATTGCGCGAATCGATGACTGAATTTCAAAGTACACTTGAATAATTTGGTAGCGTTGTCTAAGGGTGGATCTAGTATGCCAGTTAGCTTCACAGCTAACCCTTTTGGAAATTCTATCTAAGCCAAAAAAAAAATCAATGAGTGATCGAACTCACGGGCCATGTGATAATAGCTATTTGTTACACGGTACCTGTTCGATATCTACATATGAAAACATTTGTTTATGACAAAAGAATAGTCTTTGTCTTTTTTCTTACATCTGCTTTAACATTAGATGTAATATTGTTAAAATAAATAAAGCAATATTTAGGTCGCTGAAATAATTGCTTTTGTTTTGTCATAAGCAGAGCGACGACAAAAAGTATTGAATAGTATAGAGAACTTATTGCACTCATTTTCCGCTCTCATATAGAGAGTCTGAGTAAAAGAGCATAAACGACCATTTCGACAATATTATTACATAAAACAATACAAAAAGCATAAATGTTTGAAAAGGCATCAACTTTTCACATCAAAATTATGAATGGACCAAGTTATGACAAAAAGAGTAATACGTTTTGAATCATTCGCCAGATGACGCCAGTGCTTTTGAGTCATACAATTCGTTCCATGAGTTCTCTATACTATTCAATACTCTCTGGTGACGACGACCTGCTTGTTTGTTCGCTTCAGCTACATCAATACCATCATATTTATTTTCAGGCAGAGACTATTCTTGTACAAGAACTACGTATGTGATGCTAACGCTGTGTGTTGTTTGCATGTGTTCACTTTGATAGATTGCCCTACCCGTGCCTATAGATGTTAACATATCAAAAATAAAAATTAAGAAAACGTACTTTTTGTAAGAAAATTTACAAAGCTACTTCTTTAAAAAAGGTAGTTTTTAAGAAAAGGTACTTTATATAAAAATATGAATAGGTATTTTTTTGAGAAAATCTGCTTGTCTTAAGAAAAGGCACTTATTTAAGAAAATTTTATTTTTTTAAACTTCTTTCAGTTTGGCTTTTCTAAATTTACTTTTTGTTGGGTTAAAAACTACAATATATACACCCTTTACACTGATATCAAAAATCAGTACTAAATCGCCCTAGAATTTATGCTAGTTCCAATTCAAATAGTTGACAACTGCGTCAAATAGCAAGATACTAATTATTGTTTTTATTAGCACTTTTCACCCACTGTTCAATTAACACGTTTACCTGGCCATCCACCTTGGTATTGGATATTAGATTATGCTTGCTGAAATCTTGTCAAGGTGGTTCAGACATGGATTGTTGATTTTGCTTTTATTGAAAAATTCAATAAAAATTCTTTTATTTTATATATTTTTATTAAATTTATTTTTGTTTATCTTTCCTTCGCAGATCTATGGAACACGATTTAAAACAAATTAATGTGCCGTCCAATCCGGAAATTGAGAAGTTGCAACAACAAGTTATTGCGATAGTAGTGGTAAGTCCAGCGTTATTTGTTCCCATTACAAGTCTTAACAGATTTCTATGTGGCTTTAAGGGTTAAGGTCTGATTACAGTCGAGTATGTGTGTGTTTATTGTCAAATGCGACACTATATGTATATTTATTTGTAGTCGTAGTGGTATTTGTAATGGTATTCGTAGTTGTATTTGTATTTGGTGTTCTAAGCTCTCAATGTATATAATATTCTATTATTATTTCACTCAAGTTCGAGTCATTTAATTTTAGTACAATTCTGCTTCATTTTAACACTTGACTAACATTGAAACCATTTTATCTCATTTTTCCCTTTTCTATGGATTTTCCTACACTACAATTGTTTTAAAGCATATACAAAATCTCTCTCATATGTTTATACTAAAAATCAATTCGATTACTTTGGTATCGAGTACATTGTTTGTGTGTATATTTGTCTATATTTTTGTCTGGATTTTAAAATTAGCTTTAATGTTCTTTACCCGTTTTCCCTTTCACCTCGACATTCATGTGCACTTGAACGCTTATCGCCTTTTGTATCAAATCAGCTTTTTGGCTAATTGAACTAATGCATTTGTATCGGATATATGATCTTGTTACATTAGCTTTTCCACAAAATTGACCACTGACACTTAGGATTTGAAGCGATTAGTCTGCGGTTAATTAAAAAGCGAAAGGCAAATTTCAGCAAATCGCAAGTGAGCAGTTAACAAATGCAGGTAAAGGTGTTAGATTTCCTTTAATTATTTTAATAAGCAGTCATATTTATTGTAATGAGGGAGAAATTAAATCCAAAGCAGAAGAATATTGAAAATTGAGCGCCAAAGTAGGGGTGAGTTTCCAATTCGATTACAGAATTGCACATTTTACGTGGCTTGGTTGGGGGAGAAATTTCAGTGTATAATAAATTCCTCTTTCTTTCATAAATACTAGGAATGCCTTGACTAATTGTCAGCCAACGAAATATATAATTGGATCAGTCAAACTTATTCACATCCCGGTTAGAAATTTCCTAAATGCATCATAGTGACAAAGAAGTGAAATGTCCTTGCTGACTTGCCGATCCGCTGCAATACAAAATTTTAATGACACCCCCAGCTATGTTCATACTTACTTACTTATCCGGTCACGAACAACCCCGATGGGTCAGGGACCTTACAAAGCGATGATAACATATTTCGCCAACCAGTTCGATCTTTTGCTTTATCTCTGCAGTTGGCAATACCAGGTGTACTTAGGGATTCATCAACCTGATCCCTCCAGCGAAGTCTTTGTCTTCCTATTTTTCGTCTTCCTTTGAGTTCGGTTTCGAAAACCCTTCGTGTCGCATCGCCTTCATCCATTCTACTGACATGGCCTAGCCAGCGCAATCGCGTTATTTTGATCCGCTTAACTATGTCAATGTCGGGATAAAGCTCACACAGCTCAAGATTCGTGCGTCGCCGATACTCGCCGTTGTGCACTATAGGGCCATACATTTTTCGGAGGATTTTTCTCTCGAAGACTCCTACAGATGTTTCGTCTGCTTGCGATAGGACCCAGGATACTGCGCCATAAAGCAAGAAAGGTTGTATGAGAGTCTGGTATATTTGGACTTTTGTTACTCGAGAGAGGCCTTTACGTCTAAAGTGCTTGCTTAGCCTAAAATAACATCTATTCGCAAGCACAATTCCCGCTTGATCTCAAGGCTGACGTTGCTGTTTTTGTTTACGGTAGATCCGAGGTATATAAATTCATCCACCACCTCGAAATTATAAGGGATATCAACGTTCACCCGTGGAGGCCCTGCTCGTTGACACCATTATTGTCCTCATTTACCTTCAGACCCACTTTTCCTGACTCTCAATTCTCGAAAACACCGCAGTAACTTCTCTAACTGTGCGCCCAATGATGTCTATATCATCAGCATACGCGAGCAGCATGCGACTTTTGCTGCTGATGGTTTTATTCATGTTGACAGCAGTTTTTCTCATAATGATCTCCATTAAGATGTTAAAGCGATCGCACGATAGGGTGTCGCCTTGCCTGAGGCCTCGCTTAATTTCGAAAGGTTCGGTAAGATCCGTACCAACTTTCACTGCGGATTTGCTGTTCGTCAAAGTCATCCTGCAAAGGCATATGAGTTTCGCAGAAATACCAAACTATCGAAGGCCGCCATATAATCGACAAATAGATGATAGGTATCGATTTGTTTTTTGTGGGTCTTCTCCAGGATTTGGCGTATTGTGAAAATCTGGTCGGTTGTCGATTTTCCTGGCCCAAAGTCACACTGGTATGGTCCAATCAAGTCAGCGATAATTGGTTTCAGTCTTCCGCACATTATGCTTGATAGAACCTTATATGCTATGGATAAAAGGCTTATTCCACGGTAGTTTACACAGAGACTCGGGTCAACTTTTTTAAATATGGGACATAGCACACTGAGACTCCAATCGCCGGGCTTGCATTCATCTAACCAAATTTTGCTAATGAGCTGATGCATGCACCTTATCAGCTCATCGCCGCCAGCCTTAAACAGCTCCGCCGGTAATCCATTGGTTTTGTTGTTCTTAAGCCGGGCAATAGCTGTTCTGACCTCGTCTTGGTTAGAAGGGGGGCAATCGACGTCGTCGTCCAAATTTTGATCGATTGTCCGTCATTGGCCGTCAAATAATCTCTCCATATTTCCAACAAACTCTGCACTTCTGCGATGAGATTTCCGTCCTTGTCTTTACCGAGGGGGGGCCCTGAACCATGTCCATTAGTTCCCTTTTTTGACTTTTTGGTAGAATTTTCGGGCTTCGTTCTTCCTTCTGTATGACTCAATTTTCTAACTCGCGCTTTCTCAACTGCCGTTTCTTACGCCTAAAGTGACGGTTTACCGTCTTTCTTTTCTCCGTATACCGCTCGCGTTGCAATTGGCTGAAGCATTGCCATGCGTGCAGCGTTCTTTTCATCATTTGCAATGCGACAATCTTCATCGTACCATTTGCTTTGCTGCGAAGCGGTTTTTAAAACCCAAGTACGGTTGTTGCGGCAGTGTTTATAGAGTCTGATATGGGTTTCCACTGCGCTTCAGGATCGTCATCAGGAAGGGGTGGGTTCTGTGCCAAAAGTTGCGAGAGCTTCCGTGAACAGGCTTTGGCTACCTCTGGTAATTGAACTTTTCCGATGTCTACACGCAAAGAAAGAAAAACGTTTATTGCTCGGTTGCCACAACAATACTTTGATTGATTTGTATTAATTTATTAATCGCAACCGTTTATGTAGTTCTTCCAAATAAAGTGAGATGTCGCAAATGTGTATCATGTTGTTGCAAACGAGATCTCGTTTGCATTAAACGCGTACAAAATTACATTTGTCATAAGTTTAAAAACCGTTTGCGATAACTGAAATTAGCCATTTTTTTAATGAGAGCACAGATTAAGAAGAACGTACATTTCTCTCATACACAGTCCACTCGTTTGACATACACACTCACGCATACACATAAAAGGCTTTTGCCTTGTCAATATAGGGTTTTTTAACAGAGACGCTACAAAAGTAAATCGATAGGGACAGCAAACGACGCCATATTTTTTCCCGCTCTGTTGACATTTCTCTTCAGTAACGTTTGCCATTTCATCATGGAAAGATATACGAGCCAACAACGAGTCGAAATTATTAAACTTTACTACCGACATTTGGAGTCAGTAGCCTCAACTTTAAGAGCGCTACGTCCAATTTATGGTCGTCATAATCGTCCTACCAGATCAACAATTGAGCGTCTAGTGGAAAAATTTGAAACCACAGGCACAGTACAAAATGTTCCCGTGCCAGTGAGACAAAGAAGTGCCCGTAGTGTGTTCCAGAAAGCCCAAATGTGTCTCTCGCACGTCGTTCTCAAGCGTTGGGCATCTCTGTGACGTCGTTGTGGCGAATTTTGCGAAAAGATCTTGGCCTACAATCTTAACAATATCATCGGAAAATCATCTTCAGCGATGAGGCTCATTTCTGGCTGAATAGCTTCGTCAATAAGCAAAATATGCGATATTGGTCAGACAGAAATCCACACGTAATCCATGAGTCATCAATGCATCCCGAAAAAAATGCGGTTTGGTGCGGGCTATGGGCCGGCGGCGTCATTGGGTCGTACTTCTGCCGTGATGATCCAGACCGGCACATTACTGTGAATGCGAATCGCTACCGTTCAATGATAACCGAATATTTTTGGCCCCAATTGGATAATATGGACTTGGAGGACATGTGGTTCCAACAGGACGGCGCCACAAGCCACACAGCGAATGCCACTATCAATTTATTGGATACCAAATTTGGTGAACGTGTTATCTCACGAAATGGCCCAGTCGATTGGCCGCCTCGGTCGTGCGATTCGAACGTACTTTCACAGGAATAAAGAATTTCATTGGTATCTAAAACCGGGTTTGTTTCATTTAAAAAAAACTTTTGTAGCGCTCGTATGAGTTTCGCTCTGCTTAACCTTGTGCGAATCTTTGCTGCAACCAGGTAGTGATTCGATTCGATATTTGCTCCTCGAATCCCACGAACATTCATTACACCACATAGTAGAGTGCAGTCCATCAATTTCCAGGTGATTAATCTGGTTTTTCGTCTGTTGATCAAGGGATATCCAAGTTGAAATACAAGTGCTTTACATACTGAAATCTAAATTCTTTTAGGGCCAATAGGATCTAATGAACCAACAATTATTTCACGCTGAATAAAGCCGGCCTTTGTAACATATTCTCCCAAACATTCTGCAGGAACCATGTATATGTTTGGAACATACTTCAAACATTTATATGTTTAAATGCAACATTATAATATTTAAATGCAAACATTAGCATGTTTACTGACAAATATGTATGCCTTTACGTGGGAAAATATGCGTGCTTCATCCCAAACATCCATATACTTACGTGGAAGCATTCGTGTGTTTCCCGCAAACCTCCATATACTTACGTGGAAACATATGCGTATTTTCTTCCAAACATAATAATATTTAGAAACGAATTATTCGTTCTTTCTTTATTTATTATAATTAATTTTAGAAATATATATCCACATTTACTTATAAAACAAATTAATACAAATAATTAAAAGATCTAAATGATTTTTGTATTTACTTGCATTGAATTTATTATTCGTTTTGTTTTGAATCGGCTGCTTTGTTGTTTCTCCATTTTTGTTGTCTCGCATGTTTTTGTCTTCAGAAGGTTTCAACTATGCTTTGCTTATCACTATGCGTTGGTACACGAACAATATCTTTATATATATAATTCTACTGCACGTGTGTTTGTGACTGAACTCCTCCTAAACTTCTGGACCGATTTGAATAAATTTTTCTGTATGCGTTTGGGGATGCGCCCTCGGTTGTTTAGATTTACTATTCGGTCCAATTGGACAAAGGGGCGTGGTACCTCCCATACAAATAGCTTGAAATATTATGCCGGACAACGTCTGCCGGGTCAGCTAGTAAAAATCTAGTTCATGCAAGACAAGAATGTATTAATTACTTGTGTTTTTTTTTTAATTTTTCAAAAATTGTCCGCCATTCCGATTTTTTCAGTAGACGCTCGGGTAGAAAAAGCGATTCACGTTGTTGCCCTCTCCAGGTGCTGTCCTCAAAATCGTTTCTCAATTTGGTAGCACACATAAATATATGGGAAACACATACTCAAAACCCAAGCAACATCACACGCCAGTTAACCGTCCGAACGTTTCTTTATTCTTCTTTCACTGATCAATCGCTTTTGATATCCTCTGTCCGATGAACAATTGACGACTCAGTACATAAAATTAAAGCGCAATACATCACGCACATTCAGGAATATTTATGAATCAGTCACTGAGAGAATACTGCAAAAATACAGATACACACTTACAAGCAATACACACTCGTTGTCCCTCGTCTATTCTCTTGCTCTCGAGAGAGCATAAACAGTGCATCAAACACAGCTGTATTTGTATCACAAACACAGATATATTTGGATCGCAAACACCAACAGTGGTGTGCGATGAAATAGAGTCACACACTCGTCAAAACTTTTATTCTCTGGAAATCAGTGGTCCAAGATGTTGCATGTCAAGAAATTCTGAACCTGATTGACCGGTCCTCTGCTGAATATAATGCCGTAATTTTTAATAAATTTTGTACACTACTGTTCTCCAGGTCAGTGTCAGTGTTTTTAAAGGCTATATAATGACGTGTGCTATAAAATAGAGTCAATTACAAAAAAATATTTTTTTTTTTTGAAATGGTTAATGGTAGTTTGGATTTGAATTTGAAAACAAAGTTTAGCTTCTAAAGATGATTAATGTTTATTAGTACCATTAATAAATTGTCATTATTGACGTTCCAAAATGGGCCGATGTAAATATTGCAAGCATGAGCGCCAAGAACGAATAAAAGAGACGATAAAAGAATTCAGAAGCTACATACAAATTACTGACATAATTGGATGCTCAAAGAAAATGTTGAAGACCGGAATAAAATATAACCCCAATCCAGGAAACAGACGGTAATACCCTGAAAATTACAGAACATTTGGAACCAAAAATATTGCGCCACGTAGAGTTCGACTTTTGTTACCTCTTCCGCCCTTAAAAGGCAATACGATCGGGATGTTGACACCTCTACATTAAGAAAAATGCTAACTAAAAACAATTTAAAGGCAAAAAGTGTCCGAAAAGTTCCATTTCTATCCAAACGGAACGTTCAAAAAATGTTGCATTTTGCCAAGGAGCATGTGAAATAGTCCGTGAAAACAGCTGAAACTAAAGTGAGATTGGGTAATTGTGAGAAGAGTAATCTTCCTGTACACACAATCCAAACAGTTAAACGTGGTAGCGGAAACATAATGGTACGGGGTTGTTACCCTTACATTGGCACATATCCTTTATTCCAAATTGAACAGAGAGTGGACGCTGCATATTATACCACTGTATTAAAAAAACATCATGATGCCTTGTGCTAAATGGGAAATGCCGCTTCGATGGGTGTTTCAACATAATATCGACCCCAAACACACATCGAAGCGAGCAAAAGCTTCGTTTGAAAATAATAGTGTCATAGTTTTAAGATGATCTATGCAGTCGCCGGGCTTAAATCCTATTCAGAATTTGTGGCGGGACATTAAAGTGTCTATCAAAGGAATAAACCAATTTAATAAAGGTGAGCATATGACACTGGTACAATCGGCGTGGAAAACATGACTTGCGGAGACTTGACGATTCAATGTCAAGGCGTTGCTTAGCTGTGATAAGAAATAATAGTTATTTCATAAAGTACTGAGATAATATAAAGGATTAATGAGACATACATTTTATTTGAGACAGCTATTTATTCTAGTTCAGATGATGAATCGCAATGACTCTATTTTAATTCACAGGCAAAACGGTGCATTTTGAAATATTTTGATTTATACCTAATGATTTAATTTTAAATTACGACATTAATATTCTAAAATGTTATATCTAGTTCTTAATTGAACAATTAAAAATAAAAGTTATAAACAAAATTTAATTTTTCTACATTTGTTTTTGTTTTGAAAATGTTGATTAGTGTTGACTCTATTTCATCGCACACCAGTGTATGTTATAACATAGTAATCATTGGGTCTCAAACAGATAATATTGAAAACAAATACAATATGTTTGTACACAAGTCTATTATATTGGCGACAAGCTCCAAACACACTTTATATTTGCATCCAAACAACAAAAAACGACAGATTTTTCAGCGTTTTGTATTCCTTTATTTTCTATAATTTTCTTTAGGTTTGAATCTCGTACTACTGACAACCATGTCTTTCGCCGCGCCAAAATCTAACAGTCTCATTGCCTTATTTGATGTGATGACGTGCAGACTGGTTCAAATACATTTACCCTTTGTCATGACCAGGCCGCGGTCGTATGTTTTTTCTACCCGCTCATAGAACATGTCGTTGGCGTGATCGTCATTTTGTTCAGTCGGGGCTTGTCCACAAATTAGCGATATACTAAAGTTGAACCGGGTTGAACCTAGAGACTGGCTGCCGCAATCTTTTGCCAACTACAAATCCAAAACCAAATTCATGCTTTCATGGCAGCTGTAGTAATATGTCACAGTTCTTCTTACTTGTACAGCCATGACCTGTCTATCGCGTCTCCTGGATAGCAGTAAAGGCAGTCTTATAATTCTCGAGGAAATCTGTCAGATGGATAGTGGCACCGGATCTGTTTTGTGTTCAGAAAAAATCACGTAATGGGCGTAATACACTTCTGACAGAACGACCATTTTCATAAATGTTTGTTTAGCAAATCCCGCAAAACTCAGCCGAGTTTTTAATTTTGACATAAGTTCATGATGCGTGGATTAATCAGAAATTCATTTCATGTGCCTTCTTTTGCCCCCTATGTAACAAAACGAATTATTATGGAAGTAAGTCGAAACCACTAAAAGTTCCCAGAGAGGGGTACTTAATAACTTATTATGGCAAAATTGGGAAATTTTCTATTCTGCTTATGTTGTAAATTCTGCTTGTAATTCTGCTTGGTAATCAAAGTTTGTAGTCTGGAGGGGCAACTCCATTCCGTAATCTTAAAATCATAGCTTATATTTATAATAAAACAAAACTATGTGTAAAACAAAACTTACTAACTTCTTTTTATAAGGAAAAATATTTTTAGTTCTCCATGCAACTATCTTAATAGTTGTACTACATTTTAGAAAAAATATTATAGTAAAAATGCTTACCATATCATTTGCAACTATATCTTGAATGTACAAAGTAAATGGTTTAATTTCTCCTGTTGTCATACCGCTTTACCAAACCTAACCTCTAACCTCATTGTATTGTGATCATTCCCATAACTCGGTAGTAGCAAATGATAATTCACCATACTTACCACAACCATAACAGATCCATACCAATATTAATAAACCAATCCATCAACCAACCACCAAAAACCACCACTACCACCAAAGTCAAAAGGTTGCAGTCATTATCCATGAATCGATCAGTAAACGGAATAAATCTGTATAAAATATATATAGAAAATCGAATGGTTTAAGGCTCAACATAATCTACCACCACTACCAACCCAATGAACAGAAATTAAATAAAACAGAACATTTGTCTATTGTCCTTCAACCAACATCTCACCATCACCACAACCAAAACCCTGGATATCCAGAAAAGTAAAAAGATAAATAAAAATACTCACCACCACCTTTAACTCACCTCTTTTAAAAATCCAACAAATATGCTTATGGGAGTTGAACAAATTTGTAATATTTCATATTTCAAACAAAATTTAGTAGAATTTTTGACTGTATTTGAAAGTAAAAATTGGCACAACTTTTTTATTTGGGGCATTACTAAATTTGACTGCTTTCCTTTATTATTGGGAACACTTTTGTAGAGATTTTGGAATTTAAATTTTGGTATTATTCTGATAAAACAATAAAATCGTATTGGAAATTATAAATGAAAAATTCTACAAATCAATTTTGTTTTTGTTATAATTCCTAATGTACAATTTTGCTAGGATTCATTGAAAACTCGTTTCAATATACAATCGTCGCTGGAGAACTTGCTGGAATTAACAAAATCCGTTTCTCCCAAGCCAGAGGCTGAAGATACGGAAATTGTGATTGTCAGTGATACGGTGAGACAACGACGGGCTCGCACACCTTCGTCCACATCACCCACAAAGGAAGTGAGTGATAGCACTACAGCAGCTGCCGCCGTTCCAACAAATGTACAGGTGGGTTCGACAGAAGATTTAGGTGGCCAAGGTCAGCAATCGCAACAGCAACAAACCGCACAACAAGTATTGCCAGATTTGTTGCCACCACAAACCTTCCGTTTGGCTGAATCGAGTGCTCTCTTCTCACAGATATCGCAGAATCCTAACGAAGATATACCACCGCCTAAGCCCAGCAAACGTAAGAGTGGTGAATCCCAAGCCCAAATGGTGGAGATCAAAGTGAAAAATATTGGCAGCGATAAAATGTCCGTACAATTGGCCGGTCTCGAGGCGCACCAGGGTGAAATCGTCGATACCGTTAACATACTGGAGTCAGTAGAGCCATTTGTTCCCGAGTTCGTAGAAACTGTACAAATCGTAGATCTGTCCGAAGATTCAGATTCATCGATGCGCATAGATATGGAAGGCAGAGAAGTTAAACGTTCGAAATCTAAACGTTCTCTGTGTGACTCTCCCAAAACACTGGCCGAAGAATCTGAGCTTGATAAAGATGCCGATGTAGAGTTACGGCCTGCTCCAAATAACACTAGCACACCTATTCTACGTGTTGAAAAGCAACGCATCTCCTTTGAGGAGAAACGCAAACGCATTGAAACCGAACGTGATATTTTGCGTGACTCAGAAGAAGAAGGTGACACGAAGACAACTGGCGTCATTAAGCAACCTAAAGCCAAAAGATGGCGCCAACTACAAATTGCCATGGAAGAGTTGGACAATAGTATGGCCGAACAGGAGGCTCGCAATAGCTTTTATAATCCCGACAAGGATCTGAGTTTCGAAGTAGAACCTTTGGTATTCTCCGACGATGAGGATATACCGAGATTTTCGATGGAAATGACTCAACCTCTTGACTCGGATAGTGATACGGTATGGATTGTATGAGAGTTTAAGAGAATGTCTGATGAATTTTGAAGTAGAAGAAAATAATATTTGATAGATTAATAAAATAAGCAGGAATTAAGTATGTGAGTTGAAGATTAGCAGAAGAATTGTGATCCCAGAAAATTTCAATTTTCCTGTCCTTTAATATACTAAGAAGGACGAGTTGTTTTCATCAAACAGCAGTCGTGCCAGGGCAGCTTAAAACTCTTCCATGAAAACTTTGTTTCCTGGCTTAGTAGAGAATGGTCTGGTTTTCAGAAGCAATTAAACCTTCCTTTTGAACGACCTTATGGCAATAGATACCTTTGCTGGAGATTTTTCTAGACTCCCTTTGTGACAATTTTGAAAATTGGAACCTGATCCTGTAAGAAGACGTGATTGTGAACTCAATGTTCTTTGATAGTGGAAGCAGAATGACCTCAACTTTTTGGTGGCAGTACAGATTTTTTACGAGGTGTTTTTCTAGGCAAATCAAGGAATGCTTCAAACTTCATACATAACACACTAGTCATGTATTCTTCCGGGTGATAGTCCTTGTTGGCTTTGCTTTCTTTCGGGAGACTATCTTCTTTCGAGAGACAGTCTTGTCTTCTTTCGTGACTAGTCTTATTTTCTTAAGAAAGTTAAGCTTGTCTTTTGTCGTGGCAACGTCTTGACTTCTTTCTGAGACAGATTTGTCTTCTTTTAGGGGAAACGAGATTGCATTCTTTTAGTCTGCAGCCAGTCATATATTCATTCAAGGACATTACTGTCTTTTTTTCAACGAACCCACTTGAAGCTAAGTTAAACTTATCTTCTTTCGTGACAAAGCCATGGCTTCTTTCTGAGACAGATTTGTCTTCTTTTAGGAGATACGATCGACTTCTTTCAATAGATATTATTGTTGTCTTTCAGGAGACATCCTTTTAGTCTTTCGAGAGTCAGTTGTATATTCATTCAAGGACATTACTGTCTTTTTTCGACGAACGTACTTGAATTTTTGGGAAGCAGCTTTGTCTTCTTTCGGAAGATTGTACTGTCTTCTTTTCGGAGACAGCCAGCTCTTCCTTCATATGACAATCGAATTAGTGTAGTTTTTCAGGTAACGGTAGTCGGCAGTCTTGTCTTATTTTTGGAGACCATATTGGGTTATTTTGTAATGCTTTTTTTTCGGGATACTGTTGTCTTCCTTTGGGACGTCCTATCGTCTTTCATGAGACAGTCGTGGGTAGTTATTGCTTCGCACAGGGAAAAGTTAGAGACTGTAATTTTATTATTATTAAGATATTCTAGTCGTTTTTCTGGTGGCAGTCGTACAGGGGACTTCTTTCTTTCGCGTGACAGTCTTGCCTGTTTTCGGGAGACAGTAATGTCTTCTTTCGTGATATCGTATTGTCTCCGATCGGGAGACAGTCGTGAATTGTAGTTTATTTTTCGGCAGACAGTCGTGAATTTCTGGCTTTTGTACGAGAAACAATCTTGGAGATTCATTTATTCGGTCTTATATTCTTTCGTGAAGCATTCTTATCCTTTTTCAAGGGGACGTGTTTTCTTCTTCTTTCAGGAGTCATAAAGAGTATTGTCTTCTTTGAAGAGAAAATCTTGTCATCTTTCGGCGGAATATCATGTCTTGTTTCAGAAGACTTCTTAGGTTTCTTTCGGAATACCGACCGCTTTAAGCAGACAATGGTGGGCAGTCTTGTTTTCCTCCAGGACCCCACCTTGTTTTATTTTGAAATATAGTAACGTTTTCTTTCGTGAGACATACATGTCTGTTACAGGTAACTGTCGGATGCAGTACATTTTCCATTAAGGAGACATTATTCTAGTTTTTCTGGTGACAGTCGAGAACAGTCTTGTTTGCTTTCGGATGGCGGTATCGGAATCATATTTAAGACTGTTTTGTGTCCTTTGGGTAACAATCTTGCGTTCTTTTGCCAAATAATATTGTCTCATATCGGGGCCATTCTATTTTTGATTTAGGGGACAGTCTTATTATCTTCTAGCTGAAGTCGTAGAAGTCTCGGTAAACTATAATGCCGTCTTTCGAAACACTGTCTTGATACGTTCGGCAGACAGTCCCGTGAACAGTCTTTGATTTTTAGGATACCATATTGTCTTGTCTCGGAAGACTTTCTTGTCTTCTTTTGGGATACTGTCATGTCTCTTTTCGTGACACAGCCGTTAGCAGTCATGTCTTTTTTCGGGCTATACCTTCATGGGATGAATGGTGAAATATTTATTTAGTCATGGACAGTCTTGTATTCTTTCGGGAGAATGCCTTGTCTTTATTTGGAAGACAATCTGTTCTTGTTTCTTGGAATATCCGTGATTTCTTTCGGATAGTGTATTGTCTCATTTGGGATTATCTTGTTTTTCCGTAATACAGGAGAAGTCCTGTCTTTATTTGGAAGACAATCAATCTTTGTTTCGAGTAATAGTCTTGATTTCTTTCGGATAGTGTATTGTCTCATTTGGAAGCATCTTGCTTTTCCGTGATACATTCTTGCCTTGTTTGGGACACAGTAATTGAATTCATGTTCTCAGACTTAAAGTATATTTTTTCGGGAGACATTCTTGTCTTATTTGGAGGACAGTCTTGCCTGTTCCCGGCTGCATTTAAGTGACAGCCTTGCCATCTTTTGAGGGGTGTCTTGGTTTTTTTCGGAAGTCTTGTTTCTTTCGGTAAAAAATCGTGGACCGTGTTGTTTTCTTCTTCTTGATTCAGGGAATTGTCTTATTTTCGAGTTATTGACTTGTGACAATCATGTCTTCTTTAGGCAGACAGTTGTGGACACTTTTGAATTTTCTGGGGAGACAGTCGCGGGCACTTTTGTCTTTCTTCAGGAGACAGTCAAGTATCGTATAAGTACTGACATGTCTTCTTTCTAGAGACATAATCAGGGTTTTTTATGTCCTTTCCCCAAGAAAATTAAGATAATTTGCAATGAAGTAAATGGGCTGGCCGTGGACATTTAAATTGTCAAAAAAGAAAAGTGTAACTCTAGAATTGTCTTTGGATGCTAGAGAGAAGATAGACCTAGAATAAGAACTGATATTTGCATAATTACTTTGGGCAATCAATGATAATTTAAAGCTAAGAAAAGTTTTCTAGAGACAGTCTTTTTCTCTTTCGAGAGATCGTCTTGTCTTTTTTCGGGATACAGTCTTTTATTTTTTCGAGAGGCCAATGCGTCTTTTTTCGAAAGACAGTGGGGCACAGTAATTTTTCTTTTAGAAAATTTTGGGCTATGATTTGTGTTTTGGAATGTTCGTACACATATAGTGAAATTTCATGGCGATCATTTTTGTAGAACATTTTGACCACGCCCCCCGTCATTTTGGATCAATTTTTTGCGAGTTTTCAAAAAAAGTAAAAATTATGGTTATACGAGACAGTTAGAGGGTTAATTTGTTCCACAAAAATGTTTATCTGAATCTTTTCTATAAAACTTCTGAACATATTTTGTACCTCAGAAGTAAGGAACACACAATTTTGCATGCCGATATGTTGCAGGAAAGATTCGAGGTGCGGAAACTTTGACCCGCCCTGAAAAAAACTCTGATCAGATCTGGCAAAACGCCGATACATGTATATTTTTTATTAGACCTTTCTACCAGAATCCGTTGACAGAACCCCATCATTTTGAAAAAAATCTAATTTTGTGTCACAGTGTTATTTGGCGTTTTTACAGAAGTATTTTTATCTTTCGGAAAACAGCCTTGTCTTCATTCCGGTGGTAGTCGTAGCATCGTTTTGGAGCCTGGTGTTGAGTCTTCGTGCATAACAGACCCCACGTAGTTGAGGTGACAAAAGTGTTGTTATATTTGGAAATGAAAGGCAATGAAATCTTGGTACAGAATTTTCAAGGAACATGTTCTCCTTGTTCTGAGAAATTGCCATGAAGTGTTTAGAAGACATATTTATCTTATTTGGGAAAAGGTACCTTTTATTTTTGGAAGAAAAATAGCGAAAGCCCTAAAAAATTGTGGGCATGGACTTGCTTTAAAAACTTTGTTTGATTTTTCAAATGGACTCCTTATCTCTGCCAGGTAGCATTATTATATTCTCCAAAAAACATATCTATCTTTCATGGAAGACTTCAGTACCTGCATTTAAAGATAACTTTTTCCGTTTTTGCGAAAACAGGTTTATTTTCTCTCTCGTTTTTTATCGAGGGATTTTATATTCCCCAAGTAGTCAACCATACGAGTATCCTCGATAGGAGCACAACTTTTTGTTACATTCAATATTTTCGTTACCATATCTAGGGATTCCAATTTGACTTCCACCAAAAGCAACTTTTACTTTCTAGAAATACCATTATTACCTTGATAGCCTTGATACCTTAGAAATAACGTTATTACCTTCCCAACTAAATGTCTTTGTTTTTCCCCATCCATTCCACAGAGCCGTATTGAAACTCCCACCGCCAAAAAGCCCAATTCATTCTCTAGCAAAATCTTGCCGCAATCACCCTCCATGGATGATTCAAACATTACCCTGAAGAGTCCATACTCTGAAGCACCCGCACTGCAGTTCCATGGTGGATCCCTGGAAAAGAGAGTAAGTGAGTTTGAAAAGAATGCCAAGCAGATGATGCAAAAATTAGAGAAGACTAAAGACAGTATCGAGAAAACCACCCAAGGGGAGAGGTAAATAGAGGAACATACAATTTTACCAAGTATTTGTTTATTTATTTGATATCTTTTTAGAACCGTTGAGGATTTGAAAATGTCAATTGCCCCAGATGCTGCTACCTTAATCTCTCAAGGTGATTCATTGGTCTTGGAAACTCATGGCAAACAAGGCTCCCTATCGCGTGTGGTCATGAAAAGTCAAATCATTTTAAGGGAGAAATTCCGTGAAGTACAACAAGCTAAGTGAGTTTTTCAGTTAGCAGCGAGACGAGAAAGGTTTTAATGTTTTAAAATTGTTTCACCTTAAAGGTCAAAAGCTTTTCCAGTCTCTAGAGATTCAACGAATTCCCCGCATTCTTCATTGGACAAGGTCAGCATGAAGGGTATTAATTTGGAAGAATTAATTTCTAAGGGTCTGAAACGTGTGAATGATTTAATTGATCGTCCTGTCGATCGCAAATCAGTGGGTGATTTGGAAAAACGTGTATCGGAAATTGGTGTAAGTATTGACATTCTGATATTAAAATTTAAATTTACCAAGCTTTTTGTTTTAAATTAACTGTCTGTGTTCATAAAACGAATTTAAACGAACAAACGAATTTTATGTACACTGTGGAACATAAAAAACAAATAACAAGGTTCTGACAACCGATTCTGGTAGAGGGGGTAATACATCACATGACGTGTCAGGGGACACCCGGTTGGAACGAAGTTCCTTTCGTTATATATTATGTACTAGATAGTTGCAACACACCTACGGCGCTCATTGAAAAATACAATAATTTAAATGGATCTTTAAGAAAAGATACTTTTTGCAAAATGATAACTTTTTTTAAGAAATTTATTTTTATAGAATTTATTTTGTTTAAGTATATTTTTAGGTCCTTTTTGTAAGAACATGTATTACAGTTTCTGGAAAAGGTACTTTTTTAAAGAGAGGTACTTCTTTTATTAAAAGCTAATATTTTTAAGATGAAGTACTTCCTGTAAAAAAGCCATAACAGTATGAACTTTTTTTTTACAAAGAACTACTTTTTTTAGGAATAGGTACTTTTTAAATAACATGTACTTTTTAAAGAAGTGGTACTCTTTTTAGGAAAAGGCTATTTTTTTAAGAAAATTTACTTATTTCCAGAAAGGGTATTTATCTCAAGAAAGGAAAAGTTACTTTAAAGAAAGAAATTGTAAGAAATTTTTGTAAGAAATTTTTTTTTAAGAGATGGGATATTTTTTAAGAATTGGTCCTTTTTCAAGAATAGGTACATTTTTAAGAGTAGGTACTTATCTCAAGAAAAGTTATTTTGGTTTGACAAAAAAGTACTCTTTAAAGAAAAGGTAGTATACTAGAAAAGGCAATTTGTTTTAAGAAAATGTCCTTTTTATGAAAAAGTTCCTATTTAAAAAAATAAATTTTTTTTAAGAAAATTTACTTTTTGTAAGAAAATTTACTTTTTTAAAGCAAAGGTACTTCTTTAAGAGAAGACATTTTTTTTAAGAGAAGGTAGCTTTTGGACGAAAAGGTATTTTTCGTAAAAAAGGTACTTTTTGTAAGAAAGTGCACTTTTTGTAAGAAAAGGTACTTTTTGTAAGAAAAGATACTTTTGTAAGAAAAGGTACTTTTTGTAAGAAAAGGTACTTTTTGTAAGAAAAGATACTTGTTGTAAGAAAAGGTACTTTTTGTAAGAAAAGGTACTTTTTGTAAAAAAAAGGTACTTCTTGTAAGAAAGTGCACTTTTTGTAAGAAAAGGTACTTTTTGTTAAAAAGAGGTACTTTTTGTAAAAAAAAAATGTACTTTTTTTTAGAAAATGTACTTTTTGTAAGAAAAGATACTTGTTGTAAGAAAAGGTACTTCTTGTAAGAAAAGACACTTATTGTAAGACAATTTACTTTTTTAAAGCAAAAATACTTCTTGAAGATAAGGTATTTTTTAAGAATAGGTACTGTTTTTAAGAATATGAATATAATTGTTTTTTGAGAAAATTTAGTTTTTTAAGAAAATGTTCTTATTTAAGAAAATTTTATTTTTTAAACTTCTTTCACTTTGGATTTCTAAATCTATTTTTTATTGGGTTCAAACCTATAATATACAGGATGGTTCAGTCACGACTGGACAAATTTCACCAGCGTATTCCTTGGCTCATTTCACGAAAATATGTCCATCTGCGACCATCCTGGAAAATGCAAGGGCGCGAAATGGCAGCGGTTTGAAAATTTTCGGATTGGTGGTCGGAGGGTACTAGGCTAAAATTGCTAACTTCTGAACCAGTGGTCAGATATTTTTGTTTTTGGGCTTGTTGGAAAGGTCTTTGCGAGACCTTTCAGAATCAAAACGTGAAATCGCCAAGATACAGAGGTGTAAAGAAAAAGACAAGAATGTGCACATAACCTCAATTTGCTCAGCCGGATAACTTACGTTTTTTTCCCCCCTTAAAAGATAGCCATTTTCCAACAAGCCCAAAAACAAAAAATCTGACCACTGGTTCAGAAGTTAGCAATTTTACCCTAGTACCCTCCGACCACCAATCCGAAATTTTTCAAACCGCTGCCATATCGCCCCCTTGCATTTTCCGGGATGGTCGTAGATGGACATATTTTCATGAAATGAGCCAAGGAATACGCTGGTGAAATTTGTCCAGTCGTGACTGAACCACCCTGTATAAGTATACTAAATATTATTGAAGGCTCCACCAAGGAAACATCCCATTAAACAAGAAATTTCGCAACATATGTTAGTCTAGACACAAACCAAAGTAAAAGTACCTAATATAGTTGATAATACTGGGCTGTAGCATAATAGTGTTAAAAAAAAAGTTGTTTAATTTTTTTCATTTAGCCCACAACACGCAACGTGAACTTCGTTGCAAAGAAAATACGCATATCGGCATTCTGAAAGTTACTTTAATACTTTACTGGAATACTTGAACCCTCTACCGCCTCAAGATATGTTTTTTTTTCTGTTCTTTTTGAGGAAAAGGTAAAAACACCCCTAAAACAGGGCTGTAACGGGTTAAAGTGTACTACAGAAATATTTTTCATCAAATTTTTTTAACACACCAAAGCTCAGAATTCAACTTGAATGCCAAAAATAAGTCAATACTGAAAATCCATTTTAGGGTTAATTTCGTATTCCTTCCGATGTTCTTTTTATTTTATCGATCTTTGAAAGTTTCAGTTTTTCAATCATAATCCGTTACAAGATATTTTCATCCAATAAAAATAATTTTTAATAGAAAAAGTTATAAAAGGAAGAAGTGAAATTGATTATTTCGGTGGATGGTTGGGAATATACTGCATAGCTATTTCGATGACCACCAAGGCATCTCATCAGCTCCCTTCTCCACAAGTATTTAGGTATATTCAATTCTCAAACCAAGTACTTATTCCGAGTTGGCGCTAAAATGTCTCACAAAACTGCATTCTAGGGGGTTGGTGTGCATTGGAAAAATATTCTAAGTAAAATTTCACTATAAGTCGCCGAACAAAAGAAAGCTACACGCTGAAAAATCTGTCTTATTTTGATATTTGGATGCAAATATAACGTGTTTGTAGCTTGTAGCAAATATAGTATACTTGCGCATAAACAGGTTGTGTGTATCATTCAATACAACATATTTGGGACACAATGATTTAGAGGTTATATTATATGTATTTATGACCTAAAAGTGGTTTTGTTTGTTCAAAACCGCTAAAAACAAAAACGAGACATGCAACAAAGAACCAAAAGGCAGTAAGTAGATCTTCAATTCATGAAAACAATGCTTGCAAACATGTCCATGTTTCCTGCAATATGTTGCTGGGGCCGTTATTTTTCAGAGTGTATATTTTCCCTTAAATGTCATCCAAATAAAAATTTATATTTAATTTCTGGCTCGTGTAGAGTTTTCTTTCGTCGGTTTCAACCTAGTGTATTCAAATGGACAAATGTTTGTTAGTTGTTTAACAAAGAAAACTCACCCAAAACACACAAAACTTTTTGTTGGAAAAATTTTGCGCAGTGGCGCTTGGCATCACGCATTAGCTGTGATGCATCATTATTATACCCCTCCTCACTCCACATCAGCATCAAAACTACTGGAGGTTGTTATAAAATTAAATAGATA
The DNA here is from genome assembly GCA_963931995.1 of Phaonia tiefii. Lineage (NCBI taxonomy): Eukaryota > Metazoa > Arthropoda > Insecta > Diptera > Muscidae > Phaonia > Phaonia tiefii. The sequence continues at coordinate 305,920,622 of OZ008367.1, forward strand.
AAACACACGAACTAACTATTTATTCTGCGTATGCCAGAGCATGAATACGGAAAGAACGTGCTTAAAACACATGAAGTTTAAATAATTTTTTTTAAAATTTAATTTTGCGTATTATACCGTACAAGTGGTAATAATTCCGTTGAAATTTATAAACACCCTAAAAGCAATCTGACTATAATTTACCACACACATGCTGTATATACTGTGGATATATACAAGTTACGTTAGAGAGATACAAATGTCAGACAGCTGCCTTGAAACACCATTTACAAACTTTGAGTACATTCGAGTATTCATCTTATCCAACTTTGAATACATTCGAGTATTCATCTAATTCAAACACAGAATTAGTACTTGCAACTTTAATGATTCATTTATCACTGTTTCGTGAACAGTTGCGCTATAACATTGCCTCAAGTATTAGAGACTCATGTCATGTTAAGAGTGAGTAGTAATGAGTACTTTCTTAATTGTAGTATGTGTACTTCGCCTGAACCGAATGGAAATAAGACATACTCGCAGAATACTACTAATGAATAATGCCTTGAAGTGCATACAAGTGTGCGCGAATAGATACATAGATTATTAATTCAAATCAGCATAGATGTCTCCACGACATTGCGGCGTAGCCAGGTCCCAAAGCAGGACTAAATTAGTGGCGATCGATGATCAGCGGTCGGTAAATTTCTGCCGTACAGTTCTGAACAGAGTGGCCAGCACTAGAACTTGTTGGGAGGGAGCACATATGCCTGGAACCCAGTCAACCCACCTGCTTTGTAGACAATTGAATAGTAATACTGAACGTCCAATTCAGACGTGGAAAATCGGCGATTCGAAAAGTTAGATTGTCTCAGTAGACTCTCGATGTTCATTTTGGAAAACGAGTCACTGCCACTTCTAAACCAATCCGGTGCAGTGTTCTTATTTGGATTTGGCCAGACGGGACTAAACGTCTGTTCTTCGGATCAGGAAGACAAGGCTATTAAGGGGAACAGAACCACAGGCTGAAAAATAACTGTCTCTCTAACATATTCTCCCAATCATATTTTGCAGGAACCATGTATATGTTTGAAACACACTTCAAGCATTCATATTTTTGCAAGTCCCAAACTCACTTGTATCTAAATGTAAACATTATCATGTTTACTGGCAAACATGTATGCTTTTACGTGAACATATATACGTTATTCATCCCAAATATCCATATACTTTCGTGGAAGTATTCGGCTGTTTCTCCCAAATCTCTATATATCTTTACGTGGAAACAATATTTAGAAACGAACTATTCTTTGATTTTTTTATTATTATATTTCACAAATAGACTGCCGTTCCCATTTTCTCAGTAAATGCATTCTCAAAATCGTTTTCCACTTTGGTAGCACACTAACATATGCATATATGAAACACAAAAACCAAAGCAACATCACAAACCATTTAACCGTCCGAGCCTTCGTTTATTCATTTTTCACTGATCAAGCACTTTTGATATCCTATATCCGATGAACCATTGATGTAGATAGACTCTCTCGTCGTCCCTCTTTTATTCTCTTGCTCTCGAGAGAGCATATACAGTGCAACAAACACAGCTGTATTTGTATCACAAGCATAAATATATGTGGGTCGCAAACACATACATATATTCTAACATATTAATCATTGTATCTCAAACATGTTATATTGAATAGCAAACTCAATGTTTTTGGACACAATTATATTATATTTGTGACAAGCTCCAAACACACTTTATAGTTGCATGTAAACAACAAGAAAAATACAGTTTTTTTCAGCGGGCACGACATATCTAGTGGGAATGTACCAACGCATGCAGACTTTTTAAAGCCTTTACTAGATTCGAAAGAGAGGTGCCCGTTATACGATACCAAACTGGCTATGACTATAGACGCATTCAACACAGTGCTGATAATGACACAAGTACAGGGTGTCTGGTGGAAAATTTAAATTTTTAATTACGATTATTTCAAAACGTAATAAACGGTGAGGAGGGAGGGTGGCGCCGTTGGAATTATCGATTGTGCGGATTTGTCAGTCACGATGTCATAGTGGTCGAGTGAGCATCGTGCGTTCGCTGTGGAGACATTTTTTAAGAGTAATGATTCTTACGTAATTGCTCGTCTAAAGTTCGGTATTCGGCGAATAAGTGATGGACCAAGTGTAAATTTAATTCGTTCGTGAGTGCGGAGATTCCGCGCACCTGCTTCGGCTATGAATGTACCACGGCCAGGGCCCAGTCGATCTTCAAGGACTCCCGAAAACATTGAACTGGTTGAAAGCAGTTTGCGTGAAAATCCGCGACTTTCAATACGAGCAGTCTCACTGGGACTTACAAGAGTGATTATTCATGAAATTTTAAAAAAGGATCTGAAGTGCCGTCCTTTTAAAATTCAAATCGTTAAAAAACTGAAAGAAATCGTTAAAAATCGTTAAAAAACTGAAAACCTGAAAGAAAGTTGGACTTACAAGAGTGATTATTCATGAAATTTTAAAAAAGGATCTGAAGTGCCGTCCTTTTAAAATTCAAATCGTTAAAAAATTGAAAGAAAGTGCCTTTGATTTACGGAAAAATTTTTGTGAAACGATTTTGGAGCGTTTTCGCGCTGCAAATCCCATTTTTTGGAGCGACGAGGCTCATTTTCACTTAAACGGTCTCGTCAATAAGCAAAACTGCCGTTACTGGTCTCCAAGAACCCGCAACCCTCGATTGAAACATCAGAAACCATTGCATTGCCCCAGGGTAACTGTTTGGTGTGCCTTATCGACGCATGAGGTAATTGGACCATTTTTTTTCGAAAATTTTCGGGGCCAGGCGACGAATGTTAACGGCGAAAATTATCGACGCATGAATACGGAATTCTTTTTGCCAAACCAGCGAGCTCATCCATCGTACACTTAGATGAATTTGCTTCGGGAAAATTTCCCCCAAAAACGAGGTCGCCCGATCTAACTCCCATGGATTGTTTTTAAGGGCCTACCTCAAAGAAAGGGTTTAGAATGATAATCTCTTGTGGCTTTAAAGGAAAATATTCGTCGAGAAATCAGCTTAATTGAACCAAGTTTACTGCAGCGTGTGGCGCAGAACGCAAGGCTCCGTTTTGAACAGTGTGTTCAACTCGACGGAAGACATCTGGATGACATACTCTTTAAAAAGTAAAATCCGCATTTCCATTCTATCGTTCAATGCTTTTAATAAAACTTTGTGTCAATTATTTATTTTTTATTTAAGTTTGAAAATATAAATCAGCTACCAGACACCCTGTAGATACTCGTTTTTGGTGTTTGACGACTACCAGAAACCGAAAAATTTTCCTGTTTCTTCTGATAAACCTTCATCCTAGTAAAGTGCCTTGTACTAGCATAGGACGAAGCAGATGAGGATTAAGGGGTACAGTACAATATCCACACCGAGGAAAAGCACTCCCAGAGCGTTCATTAAGGGCAGAAAGGCTCTAAATCGGTTGCTGTTAACGACATGTAGTAGGGACAACGTTGGGGTTAGAGTGAAACTGAACTGATTCAATATTTGAGTGGTCGCATCATACATGTGCTATGCAGAAAAGGGACCACGAACATCTGTCCCGTAAACAAGCGGCAAGTTGCCATCGGTACCCTTAAAATGCCTCATACAGGAGTCAACAAGGAAAAAAAATGGGCACCTCTGGGGCGTGGATGAAACGCATACCGTTCAGTGCAGTGGGAACATTGAGAGGGATGCAACCCATATTGAGTATCGACTATGTACTAAACTCGGTATAGGCACAATGAAAAAATTTGTATTTTTTTGTTGTTTGGATGCAAATATAACGTGTTTGTAGCTTGTCGCAAATATATTACACTTGTGTCCAAACACAATGTGTTTGGTATTCAATATAACATGTTTGGGATATCATGATTAATAGGTTATAATATATGTATTTGTAACCCTAATATGGGTTTGTCTGTTGAAAATTTGCTAAAAACAAAAACGTAATTGACAATAAAGAAACAAAAAGCAGCAGATTTTCTATAAATAATGCTTGCAAACATGTACATGGTTACTGCACTATTTTTTGGGCAAAAAACTTAGTTTCACAACCAACATTGTAGAAATGGCGAAAAATTCGATGATATCCCTCTATACATGTAAGTCGGCTATACGTTGAAAATGGCGGGTTTCTCCGAGCATTTGTAATCATCTATGTGATTATTGTGTGCTGGCAAGTGCTTGAGAAGCCCACCTATTGCGCATTGTTGACCAGGGTGCAGAGAATAGCGGCGATGTGCATCATGGGTTTACACTAATGCACTGAATGTAATGTTATAATTGCTGCAGGTGGGCGTTACAGGAGGCAGACTGCTTTTACTTCTGCTATCAGTGTAAGGCAAATGCCACAATAACGCATGATAGTAGCCGGTCATGAAACAGTGCTGGAAGGTACACTCAACATTGCGGCATTTGTCGACTACTCAAAAGCGGAACCACTATTTGATCGGAAATATCATGCTCCTATACCGGTGAGGGATTCCTGAAATAAAGGACTAAATGATATAGAGGGATATATGAAGACAAATCTGGCCAATAGTAGAAAGCAGGAGATCCATTAACCTTCTGTCTCTAGTCAGGCAAAAGGTATCAATGCTTGTTTCAGTTTTGTCAGGGCACTGTTTGACATGCAGTAGATATTTGTATGAGGCAAAAATTTGACCGGCTGGGTTAAATATGGGGAAAAAAATTAATAATAATGGTTTCCCATTACATCCCATGAAGGGATTGGGGAGAGCTTCTTACAATCACTGAGCTGTGCGCGTTGTAGTTTTACACTCACTGATATGGACCTACAGTTTTAAACTGGTTCCCAACGGTATATTTGAGAAGCTTTTTCATGGCTAAATACTCGAAAATGACACCGTCACATACGAGCTGACCGCTGTCGAAAAAAATTCAAGGTGGTCTGAGCTGGAATGAACCTACGTACTCATGTTCAAGAACCGCGCACACTACTCTTGCACCTTCTGGGGTATAGTAGTCTAGCAGTAATAGGGGTATTGTCTTACCTGACAGTCAGGCGTTACTAACTCCCTATATATTTACTTAATATGCCTGCCAGCCACAGGAATACTTTGGCGAACTGCGGAGAGGATGAGCTGGTCAGACTAGGGACCACTTTACAGGCTTCTGTTGTGTCTCTAGTGACTTGTAAGAATATTCTGCAATAACTGTTTCATGTAATGATGCTGGCTAGGTGGGCGAGGGGCATATATTGGGTACACACTAGTCAAATCTGGACAATTGCTAAAAGTAGGATGACCATGAACCTACGGCCTCTAGGTAGGCGCAAGGTGTCAAAGCTAGTTTCGGTTTTGATCGAGCACTGTCTGATAATTAGACATGCAGCGAGGCTAAAGACTATACCAGATGACTGCTGCAGAAGCTATAATATTGAGGAAGAATTCATTGAACATTTCCACCTCTAGCCGGCAGAATAATATCTACAATGGGATCTTACATATTTTGAATTCTGGGATAATTATCTGAGATGACCATTGACAGTTTGTTGAGCTTCTTGGAGTAATGTAAATCGATCACCCGTGGAGGTAGCCCTTAACGTTGATATTCGTTGGTATGACAATGGTGTATGAACGGAACGATCAAGTATAAACAAAGACAAAGATACCTTAGAGTGCCTACTGTGGTTGAAGGTCTTCTTGGTCTTCATCCATAATTTTTCGAAGGTTGATAATCTTATGTGACATTTGATTTGATAAAATAGGAAGAAATGTATTCTTTTATTCTTTCTATTCTCTCTTTACATTCATTCTTTTTCTTCTTTTTCTTCTCCTTTTTATTCTTTTTCTTTTTATTCTTTCTTTTATTGCGCTTCACAAATTTTCCCAGCTGAAATATAAATATACGAATTAGTATTATCAATACTACCTTGTGTTTCTACTGTAATTTCTGTCAGTGTATTCTTACCGCATTCAATTGCTTTTGTCATCGACAGTTTTCAAACCGAATGATATCTGGCTTTATATTAATTTGTTTCCCCCTAGGTTTGGTATTCTGTGTATTAGTAGCTAATGATCAGCCTACCACTCTACCGGAATCAATCAAATTTTTGTTATTTCTAAAATTGTTTAAAAATTTTTTTATTGTTTTTGTTTGACATTTCATTTCAAAATAGCCTGTATTTTAGTTTGCCAGACGTCGTGTGCCTGCACAAAAATCGACCATACGCCATCATTATCATTGTCGTCATCATGGATGGACGCCGCCGCCCACCATAAACCCATCATGTCAATCTTAATTGATTTCGATTTTCCCGTATAATATCTCTTGATGTCTGAAATACATTGTGTATGCAATGATTAGTTTCCGAAACAAACATGAGTTTGATGAAAATCAGAAAATATTAGTCACAGACCGGCCCATATCCACTTGTTGTCTGGTCTCGTAAAACAAGTGGAACACATACCAACGACTAAAGTTTAGGTCACAACTTACAGCCAGTTGAGGTATTTTTCATTTCATTCCTGTGCTACTTTGATGATTCTCATTTAGTTAATTATCTAATTTTTTTCTAGTTTTTTTCTTCTTCTCAACTTTACTTCCTAATGGAATCAAATTAAGACTAAATTTTTCGTAAAAAGTACATTGGTACAGTGATTTGAAAGCAAACAAATTACGAAATATTTGTTAAAAATAATTTTGATTGAAATTGCTGTTCGAATTTAGGTATTTGGCTAGGAGATAACACAGAACTTTTGTAGGGGGTTTTGGAAACCCCCTGGATTTTAGTTGGTTATTTTCAAAGACCTGTTGGTTGGTTGAAAAGGCTGCAAGACAGCACGCTGTCTAGCACACTTAGGCTAAAGAAGCCCATTGTGATACCTTCAGTTTCCTCCATAGCAACTATTGACTAAACGTCTAGCCAATTTCCCCTCTCAATAAATTTGTCTATAAGACCTACAGGAATATCATGTAGGGCCACGGTGCTAACTAGATGTGTTCCGCATATCCTACTTCTCAGTCCTGCCAGAGCAGGGCAATCAAAGAGAATGTGTTTCGTCCTTTCATCGTCCTCTTCCCTGCAGCATCAACAGAGAGTGGAGTTTCTATGTCCCAATATAAAAGCGTGTTTTCCTACAAGACAATGTAATGCAATGCAAGTTAAATAGTTGCCTAGTCCTCTTCCTTTCCACCTGTGATCAGAGGACCCTGGCTTGTTTGCAAGTTGACGTAAGTCTCCACTTGTCCTTGAACATATTGTCGGCCCACCGCCTGACCTGCAAACGGCAGGTAGAGATTGGCATACTAACACCTTTTTTTGCCGGAAGAATCTGTGCCGTAGTACCCTGTCTAGCTAACGCATCCGCTACGCAATTGCCTGGAATGTCACTGTGTCCCGGTACCCAGATGAGCCTGATGTCAAAATACTCTGCCAACACCCTAAGTGATGAGTGGCATTCTTTCACTGTCAGGGACGTAGCAAACATAGCTTCCAGGGATTTTATGACAGCCTGGCAGTCTGTGTAGACACGTATTCTCCGGAGGGATGTGACACTACTTTTCACTAGTTCAGCAACTTCCAGTATGGCGGTAATTTCTGCCTGAAATACACTACAGTGATCAGGCAGCTTGAAGGCTATATTTACATTTAGGTCCGCTGAATGAACTCCAAAGCCTACTTGCTCGTCCAACTTTGATCCATCCGTGAAACTACTAAACTACACCGTGATACTACTGTGACTTTTCCCAGGTATTCCTGTTCGGAATAGAAGTCCTTAGATTTGTCGCTGGTAGAAGTTAGGGGATACAGTAGTCCGTTTTTATGGGAATAGAGTTGATCCGGTGTAGTAATTCAGTGTGTCCGGAATGCCCCGATATCATGACGCCACAATCTCTGATTCTCACCAGGGATGTAGCGGCTGCTAATTCGGCCATGATATCAGGAGTACAGATGTTCAGGATAGTACTAAGTGCAGTACCTGACGTCGTGCCCATTGTCCCACTAACGCTAATCAGTGCTGATCTTTGAATTTTCATCAAGGAATTCAGAATATATTTCCTTTGGAGGGACCTCCACCAAACTACGAAGCCATAGAGAAGTATTGGTCTGACTATTGCCGTATTAAACGACATGGTCATCTTAGAAGACAGTCCCCGGCGCTTTCCTATCGCCCCTTTACAGCAGTAAAGAGCAACAGACGCCTTCTTCACCCTCTTTATAATTGGTACTTTTCTCAGGAATAGATAAGTTTTTAAGAGTAGGTACTTATTTCAAGAAAAGTTATTTTGTTTCACAAGAAAGGTACTCTTTTAAGAAAATGTAGTTTTTTAAGAAAATGCAATTTGTTGTAAGAAAATTAACTTTTTTATGAAAAGTTACTTATTGAAAAATATTACTTTTTTTAAGAAAATATACCTTTTTGAGCAAAGATATACATTTCTTTAAGATAAGGTATTTTTTTAAGAAAAGGTACTTTGTTTAAAAATATGAATATGTATTTTTTTTGAGAAAATTTACTTTTTTTAAGAAAAGTCACTTATTTGAGAAGATTCAATTTTTTAAAATTTCTTTCACTTTGGCTTTCCTAAATTTACTTTTTATTGGGTTCAGAACTACAATATATACTAAAACATATTTGTTACAGGCTCCACCTAGAAAACTTCTTATTAAACAAGAAATTTCCCAGCATATGTTAGTCTAGACACAAACCGAAGCAAAAGTTTCCAATATAGTTCATAATACTGGAGTGTAGCCATAGATAAATAAAAACCATAGATGACTCACTTGCTTAATCACTATTTTCACCAGAGGGCACATGCTGTGTCCGTACGACAAGTTTTCACTCGGATGCGACGAAAAAGCACTCAAAAATCATTTTTTTGCGAGTCTGTTGTTTAAATATGAAACTGGAATATAAATAATAGAATAGCATATCGGTTTTGATATTTGTTGACATTAATCTTTTCAATAGTTGGTGATTCCAGGGAAATTTTCCCATATCTACCACTCCGGCGCCATCTAGAAAATTTCCCTATACTTTAAAATCCACCACTTATCTTTCACCATCTATGGGTTTTTATTTATCTAATAGTGTTACAACAAATGTTGTTTAATTTTTTTCATTTAGCCACCATCCCACAACGTGCGGTAGCGAACTTCGTTCCAAAAATGGATTCCATTAGTCCAAATACAAAACAAAATTGTATGATACCGTAATTGTAACTCAAAAAAGTAATGATGCAGTTCGATCCCTCATATTAGGGTAAAACCGACCTTTGCAGCCTTGTCGACGAAAATTGTTGCCAAAAACTGGCACAGTGTATTTGAAGACTGTAGTACTGGTAGCACCAATCGTTGGTACAATTTGAATGGGTGCTATATTAAATTTGTTTACAAAAACAACAAATAATATGTTTGCTAAAACAACAAACATATAATTGTTTGCAAGACCAACAAACATATGTTAGCTATAACAATAAATATGTTTGATAAAACAAAACATCAATGAGTGTTCGAACTCACGGGCGATGTGTTAACACAGTTTTGTTACACGGTACCTGTCCGATGTCTATGATTAGTAAAATATTAGAGTAAAACCGTCCATTCCAGCCTTGTCGATGAAAATTGTTGCCAAAAACTATCACACTTTATTTGAAGCCTGTAGAACTAAGTAGTAGTAGCATTCGTTGGTACAATTTGAATGGGAGCTACATACAACATATGTTTGAAAACACAACAAACATATGTTTGCAGAACCAACAAACAAATGTCTGCTATAAGAACAAACATATGTTTGATGAAACAAAAAATCAGTGAGTGTTCGAACTCACGGGCGCTGTGGTAGCACCTTTTTTTACACGGTGCCTGTCTGATTTCTATGATTAGTAAATGTTACATTAGTAAATGTTACATTGGCAAATAAAAAATAGAATAGTTTTTGTGCTGAAGGCTCTTTTGCTATTGCACTTCCTTTTTTCTTACATCTGCTTTAACATTAGATGCAATATTGTTAAAATAAATACAGCAATATTTAGCTCATTTAAATAATTGTGTTTGTTTTGTCATAAATAGAGCGCCGACAAAAAGTATTGAATAGTATAGAGAACTTATTGCACTCTTTTTCCGCTCTCATGTAGAGAGTTTGTATAAACGAGTCTTATTCTCTTTATAGAAAATTTCAATATAAATACACCATTTCGACGATATTATTACATAAAACAATGCAAAAAGCATAAATGTTTCAAAAGGCATCAATGTTTCACATGAAAATTATGAATGGACCAAGTTATGACAAGGGTCCATTCACCGGACCTAAATGTAAACATCTCCTTCAAGCTGCCTGATCACTCTAGTGTATTTCAGGCGGAAATTACCGCCATACTGGAGGTTGCTGAACTACTGAAAAGTAGTGTCACAACCTCTCCGGAGAATATGTATCTACACAGATAGCCAGGCTGCCATAAAATCCCAGGAAGCCATGTTTTCTACGTCCCTGACGGTGAAAGAATGGCACTCATCACTTATGGTGATGACAGAGTATTTTGACAACAGGCTCATCTGGGTACCGGGACACAGCGACATTCCAGGCAATAGCGTAGCGGATGCATTAGCTAGAGAGGGCACTACGGCACAGGTTCTTCCGGCAAAAGAAGGTGTTACTATGCCAATCTCTACCTGCCGTTTGCATATCAGGCAGTGGGCAGATAATATGTTCCAGGACAAGTGGAGACTTACTTCAACTTGCAAACAAGCCAGGGTCCTCTGGCCACAAGTGGACAGGAAGAGGACTAGGCAACTACTTAACTTGCCGAGAGTCAGGTTATCCACAATGATAGGAACACTTACGGGACATTGTCTTGTAGGAAAATACGCCCTAAGATTTGGATATAGAAACTCCAATCTCTGCAGCTGCTGCATGGAAGAGGACGAGGAAACGACCAAACAACTTCTCGTGGATTTCCCTGCTCTTGCAAGACTGAAAAGCAGGATATTCGGAACACATCTAGTTAGCACCGTGGCCCTACTGGATATTCCTGTAGATCTGATAGACAAATTTATTGAAAGGACAAATTGGCTAGACGACTAGTCAGTAGTTGCTATGGAGGAAACAGCAGGTATCACAATGGCCTTCTTTAGCCTAAGTGTCTTGCAGCCTTTTCAACCAACCAACCAAATAACCAACCAAGTTATGACAAAAAGACAGTAGTACGTTTCGAATCATTCGCCAGATGCCGCCACTGCTTTTGAGTCATACAATTCCTTCCATGAGTTCTCTATACTATTCAATACTTTTTTGCGACGACGACCTGCTGGTTTGTTCGCTGCCGCTACATCAATACCATCATACTTATTTTCAGGCAGTGAGTATTGTTGTACAACAATTTATGTAATGCTAACGTTGTGTGTTGTTTGCATGTGTTCAATTTGTTAGATTGCTCTACCCGTGCCTATAGATTTTAACACATCAAGAAATATATCTTTGGTAAAATAGCAAACATATGTTTGCTTCCCCGTTTTCGGCAATGTTTTCTGCTGTGTTTACTAGTAGATATTTTTGACTCAATTCTATTAACAGAGGGTACTGAACAGTACATGCAAGGCGGAAAACTCAAAAAATCATTGCCTTCTTTAACTAACTTCGTATATATGTCTACAAAATAGTACCATTTATTTTATCCTCTTCCTGCGCTATCCAAATCACTGTGTCTAATGCAATTTTCTTGGTTATTTCAAAGAACGCGCGCGACACACATAACTTAACCTCAACGCCACGAGCGAGGGAGGTAAAAGCCAAACATTTGACGTTTAGATATAAAAATACACAAAGAAGCTGACTAACAACAAAATAGAAAACACTTTTTCGAAAATTATTTATAAAAAGACAAAAAGAAATGCTGTCTTAACCTAAAAATAAACATAAACAAGCAACAACGTCGATGTGGCAGACAAGAAGACATCACAATTAACTTGGTCGAGTGTTTAACCGCTCGCTGGTCCAACGAAAGAAAAAGAGTGCGCGATTGGTCGCGAAATTCCCAATTTCTATTGCAAAGAGAAACTCAATAATGATCCAGATTCTTGACGCCATTCATCTCTTAAACAATAGAGAAGAATTTTCACGGTGATTCGAGAGGAACAGTGAAATTGTATTTCTCCCACCACAGCAGCCAGTACGTACCGCAGAATTCAGTCAATATTTTGAAATCGTAACGTACAGAAGACGTGATTTTTCTGTTTTTCTATTTACTTATTTTCAGTTGGTTCTGTAATGAAGCAAAGTTAACGCGAAGTTTACGACTTTCTTGTTTATCGCAAAAATTTTCCAGTTCGAAATAAACGATACGATCTAACGCAGTTTCGAATTGCATTTAAACGCGTTACCTCGGGACTTTGGAAGTGAAATTTAACGAGAAACTACTCCTCTTTACCAAATGCAATTCTGTTGGCTAACACAAACTGTTAGTTGACAATTGTGTCTCCATGTATATGTGTTTGTTGCGTGCGTGTTGTGGATCTTCGTGTTTGTCAACCATTTCACGGAAAAAGTTTTTGTCTTTTTTTTTTGCTCGCGAATTTGATAGCAAATAAGAGACATCAAAGAGTAAACGTGTTCGTAAAGCAAAGTGTTCGATGTTCGATGTTCAAGTTTTTGTGTAGTGTTTTTTTTTTGCGTCCAGTGTTTTGCGTAAAGTTGTAGTAACTGCATATACCCTACAGCACGCCCAGGAGTACTAAGCAAAAGGTACCACTGGATATAAGTGTAATGATCCGTGCAAAGCAGAACCGGGACAATTTTAGTCCAACATGTAGAAACTCGGCATTTTCAACTACATTTCTTCTTGGATCAACAGATTAACTTTTGACGGCATTAATCCTTTTGTATTCACCGTCACATTTTAACAGAATGTTGTGCGGAATGTTATTGTACTATATATTTCTACAAAACCCGTATTTCTTGCACACAAAATTAGAAGGAAACGGTGAAAAATTCTACAAAAATGTATCGACTGAAATTGGAATAGCGAAGCATTTACATCTTTATAACAAAAACTTACAATCAGTGCGATAACTATTTTTAGACTCACGCATTGTGGCCTAAATATTTACCCCGATTTCGAAAATGAAAACTATTCAGTGTGGAATTTGAATTGCATTAAAAAACTTCTTTGAAAAAATGTTAGTGTCTATACTGAAAGGAAAATCTTTGTCTACGAGAATTTGTTTCTCTATTTACTTCTTTAATTTGTCTCGATCAAAACAGGGAGTTAAGGCCCTAACGTATTTTTCCATCCGGCTTGATCCTGTGTCTTTTCTCCAGCTGATAGCACCACGCTTTAGCAAAAATTCTACGACATAGTCCTTACAGTAGAGACTTGGCCGTTCTATTTGTCGACTTCCTTTGATTACGATTTGCGAATACTTTTTGCGCTAATTCATTCGAATATCCGAATACTTATACTATAATTTTGCTAGTCTAATCGCGTTTTTTTTTAAATCGCGATACTACATCCATGTCGGGATGCGGTTCATACTTACACGCACAGAAAAAAATTACTTTAGTGGTTGCCACAACCAATTTAGACGTTTCCACAACCAAATTAGCGGTTGCCACAACCAAATTAGCGATTGCCACAGCCGAATTAGCGGTTGTCACAACCGTTTGAGAGGTTGTCATAACCGAATTAGCCGTTGCCACAAAAGAATTAGCGGTTTTCACAACCGATTGAAAGGTTGTCATAATCGAATTGGCGGTTGTCACAACCGAATTAGAGGTTGTCTCAATCGAATTAAAAGTTACCACGATCGAATTAGCGCATGCTACACCCGAATCAGAGGATATTACAACCGAACTTACAGATTATCACAACCTAATCAACAATTTACTCGGTTAATTAAAATGCATTTATTGAGAATTCGTTAAGTTCCTATATTCTCTTAAGTTCCCATATTCTCTGAAGTTCCTATATTCTCTTCAAAGTTCCAGTCTTCATGGATCACAGCGCCAATATAATGAGTTGTGTCTGTCGATTTAGGGTTAAAACCCAACCATTCGATCCTTCCACATAAAGTTTATGGTATACTACGTTGACTTTGGCGTGAATAGCAGCACTTCCCAAAAAATCTACTTTGAATCCGAAGGGAGGACACCCCCAAATTATGAGCAGTTGAAAAGGGTACGCAATGGACGAGCAAGCAGCGAAATCTACTTTTTGAAAACAAGTGATGTAATTTGACACGGCCCCTGTGTGTTTTACGCCCAATTTAGACTTTGTCGTTCTAGTGCGAGTGTTTACCGTTCAGATACGTTTTTGGGGGAAACCAAATCAGCTGCTTGTCGCTACTGATACAGACGTTGTATAAAGATAAATTGTCTGTACAATCCTCACCGAATATAATTTCGTTCTTGAACAATCTTTTCAAACTTTTTAACGTGGTTTTGTCGAGGCCTAAGGTAAGCTCAGCCATGCCCAGAGTCTTTCGTTAGGATCCGGCAAACCTTTCGAAATAAAAACTGAATAGTTTACCTTTTTGCGGTGGTTCGAATTCAGATTTTTTATTGATCCTTAATTTACAAAGTTATTTGATTTACACCAATAACGTCAACTGATTCACTCAGTGAGAGCACTAATCTTAGCTTGAGGACGATGGCTTTGATTTGACAACAGTCTTTTGGGGGCACTTGTCTCGGCTTGACAACACTTCTCAGGGCACTTGTCTGGGCTTAAAAAAATTTTCTGGGGCAGGTTGCGGACTGGTCGTTTCTAAGATGATAGGCAACTCAGTGTCTTGCACACGCGATTATTCAGATTCACTGCGTAGATCGGTATCGGATATGCGGGCTACTGGTTCGGTATGTGCCTTACATGTCCGGTGAGAACGGTTCGGGATGGGTTATCATGGGATGGTCTGCATGGAGACAGTAAGTGTAGGAACAGTAGGCCGGAGCCTCTGCGTAAGAACAGTGAGCTGAAGCTCCCCTGTGTAGGAACAATCAGTCAGATCTCCTGTTGGAACAGTGAGCCGAAACTCCTGTGTAGGAACAGTGAGCCGAAGCCCCTGTGTAGGAACAGTGAGCCAAAGCCCCTGTGTAGGACCAGTGAGCCTGTGTAGAAACAGTGTTCCGGAGCCCCTGTGTAGGAACAGTGATCCGAAGCCCCTGTGTAAGAACAGTGAGCCGAACCCCTGTGTAGGAACAGTGAGCCAAAGCCCCTGTGTAGGACCAATGAGCCTGTGTAGGAACAGTGTTCCGGAGCCCCTGTGTAGGAACAGTGATCCGAAGCCCCTGTGTAAGAACAGTGAGCCGAAACCCCTGTGTAGGAACTGTGAGCCATAGCCCCTGTATAGGAACAGTGAGCCGGAACCCCTATATAGGGACAGTAAGCCTAAGCCCCTGTGTATGAACAGTGAGCCGAAACCCCTGTCTGTGAACAGTGAGCCGATGCCCGTGTGAAGAAATGTATTTACGCCATCTTTACTAAGGAACGGATCCCAAAATTGCTCCTGTCCATTGCAGAACTAGAGCCCCAGATAAAATGCTATTATCTTATCTGGTTGTGCGCTCGGAGGCGACCACTCGGGTCTAGTAACCCATAACACTAAGTACCATCGCTGTAGTGACGCAAATGAGAATTGCATCCAAGCACTCATTCTCGTGTAGTCATTAAAACTAGCTTGTGTGTTTGTCAGTGAGTGTGATTGTTCGCTGTGATTGGTGTAAGCGATGGGTGTTGTGTACGCTTACGTGACGGGTAGACTAGGAAGGTGTTGGGGTGGGAATGGCGATGAGTATACACTATTATGTATGGACGGACTATGACGTCACGTTACAACTTTAGTAACTGAATCGTAAAGGGTGTCGAAGCCGTTTAAAGAAGCTTACTTTTACCTAGTTGAGACTTCAAAAAAAATCCCGAATTCCCCAGAAATTCTAACCACGTATTCTCGCATTCGAAAACCGTTTTTATTTGTGATTCGGAAATTGTTTTTAACGATTTTTGAAAACTATCGTAGCCAACCTCATCTAGATACTAGAAGAGCTCTTCTCTTTGCTAAAAAAAGAACGAAGAATTTTGGAGGATATTTCTATTGACAATGTCATGATAAGGATATCATGTAGCCCATGATAACTATAAACAATATAACATATACTTTTGATTTTTCCTTCGTCGCATTCAGTTGTTGGCTTGCCTACCATTGGAAAATAAAATCACAAGTACTAGCACCGATCCTTATAAATAAAATAAATAAATTTCCCATTACATCCCATGAAGGACCGGGTAAAATTTCTGACAATCACTGAGCTGTGCGCTTTCCAGTTTTCACTCACTGATTGGGACCTACAGTTTTACACCGATTCCGAACGGTATTTTTGAGAAGCTTTTTCATGGCTATATACTCGATAGTGTCGCCGTCGCTATGCGAGGTGACCGCCGCCGAAAGAAAATTTGTTTTGAAGGTCAGAGCAGGGTCAGAGCAGGGTTCGAACCCCGGATCTCATGTACAAGAGCCGCGCACACTAATTATTGCACCACCGAGGGCCACAAGCCCCAATCTTTACTACCTTGAATTCCTCTTAGCGTTTCGTATCACTTCACTATGGAATATTAGCCATGAAGAAGATTGTGGTAAAATAATCGTCCGAAATCGGTGTTAAACTCTATGCCCCGATCACTGTTTTAAAATGCTGGGTGTATGAGAAACTCCTAAATACTTTCATGGGATGTAATGGGGAAATACGTTTTAAGAACCCAGAAACCTTAAAATTCAGTGAACTTCGAAACTTATTCCACTGAAGCGATGATAGAAGCACTTCCGAATATTTTCAAGTTTTTCCTAGAAATTAATTACGCACACTAAGAAAATAGGTCCTTTTAAATCACCTATGATCCTATCTCTGTATACCTACTCCTCCTGTAGCTTCCTTTCCCACATCATTAGATTTTTTGTTGTCACGTTTTTTTTCTTCTTTACTGTACTTTACTTGTCCTCGCTGTTTGTTTGCTGGAAGTTTTGTTATCAACAAACTTTTATTAAAAGTTTTTGCTACCATCAGCGTTTTCTGTAGTTTTTTCTTGGCTTTGCTTTACTTCCGCCATTTATCTGTGTTTTTTGTTTTGTTTTGTAGGATCGTCGTGACGATTTAAAATTGATTGTTAATGCCATTGGCAAAAGTGAACAAATGCCAAAAGTTTGCTCAGCCATGATGAATGATATTGAAGAGGTAAGTTGGTACTGCTTTAAGTACATCTTAGGACGTGCTATAGGAAACCAATGAAGGATTTCATTTCGTCCTTTTGCAATCTTTTTTCCAGACAAAAAATAATCTTCAAACTCATGCGGATACGGTGGAATTATCATTGACAGAATTGAAAACCAATAAGAAACTTCATAACACCAATGGCAGCAAGGGTAAGTGAAACTAAAAGGGATTTAACAGATACAATTGAAAGAAATATAAGGATCGAATTGGATTCTGTAAGTGGGGGCTTTTTTTGTTGTTTATTAAAACTATGTTGGAACTATTTGACACTTATATAGGGCAGTGTTCAAAATAAATTACTAAATGCAAAATTTTGCATCTCGCACGTGGCGGGATATATAGTGAAGGATAAGAAATACTACACCAAGCAGAGTCCGCGTGATTTAATGTGGTTCCCGACGTGAAGGACCTAGGAAATGTGTGATACGACTGTTAGCGCCGCCCGTAAGAAATCCGTGCTTCTCCTCATTGAGGGACAGCCAAGTGATCAGCAATAGGAAGCCATACACCGTTGGTATACATGATTACGTGGGAGAACGAACGCCCCGTATTTGCATATCCGCCGACGCGACTTCTTTCTTCCGGTCACAAGCTACCAATTGAGCAACTCTCTGTACGTGAGTTACTCCTCCTTGGTAAGGAGTAAGATACTATCCAGACCTCTTCGGTGATAAGGGCCATGGATCCCATCTTTCGAGTATATACACCTGCCTAGCATACTACGTTAGAAAGTAACTGATATACAAGGCAACTGCATACGCTCTATCAGTGACATCCAGCACGATACTTCCACTTCCACAACCACACCCGTGCTACCAAACGCAAAGAATAAAATCGTTTACTGCTCGGTTGCCACAACAATACTTTGATTGATATGTATTAATTTGTTAATCGCAACCGTTCATGTAGTTCTCCCAAATAAACTCATATATCGCAAATGAGGAGTCGCAGAACAAAACGTGACTTTTTGTATTTTTTTAAAAAATATTTTTTGATGTTTTTGCATGAATTTGGTTAAGTTCTATTGAGAAAACTCTTATTTGGATAATTTTTCTTCCCTTCTCATAGACTAGAGGTTACAACTAGAGATGGAAAAATGTCGTAATTTTATCGTATAATCGGATGAAAAAAATAATCTTGTATTTCCCAACATTTTGAAATGATCAAAAGGGCACGTTTTGTTCTGCGACTCCTCAAATGTGGATCACGTTGCTACAAACGAATTCTCGTTTGCATCAAACGCGTACAAAATTACATTTGTCACAAGTTTAAAAACCGTTTGCGATAACTGAAATTAGCCATATTTCTAATGAGAGCACAGATTACGAAGAACGTAAATTTCTCTCATTCTGTCGACTGTATACACAGTCTTATACACACAAAATTGATCGCACACTCTAATGCTGCTCTTTGTCAATATATCTTGGACGAACAATTGACGCGTTGTAGTTTGCTGTGCTTTTAGTTATTATTTCAATGCAAAGCGAGACAGACGTGTAGGTATACAGTGAAAAAATAGAAAAAAATTCCAACATTTTGTAAAACAAATTTTATGGGTAAAACCAAAATCATAAAAGTTGGAAATTTAAACAAAAAAGAGCTTTTAATTACAACTCGGTTGCTGTAGCCGAAAGAACAGTTGGTGGATTCGTTTTTCGTTTATCGCAAACGTTTTTTGAGCTTTAATTTTTCATAACTCGTTTGCCACAAACGTTTTTCAGTTCTCGCAAACGAGTTTTAGTTAGGATCAACTACAACTCGGTTGCTGTAACCTAGGGAACAGTTGGCGGAACCGTTTTTCGTTTCTCGCAAACGTTTTTTTCAGCTTATGTTTTTCCTAACTCGTTGCTGCAAACATTTTTCGGTTCTCCCAAACGAAATGACATGTATGGCTTAACAGAAGTTCGTTTCTACCAACTACAGTCCCCAAACAAACTTCAGTTATCTGAGATTTCGTTGGGGAGGAAAGTGTTTTTTCTTTGCGTGCAGATAGTCATACTCTCTGGTCTGAGTTTCGTAGTGAAGCTGCTCCCTACAAATTACCTGGTCCCGAGGGCATAACACCAGTGTACTTGCAAAGTAAACTACATATTTTGGCTCTCTGGCTCATTGCCGGTCTTTGCATATTAGTCCAAAGGACTTTAGACCAATTTGACTCTTATCTTTCCTTCTGAAGGCACTGGAGAGGATGATTGACTCAAACATACCAATTAAATCTGGCACTTCTCAGCTGTCCTCATGTCGGCACCCTCACAACAGGAGCAAATCCTCGGAAACAGCTCTGTACGCTCTACACCATTTCCAATTGAATTTTTGTAAAAAAAAAAAGAATTGAAATTTAAAAATTCTACTTGAAATTTCAAATACTTATATATCAATTGAAATTTAAAACACATTAATTGAAATTTAAAAGACATCAATTGAAAGTTAAAAGACGTTGAAAGAAATTTAAAAGATATCAATTGAAATTTAAAAATTCTACTTAAAATTTCAAATATATCAATTGAAGTTTAAAAACTTCTACTTGAAATTTCAAATATATTTATTTTATTTTGAAACACATCAATTGCAATTTAAAAGACATCATTTGAAATTTAAAACACATCAATTGAAATTACAAAGTCTAATACATAAAATCGGTAAATAATTTTCAAATTTCAACTGACGAATTTTAAATGTCAAGTGGCGTTTTTTAAATTTCAATTGATGTCTTTTAAATTTCAATTAATGTCTTTTAAATTTCGATTGATGTAGTTTAGAATTCAACTGAAGTCGTCTAAATTTCAAATGGCATCTTTTTAAATAACAATTGATGTCTTTTAAGTTTCAATTTATGACTGTCAAAATTCAATTGGTGTTTTTCAAATATCAATTGATATATTTCAAATTTTAAATAGCAATTTTAAATTCAAATTTATGTGTTTTAATTTTCAAATTGCAATTGATGTTTTTCAAAATTAAATTGATATTTTTTAAATTTGAATTGGAAATGGTGTAGTGAGCATCATAGAGAAATCTATTTACATAAAAGAATACAATCTTGTCGCCATTGGCCACAAGGACACTTATCTCTACCGTCTGAAATTTAGCACTGAATAGTGTTTTGCCAGGCCTGGAGGGAACAAGTTGCGCAATCGTAGCATATGCGGCGACCTGTCAATTGCAGTGCAAGGAAAATACCCCTCCACCTGCAGAGATGTGCTCCAGAACATAATCAGGAGTCTCTCTAAGTGAGTCACGGAGAATGAACAGTAAGTAAATCCAGAGAAACCCGAGCTCGTAGTACTCTTTACCAGGAAGCAGATTGTTGCTAATACTCATCCCTTGTCTCTATATGGTAGAAGAATTTGGCTAAAGAATAGTGCAAGTTATCTAGGTGTGATTTTCGACAAAAAGCTAAGTTCCAAGTCAAACAAGTTCCAGATCAGAAGAACCACTGGGGTCTTATATTCGTGTCAAAAGGTTATCGGAGGACGATGGAAAATAGTTAACTGTATATACATATACAATTGTTGACCGCCCGATATTGCTCTACGGGATTGTTGCTTGTTGGCCACTACTTTAAAAATCCACTTACCTAAGTCCGTTGACAAAAGCCCAGAGAATGGCAATGGTATGTATCACAAAAACCCTTTTCACAACCTCTACCCAAAGTTTGGTGGTTATGCTACACCTGTTACCACTAGATACCACTAGGAGAGCAAATGACTATAATATCGGCAATTTGCCTCGGATATTCCTCGCAGTGGATCACGAGCCCACATGGGCATGGGTCGGTTTTAAGCGATCTACTGTCATCTAAAATAAAATCCGACCACATGACACCTACTTCAACCTTTGAAAGAAACTTTTCCAATCACATCCCTGACAGGTAGGGATGGAAGGTTCGCATACCGGGTTATATACGGTGTTTCGGCTTCTACCCTGATGACTCCAAACTAGTATATGACAAAGTTGGGTTTGTAGTCTATTTTAATAGCTGGGCCTAGACCATACATGGGGGAAATTAATTCTATGACAATTATAATTTGTCGTTTAATTTCAATTACCTTTCGAAATGAAAATTCAAAAAAATTTCAATACCACTGGCAATTGTACTTATTTTCAAAGCATTTCCTTCATATCTAGCACTTTTGGTTTTCAAATATTTTATACAGTACAGGTTTGTGAATTTGAAAGTACTACGAGGCAATACCTATCAAAGACACAAACCTCTCCATATCAAATACTTTAACAATAGAATTGTCAGCAGTCAAACAAATTCAAAACAATTAAAAACATTCCCATATTTCGTTCCCCAACCAGCATTTGCATTGCCTGATCAAATGCAAATTCAACATTTTTTAATCGCCATTGCGAACAATGGTAATTCTTTTGCATTTGCATTATATATGGTCTAGACCTTGCACAAAAGCTACCACGCCATTGTTGTGTCTCTCAAGCAGAAGTCATGACAATCAGAAATGTTACCCTTTGACTGGAACGAAACGTCATCACCAACTACTCTGACAATCAGGCTGCTATAAAATCTCTTCAATCTGCATTCCCGACTTTAAGGACTGCCCACAATTGCTGCTTATCTCTAAATGGGATAACCTAGCAGTTCGATCTTCAACTTATATGGGTATCGTGGCAAAGGAACGTCGTCGGCGGTGGTGCAATGGCTACTGCGCTCATCGTTTGCACATAAGCACGTGGGTTTGATCCCTGCCTTGACCTCCTTACATTTCGTTCGACGACGGCCACCTCGCTTAGTGATGGCGACGCAATCGGGCATTCAGCCACGGAACACCATCTCAAGATATCGTTAGGAAACGGTGTAAAACTGTAGGACCCAATCCGTGAGTGTATAGCTATAAACCGCACAGCTCACTGGTTGTGACAAGCTTTCCCCAATCCCTTCCTCGGATGTTATGGGAAACCAGTTTTTTTTGTGGGACACGAGAGCTTTGCATTTAACTATAGAGCAGATGAGCTGGCAAGATTAATTACTACCTTCCCTGTTCCACTGTGTGTATGTAACCTGAGGGTATGCATCTTTCTGCAATGAAGTTCATGCTTGAAACCGAAGCTCCTTGAAATTGGAATGAAAGATAGTCTGGTAGCAAAAATTACACGATCTCCAGGCCAGCATGACCTGAATAGTGCCCTTAACTTGCATATCCATAACTAGCCCATATACCTTTATTCTGGTAGCTGCGATCACTGGACATAGTTGAATGGACAGCCACAAGTCGAGACTTGGAATCTCAGCTCAGGGTTACTGCAGAAGCTATTGGGATGAAGAGAGGGATGAGAGCGTCGAACATATGATGGTCTACTGCTCGGCCTTTTTATTAGTAGGATAAAATATCTAGGCTTTCACTTCATATTTGGACTAACAGAGATTCAGAAGTTAAGCAAAATGACCTTAGAACCGTTCTCGTGGGTTCGCAAGGGACTAATGTTACGTCTCTTCTTTGGCCACAGCCTGTAATATTGGTATATACTATATAGCTTGAACGACCTATGACCATACCAAGTCAATTTACAGACTCAACTCTTGGGACAAAATATGACGTCCCGTGGTGTCACCTCATTGGACTAAATGCGTGAATAGTGACAGCCACTTCTACCTAACCTATCCTAAGGAGGTTTTTTAAGAAAATACAAAATTCAACAGGAATGATGAACAAATTATGAGATTCTTTAAACAAAACTCTCAGATCTTTCATTAATATTTTTGAAAAATTTTCATTAAAATTGATATTTGTTGACCTTTTTCTAATTTTTTATGTGTTAGCTTCTATAGGCACGGGTAGGGCAATCTATCAAAGTGAAAACAACACACAGCGTTAGCATCACACACGTGGTTGTTGTTCAACAATAGTCTCTGCCTGAAAATAAGTATAATGGTATTGATGTAGCGGCAGCGAACAAACAAGCAGGTCGTCGTCGCCAAAGAGTATTGAATAGTACAGAGAACTCCTGGAATGAATTGTATGACTCAAAATCACTGGCGACATCTGGTGAATGATTCAAAACTTCTTTTGAAACATTTATGATTTTTGTATTGTTTTATGTAATAACATTGTCGAAATTGTGCATTTATATTGAAATATTCTATACAGAGAATAAGACTCGTTTATGCTCTTTAACTCAGACTCTCAACATGAGAGCGGAAAAAGAGTGCAATAAGTTCTCTATACTATTCAATACTTTTTGTCGTCGCTCTGTTTGTGACAAAGCAAAAACAATTATTTCAGTGAAATAAATATTGCAGTATTTATTTTAACCATATTATATCTAATGTTAAAGCAGATGTACGAAAAAAGAAAGTGCAATAGGAAAAAAGCGTTCAGTATAAAAACTATTCTTTTTTTTTATTTTCCAATGTAGCAGTTACTAATGTGTTCATAGAAATCGAACAGGTACCGTGTAAGAAAATGGTGCTAACACATCGTCCGAGGGTTCAAACACTCATTGATTTTTTTCATCTCATTATTATTTGTTAAAATTTGTCATCAAAAATACGAAATGTTTCGTTGGCTTTAACATAATGTTCTAAAAGTTGTTCCAAACTTACTTAACCTGTTCGCATTAACATTTGAATTTCCGTAGTGTCATAACCGTATTAAATGTCAAATATCAGATGATATCTTTTTGTGAATGACCTTTTTCAACCTCTTGAGCTTTCGAACACTGTATTACACTTATCTATCATTTAAATCTCTGCCTTTCACCGCCTAATTAGTATTTCAAAAACATTTTTGCGCCATCTGAAATGTTTTCACATTCCAATATTTTTGAAATATTTATATCAAATTACCCAATATGCCAATCAGCACAGCGCAATCCAACCAAACAATAAAAATTTGTAGAAGGGAAACTTGCAACACTTGGCATCAGTTTTCAAATGGGGGGCAAAATATTAAAAAAATCTACTTATATTATTACGATTCATATGCCAGCAACACATGGCAAGATTATAAACCAATATCTGCTTAACATATGGTGGCATAGGGGAAAGGAGAAAGGGGTGATGAGTTTGGGAAAAGAGCAAAATGGGGGAAATTTATCCATTCAAACATGTGATGTTCAACACAGTTGTTCGAACAGCAGTCATCTCATATGTAATCGAAGGGGAAAACAAATTTTGATTCAGTTTTAATGTGAAACAAATTATAATATAAAAACTTTTTTCCCCCAAACAGTTGAATAGTCTCATTAACTATTAGTATTTATCTCTAAAATAAAAGGGTAAAAACTAATTTTAAATTCTTTTTTAATATAAAACAAATTATGAGAAACATATTCGCTATATTAAATATTTTTTTATTAACTTTTGGGGATATTGTATTTGTAGTTTATAACACCTAATTAGTTGAATTCATTTATTTGAAATATAAATTTCACACAAATTTTGTTTAATTATTTAAATATTCACATCCATAGATACATGAAAATTATGCATATTTCAGCAACATGTTGGACAGTGGTTATCCAAGAATGTTTTCGGAAATAGATTTTGCTTCCAAATAAATTTTGCTTCCAAATAAATTTTTCTTCTAAATAAAGAAAGATTAACTTCTTTAGTTTAACTTCTTTAGAGATTTGTAAAGTCGAACTAATTTATTTATTTCCTGTGATTTAGAAAACCATTTTGTTACATCAAGATGTTTAAATTTTTCCATTAACTAAGATTTGCATCTGCTGTATGTCAAAATAACATTAGAATGGCAACAAATAGTTTGTGGTGAATATTGCAGATTGATTGTCTAACAGTTTTATTCCTAATGTACATTACTCCTAAAAATATGCAGTCGCTTTCACACGCCAACACACCACGAATGGTTGCAAAAATTGAGAAACAGATGGCGCTGCTACGAAAAAGTTGCAACGGATATAAATGGACGATTGGTGGCGCAACCCGTTTCAGGCTGATTTCAACAGTATAAATGTACACATTCTCATTACTAATGTACATTACTCCTAAAAATATGCAGCCGCTTTCACATGCCAACTGACCACGTATGATTGCAACCTTGAGAAACACATGGCGCTGCTACGAAAAAGTTGCAACGGATATAAATGGCCGATTAGTGGCACATCTCATTTCAAGCTGATTTCAACCGCATAAATGTAAACATTAAGCGTGTTTTGGTTACACCGCTTGCTTATATAATCGCTTGTTTTGTATGCAGCACTTAACGAAGACCTAGCGAGAACTTAGCGACGTGTATCATTTTCGCTAAGTTTAAAAAATATTTTGTTGATATCTTTTACCTCTTTCTCCCCATTTACATATTTTTGAGTAAAATTTCTTATCGCTAAATACCCGTTTTCTTTGCAACTTAGCAAGCGATAATCCCTTGCTTGTAAACAAAACACGACTATTGTCGAGTGTAATAAAAGAGTCTTTATTAAGTTTAGAGTTATTATATTTAGAGTTATATTATATTTAGAGTTATTATTTATATAGAGTTATTAGAGTCATTCAGCCGTAGTAAAGGGAGTTTAATTTGGAGTTTAATTTCGGTTTAAAAAAATCACCTGAGATGTCAGGGGACACCCGGTTGGAACGAAGTTCCTTTCGCTATATGTTATGTACTAGTTAGTTCAAACACGCCTAAGGCACCCGTTGGAAAATACGATAATTTAAATGGATCTTTAAGACAATATCCTTTTTGTAAAATGAATAACTTTTTTAAAGAATTTTTTTTTATAGAATGCATTTTTTAAATTATATTTTTAGGTCCTTTTTGTAAGAATATGTATTATATATTCCCGAAAAGATAATTTTTTAAAGAGAGGTACGTCTTTTTTTAAAAACTAATGTTTTTTTTAAGAAAATGTACTATTTTTAAGAAGAAGTACTTTCTGTAAGAGAAAGCCATAAGAGTATGAATTTTTTTACAAAGAAGTTCTTTTTTTAAGAACAGGTACTTTTTAAAGAAGTGATTCTGTTTTTAGGAAAATCTTATTTTTTTAAGAAAATGTTCTTAGTATTTTCAGAAAGGCTACTTATATCAAAAAACTAAAAGAAAAGGTATTACTTTATTTTTAAGAAAGTGTACTTTTAAGAAGAGAAATTTTTGTAAGAAAAAATATTTTTTAAGAGAAGATAGTTTTTGAGGAGAAGAGTTTTTTTTTCAGAAATTGTAATTTTGAATAAGTGATTACTTATCCGACCTTTCGTGTTACATGCTCTTTTTGTAAACTTCTTTCATTTTGGCTTTTCTAAATTTACTTTTTATTGGGTTGAAAACCACAATATATACTAAATATTGTTTACAGGCTCCAGCTAGAAAACTTCCCAGTAAACAAGAAATTTGCCAACATATGTGAGACATCTAGTTAGTCTAGACAAAAACCCAAGCAAAAAAGCAATATAGTTGATAATAGTGAGTTAATAGTTTTAAAACAATAGTTGTTAAATTTTTTTCATTTAGCCCCAATCCCTCAACGTGCGATAAGGAACTTCGTTCCCAAAAATACTAATATACATTTTTCCAACAGAATACTTTTATTGGTAAAGCCCATCATTGACATTTATGAATGAACACAACATCGTTCAATTGGCTTCCACGACTTGCTTTATAGTACGTTATTTGATCTACCAAATTTGTTAATATATTTTCAATTATTTGGGCCTCTATCTCGTGAACGACAGCTTCGATTTCGTATTTTAAGGTCTCAATGGACTCGAGATTGTTTGTGTAACTCTAATCTCCCTCGCCCTGAGAAAATTGTCGAATGGGCTCAAATAAAACCTGCGAGACGGTCAATGGACTTCCGAGTTTTGGCTGATTATGCGGTTTTCGAACATAAGGGGCAAAATATCGATTGTAACGTTGATAACACAAAGAAAACGCGACGTATTGTGAATTAGAGTTGGGAAGTTCATGAACTATCTAGTTCATTTAGGGTGACCAGACATCATCCTCACGAACATAATGCACATGTTCGATATTGCGAATATGTTCGTGATTGTTACGTCGGGCACCTTAAATGAACGAGTTCGAGAACTAGTGAACGAGTTCGACACAAGTCTATTCTGAATATAATCCGACATGGATTTCATGACAAGTGGCATTGATTTTGACGCCATGATCCCATGTCAACCGTTACGTAACCCGGTCATAATATTAATGTCACTTCTCTCTTTTATGCAATGACATCTACCATTGATCCTATGTAAGTGTAGGATAAAACATATTGCATTTCATGGTTAATGCAATGACAAATGTCTGTGATACAATGACTAATTATCATGGATGATATGCCAATATGATATTGATTTAACGGCTGAAATACCACTACGCCATTAAATCTATGATTGATTGTCATGAAGTAAATGACAATATTCGTCCAATGACTTTAGAAAATTGTATGTTTATGATGTTTAAAGCAATATTCATCTTTTACAAATATTTTATTCCACACAACACTTTAAATCCATTTACGTGATTCAATTTATTTCAATATCGAAAATCTTTGAACTCAACAAATAAACACCCGACGGAAGTATTACATGACTATCAATTTAATTTTGAAAAATATCAGTTAAAATTTGAAAATTTTATTTGAAATTTGATATACAACAATTGGAATTTAAAAGACATCAATTCCAATTTAAAAGACATCAATTGAAATTTGAAAGACTTGGCATCTCAGCTTATGGCTACTGCAGAAGCTGTTGGGATGAAGGGGAGGACGAGAGCGTCGAACTTGTGATGTGCTACTGCCCGGCCTTTTTATGAGTAGTAAAAATATCTAGGATCTTACTTCATGTTGGGACTAACAGACATTCAGGAAGTTAAACTGATCTGAAAACCTTTCTGCTGAGTTCGCAAGGGACTAATGATACGTCTCTTCTTTAGCTACATCTTGAAATATTGGGATGTAGTATATAGCTTGAACCTTCCTATGACCATGCCAAGTCAATTTACAGTTCAAAAGTTGGGAGAAAATATGACGTCCCATGGTATCACAACGGACCTCATTGGACTAAGTGTCAATTGAAATTAGAAAGATATCAATTAAAATTTAAAATTCGTCACTTGAAATTTAAAAATTATTAACCGATTTTATGTATTACATTTTTTAAATTCAATTGGTGTCTTTTAAATCTCAATTGATGTATTTTAAATTTCAATTAATGTATTTCAAATTTCAATTGATCTTTTATTTAAAGTTCAATTGATGTATTTCATATTCCAATTGATGTATTTCAAATTCCACTGATATTATTTAAATTTCAATTGATGTAATTCAAATTTCAATTGATGTATTTTATATTTCAATTCATGTATTTCAATTTCCACTGATATTTTTTAAATTTCAATTGATGTGTTTCAAATTTCAATTAGGATTTTTAAATTACAATTGTTTGTTTTTCAAATCTCAATTGGAAATGGTGTAGTTATGCGTAAAAAACTAACCCAACACATTAAATTCTTTAAGTGCGATTTCCTTTCTGATAAAAAATTCGAAATTTTTTCTACCCATTACCCTGAAAGTTCCTTTTTGTGTTCGTTTATGAAAACATGCAACACCACTTGAAGGTTTTGTGTTCGTTTCTGAGAATGTTGCACTCAAAGAGTGCAAAAATGTTGCATTTTCTGCCCTCTCAGCAAGTCATGGGGGCGAATGTTGCCCGTTAAAATGGCAAATTTTCTGACAATTTGTTTGTGTTATTTGTCCTCGCTATGCTAATTTTTCTACCTTTTCTGGGGTGCGCGAGGGTAATTTAAGTGGTTTCAGTTAAATTCGCTTACCTTCTCAAACAAACTGGTCGAATTTTTGATAAGAGTCCAATCATAATCAAACACGCTACAGACGACGACGTTTTTTTACATAGGTTTCTTGTGGCAGGGAAAAATCGCCACGAAAATCCGCTGCGGTTGACGACTCGAATAGAATGGAATAGAATGTTTTCTAATTTCTTGGTGGCGTTCACACGAATCCTCTCAATTGAGAGAATGGAGTTGCCACATTTTCAGAAAAATCCTAAGAGCAACCAACACAACCAACATATATTAAGCTTGTTTTTTTATTCCCAGCTAAACTAATTTTTTGACGACTTTGTTTGGGGAGCCGCTTAATATCGCTTAGCTCCCCGTACAAAGTGGTCGAAAAATTAGTTTAGCAGGGAATAAAAAAACAGGTTTATTTTGATACAAAAGAAAAGGAATGAAAATTATTTAAATGATCTAAGCGAAATTAAGCGATTTTAAGCGGCACACCATACAAAGTCGTCGACAAATAGTTCAGCAGGAATTTAAAAAAACAAGCTTATTGTTAAACACAATACAATTAAAGTGAATGAAAAATTGTTAACAGCTGGAAAAACAATTTAAGTTTTGCACATCAATAATAAGCTTGTTT
The DNA here is from genome assembly GCA_963931995.1 of Phaonia tiefii. Classification (NCBI taxonomy): domain Eukaryota; kingdom Metazoa; phylum Arthropoda; class Insecta; order Diptera; family Muscidae; genus Phaonia; species Phaonia tiefii. The sequence continues at coordinate 305,950,253 of OZ008367.1, forward strand.
TTTTAATTCCTGCTAAACTAATTTTTCGACGACTTTGTATATGGTACCGCTTAAAATCGCTTAGCTTCCCATACAAAGTGGTCGAAAAATTAATTTAGCATGGTATAAAGAAAAGGCTCAATATAAAGCTTGTTTTTTTAATTCCTGCTAAACTAAGTTTTCGACGACTTTGTATGGGGAGCAGCTTAAAATCGGTTAATATCGCTTAACTCCCCATACAAAGAGGTCGAAAAATTAGTTTAGCAGGGAATAAAAAAACAAGCTTAATATTGAGCATTTTTTTTATTCCATGCTAAATTAATTTTTCGACCACTTTCTATGGGAAGCTAAGCGATTTTAAGCGGTTCTCCCAGCCCCTTCATGGGATGTAATGGGAAACCATTTATTTATTTATTTAGGGAATAAAAAAAGGCTTATTGTTTCCAAACAAATTCCTGAAAAGAGCGGCAACTATACGCGACGCAAAGAGAAAAAATAAACTGAAGTCGCCAGACGCTCTCTCTCCCATTTCGTTTAGACGCTGGGGATTTTTTTTCCGTCGTCGTCTGAAGCGTGTCTGGTTCTGTTTGGACTCTAAAGCGGGTATAATGATTATTGCCATTTCTAAAAGTAGACTTTCGAACAGTTTAACATTGCTTAATATCGCCGAAGTCTCCATATACACTGGTCGAATAATTTAGTTAAGCGAGGTAATAAAGACATGCAAAAGGGAGCATACAGTTGTGAGAAAATTCAACATTACTCTGCTCGATTCTCACCCTAAAAAAGGCATAACTTTGAAGGGACGATGGCAACATTTTTTAAATGTCGCCTCATGCAAGGGTAACATTATTTTTAGAAACGAAATCTCCATAAGATCTTCTCTCCATTTCAAACCCCATTTTCTTGTAGTGATTACCGTATCAGTGACTACCGTATTGCTTACACCAACAACAACAGGCAATTTTGCTTTTGTTTCCTTTGTTTGAATTGTCAAAAAATCAGCTTATATAAAGAGAGAGAAATGCAAATGACAGATATACATTTATGCTTGTTCTTTTCTAATTTGTATTTGGAAACACAACAAAATTGTACATCTATTCTTTACATGATGACATTTGATGTGTTGCAGATGGGCGGTTGGATGTTGGAAAGCATTGCTTTAATAATACCAGATACAGACAATGACTCAAACCAACCAACAATAAATCAGCAACGGCATTTCGTTTTGTGCATTAAAATTTTTGTATAAATACACCACAAATATATAGGCGATTCTCCAGAACCTTTAACTTGAGCTAATTGGAAAAATGAAATTTCAAATTGATAGCACAACTGTACCATGATGTTTTTTATGTTTGTTGCTGCATAAATGAATGTTTTCTGGTGCAGAACATTAAAAAATTCAATGCGCGTATTTGTTAAACACTTTTCTTTAGTTCACTCGACGGTCAAATCTTGAAACGTCTTATTCTCAATGAAAATGGATGAAACTTTGCACAGATATGTATTCCCGATGACAATACACGAAGTGACATTTTGATTTGGAAAAGTGGGCGGTGCCACGGCCCATTAATAAAAATCGCTCTAGCGGCTTTAATAATAGACCGATTGTCATGAAACTTCTCCAATATGGTACTGATGACCTGCTTATATTCCTGAGCTACACTTGGTTGTGAGTGGACAAAGGGGCGTGGTACCTCCCATATAAATTACAAATTAAAAATCCAATATTTCTGTTCCAGTTAACGGTATTTCAACAAAATTTGGCATGTCCGTTAAGTGTGTGTGTTTTTAGGTATTCTGCAAATATGGGTGAGATTTTTTATTAATAGTATTTATATTCATTTTGTGTTCACAACTGATCAATACATTGAGGTAAAGAAAAGCGTTTTTACAAAAAAAAAATTTTTATTTTATTTTCAATTTTTTTTTTCAGTAAGATGAACAAATTTTTGCAAATTTCATGAATAATGCATAAGATTTATTATAAACATAATAGGAACTGTTCCAAGAGATCATAAATAACGTTATAATGCAAGAATATCTTCACTTAGACAACATACGGGTCTTTCGGTTAAACATTGCCTCTGCAGGTCCCTCTTCCTCTGCCTCTGCCTCTGCCTCTGCCTCTGCCTCTTCCACCTCCTCCACCTCCTGCGTGGCCGCTACCTAGACCCCTATCAACATTACTGTCTTCTGGTGAACTGAAACTGAACTTCATCGGAGTGGTCGCGAAATGAGTGCAGGGTGGTCTCAAAATGCACTCGGTGCAACTCAAGTTATTTAAATATAATAACTCGGGTTCAGTGCCATTCGAAACGAGCTGAAATAATGATTTGATTTTTGGAATAGGTTGGATATCTTTTAGGACTGCCTTCTGTACATCCATAATTTGAGCTCCATTGACTTCGAAAATCCTTATTTTTCCGTCTTCTTGACTTGAAACAAGGTCGACAATGTCTCTGGCAGATGTTATATCTTTTCCATGACAAACTGCTCGGTCACACATCGCTTTGATGGAACCTCCTGTGCCGTCAGCAAAGCTTTTTCCATGTCCAGGAGTAGTGAAGTTCCAGGAAGCAGCTCTGAGACCTAAACTCTTACATTTGCTCCAAAACAAATATAAATTACTCCTATTTTTGTAATGAAAGTGGATCGTGTGCATACCAGGAACCACACTGAACACGAGGATGAAGATTGGATCCAAGTGAGCCCAAATTGCAAATGCGTCGTGTCTAAGATTTTCTGAAACCGTTGCAAAGGATACACATTGTGGGTTTTCTTGAAGATCTTTGTAGAAAAGCACGCCAGTGTGTAGAGATACTTGTTTTTTTGATGCACCGAAGTGCATGCTTTGAATCCTTTCGTTGATAAAGATTTCTCCGAACTATTATTATGACTTTATTCCAACTCCCAGTATGTGGCAGTTAAGCTATATGCTAAAGAGAGGCAGCGAATGTGCTTATAAATTATTCGGTATCAACTTTGACATGGTTACAATTTTGACATTCGCTTAAATTATTTTTTTTTTGGCGAGATATGAAACAATTCAAGCGAATTAAACGTTACATATGATTTAACTCGTTACAATCGGTCATAGGAATTTTTACGGAAATGAATTTAATGTAATATGAGCAAATTAATTGCAGTTACAATTTTGACATTTTTATTGTAACCAGCGTTCACATCAGCTAGTTTTGCCCGAAAATCAATCAATTTCAACTTATTTTTGTCTAAAAATTTACGCACATGTTCGCTAGTGTGTGTACAATATGTGCGTTTAGAACATATTATGATAAAATGAGATGATTCGGAATAATTAGCCTGACCATGTGGGTTACCACTTTGACTTCAAAACCAAGGAACAAACTTCAACGTTGTATTTTTAGTAAAAATAGCGATTTGACGACACTTCAGCCAACAAAAGTGCTTTATTCCTTAAGAGTTAAGCTACCACATTTCACTTTTCACTATTTGTTTCAACGCTTCCTGTCATAAATATAAATAGTTTTTCATTCAGGTTAGCGCTAAACACAGGCCTAAAAGTGACAAGTAACGGAACATTTTTTAAAATTTCATTGCAAAATATCGTTTTAAATGACTTCGCACTTATGTCTCGTTGTTGATTAATAATTTCTTAACATTACTGATAGCTTCTTTTATTTTTAATATTCCTATAAAGATTGTAATTCATAAAAATGTCGAAGCTACAAGCAGGTTAAAAGTTCCGGAGATTCGCCCATATACTAACAATCATATATAATAAATCAAATCCAAAATAACTTCAAATTTCACAGTTTTTCAGCAAAACGACATGAATAGTTTACGACACAAATTTCTGTAATTCCACCTGGTGTAAGTCAATTTACGTCAAATAACTCTGTATCGCACCGATCGCACCACGAATAGTGTGGAAGTATATGTCAGATGAGAAGAATGCCAGCTGTAGCTGACATTACTGTATGGTAATGAATTACACGCGATTTAAAGTTCCTGAGTTTTGCGAGAATATATTTGAAATGATTGAATACACAATAATTTGAATCAGAAAGGCTCCAGCTTTTAATTATAAATTTTGTAATATTCTTCAAGGTACATAACAATCGACATTAAAAGAAACACCATGGCTCAGAGTTATTGAAAACAATTGCACTCCACTGTGCATTACATCCTTGGTTTAGTGTCGGTCCACAATGCATTAAAAGAGATGCATTAAAATGTTTGCATAAATATATTGGAATGCGGTTTCCTGTGTCTAGTACACAAAAAGTTTTCAAACATTAGATACATATACACATACGTATTTGAATATATATTTCTTAAATAATTGTTAATATTTCCTGTGTAATTTGTGGAAACTGTTTGCAAATGTGCCAAAAAAATATGTGTTTATTAAATGTAAACATTTGTAAGTTATGTAGATAAATTTAAATATGTTTGATTTTCAATAGTAATCAGGAAAGGAGTAATACTATAAATATACGAGTATAATTTTCGTTTAGATTGTATTTGGTTTCATCAGGATAAGGCAACATTTGATCTTACGATATTAAAGACAAGGTATGGCGGGGGCATTCATTATTTCTAGTAATAGACCCGCTTTCTAGACATAAGTCCTGTGGATTCTTTGTCGTATGTCGCGTGTAGGCTGATATGCCAACAACGAATTCAGCATATTAATTATTGAAACAGATGTCGTAAATTCTGAAAAAAATCTGAGATTTTAATGCTATAGTAGTCATGGAAAATGTGTTTCATCCAACTATTGGCAACTCCAGTCTACAGGCTCACAGCTCCGAAAACAGTATGAGACTGATTGACTTTGCCACGGCAAAAAACATGGTCATTAGTGGTACAAGATTCCATCAGAAAGATATCCACAAGGCTACTTGGGATCAGGGTATCCCCTGATCAAAGAACAAAGAACCAAATTGATGGAGGGAACTCATCCAGTGTAATGGACATACGAGTGATCAGAGGAGCTAACATCGATTCTGATCACACCTGGTAGTAGCAAATGCTCGCACAAGATTAAGTAGAGTGGAAATCGTACGAAGCCAGACGCAGAGAAATATAGACATCGGAAAGCTGCAATTACCAGTGGTAGCCACAGCATACTCAAGGAAATTCGCGCAACTTTTGGCACAGAATGCACCCCCTTCCGATGACGATCCTGAAGCGCAGTGAAAACGCATTTCCGACTCTATAAAAACTGCCGCAACAACCGTGCTTGGGTTTTAAAAACCGCTTCGCAGCAAACAATGGTACGATGAAGAGTGTCGCATTGCAAATGGTGAAAAGAACGCTGCATGTATGGCAATGCTTCAGTCAATTGCAACGCGAGCTACGACTGAGCTGTATAAGGGGAAAAAGAAAGGAGGTAAACCGTGTCTTTAGGCGTAAGAAACGGCAATGGAGAAAGCGCGAGAGTGAGTAAATTGAGTCATACAGAAGGAAGAACGAAGCCCTAAAAATTCTACCAAAAAGTCAAAAAACGGAACTAATGGACATGGTCCAGGGACCCCCTTTTGTAATGACTAGGGCGGAAATCTGCTCGGAGATGTGCAGAGCATGTTGGGAATATAGAGAGATCATTGTTCCGCACTACTGTCAAATGACTGGCAAGATTTCCATGCTACCACAAATCCTGGAAAAGACCCACGAAAAACAAATCGACACTATCGTAAATTTATCGATTATAAGGTGGCCTTCGATAGCCCGATACGGGAGAAACTCTACAAAGCAATGTCTGAGCTTGATAATCCTGAAAACTCATACGCCTTTGCAGGATAACCTTGACGAACACGAAATTCACAGTCAAAGTTATTAAGGATCTTATCGAACCTTTTGAAACTAAGCGAGATCTCAGGCAAGGCGACATCCTATCGTGCGATCTCTTTAACATCTTAATGGAGATCGTTAAGAGAAAAGCTGCAGTCAACATGAATAAAACCATCAGCAGCACAAGTCACATGCTGCTCGCGTATGCTGATGATATCGATATCATTGGGGGCACAGTTAGAGAAGTTACTGCTGTGTTTTCGAGAATTGAGAAGGAGTCAGCAAAAGCTGGTCTAAAAGTAAATGAGAACAAGACAAATTAATGGCTGCAACGACCAGGGTCTCCACGCGATTAGACCCAAGCGTTAACGTTGATATCCGTTATAATTTCGAGGTGGTGAACGAATTTATATATCTCGGATCTGCCGTGCACAAAAACAACAACGTCAGCCTTGAGATCAAACGGAGAATTGTGCTTGCGAATAGATGTTACTTTGGGCTAAGCAAGTACTTTAGGGATAAAGCCCTCTCTCGAGTAACAAAAGTCCAATTATACCAGACTCTCATACAACCTGTCTTGTTTTATGGCGCAGAATCCTGGGTATTATCGCAAGCACACGAAACATCTGTAGGAGTCTTCGAGAGAAAAATACTCCGAAAAATGTATGGCCCTATAGTGCACAACGGGGAGTATCGGCGTCGCATGAACCATGAGCTGTACGAGCTATATCCCGACATTGACATAGTTTAGTGGATCAAGATGACGCTATTGCGCTGGCGAGGCAATGTCAGTAGAATGGATGAAGACGAACCAGCAAGAAGGGATTTCGAAATCGAACTCGAAGGACGACGAAAAATATGAAGACCAAGACTCTGCTGGAAGGATCAGGTTGACGAATCCCTGCGTACACTTGGTATTGCCAACTGGAGAGACAAGGCAAAAGACCGAACTGGTTGGCGAAATATGTGATCTTCGTTTTGTAAGGTCCCTGACCCCACGGGGTTGATCGTGACCGGATAAGTAAGTAAGTAACTATAGTGTCACGTTAAAACTGCTGATTCATTTCTATTGTTAAGAGGAAATAAATTTTATTCTCTGCACCATTTCCAATTTCAATTGAAAAAAAATTAATTTTGAAAAATATTAATCGAAATTCGTAAATTGTAATTGAAACGTGATACAGATCAGTGGAAATTTAAAATTTTTATTTGAAATTTTAAATACATTAATTGGAATTTAAAAAACATCAATTGAAATTTGAAATGCATCAATTGAAATTCTAAAGACATCAATTGAAATTTAAAACACATCAATTGAAATTTAAAATTCGTTACTTGAAAAAATTTTAAAATTTTTAGCCGATTTCATGTATTAGAGTTTGAAATTTCAATTGGTGTCTATTAAATTACAATTAATGTATTTTATAGTTCAATTGATGTCGTTTAAATTTCAGTTCAGGTGTTTTAAATTTCAGTTGATGTGTTTTAAATCGCAACTGATGTATTTTAAATTTCAATAGTTGTTTTTTACAATTCAATTGATGTATTATAAATTTCGATTGAAGTCTTTTACATTTCAAATGATGTTTTGTAAAGTGCAATTGACGTATTTCAAATTTCAAATTGAATTTTCAAATTTTAATTGATATATTTCAAAATTAAATTGATATTTTTCAAACTTCAATTGGAAATTGTGTAGTCAGATAAGCGAACAACGATTTGCGCACACAAACTGAACCTAAAGTGTCGCGTTAAAACTGCTGATTCATTTCTATTGTTAAAAGTGAATGAATTTCCAATTGAAATTTAAAAAATTATATTTGAAAAATATCAATTGAAATTCGTAAATTATAATTGAAATTTGAAATAGATCAATTGAAATTTATAATTTCTATTTGAAATTTAAAATTTTGATACATTTTAAATACATTAATTGGAATTTAAAAAACAACAATTGAAATTTGAAAGGCGTCAACTGAAATTCTAAAGACATCAACAGATATTTAAAACACATCAATTGCAGTTTAAAGGACATCAATTGAAATTTAAAAACCATCAAATGAAATTTAAAATTCGTCACTTGAAATTTAAAAATTTTTAACGGATTTTATGTACTAGAGTTTGAAATTTCAATTGGTGCCTACTAAATTACAATTGATGTATTTTATGCTTCAATTGATGTCCTTTAAATTGTCAATTCCTGTGTTTTAAATTCAATTGATGTATTACAAACTTCAAATAGAATTGACAAAGTGGTGATGTATTAGACCTTTCACGTCAGGAAGATCAACACAGTTATAAATTAAAAATTAAATTATTTAAAAAACAAATAATTTCAATTGATTTTTTTCAAATTTCATTTGGAAATGGTGTAGTTTAGAAAAAACACGCCTAGGTTTAATTAATTGATAACATGCCAAGTTGTACCACAACATTAAACGTTTCTTGCAACTTCTGACACTTTGTCATAACATTCAGACACGTGTGATATTTAGTTTTGTTAGTAGAGAAAAACTTTTCTTTTCCTTATACAAAAATTTTAAAACTTGTCCAACAATAATTGGAGACATAAGCTAACAACTGTCCGCCTAGTGGATAAGAAGAAAGTTTCCAGATATCAGAGAGCAATTTAAAAAGTTTTGGCTACCGATTATTTTGCGAAACCTAAGACAAATGAATAAACAAAACATTGAGCTGCTCGTGATAAATGAGTGTCATGAATGCGAAGACGGCCTTTTCGTAGAACAAAATCATAATCGAAACAAAATCCCAATCTGACCTCGTAAGCTTCTATGTATTATGAACATATAATACATTAATATGTAAACTAACAAAGTCGTTTAAAAAAAACAAATAATTCAAATATAACTGACGTTTCTTAGAAGAATAATAAAGTATTAATTTGAAATACATTAGCCCGGTCATTAAAACCTATACTCACGGAAAAATGCACCACTGTGTGTTATAGAATAAACTAACCTCAGACGCAGAAAGTGGAGCCGATATAGCAGACCAATTGGCGGCTGATCCAATTGTTCGACCACTCGGCTTGAATTTTTTATATTGGCTGTTTTCTTGGGGAGTGTACGATATCCGAGATCCCTCGATCCGATAATGTCTTTCTCTAGCACAAGCAAAGTATGACGGATAAACTAAATAAAAGTTTTCGAAAACTCGCTTAGTTATTGAGATATCGAGACTCGACATTTGGAAAAATTTATGTTTTTAACTTAGGCGTGTTTTTGTTGCAAGATCCCAAAACTACTCGACCTGACGTATAGAAGATGCCAGAAGTTTGAAAAAAAAAATATTTTAGTGAAAAGTGGCAACCTTATAAAACATATGTTTTAAGTTTCAAGGTATTTTTATTTGAGCCATCAATAGTAAACGATCTCAGTGAATTTGTAAACACCGAAAAAATTGGTCACCGTAATGAAATCCAATATTTCCATGTGAAAGATCTCAGACCAAGCAATATTAAAACCGAGCTAGATGCTACTGTGGGGGAGTCTACTCCTTCGTCTAAAAAATAAAACTAAATGGTTTCCAGTTACATCCCATGAAGGGATTAGGGAAACCTTCTCACAAACCACTAGATAGTGTCGCCATCACTAAGCGAGGTGACCGCCGTCGAAACAAATTTAAGGTGGTCAGAGCAGGGATCGAACCCACGTCCTCATGCACAAGAGCCGCGCACACTACCATTCTACGACTACGACCTCGTCTACGACTGTAAAATATTGGGTAGCAGAGCTTAAACGAGGCCGTAGGAGCTGCCAATATGAACACCGTAGTGATCGACCTATTGAGGTGACCACGCCAGACACGGTAAAGAAAATCCACAAAATGGTATTGGATGATCGCCGGCTGAATGGTGCGTGACATAGCTGAAATGATAGGCATTACAAAAAGTGCTATATATCCTATATTGACCGAAGATTTGAAGATGAGAAAGCTGTGCGCAAGATGGGTGCCTCGTTTGCATTCAATAGAGCAAAAATAGCGTCGTGACGATGTTTCAATATAGCGTTATGCAACGTTTCACCGCAATAAAACCGAAGTTTTGCGTCGATTTAAAACCATGGATGAGACATGAGTCCACCACTTACACCTGAGACAACGGAAAAGTCAAAGCAGTGAACTGCAATGGGAGAATCGTGTCCAAAGAATGCAAAGACGGTTCCATCTGCAGGCAAGGTCATGGCGTCTGTTTTTTTGGCACGCGTATGGGATAATTTTTATTGATCATCTTCAGAAAGGAAAAGCCATCAACGGCGAACCACATTTGCGAAAAAGAAAGTGTTATTTCATCAAGACACATATATTAGACACACTAAGTGGATAAGGTGTTTAAAGTGGAGTTCAAATTATCAGATAGATCTCACAGACATAGCTGCAGGCTGGAGAATAACGGCCTCTCTAAAATATTCTCCCAAACATATTCTGCAGGCACCATGTATATGTTTGGAACACACTTCAAACATTCATATGTAACTCACTTGTATTTAAATGCAAACAGTAGCATGTTTACTGGCAAACATATATTCTTTTACGTGGAAACATATGCGTTTTTCATCCCAAACATCCATATAGTTACGTGGAAGCATTCGCCTATTTCCCCAAAACCTACATATACTTACGTGGAAACATATGCGTATTTGCTCCCAAACAAAATAATATTTAGAACTGAATTATTCTTTGATTTAAATATATATTTATAATTTATTACAATTAATTTGATCAATATAAATCCACATTTATATATAATTAATACAAAGAATTAAAACATTTGAATTGCCCCTTTTTCGTTACTTGCATTGAATGCATTATTTGTTTTTTTTTAATGAATCTGTTATCATTGGAATCTGCTGTTCTTTTGCTTCTCGTTTCTTTGTTGTCTCTTACGTTTATGGTTTCAGAAGGTTTCAGTTATGCGTTGGTTATCACTATGCGTTGATACACAAATAATATTCAGGTTTTGTTCATGCAAGCCAAGCGTGGATTAATTACTTGTGCTTTTTTATTGTACTTATTTCACAAGTAGTCCGCCGATCCGATTTTCTCAGTAAAGGCTCGGACAAACAAAGGGCTTCACGTTGTTTCCCTTTCCAGTTTGCTTCCTCAAATTCGTTTCTCACCTTGGTAGCACACATACATATATACGAAACACATACACAAAAACCAAAGTAACATCACAAACCATTTAACCGTCCAAGCCTTCATTTATTCGTTTTTCACTGATCAATCGCTTTTGATATCCTCTGTCCGATGAACCACTGACGACTGAATACATGAAACTAAAACGCAATACATCACCCGAAATAAGAACGCACATTCCTGAATATTTATGACCCACTAACTGAGAGAAAATGCAAAAATACAGATTACCACTTACAAGATACACTCTCTCGTCGTCCTTCTTTTATTCTCTTGCTCTCGAGAAACCACAGACAGTGCAACAAACACAGCTGTGATTGTATCGCAAACATAAATATATGTGGATCGCAAACACATGTATTATAACATAGTAATCATTGCGTCTCAAACATGTAATATTGAATAGCAATCACAATGTGGTTGGACACAAATATATTATATTTGCGACAACCTCCAAACACACATCATATTTGCATTCCAACAACAACAAAAATACAGATTTTTCAGCGTGTGAAAGAGTTAGCTATAAAATATTGATTTTTCATCCACACAGAAAGATTTGTCCGACAGACTTCTTTTGAAGCAAGTTGTATCGACAACCTCAAGGAAATCGTTCGGTTTTCAAACTGTTTTGAAGACCATGAGAGTCGTCTGACGACATCAACAATTTTTCTTTAGATTCGACAAATCGTCATATCCGTCTGATATTTTGAAGCCCACTTAAGACTTGAATATAAAATCCGAAACCGTTGTAACCGGTATGATAAATTCCACTGTTGTAATGGTTCTAAATATGACACTGCAATCTATATATACAGGGTGTCCCCTAAACTTTTGTCTAAACTTAAACACGTGATAGCTGAGAACAAAAGTTACAATGTTTGTTCTTACGCCAATTGCCTAGGTGGCTTCGGTTTCGAGATATTCGTGTTTAAAATAATTGCATTTTTGAATGCATTTTCAATAAATGCATAATTTACTTTTCAAATGAAAAAGAAATATCATTGAAAATTGCTTCAAAATTGATTTTAAATAATTTATTTTTTTTTAAATGTTTTCAATTCACGAAAATTTTCAAAATGAGAGCCTTGTTGCGTTATGCACTTAGATAAGCGGTCTCTTATTTCAGTTGTAGTTGTATTAATAGTCATTTCCTGTCGTATCACTTCAAACGCGCTATATATTTTCGATAAAAGTTGGCACCGGTCGCGGACTTCTTCGTTATACACGAGCTCCTTGGCTCGTCCCCAGACATAAAAATCTAGGGGAGTCATATTCGGTGATCTAGCTGGCCACTTTATTGGACCATTACGCCCAATCCAGCTTTCCCCGTATTCCTCATTTAAAATTTGTTTGACAATATTGCTGGAATGTGCTGGACAACCGTCATGTTGGTAATGCATGTTCGCCAATGTGTTCAAGGGAATGTCTTCCAAAAAAGTTGGCAAATCGATTTGCAAAAATTTTAAATACCCAACAGCGGTTAACTTTTCGGGCAAGTAAAACTGTCCAATCAAATGTGTGCCTATCACACCAGCCCACACATTAACACTGAATCTGGTTCGATGTTTTGTTTGCAGTTTCATGTGCGGATTTTCTAGAGCGTAGTGGTGCAAATTATGAAAATTTGTTACGCCTTCTCTGTTAAACGTGGATTCGTCAGTCCATAAAATTCGTTTTAGAAAGTTCTCATCAGCTGAATCTTTTTCAAGTATCAACGTGCAAAATTGCAAGCGCCTCTCACAATCACCAGCATGCAGTGATTGCACTGGTGTAAAGTGGTAAGGGTGTACTTTATGGTATTTCAGTGTTCGGTGCACATGCGACTTCAATATTCCACGTGCTTGAGCAACTTTTCGGACACTTGTTGATGGGTCTTCTGCCACTGCCTGTAAAACTGTGTCTTGGACAGTGGACCGAATTCCGCTCCTAACGGTTTCGCATGGTCTTGAAGCGGTTCCCGTCTCACAAAAGCGAGCAAATGCCGCTTGAAACACACGTCTATCAGAAAGCTGCCTGTGCGGAAATCTTTCTCCATAAAGCCTTTGTGCTTCGTAAGTGTTTCCATCAGCTTTTCCATAATGGTACACGATATCACCGTATTCTTGGAAGGAGAATTTCATGACGACAAAAATTTAGAAACGAGAAAAATGACAGAAAGGGAAAAAACTCTAAGCAATCAACTTTTTCAAAATTTTTTTTTTTAATTTCTTGCAAATTAAACAATTAGTTTTTCTAGTTTAAAAAGTGCATTTAAAAATCCAATTATTTTAAACACGAATATCTCGAAAACGAAGCCACCTAGGCAATTGGCGTAAGAACAAACAATGTAGCTCTTGTTCTCAGCTATCACGTGTTTAAGTTTAGACAAAAGTTTAGGGGACACCCTGTATATATATATAATTGTTGCGTTACTGACTGACTGTAGGATAATGAAATTTGGACTGTATACTCCTTTCGGGATAGATATGCGAGATAAGAAGGATTTTTTTGAAATTCGTACTCTAAGGGAGAAAATGAGGCAAAAAGGGATACAACCAAACGGCTAAAGACAGAATCTCGAATCTTAGTGTGTACATTCGTCTTAAACATAGAAACGTGGGGAGAAAGTGACTTAAAAATTTGTACATTTAGGGAGAAAAATGGGCACAAAATTGGTACTACGCTAAAATCCATACGGCTAAAGGCAGAATCACTAAACTTGATGGGTACACTCCTCTTAGCGCTTACTAACTGCGGGGGATGTGGAGAAATAAGTGATTTAAACATTTTTACTTTTAGGGAGAAAAATAGGGCGAACCGGGACGAAAATGGTACCACTGTAAATATCAAACGGCTGAAGGTCAAATCATGAAATTTGGGCTGTACATTCTTCTTGTAATGCAGAGATAGGAAGATACGTGATTTTCAAGATTTACACTTTTAGAGATAAAAATTGGGCAAAAAGGGGAAAAATATAGTACTGTCGTCAAAACCAAACGTTTGGAGATGGAATTATGAATTTTGGGGACTACATTTCAAAATAAATGGTACTTTTTACGTACTTTTATGGTACTTTTTCGGTACCATTTTTGGTACTATTTTTGTACTTTCTTTGTTCCATTTTTAGTTCATTTTGCTTCCTTCTTTGCTATTTCTCTTCTACTCTGTTTATAGATCTCTGTACCTTTTTTCGTACTTGTCATGCACTTGTTGGTACTTTTTTTTAGTACTTTTTAGTTCCGTTTTTCAACATCGATGTGATCATACTTGGCTTTTCTAGGTACCTTTCTCCGGTCATTTATGGTGTTTATAACAATTTTTGTACTTTATTGCATTTTTTGGGTACTTTTTTTGTTGGTTGCATCACTTTTGGATACAATTTGTCAGTTGTTGTCACTTTGTCGGTACTATTTTTTGTACTGTGTTTGTATTTTTTTGCGGTACTTTTTTGGTACTATTTTTAGTAGCTTCGGCAACCTTCTTTGCGATTTCTCTAGCATAGACAACCAAACAACCACTTGCAATAATAAGACATCAGATCAGGGGTCTGATCAAAGCATCCGTTTCGTATCGTAACCCGTATTTTGGAAAAGCAATAAACCGGAAACCTAAATCCGAACTAAAGATATAGTTGGGTGTATTAAGTCAATATAGTAATACGATTTCGTCACTACTTGTTCTTTAGAGGTTATCGACAAAATGGACCTTTAAAATAACTTTCGTAATCCGGATTACAATACGAAACGGATGCGGTAATTAGACCCCAGAATTGCCAACCTTCACCTAAAAACTGTAGATTTTGACCCCACTTCTCATTATGGCCTCTGTTGCAACCAGTAGTAGATAGGGGCCATTTTACACTGTCTTCATTACAAAAAAAATATTTTTCAAATACTATGTTAGTAAAATCACGAAGGTAAAAAAGTTCGGAAGAGAAGAAAGATTAGGTTTCTTTTGAGCTCGGATGGTCTGTTTGCGAATTTCAAGCATTTTTTTAATTTAGCACTTTTCTTTGTTTTTTTTTTGGTGAAGGGTTTTTCACCAAATTGATTCAAATAAACTGTTTATATGTATACATCAGTTGCCATCTCGAGGTGGTAGGCGTTCATTTTGGTTATACATGTTGTTGAAAGAATTTTTATTTTGAATCAAAAACCTGTGAAAATGGGATAAAATATATACAAGTTATTAAATATTTTAAGCGCAAAAAATAAAACTGATGCAGGCTTTCTTAATTAATGATCATTGATAATATAAAAAAGTCATATTCTCACTTCTATTTTTGTGCAAATGCAATTGAAAGCTTATTAAGTAAAGTCGAATAACTATTATAATTTTCATGCAATTTTAAAATTGTAAAAATTGGTGCAATGGTAGTGTGCGCGCCTATTATACATGAGATCCTGGGTTCGAACCCTGCTCTAACCGCCTTAAAATTTGTTTCAGCGGCGGTCACCTCGCGTTGTGATGGCAGCACTATCGAGTAATTAGCCATGAACAAGTTTCTCATAAATAAATAATCCGTTCGGAGACGGTCTTAACCGGTAGGTCCCAATCACTGAGTCTCAATATAAAAAGCGCACAGCTAAACCGATTGCGGGAAGCTCTCCGCAACTCCTTCATGGAATGTAATGGGAAACATTTTTTGTTATTCTAAGGTATAGCAACAAAGTTGAGTGTTTATATCAAATAACATATTAAATTAAGTCGATTTTCAGCTTTATTTCACCATTTAAGGAAAGTATTTGCCAGATAGTTATTTATGGCTTTTGTTACAACTCAAAAAATTCTATTAAAAATTCTATTAAAAATTCAAAAAATTCTATAGTTGAAAAAGAGGATTGTAGTACTAAATATTCAAAACAACAAAAAGTGAAATTTGCGGGTAATAATCATTTCTTTTTTTCTGATCTATTCAAGTGCATCAAAAAAATAAGCACTTTGATCTGATCGAATAAGTTAATATCTAAATCAATACTTTTGTAGGCAGGACGAAGTCTGCCGGGCCAGCTAGTTTCAATATATTAGCAACGTACGAAAAAAGTACCACTCATCAACTTTGTCAACGCTGATGTATACTACATTACAAATATGTGTTCCCGCGTCACCCTGTCTTACATAGCAATGGTTGGTGTCTATACTTAGTATCGGACTGTTACTTTTGAACGACTGTAGTGCATCGGTACTGTTAAGCTGTCCTGTGTAAAGTTGTTATAAACACATTTAGTTAAGTCACGAATCATGACGTTTGTCAAGCTTATTTCATAAATAGTCCTCAAAGCTTTATTTCATGTTTGTTTTGCTTAAAGAAAAGCTTCGACTTGCACTTGACAATGAAATTGTTTCAAGAAGAATATATGCATTTAAAAACAGCTGGGTATGCGACATTAATATTCAAATGAACAACGCGCACCGGAAAGGACGCATCCCATGGCGAAGTGGAGAAGAGTCTGTCGGACGTATTTAACGGTTTCAAGCGGGAAATTAACGACCGGGCGAAAAAATAAAATATGAATAACAAATGTGAAGTGGATATTTTCTTAATGTTATAATGAAAAGGAATCATGCTAAGTAAAAAAGCATTAAAGAAAATAAATAATTTTGCTGTGAGAAATCTGGTGTTAGAAATTTGAAAAAAAATTTAAAAATTTTTAAATTTGCGTAAAATTTACAAGATTGATGTGAATTTCTGTGATACCTTAGCATTTCTCTTAAAATTTAAGAAATATATTTTTCGTAAATCAACATTGTTTATTGCTTAATATTTTACGTGATTGATATGAAAAAATATTTTAAATTAAAAACTAAAATCTTTTGTGGCCGGTTTAGACATTTTCGACAGAGTTTGAAATATCGTTCAATAAAACGAAATATTCGAGGTGAGTTTGGGGAAGGTTGTAGTGAAATTTTGTACAGAATTTTGCAATAAATATACTTTGATCCACATTGATTCTTGATTGTTTTTAGAAAACTTTCAAGTATCATGGTTTGAACAACAATTGCAGAAAACCTCGATGATTTGCTAACACTTCGTTTATGATTGTGGGAACTTTTGCTGAAAATTATGATACAATAGGCTTGATTTGCTTGGTTTTGCAGCTTAGTCCGTTAAATTATATTCTGTAATTCGCTGTGACTTTTCTTTAGTGATACTAAAAAGTTCAATACTTGAAATCTTTTTATGTTTATGCCAAGCAACATTTCGTTCCACATTTGCTTGAAACTCATGAACATTTCAGCCAGACCAATCGATTTGATGCAATCATTCGCGGCGGTTATTATTTTACAACTCCATCGTAATTTTTTTTTTAAATTTTGTTTAAATTTTAAAACAAACCTGGTCATGAAATGGATAAAAAAAAGGGCAGTCAAAGCATTTGTGCTTCTCCTCATGGTCTACACCTCGGGATCCATTTAAACCTAAACCTAGCAAATGTACAGTGAGCTCTTTACTGCCCTGATTAATAAGAAAGACTCAACTCCAAAATATTAAAATAAAAATAATTTTTTTTATGCTCAAGTTAGCAACATTTTGCACCTTCCGCAATGGTTGGAAATTGCGGCAGACGTACATAAATGTTATTAATTTCATTATAAAAGCAATGGGTTTCTTATTACAAATGAAGCTCCAAGCAGAATTCAGAAATCTGCTTCTCTTGAATAATTTAAGAAACTGGACTTGAGTCCTTCTTGATAAGTACGGCAGTTTAGTCCTTGCGGTAATTAATTTTTTATTATATGAAGTTTGTACTGCCTAAACTTTCCTCAATATTCACCAATCCATTCTTTTGAGCAGCTTCAACCTCAGTATAACCGAAGAGCTGTTGGAGTCTTAATCACTTGGTAGCGGGATAACAACAGAAAGGCTTCAATTGTTTTCAAGTTCTCCTCACAATTCCTGCATTAGTATGTGCCGACTGATTTAAATCGACGAAGATATGTGCTTAGAGTTAGAGCTTCAGTTCGCAGTTCTGTTCACTTTAGATGCTTCCTATATTTTATTGTTTCTCTGCCTTTGCTCCGCATTTGAAAAATTACTACTCCTACACCTCGCAGGCAATACAAACTCTAGTTTTGAAGAACTAAGAGGAACGTATTGGAGAACTCTCATGAAACTTGTAAAAAACATGAGGTTTCTGTAGACAATTTGAGGTTTCTGCCGGGAATGCAACAACTCCTCCTACACGCCGAAAAAGCGTCCTCTGTAACATATACCCCCAAACAAATTCTGCAGGAACCATGTATATGTTTGCAGCATATTCCACACATTCATATATTTGCAAGTCCCAAACTTACTTATATTTAAATGCAAACATTAACATGTTAACATCCAAAGATGCATACTTTTACGTGGAGTCATTCGTGTGTTTCCTCTCAAAGGAACGATTGGCGACTTAATGCATGAAACTAAAACGCAACAGATCAGTCAACATAAAAACTTAATTCATTTCAGGACGCATTCAGGAATATTGATGAATCACTGACTGAAAGAACAATGCAAAAATACAGTACACTGTAAGAGCAATAAGTTAGGTTGACGACAATCTTTACTTGTCCGCCCTTTATTATTTTCCTCTCGACAAAATGAAGTTAACTGTGCACCAAACAGAGCTGTATTTGTATCACAAACAAAGCTATATTTTAATGACAAATACATACACTATTACATAATAATCATTGTGTCTCAAACATGTAATATTGAATAGCAAACACAATGTGTTTGGGCACAAGTATACCATATTTGCGACAAGCTCCAAACACACCTTATATTTGCGTCCAAACAAGAAATAATTACAGATTTTCAGCGTGTACTGGCTTAATTGTATGCCCACAAATGGGCCATGAATCGAGGCACAAATGCTTCTTATCCTCTTCCTCAACCGAACTTTTATTATATTGTGGGTTATTGGTGGTCATTAGTGAACTTTAGTATTTATTGCTTGAAAAACTGCACGCGGAAAAACGGCCCCAACAACATATTGCAGGAACCATACATATGTTTGCAAGCATTGTTTTCATGAATTGAAGATCTGCTAATTTTTTTGGTTTTTTCTTGTCTGTCACGTTTTTGTTTTCTGCTGTTTTCAATAAACAAAACACATTTTGGTCACAGAACACATATTATAAACTATTAATCATTGTGGCTCTGTGGCCCTCGGTGGTGTGGCCGTCGGTGGTGCAATGGGTAGTGTGCGCGCCTCTTGTACGTGAGATCCTGGGTTCGATCCCTGCTCCGACCACCTTAAAATTTCATTCGACGGCGGTCACCTCGCATAGTGACGGCGACACTATCGAGTATTTAGCCATGAAAATGCTTTTCAAAAATACCGTTCGGAATCGGTGTAAAACTGTAGGTCCCAATCAGTGAGTATAAACTAGAAAGCACACAGCTCACTGGTTGTGAGAAGCTCTCCCCGATTCCTTCATGGGATGTAATGGGAAACCATTTATTTTTTTTTTAATCATTGTGGCTCAACATGTAATATTGAATTGCAAACACAGTGTGTTTAGACACAAATATACAACCACGTTGTATTTGCATCCAACGAACAAAAAAATACAGATTTATCAGCGTGTGTGCATAACTTCCATTCCAAAAAATATATATGCATGTATACTATAACACAACGATTTAGTTGAAACCAGGTTGCTGCAACCGTGTTGAGTCTGCCACACGTTGAAAATCTGTCTTTTTTGTTAATTTCATGTCAATATAAAGTGTTTGTAGCTTTTCGCAAATGTAATATACTTGTGCCCAAACACATTGTGGTTGCTATTCAATATTACATATTCGAGACACCATGATGAATAAGTTATAATAGATGTGCTTGTGGCCAAATATGGCTTTGTTTCTTGCAAACTGGTGAGAACAAAAACCGTGACAGACATCAAAGAAACAAAAAATTACCAGATATTAATTTCATGAAGACAATGCTTGGAAACATCTACACATGGTCCCTGCATTGTGTTGCTGGACCCGTTTTATATCAGAGTGCACAAACAAATTATGGTTACCACCACGAAATTTCTGAAATTTGAGGCGACTAAAATTCGGTGAGATCAAACTTATTTCATATCTAATTCGGTAAGGAATTTCTTATTTGCTAATCACGTTTGCTGTAACCGAATTTCTCCTGAATTCAGCTACAGCAGCTACTTAAGTACTTGGACTGCAACAAACGAATATATTATTAAGTAGGTTGCTACAACCGATCTCATTTGCAGTTCGGTTGCCACAACCAAATTCTTGAATCAGAGACTATTTGAATTTCTTTTACGATAAGATTTGAATTCTGAACTGAAGGCTACAATTTTGAAAATAACCAAACTTAAAACGTCTCATTTACTTCGCATGCATTTTAATGTCATGTTTTGCTACCTATTGTGCAAAAATGAATTTACGTATTTTGCCAAAATGTTTAGGACCTTGTACCAAAAAAAAAAAAGGAAAATGTACGGTTCTCACAAACCTTACCAACTTTTTGATTTGGTTGAAGCAACAGTAATTACGGTTGTGACAACCACTAAATTCTGTTGTGAAACCTCTAAATTCGGATACGTCCAATTTGTTGCCAAATTACAACGATTTTGAAACATTAGTATTTATTATTGAGACTGCTGTTTAGCCATTTATAGAAATACGATTAATTAAAGAATCAAGAAATCAATCTATTCCCGATTCTTCGATAGGATACTAAAGTTAATACACAGTATAGCAAACATATATTTAACCCTTCCTCAGCACCTCTTTTGAATCACTCCCTAATCAAACAGAAAGAAGCATTACTCAATGATATTTCTCGAATGCATTAAATTGAACTAAGAAGAAACCATTTCTTTATGACAAGAGCTACAACTTTCCCTCAGAGAGCATATCAAAATTCTGAACGGTTTGCTAGTTATGAGCCTGACAAAATGATCACTTTTTTACAAAAATGACACCGATGCCCCAAATCGTTGGGGGCCCATAAAAAAAGTGAATGACACACCGTAAAAAAACAGAAAAACGCATTTCTCAGTGATATTTCTCGAATGCATTAAATTGAACTAATAAGAAATTATTTGGATTCGATTTGCTCTACTTATGATAAGAGTAAAACGTGCATCAGTAAAATGAATGTCAAAAAGTGGACCTTAAGTTTGGACCTAACATTTGTTGGTACTTGCTGATGATACCTGGGTGTAGGGAATATACCACAGAGTAGACCACTAATAAAAATTCTTATGTTTATTTATTCAATATGTATTCCTTATATTCACCTTTCTAATTTTTGCGAAATTTTAATTAAAACTGTAGCTCCTACAACCGTTTATATCAAATTCCAAGATTTTTACGATAATTTGTTTTATGTGTCATTTTATGTATTTGTGTTATATGGTAACACTGAAAGAAAAACGCTTCTGTTCTTTGATGTATAGTCTCACCAAAAGTCAGATCTCGTATATATTACTACAACGTCATATCATTGCAGAATCGACAAAATCGTCGATTTCGGTGATGCAATTACACGTTAGGTTACTTTCAATGACCAATTTAAAATAAAATTTTACCTTTGGTCGAAAGAATATTTGTGACGGATTTTCTAAATAAAAAAAAAAAGTACTAAGACACTTGTTGAACTTATAAAAAAATTCCATAAAAATAATACAATTTTCATCGTTTACAGGACTCGGACAAATATATGCATTCTTTATCAACTCTACGTTAAGTAATTTCACAATAGGTTACCACTTAAGCCTCACATGTTGTCGTGATATTTTCTCTTTAAAACATTCTTCACTAAAATTTTGTCCTTAGTCGTATTTCGAATCGTAAATTTCATTGACTACACCAACTTTCATAAAAAGTTTTCGAATTTCCGGAATAAAACAGTATTGAGTTTCGGTATATTATATTTGGTTGAAAATAGAGTATTTCGAATAATCTGGTTTCGGATTGTTCAAAAAATCACTTTTCAGAAAATAAGCTTTCGGTTTCTTTTCAGTTTTTTCGGTTTGTATGGAAAACAATATGTTCAAATTCTGAGTAATGCTAATTTAAATACAAATAGTCATTTTTTATATATTTAGTTAAAGATATTGTTACGAATTTCCTTATTCGTCCTTTTTGCGTTGTCTTATTCCCAATAGCAAAATAAGGTTAGTTTTCAATTACGATAATTACAACGGTATAACTTCCTTTATTTCTACTTATATAGTACAAAAGTTTACTTTATTTACACCACTTTAATAAGTCTTATATTTTACTATCAAATCGCGTTGCTTACTTTACGGCGGTTAATCACAAACTGAACTCTCCATTCCGAAGACCTACGCTATTTATACCAACTCACCATACTCCAATGTAGTTATACCTAGCGAATTCAAGAACCTTCTAGTCGTTGTTGTTGGTTATGGTGCTGCGCCTGAAAGTATACATTGTAAAAATATACCAGGTCGCTAAACCAGTAGCATGAATTCACCTCAGTGAAGACAACTCTCCACCATTCGAGATTATTCTACAAAGATAAGCAACAACAACAACATCCAGATTCTAGAAGGTTCTTGAATTCGCTAGATATACCTTCATTTGAGTATGGTGAGTTGGAGTAAATAGCGGAGGTCTTTGGAGTGGAGAATTCAGTTTGTGATTAAACCCCGTAAAGTGAGCAACGCGAATCGATAGTAAAATATAAGACTTGTTAAAGTGCTATATTTAAGGTAAACTGTTGTACTATATAAGAAAAATAAAAAGGAAGTTAAACCGTTGTAATTGTCGGAATTTAAAACAAACCTTGTTTTATTATTGGGAATAAAACAAAGCAAAAAGGACGAATAAGGAAATTCGTAACAATATATTAAAAATTATTTTTTACTATATTTAGAATTTCATTAAAAATAGCATCAGTTAATATATTTCTTATGAAGACAAAAATAATTGACTTAATTATAACGGGTTTTTAAAAATATTCGGCTATCATTGAACGGTAGTGATTCGCATTCACAGTAATGTGCCGGTCTTGATCATCACGGAAGAAGTACGGCCCAATGACGCCGCCGGCCCATAAACCGCACCAAACCGTAATTTTTTCGGGATGCAATGATGACTCATGGATTACGTGTGGATTGCTGTCTGACCTATAACGCATATTTTGCTTATAGACGAAGCCATTCAGCCAGAAATGAGCCTTATCGCTGAAGACGATTTTCCGATGAAAATCCGAATCATTTTCAAGTTGTTGCTCAGCCCAGTTCACAAACATACGACGCTTATGGTGGTCAAGCGGCTTCAGTTCTTGCGTCAATTTGATCTTGTAAGAATGTAGGCCAAGATCTTTTCGCAAAATTCGCCACAACGACGTCACAGAGATGCCCAACGCTTGAGAACGACGTGTGAGAGACACATTTGGGCTTTCTTGAATACACTACGGGCACTTCTTTGTCTCACTAGCACGGGAACATTTTGTACTGTGCCTGTGGATTCAAATTTTTCCACTAGACGCTCAATTGTTGATCTGGTAGGACGATTATGATGACCATAAATTGGACGTAGCGCTCTTAAAGTTGAGGCCACTCACTCCAAATTTCGGTAGTAAATTTTAATAATTTCGACTCATTGTTGTTGTATATCTTTCCATGATGAAATGGCAAACCGTACTGAAGAGAAATGTCAAAAGAGCGGGAAAAAATATGGCGTCGTTTGCTGTCCCTATCGATTTACTTTTGTAGCGTCTCTGTAGACCAGACTTTGTATTGTTGTATTGTTGTTTAATTTAATTGTATTGAATCAAATTAAATTGAATTAATTTGAATTGAAATGATTTGAGTTGCATTGAATTAAATTAAATTGAATTGAATTGAATTGAATTGAATTGAATTGAATTGAATTGAATTGAATTAAATTTAATTAAATTTAATTAAATTAAATGAAATTAAATTGAATTGAATTGAATTGAATTGAATTGAATTGAATTGAATTAAATTGAATTGAATTGAACTGAATTGAATTGAATTGAATTGAATTGAATTGAATTGAATTGAATTGAATTGAATTGAATTGAATTGAATTGATTTGAATTGAATTCAATTCAATTGAACTACACAGATTTCAATTGAGTTGAATTGAATTAAATTTATTTCAATTTAAGTGAATTGACTTGTATTGAATTGAATTGAACTGAATTGGATTGAATTGAAATGAATTGAATTGAAATGAATTGAATATAACTGAATTGAATTGAATCGAAATGAATTGAATAGAATAGATTAGATTTGAATTGAGATGAGAGGAGTTGAACTGAATTGAATTTGCTCGTTGTGGATGCATCGGCATCTCATTGACGACATGTGGATTTTCGGGCCTCAAATGCGACAATTTTGTTTTGCTAACGTAGCCCCCGATGTGAAAATCAGATTCATCGGAAAAGATGTGTTTTCGGTAAAAATGCTCATCTGCAGTCGAGCGATCTTCAGCCCATTCAGCAAAGCCACACCGCATCGGATAGTCACGAGGCTTCAGTTCTTGGTCTAATGGGACTTTATAGACCTTCATACCGAGGATTTTAAGCTAAATTTTGGGCAAAAAATTTCGAGTAACGATCAGTTGCTGCGTGCGGTGGCGATTTGATGTTGATGGCCGTTCGAGCACACTTTCGCCTACCGTTGCAATATTATACACTGAACGCACTCGGACCCGGATTGATGACCTCGCTTCACAAATTCATCTACAATATTTTTATCGAATTTATTTCGTAGATTTCTTACACTTTGAGTTGAAGTCTAAGAACTTTAGAAGAAAGGTTTGAATATTTCCCAATTTTCTTGAACCGTATTACGACCCATTGGTTCCAATCGATTTTTTTGAAATTAATTCTGTAACTTTTGAACGAAAAATATATCGTGATGACAAAAAAAATTACAAGCGAAATATTATTGTCGCCTTTTTGGAAAAAAAACAATATAAGGAGGCTTTTTTTGGAAGTTTGTATTTAGAAGTGTGGAACTCCTGCTTGATATAGTATATTTGCATCCATGTTTAGTTAAAATTTTATAAGCAATCCAACAATATATATGCCACGCATGAAAATTTTAAATTGTTTCCTTATAACTCAAATATCTCTCAAACTAATTGAGATGTCCCATACGTGTAAGCATCTTTTATTATAGGCATTCACGGGCTCTGTCACCACGCAAAAGATCGATATGACCAACTTCAGAAGGTTGCGCAGTAGTCCCCAGACCCACTAAGGATATAAAAATTATCTTGGAAAATACCTCTGTTCTAACCATGTGCAATTTGATCACGATATATTTTTTCGTTCAAAAGTTAAAAAACTAATTGCAAAAAAATCGATCCACTGTACGCTTTGGCGGGCTGTCATTTCACGAAAACAATACTGAACAAAAATACTATGGCAGATTGATCTGTCATAAAATGCGTGTTGGACAAATTAGCTCTTAATTACTTACAGTCACCAGATACTAAATTGTTGTTTTACTAACAGCTAGAGTTAAACAGGTTTATAGGATTTGTTGCCTTAAATAAAAATTAAGTTTGACGATGAAAAATGTATCTTCCTTGGTTTTTATTAGTTCATCTTAATGCGAGTTCACTCCATGTAAAGCTTTTCCTACTTAGTTTCATTTGGAACCTTCTTATTTTGCAGTACATCCTAAGAGTAGGCAATATATTTAACACATCTAGACAATCGGCTATCTTTATAGTATCTAGTGATCTGATGGTAGCTATTTGTATCACTTATATTCTAAGCTAGCTGTATTTAAATTGCCTTACCTACGATGCTGATATAAAACTGTTATTAGTTGGTATGGGAACTGTTCTTTAGCCACCGACTTTATAAAATATTAACATGTCACCATTAATAGTAATACAGTATTGCCATATTAAATTTTTTTTTGTATTTTTCTTATTAAAATATAAGCGCCATCTTTATGTGCCAAAGCAATTGTACAGGTATTAAAACTAGATTCATTTTATCATCAACGATGAAAGCTTCTTTGTGATCTCAAAACATCACACCTAATGTGGTCCTTCCTAAAAGTATGCAAGTCAAGTAATGCGCCTACGTTATAGGCTACAAATATGATGTGTATTTCTCTCAACCTATTCATCAAAATTGTCCAATATTATTTACGGAGCACTAAAAATGTCGCTGTTAATTAACATTCACCAAACCTGTAGCTGAATCATTTTGCGACATTCGGAATCCGTTGACTTTTAAATAATTCCATAATAATTACAAAAACCTTGACTTACATTGCAACTTTATTACATTCTCAAATCATTTCCGTCCGTAACGCCTTCCTAAAGTCTACTCTGAATTCCCCATTGCCAATGACAGACACATCCCCTGAATGTAGACGTTAATTGAATTTTATGATTTTTAAATTTTTGACGAGTTCATAAGTGTTTTTCGCGCCTTCACACATTCCCAAACAAACTACATCAAACTTAATGAAACGAAATGTATCAAAATTTATTTAACTGTAAAAAGGCGAAACATCACAGAGTCCTGAGTAACTTTTTACCTTTCCGGCTTTCACTTCCCTCTCCATCCACTGCACTCACACATAAAGTCAATGTCCTAAAAGCAAAAAATAAAAAATAAAAGGGAAACAGAAAGCGCACACATACACATAGATATACAGTTTACTATAGCCAACAGCTGAATTGAAATATGGATAGAGGAAAAGGAAAAGGCCAGACCAGACGTCCTACCGAAAGCGTCCTTAACTCTTGTATTCCTTAGTCGTTTCTGTTTGCGCCAGCAGACGCAATTGCCTGTTTATTGCTTAAGTGTGTGTTATGCCTGTCATACAGGATTCTCTTTCTCTGATGAATTTACTAAACTTTTTGATTGTATGCGATGTGAGAGTGTATGCGGGGGTGTGTGTCTGTGGCTACATGTTTAAATGGCAAATAAATGCATGAAGAAGTGTGTGTGTGTGTGTATAGGTGTCTGAATGGTGATTTCACGCATACATGATTGAAAACACCTTCGCATTGCAATGTAGCCAGGACAGGCAGTGAAGAAGCTAAAAAAGGCCACCGAATTGAAAATACTTAAATATTTTCCTGTAAGGGAACAAGACAATCTATGTGAGATCTGAACAAACTCGAGGCTTTAAAAGCTTCAAGAACTTATAACACCTAGGGCGAGTTTCACAGTCTTCATTGAAAAGCTCAATTTGAAAGCTCACAGAAAATTTTCATATTAAATGGCAAACATCGGGCATTCAAAGTTCATTTAAATGAAGAATTTCCAACTGTGAAACTGGCCATTAAGCTTCTCAATTAAAAACATAAAATACTAAGATCGAATTTCACACTCGTCATTTACAAGGGCAATTTAAAAGCTCACAGAAAAATTTCATCTTAAATGGCAAACAACGGACATTTAAATTCCATTTAAATTGAGACTATATAACTGTGAAACTGAGCATTACATCTTGAAAAACTAAAAATGTTAAAGCTTCGGTCCTTAGAGCTTGTAAAGTATTAAGCTCAAAAATTGGAAAGCTTTTAAAATAAAAAATATCCGAAACCTTGTGAGCCAAAACATGAAATTTATAAAATTAAAAATTTTTGGGTGACTTTCACAAACGTCACTTATGTTCTCTGTTGAAAATCACACAGAATATTTCCATAGTTAATAACATTTTAATAACAACAATTTTTATACCATAAATGGAGAATTTCTAACTATGAAATCCTCTTTTAAAAGCTCATTTAAAAGTTCAGACTGAATTTGTATATTAAGGCCGAGTTTCACACTCGTAATTTTAAAGCTCAATATAAAAGCTCACTGAAAAGTTTAATTTTAAATGGCATTTTAATGGCAAACATCGTACATTTAAATTCCATTTCAATTGAGAATATATAACTGTGAAACTGAGCATTACATCTTGAAAAACTAAAAATTTTAAAGCTTCAGTCTTTAGAGCTTTTAAAGTGTTAAGCTCAAAAATTTGAAAGCTTTTAAAATAAAAAGTAACTGAAAGTTTGTGAGGCAAATCGTGAAATTTACAAAATTACAAAGTTTGGGCAACTTCACACACGTCACTGAAAAGCTCAATTTCAAAGCTCACAGAACATTTTCATATTAAATAACATTTTAATAACAAACATTTTTATAACATAAATGGAAAATGTCTAACTATGAAATCCTCTTTTAAAAGCTCATTGAAAAGCTCAGACTGAATTTGTATATTAAGGCCGAGTTCCACACTCGCAATTTTAAAGCTCAATATAAAAACTCACTGAAAAGTTTAATATTAAATGACATTTGAATGGCAAACATCGTACATTTAAATTCCATTTAAATTGAGAATATATAACTGTGAAACTGAGCATTACATCTTGAAAAACTAAAAATTTTAAAGCTTCAGTCTTTATAGCTTTTAAAGTGTTAAGCTCAAAAATTTGAAAGCTTTTAAAATAAAAAGTAACTGAAAGCTTGTGAGGCAAATCGTGAAATTTACAAAATTACAAAGTTTGGGCAACTTCACACACGTCACTGAAAAGCTCAATTTCAAAGCTCACAGAACATTTTCATATTAAATAACATTTTAATAACAAACATTTTTATAACATAAATGGAAAATGTCTAACTATGAAATCCTCTTTTAAAAGCTCATTGAAAAGCTCAAACTGAATTTGTATATTAAGGCCGAGTTCCACACTCGCAATTTTAAAGCTCAATATAAAAACTCACTGAAAAGTTTAATATTAAATGACATTTGAATGGCAAACATCGTACATTTAAATTCCATTTAAATTGAGAATATATAACTGTGAAACTGAGCATTACATCTTGAAAAACTAAAAAATTTAAACCGTCAGTCAAACGTGAAATTTATAAAATTACAAATTTTGGACAACTTCACACACGTTACTTAAAAGCTCAGTTTCAAAGCTCACATAACCTTTTCATATTAAATAACATTTTAATATCAAACATTGGGCATTTCAAGTCCGTTTAACTGGAGAATTTGTAACTATGAAATCCTCGTTTAAAAGCTCAGTTAAAAGCTCTGAGAGAATTTGTATGTTAAATGACGGTTAACCCTTTAACGAACATACATATCGGCCGAAGCGATTTAACATGTTGGATTATTTTCGTGATCTACGACTCAAAAATAGCTACGGAACCAAAACTTTTGTTTTGTTTAGTAATTTTTGTTCTATTTTAGCTAAAAGGTGCACATACTTGGCAAACATTTTCTCTGTCCATATAAGCACGATGATATTCGACCTTACATATTTGTAAAAGGTAAGGTATGGACTCAAATCGTGCCCCGATTTTTCTGACCCGTTGCATCCCTTTGAACTCAGACCACTTTTTAACCCACTTTGATGGCTCGTAGTGATAAAATCGGATCAGTTAGAGAATTGACGCCTGCTACACTAATGTGGTCCCTAACCTGTTCTACAAATCACCCCAGAACACATTTGCTCTATCTCCTACCTGCAAAAATTATAGGTGTCAAAAGCTCTAGGGCAAATGTACTTGTCTGTGGTCGTCAAAGGGTTAAATGACAGATATCTTGCAAAATAATAGTTGATATTGAAAAACTTTGAATTTTCCAAAACATGGAAAACGGAAAAGTTTGTATACCAAACTAGTTGTGATTGGCCGTCGCTGCTGCAATGGTAGTATTTTCGGCTCTGGAACATGATAGAGTTGGTTCGATCCCTGCTCTGATTTTTCAATTATTTTGACGGCGGTCACTTAACAGTCACCTGACGGCGACACTATCGGGTATTTAGCCATGAAAAAGCTTCTCAAAATACCGTTCGGAACCGGTGAACAACCAATCAGCTTCCAATCACTGAGTATAATATATATAAAAATATCAATGGTGGAAGAAGCTTTCCCCAATCCTTTCATGGGATGAAATGGGTACCATTTTTTTAGTTGTGAGTCCGATTTTTAATTGAAAACGATGGTAGAGTTTCACAATCGTGCACACAGAAATGTTCAAATTAAATAACATTTAAATGACAAAAATTAAGGGCAAGAGTCACACTCGTCATTTAAGAGCTCAATTTGAAAGCTCATATAAAATTTTCATATTAAATGACCAACATCGGCCTTTTAAAGTCAATTGAATTGGAGAATTTTCAACTGTGAAAGTGAACACAGAAGCTGTAGCTTTAGATCTAGAGCTGTAATCCTCAAGCTGTTACTGTGTTTAGCTTAAAAATTAAAACGCTTTAGAAATAAAAACATCTGAAGCTCTTGAGGTTAAACCATTAGTGCTCAGTTTCACAGTTGAAAATTCCCCATTTCAATGGACTCTAAATGCCCGATGTTTGTCATTTAATGCCATTTAATATGAAAATTTTCTGTGAGCTTTTAAATTCAGCTTTTAAATGACAAGTGTGAAACTCACTCTAAATGTATTAAATTTAAATTTTAGTCCATAATTACCACTGTAAAACATTGAACTTTTACGACCGGAAAAAGAAAAGCTTTTACAGCAAACTAGTGGTCTGCGCAACCCCCAACAAGTAACAAAGGACATGCTTCATAATTGTCCTTGAAATGTTAATTTTAAAAGTTCAACGACCTTTTTAAAATTGAGGGCATGAGAATTAAAACTCGGTAAAGACCATTTTTGGTGAAATGTGTTTTTTTCACATATTCTTGTTCTCTAGACCAAGGCGCACCCTCTGATATAACATCCACATCTCTATAGTTCCTAGTTTGGCCGCTAGGGAGCATCAAAGTACATTCATATTGTCAGTGAGTATGAAAACAAGGTATTCAGAAAACAGTTTTTTGCTTCTCCTGAAAAGTTGCAAAAATGGTCTTTACCGAGTTTTAATTCTCATGCCCTCAATTATATACTATTTAAATGGCAAATGTTGGGCATTTATTCTGTGCTTGAAGTCTTAGAAGTTAAAACTTTCAAAAGTGCAGTCCTCAAAGCTTTTAAGTTAAATAATTAAAAAGCGTTCAACATAACAATATTTAACGACTTTTAAGTTAAAAAATTAAAAACCTTTCAACATATCAATATATGCGTTGAAATTTATAAAGTGGAAATATGCGCTCGCAATTAAAACTTGAAAGCTTTGAGGTGCTTCTACTACACGCTGAAAAGTAACGGCCTCTCTAACATACTTTCCCAAACATGTTCTGCAGTAACCATGTAAATGTTTGGAACACACTTCAAACATTCATATGTTTACAAGCCCCAAACTTACTTGTATTTAAACGCAAACAGTATCATGTTTACTGACAAACATGTATGCTTTTACGTGGAAACATGCGTTTTTCATCCCAAACACCCATATACTTACGTGGAAGCATTCGCGTGTTCCGCCAAACCTTTATATACTTACGTGCAAACATTTGTCAATTTCCTCCCAAATATAATAATATTTAGAAACGAATTATTCTTCGAATTCAGTATATACGTATTATTTATTATAATTATTTTTAACAATATAAATCTACGTTTATAAATAATTAATACAAAGAATTAATGGATTTAAAACGGCCTTCTTTGTTGTCTCTCACGTTTTTGTTTTCAGAAGGTTTCAGCTATGCGTCAGTTATCACTACGCGTCGGTACACAAACAAGTTGTATATATTCAAATCAAGTTCAAGCAAGTCAAGCTTGGATTAATTACTTGTGTTTTCTATTTTGTACACTTATTTCACAAATTGTCCGCCGTTCCGATTTTCTCAGTAAAGGCTCGGACAGACAAAGGGATTAACGTTGTTGCCCTTTCCAGTTTATTTCCTCAAAATCGTTTCTCACTGTGGTGGCACACATACATATGTGTATACAAAACACATGCACAAAAACCAAAGTAAAATCACTAACCACTTAACCGTCCGAGCCTTCGTTTATTCTTTTCAAGCGCTTTTGATATCTTCTGTCCGATGGACCATTGACGTCTGAATACATGAAACTAAAACGCAATACATCAGCCGAAATAAGACACTGACTTCATTTGCAATTTGCACGCACATTCAGGAATATTTACGAATCACTGACTGAGAGAATAATGCAAAAATACAGATACACTCATAACAGATAGACTCTCTCGTGGTGCATCTTTTATTCTCTTGCTCTCGCGAGAGCATAGACAGTGCAACAAACATAACTATATTTGTATCACAAACATAAATCTATGTTTGTCGCAAACACATATATTATAACATATTAATAATTGTGTCTCAAACATGTAATATTGAATAGCAAACACAATATGTTTGGACACAAGAATATTATATTTGCGACAGGCTACAAACTCATTTTATATTTACATCCAAACAACAAAAAAGACAGACTTTTCAGCGTGTAGGAAAAAACTTTTGGACCAAAACCACGCCAAAGTTCTAAGTGAGTTTCTTCACTGAAAAGAATAATATTTGTTAAATTGATAAGTTCTCTTGATTCCGCCACTGGGTCAATTTACAAACAAATTTAACTTTTACTCGCCACAATCCTTATAAGTTTTCACACAAACACTGGCTGACAGGACTTCTGTTAACACACACACACACAAATAGAATTCTTACTGTCTCTCCGTGTGTGTGTGTGTGTGTGCATTTTTCGTTAATGAATTATGGCAGGAATGTTTCTTTTTTCGCTGGTGTTGTATGTTTCCTGTTAATTTTTTTTTATATAAGTTTATTTGTATTTTGTTTGCAATTTTTTGTCGTGTGAGGATTTTCCTTTTAGCTTTTTTTCTCAAAGATCTTTTCTGTCGCTTTTGGTTGTTGTTGTTTGTAACTCAAACTTTAAAAGCGTATCCTGTGAATGTTGTTTTTGTTATAGCCAAAAGCTGCTTATATAAAGTCTTTTCTTTTCATTCACCATTCAAATGTTACATTTTATTTCATACAGTCAGTCAGTTTGTCATTCAGTTATTTCACCAGTCAGTCCATCATCCAGTTGGTAGGTAGTGTTGTTTATTGCTCCAGCCGCATGCAGCAAACAAACAAAAAAAAATAACATCAACAACATCTGGTATGTCCTTAAAGCTCAATGTGTAAGAGAAGAGAAGAGGTAGGACTAAAATGCTTAGTGAAAATTGAGAAACTTGAAATGTTGTAAGGACTTCTTTTGGGTGGGATGCACTAAGAGCGAGTTTCACAATCGTCATTTTAGAGCTCAATTTGAAAGCTCCAAGAAAATTATCATACTAAGGGCTAATGATTGGTATTTGTTGACCGGCGTTTGATTTTTCAATAAATAACACTGTGTGTAATTTTTTAAGTCATGGAAATATAACCCTATACGGACACCACTACGTGATAAAAGACCAAAAAAAAAGGCTCCCAGTTTTTGCCCAAAGTCATGGACTTTTTTTTTATGGGCCCCCAAAAATTTGGGGCCTAAGTGCCATTTTGGTTAAAAAGTGATCATTTGGTCAGGCTCGTATCCTGCAAATCGTTCGAAATTTTGATTTACTCTCTGAACGAAAGTTGTAGCTCTTGTCATAAGGAACAAAACTTGTGAATATCTAAAATCAAAAAAACTTCAAGGTTAAAATCGCCAAAAACTTAAAAAAGTAGATTTTTTTTACCGTTTTTCCCCTGTTCAGGTCCATACGTAGTAAATCGTTCAAAATTCAAGGAAACAATCAACCACAAAAATGTACCTAAGATCTCAATAAACAACTTTCTAGAACATATAAACTTCCTAGGAAGGATTTTTACACCGTGAACTTACCATTGAAATACTATGCAATCTCACCGACCGCAGCAGCACAGGCAAAGCAGTAAGCTCAGCACACGCAACAAGGTTCTTTATGACAAGAGCTACAACTTTCCCTCAGAGAGTAAATCAAAATTCCGAACGAATTGACAAAATGATCATTTTTTTGCAAAAATTACACCGACGCCCAAACCTTTGGGGGCCATAAAAAAAGTCCATGACTTTGGAAAAAACTGGGAGACACGGGTCTTTTTTTTGGTCTTTTAACATGTAGTTGTGTCCGTATATGGTTATATTTCCATGACTTAAAAAATTACACACAGTGAAATTAAAAAAAATTTGGGGAAATTTTTCACTTTTGCGGCTACCTAAATGCTACCTAAGCGCTACCTAAACGGTGTTAAGAATAATTCCTAGGAAGTTCATATGTTCCAGGAAGTTGTTTACTGAACTCTTAGGTACATTTCTGTAGTTGATTGTTTTCTTGAATTTTGAATGGTTTGCTACCTATAGACCTGAACAGGGGAAAAATGTAAAAAAGTTTTTTGCGATTTTGACCTTGAAGATGAAGTTATTTTGATTTTATATGTTCACGATTTTTATTCTTTATGACAAGAGCTACAACTTTCCCTCAGAGAGTAAATCAAAATTCCTAACGGTTTGTAAGATATGTGCCTGACAAAAGTATCACTTTTTTGCAAAAATGACACCGAGGACCCAAATCTTTGGGGGCTCATAAAAAAAAGTACATGGCTTTGGGCAAACTGGGAGACACAGGTCTTTTTTTGGACTTTTATGACGTAGTGGTGTCCGTATATGGTTATATTTTTGTCGTGTTGCACTGTGTAATCAAAATTAGTAGAGTTTAAGGTCAGTTTCGCTTTTTATTTACAACATTATCGCTTGTAGCGAACCTCACACTCGAATAATTTGGACTATTTAACAGTTATAACTTCTAAATTGTATACAAACTGGCAGTTAAAACTTTAATGTGGGTCAATGACATTTCTATGAAAAACATTGGGCATTTTATATTAATTTACGTGTAGATTGGGCGACTGTGAAACTTCACCTATGCGTTTTAGCCTGGATCCGGTGCAAGAAATATTTATTCACTGAAAGGAAAAGCTGCGCCACAGGAATTAAAATCTTTGTCACCACAACAGCTTTTGTCGTGGAAAGTGAGATAATGTACAATTTCATTTCCGCTACTAAAATTTGCTAATTAAATGTAAATATTCCGTCACTGTGATGAAAGTTGTGGTTGCTGTTGCAACGCGATGCGTCTCTTGTTGGAATTAATTTATTTCATTAATGCAATGAATTTGTTTGGTATAATCAGCGGTGGACGTATTCGGATTACCGGTTCGGTACCGGTGAATCAGAAATCGATAATCGATTTAATTAGGTAGATCGGCTACTGCTAAGTTGGTTTTATGTATCGAATTGGTGTGGATGCAAATATAACGTATATATATGTTGTCACAAATATACTATTTTTGTGTCCAAACACATTGTAGTTGCTATTCAATATTGTAAGTTTGAGACACAATGATTAATAGGCTATAATATATGAATATGTTTTGGAAACCCAAACGTGTTTTTCTGTGTTGCAAACTTCTAAAAACAACAAGGAAACGAAAAAGCAGGAGATCTTCAATTCATGAACACAATGGTTACAGACATGAACATGTACATTTTTTTCAGACTGTGTAAGAGTCTTGGCGATAACTAAAGTTGGCGGGCATAAGTGGTGGAGAACATCATCGGATAACCAGTTCGGCGACGGCGAATATGGAGGCGGCATTGGGTTTGGGTACTGCTAAATTAGTTGTAGGTAACGAATCAACTAGAACGCGCACAGCTCACTGGCTGTGCGAAGCTATCCCTAATCCCTTCATGGGATGTAACGGGAAACCATTTATTTATTTAGGTAACGAATCGTTTTCTATATAAATGTCGATTGACTCCAACTTAGCGGTGTAAGCGGCAGTGTATGCGCCACTCGGGTAAAGAGTGCGATGGTGGCAGACAATGGGTTATCACAGTGGATCGTCGACTTCTTGCTTGAACTCGATATTCAGCTCCCTTTGGCGTAAACTGGGATATTCGGCGGTGGAGACAATAATCGGGTTGTCGGCGCGATTGTGCTAGATAATGGGTTATTCGGTTGGCTCTGCCGTTAACTGTAATTATCGGCAGTGGATACCAGCCTCGGGATATTTAGTCAATTAGGTAGTTTGAAAAAGAGGGGTATGATAGAGAAATGAAATTAATTATATGACAATTATAATTTGTACTTTAATTTGAATTACCTTTCAAAGTCCAAATTCAAAAAATTATTACCTATTTTCAAAGCATTTCCTTCATATCTGACACTTTTGGTTTTCAAATATTTTATACAGTACCGGTTTATGTCTTTGAAAGTACTATGAGGCAATACCTATCAAAGCCACAAACCTCTACATGAAAAACCCTTAAAAACAGAATTGCCAGCTGTCAAAGAAATTCTAAACAATTAAAAGCATTCCCATATTTCACAACAATTGGCATCCGATTCCACAACCTGCATTTGTATTGCCTGAGCAAATGTAAATTCAACATTTTTTAATTGCATTTGCGAGCAATGGTAAATGTTTTGGATGTGTATAAGATATAGTAATGCAACTTAAAATCTAATGTAAATTAAAAACAATTCATGTATAGTAGACATACACCTATGGCACTGATTCGACCTATTGGGCGCTCTATATTGATCCGTCTACATCATTATACCTTCATGGGAATTCGGTGGTATGCACGAAGTTCCTCAGAAAGTTCCAGTCTATTCCCATAAGAGAGGTATCAGGATCTGGTTTGTGTGAAAGCCGAAAATTGACACAGGAAATGCTCCGTCGTCTCATCGTCCTCCCTGTACGCCCTACATTCACTGTTTCAATACGACTGTTAAAACTTCCATCATCTTGATCATTTTAAACTTCCCAGTTTCAGCAAGCCTTTTTTCGTCACCCCATCGGGGTCCGCGCATAGGATACTCGTCATCCTATCCACTGTTTCTTGTGTCCACAGGTCTCTGCGGGCCGTTTCCGCCCTATCCAGGATCATTGTATGAAGTTTCCATTCTTTTGTTGCCAACATGTTCGCACACTCATTACCGATAACTCCACTGTGCCCCGGCACCCAGATGTTGAGGATTAATCTGCGGTTGAGATTAGGCTAGAGATACAGGTGTTGTGGCGGTAGATGTAGTTGTTGGGTCGTAGGTTTTAACAATGATTAAGCCATTTGACTGATTCTGACGAAAATGTGAAAATTGTAAAGTAGTGCCAGGAAATTTTGGGAAGTAACAAAAGTGCAGAACCGCCAGGGGTTAAAACCTTCGTACGAACAGGGGAGTAGTGCCCGCTAGAAGCAAAGGCGTCGTGTAAACAAAAACGCAGTTCTTCTCCTTCGTACAAACAAATATGCAGAGTCCACGATGTGCCACGCCGTCTTACAAACAAAGGTGCCGAGCTCAAGAGAAGAAAATCCGTCGCACAAACAAAAGTACACTGCTCACTAAGAATAAAGCCTTCGTAAAGACAAGGGTCCATATCCAGCGGGGTATATATCCTTTGTACAAGCAAAGCTGCCGTGCCCACGAGGAGTGAATTCTTCGTACAAATGTCCGTACAGGGGTACTCATGACGAGCAAGCCTCCGCACAAAGGTGCAGTACTCATCAACTCCTCCGCACAAAGGTGCAGTACTCATCAACTCCAACGGATGTAAAGCGGTCATACAAACAAAAGTGTATTGCTTACGAGAGGCGACGCCTTCGTACAAACGCCAGTGCAGTGCAGAGCCCACGACGAGCAAAGCTTTTGTGCAAACAAAGGTGCATTACACACGAGGAGTAAAACCATTCAACCAAAAGTGCAGTACTCACGAAGAGCAAAACTGTCATTCAAACAAACGCGCAGTGCTCACGAGGAACAAAACCTTCGTACAAATAAACGTGCAGTGCCCCAGAGAGCAACAAACAGAGGTTCAGTACTCACGATGAGTAAAACTTTTGCCGAAAGACGTCTAAAATACAAATGTGCTGACCCCACGATGAACAACTTATTCGTACAAACAAAAGTGCAGTATTTACGTGCAACCGAGCAGACCTTAGTACGAGCGAAGCCTTCGCACAACCAAAGGTCCATTGTCCACGGGGAGCAGCCTACACACAATCAGAAGTGCAGTACTCATGAGGACTAAAGCCTTCGGACAGGAAAACGCACATAACTCACGGAGGTTAAGGCCTTCAATTAATTATTTTGAGAGCAACTGAGGTCGGGTGCGCTCATTCAACAGAGCAGTGATCGTCGCTTCGTAGGTGTGACAAACCACTACCTCAAATGAGTGTCGACTACTTATGCAATAACTACTATGAACTATGTGAGAATTGTGATAGAGACGTACAGAACAGTGCACATTGAAACTCGCATTTTGTTGCAAACCAGTATGTTGTCATTTGTGAGTTTTTGAGCGGATGTGCGATTGGTGCAAGTCGCACGAAGTGAATACTTATACCATATTTATGACTACCAATTATGGTGTGCTAATCAATTTAAAAAAAGGTTCCCCCTTACATCCCATGAAGGAATTAGGGAGCGCTTCTTAAAAACCAGTTAGCTGTGCGCGTTACAGTTTTACACTCGCTAATTGGGTCCTATAGTTTTACATCGGTTCATAAAGGTATTTTGAGAAGCTTTTTCATGGCCAAATACTCGATAGTGTTGCCGTCACTAAGCAGGGTGACCGCCGTCGAAAGAAATTTAAGGTGGTCAGAACAGGAATCGAAATCCACGTTCTCATCCATTGCACCACCGACGGCCACAGTCTAATCAATGTATATCCGAATATTTTGATCACGTTGCGCCGTCTTATACATGCTAGTTGTATATCCATGGGTCTTAGAGAACGAGCGCAAGAGATCTGGTAAAGTGAACGACCTATCACACCAGAACCTAGGAATGGACTATTATTGATGTAATAAAAACTCATCTTTATGTACTGCTATAATTAACATACAAATGAGGTTTATGAGTGAGTGTGGAAGGTCTATCGTTGAGGGTGTTTCGATCTTTTTACACGATTATTGTGTTTACTAAAACTGGTTAGATTGCGCCGCTCCTGTAGACGAGAACGCGGGTTCGACCTTTGCTCTGACTACCTTAGATTCCGACTGAGTTCAACTCGCTGAGGCACGGCAACACTATCGAGAAATGAGCCATAAATTAGCTTCTCCAAAACCGATTGGAATCGCTATAAAACTCTAGGTCCCAATCAGTAAGTGTAAAACTGGAAAGCAAGCAGCTCTGTGATTATGAGAATATAGTTGAAACTATTTATTTATTTTATTTATAAAATTTACGATCGTATTGTTACGAATAAGTAAAAGCTTTTGCTTGCTCTTAATGACCCTACTAACATTATGTAAATAACAGGGCGCTTAGTGCGGCGCCTGAACGTATGCAGTGTAACAACGTACTAGCTCGCTAAACCAGTAGCATGAATTCGCCTCAGTTAAGATAACAAAGATAAATAACAACAACGGCTAGAAGGTTCTTGAATTCGCTAGAGATAACTACATTGGAGTATGGTGAGTTGGTATAAATAGCGGAGGTATTTGGAATGGAGAATTCAGTTTGTGATTAAACCCCGTAAAGTAAGCAACGTAAAGTATATAAGTAAAATAAAAGGAAGTTATACCGTTGTAATTATCGTAATTGAAAACGAGCCTTGTTTTATTATTGGGAATAAAACAACGCAAAAACAACAAATAAGAAAATTCGTAACAGAATTATGACGTCACAGTACAAGGTATAAGGGAAATTGTTGCTTCTTCACAACGCTTTTCTGGTATCATTCGGTTCGGTATGAAATTGATCAATTTGCATTCTGCTATTGGTAACACTGGTCAATGCTGTTATACAAGAACGTCTTAAGAATAAGCAATAGAGTGACAGTTTCGTATCATAACCCTTAAAGGATTTTATTTAATCGGAGAAGGACTGAAGTGAACCACTAAGTAGTTGTTCGTTGACTAGTGTAATATCCGATTCCTGCAATATCATCCTTAGACGCAAGCAACGGGTTCTCTGGATCAGTTTGTTAGATATCATAAGGTTCGATAAGAACGGTGCCTACTCAGTTGGTGTTTTGGCCCTTCCAAAAGAGGAAGAGACTGTCGCCTTCTCCAAGACCTTATTCGGTTGGGCAGTGTCTTTACAAATTTCAATATATTTTTGCTATCACACCGCTCTCATACAAAGGGAAATTCCAAGGAAACATAATTTATACTAAGACTATTTATTTTAGTAAAAAAAATTAAAAGCATTAATCTGTTTCTCTTGCGGTTTCTCCTTCATAATTCGGTGTTCCTTCATACTTATTATTTTCCCTCAATTATCGCACCACCTGCTATTGTTTACAAGTCTGACGGTGTTATCTAGCATTTGGCCATCATTGTTTATTCAGGCGTCATTTATGTATTCCCTCATTTACTTTGTTCCATGCTTGGGCTGGCAACTCTCGTCTCTCTCCAGCTGTAACTTTCATTACCTGGTGTAAAATGGTCATATACAAATAGACAGATTTCAACTTTGTCTAGTAGGACTCTTCAACAAATAACCATTTTTTTTCTATTTCTTTCTATCAACACTTAAACTTTCCTCAGACCACAACTCTCTTACTCCCACGTGGTTAGTGACTAGGCAGATGTTTCCCTTCTTTTGTGTCCTTAATAAATCCTTGCTGGCGTTCAAGGTTTTGTTTATGCCAAAACGAAGCAACAAAAAATACCTAAAGAAAACACAACTCACATATTTAATCCTTTGGTTTTAATACCATCGTCCTCCTTCTATGCTTATCATCGAAAGGCGATAGAAAAATATGCTTTTACTTGTGTTTTCCTTTACAGCTTATACTTCTTGAGCGTTTTCTTTAGTTTTTTTTGGTTTTTGTTGGTTTGGCTGTAAGACAGGATCGTAATATAATGCTCAAGTATCAACATAAAAGACCATTAAGTTACGTTCAGTTTTGGTCTCTTGTCAAAGTCTTTTATATTTTTTTGTAGCTGTTATTCAAGTTTAAGATCAACGGAAATAGATTTTAAATGTTAAGAATACAAACTAAACAACCAGGAAAATGGAAAGAGAAATCGAAGTTTTAACATAAATTTTAAAGCATACCTTTGGGGGTTAGGTCATGTGCTGACTGCAACGTAAAGGTTAAGGATAAACAAACTTAAAGTTATAGAATAACCTGGGGGAGAAATTTTTGTAATACTTAAATTAGATATATACATTAATTAGGTAATAGATAAAGTAGGTAATAGATTAAGTAGGTAATAGATTAAGTAGGCAATAGATTAAGTAAGTAATAGATTTTATATACCCGGGTATATGTTTTATTGTATATGATTCTATCTGAAGTTATTTTTTAGAAAACTATTTTTCTCTTTCCTATGACCTACACTGAGTTTCTTCTACAATTATTTCTGGGCGAGTTTTGTTTAGCCTGTAAGCATTTAGAATCCGAAAAAACTTTTGGGAATATTGTTATTCTAGTCATATTTTCATTGATACGCAAATTGTAAGGTATACTTTCAGGAGAAGTTTGGGTAAGAAATTTATGATACGACATTCTGCATACAAACAATCGAAAGTATTTTGTGATCCCGAAGCATATATTTTAGGGCTTAGTATGTATTCACTTTAGTTAACTGTCACTTCGTCTTATAACGAGTTCACATAGTGTCAGCACACATTCTCGCAATTCTTTTGTTTTTAAAATTGTTTACAGTTTTTGTTAATACGTTGATTAAGAAGCAGAAATAGGAGTATGCTTTTAGGATAATATCGTAAGGGGGTAAAAATTAACATTTTCACATTTTCACAGTATTACATATAACTAATTTTTTCAGGTCATAAGAATCTGAAGTGAAACATTTCAAAGTTCGTATTCTCCGCAATGCAAGACAATATGCATGTTTTCGTTACAAGCTAGCGATTATCGCTTGCTTGCTAGTAACCAAAACAGTATATATATTCGTCTTGCTCTAATGCATCGTTTGAAGTAATTCTTGAATATATGTATATTGTTCTGCTCGTTTTTGGCTCACAATGACGATATCTAACACTGTTTTCCTGATTTTTTCCTACTG
Organism: Phaonia tiefii; assembly: GCA_963931995.1. Lineage (NCBI taxonomy): Eukaryota > Metazoa > Arthropoda > Insecta > Diptera > Muscidae > Phaonia > Phaonia tiefii. The sequence continues at coordinate 305,992,031 of OZ008367.1, forward strand.
GCAACTCTGCTTTTTTCAACCGCAAATACATATAATCGTCTTGCTCTAAGGCAGGGTTTGCCGTTATTCTTGCAAAAGTTTATATTCTTCGGCTTAACGATAACGATATCCAACACAGTTTTTCTGATTTTTTCAGACTGGTAACTTTATGCCTGCTTAGAACTGAAATGGTAGCGGTAACTTCAAGTGTCGCTTAGCTCTCCATACAAAATAAGTGATAATCTAAGCAAGTGGTGTAACCAAAACACGCCTAATGTTATGGAAATATTTTGTTGCATACTTTAGGGATGAGCGAGATTCGATTTTACAACCATTACTGATCTAAATCGAAATGGGGGTTTTAGAAAGAAAAAAAGTTGCAGTCTCAAACCCAGCACAGACAAACTAATAGATCAATTGGTGTTCTCTCTTCCTGCACAATAGGGATATGACTTTTTATAGTTTTTAGAAAAAAAAATTAAAATGTTTTCCGTACGCTACAGGGAATGCTGAAATATAAATTAAAAACATTTAATTTGGCGGCTACATTTTGTCATGGAAGATGTCAAATTTTACGGGGTTCTCTATTTTATTGTATTTCATCCCTTAACTCATATTTCAATTTATATATTTATATAATTTATATTTCATCCGTTAACACTTGCTGAGGTTCAAGTTCAATCCAAATATAATATGATGAATATTTTCTAAAATTCTACTAACTCTAAGGATTCCAAATTTGAGTTTTAAAAAAGGTCAGATTTTTGATTTAGAATGCCGTTCTAAGTTTCATAGGTTTCATGGTGAGATGGTGGGCCAAACTTGGGTACCTTACGGAAATAGCGTCAAGCGAAATATGATTCAGAATCAAAGCTCATGTAACCGGAACAAAAAAATCGGGTTTGGCAAGTAGATAGAACAACCGGTGTCAAGAATCGATTTAAAGATTATTTTTAAAAACTGGTCTTAACAGTTTTAGAAACCGACAAATGGAAAAAATTTTGACCATCACACCGTACGATAATCATAAGAACTGGGTATAAAAATGTTTTTTTTTGAACCTGTTTTAAAACCCTACCTTGATTTAGAAACCGGTAGCAAATACCGACAATTCGAAAAATGTTGTTCATCAGACCTTAATCATAAGAAGTGGGTATACAAATGTTTTTTTTAAAGATGTTTTCAAATTTCGGAACCGTTTTCTAAAACCGTGCATTGAAACCTGTTTTAAAGTCCGGCCATGATTTTTTTTGAACTGGTTAGAGTAGATCAGTGTTGTTTCTCACATATATTGAATTATTTATGATATAGCTCCCACATTATTGCCCTTCTTTCCTCGAGGTAACCTAATTTGACCCAACACCTCACCATGAAATCATGAAGAAAGTTTGGCATGTTATACTTTCCTGAAAGAGTACAAACGTCAACTAAAAGAGCTAACAAAAGAGAACAAAATGAAACTTTTTCGAAAATATCAGGGATCTGACAACGGATTCTGGTAGAGGAGGTAAAAAAATTATACGTGTTTCGGCGTTTTGAAAGTTTACTTCTGAATTTTTTTTTTAAGGGAGGGTGAAATTGTCCACCTTTTGCACATTCTTATTATGAATCGGTATAGGAAACCATGTTATCCTTACATTTTAGGTATCGGATGTGTTCAGCAATTTTATGCACAAATTTACGAGAAACATTTTTGTGGAATCCTTTAACCCTCTACCGCCTCAATATATGGGTCTTATCTTGTTCTTTTTGTGGAACGGGTAAAAAAACCCCCTAAAGCAGGGGTGTAGGCGATTAAAATGTACTACAGTAATATTAGTATTTTTGAAATTTGAAATTCTACTTTAAGTTTCTTAACATACCAATGCTCAAAACAAAATTTGAATGCCAAACATAAGTCGAAACTGAAAATCCATTTAAGGGTTAATTTCGTATTTATTCCGAGCTGACGGTAAAATGGTTAGCGTGCGCGCCTCTTGTACGTGAGATCCTGCGTTCGATCCCTGCCCTGACCGCCTTAAATTTCTTTCGACGGCGGCCACCTCGCTTAGTGATGGCGACAATATCCAGTATTTAGCCATGAAAAAGCTTCTCAAAATACCGTTCGGATACGGTGTAAAACTGTAGGTCTCAATCAGTGAGTGTAAATCCAGAACGCGCACAGACTAGAAGCTCTCCCTAATCACTTCTTGGGATGTAACAGGGCACCATTTTTATTTTGCATACACGCTAAAAAATCTGTATTTTTTTTGTTGCTTGGATGCAAAGATAACGTGTTTTTGGCGCTTGTCGCACGTATAGTATGCTTGTGTCCAACCACATCGTATTTGCCATTCAATATTACATGTTGGAGACATTATGATTAATATATTATAATATATAAGTTTGTGACCCAAGTATAGTTGTGTTTGGGATACAAGTATAGATGAATTGGTTGCACTATTTACTCTCTATTAAGAGCAAGAGAATAAAGCATGTACAATGAGAGATTATTTACAGGCAAAGTTGTATGTTTTTTTTGCCTTATTTTTCATTCAGTGATTCATAAAAATTCCTGAATACATTTGTAAATTCCAGATGAAGTGAGTATTTCCATGAAGTAATGTTATTTAATTTCGCTGTACAACAGAACACTCTAGTTTTTGTGTTACCTTTTTCCTGTTAACAACATTTTGAATATAAGTTAGCTTTTCTCTTCCCCTCATAGCTTATTCGCATTGGTTTATTGGTGGTGCTTTTTGTTTGTGTTCGAACGCAAAATCAAACAATGAAAATAAAACTCAAACCGAGTACATTGCGATATGTAATGATACGAATCTAAACTAAAATCCCGGAAACCCACAACAGCCACCATCTATAAAATGAGTGACCACACAGCACAGAATAGTTTGACCGCAAGGTATGGACTATAAGAGCTGGGGGACTAAATGAAAATGTTGATTGACCCGACGATTCGTTGATGATGACGAGGTGTTGAGGTTTTGCAGGACTCTAAAGGACGAGTAGGTTGGCTGTTCTCATTTTTATTTCTTCATTATCCCTTTCGTGAAAGAGTTGTATCTTGTTTGTGGTAGTTGGTTTGTGTGTGTTGCCAAGTAGCTGAATTAGGCCAAATAAAGTTTAACAGCATCATTAAAAAGAACAAAGCACCACTAAGCTATGGGGATTGTAAATTAGAAATTGAAAGGAGGAGTGCTTGTGAATTCTTAGATTTTAAAGAGGCTGCATACAAATTAAATTAAAATACTTCCATGATATGGATAGTTTCATTTGTAAACCATTTGATTTAATAAATGATTTAATTAAAGGTTTGATGTCATTATTATCTTGGAAGGATGATTATTTTAAGGCTCTGTTGAACTTTTGTAATTGGTAGAGAGTATTTTTTTGGCGCATATTCAAACAATATATTTTCAAAAACCCTCGAAAAGGCTTTTGACTTTTAAGTGTTATTCTTACTACACTGTGGCCAAAAGAGTGTCGGGTCAGCCAAAAAAACATACTAGTGTAGAGTTTGGCATAAAATTGGTGTATCAATGTTCTAGTAAATTGTATCGGTTAGAGGCAAATCTACTGAGTAGATAGGTACCCATGAAATGTCTGTATCAAGTGAAATTTTTGAAAAAATCGATTTTTACCAATTCTCAGAATTTCCTGCACTTATTTCGATAAAAATCACATAAGATGTCAGGGGGCACCCGGTTGGAACGAAGTTCCTTTCGCTATGTACAGGGTCCGCCAAATAACTTTTTTTTTTGAAAATGCTATAAAAAAAAACTACTGAATATTTTCTCAAATTTCTTTTTTTTTTGAAAGTACAATCCTTCCGGTTAATAATGGAAAATAATTTCATTCAAATGGCTGCCTCGGCTAGCCATGCAGTAGCCCACAAGATCGGTCCAATTTTTAAGCACATTATCGATTGTGTGCAGCTGTATTTCACCAATAGCTTCACGAATATTCTCCTTTAAAGCGTCAATTGTCTCTGGCTTGTCGGCGTAACACTTATCTTTGAGGGCACCCCACAAATAATTGTCCAACGGTGTCAAATCGCAGCTCCGAGGTGGCCAAACGACATCAGCTCTGCGGCTGATAATGCGATTTTCAAATACAGGGCGCAAAACATCGAGTGTAGCTTCGGCTGTGTGGCACGTAGCGCCGTCCTGTTGAAACAAAATGTTGCCAATATCCTCCTCTTCAATTTTTGTGAACAAAAATTCGTTCAACATGGCCCGATAACGATTGCCATTGACTGTAACGGCCACTCCGTGCTCATTTTCGAAGAAAAATGGCCCAATTATGCCTCTGGACCAAATCCGCACCAAACAGTGACTCGTTTTGGGTGCATCGGCTTTTCAATGTATGCGTGCGGGTTTTCTGTGCCCCAAATGCGACAATTTTGCTTGTTTACATACCCGCCAAGATCAAAATGAGCTTCATTTGAAAAGATGATTTTTTTTGGCAAAATCGGCATCTTCTGTAAGTCGATCTCAGGCCCATTTTTACTATATTTCCCAGAGTTGTTCAAGCATATGCACAACCATATTCGTTCAGCGGATGGACAAAACTAATTATCTGTCAAATCAGACATGAGCTAAGTGTTACCATTCACGAAATAAGCACTGGTTGAAAATAAAAACGTTAGATGGCGGACCCGTTATTATGTACTAGTAAGTTCCAACACGCCTAAGGCGTCCGTTGAAAAATACGATAATTTTAATAGATCTTTAAGGGACGATACTTTTTATAAAATTATAAACTTTTTTAAGAAAAATTTTTTTATGTAAGACGATTTTTTTTTTGGAACAAAGTTCCTTATCGCACATTGCGGGATGGGGGCTAAATGAAAAAATTTTAACCAACTTTTTTTTAAACTATTTTATTACCACCCATTATTATCAACTATATTGGGTACTTTTGGTTTGGTTTAAAGGGAAGTTTTCTAGGTGGAGCCTCTTTATTGCATATTGTAGTTTTGAACCCAATAAAAAGTAAATTTAGTAAAACCAAAGCGCAAGACTGGCAAATCCATGAAGTACAACCCTGAGCATGGAATTACATTGGCAGCACACTCATGGCCAGTTTTTAAGTGGGTAGTTAACTATCGGATTTCTTAATCTTAATTCTAAGTTAATTAGAGGTATGGTTTGTGTCTAGACTAACACATTCTTGTTTCATGGGATATTTTCTAGGTTGAGCCTGTTTATTACAGTTTGTAATTTTGAACCGAATAAAACTTAAATTTAGAAAAGCCAAAGTGAAAGAAGTTTACAAAAATAACATTTTCTTAAATAAGTGCGTTTTCTTAAAAACAGTTAATTTTCTCAAAAAAGTACCTACTCATATTCTTAAACAGAGTTCTTTTTTTTAAAAAAATAATTCATCTTAAAGAAGCGCCTTTGCTTAAAAAAGTAAATTTTCTTACACAAAGTACCTTTTCTTAAAAAAAGTAATTTTTTAAATAAGTAGCTTTTCTTAAAAAAGTACATTCTCTTACAACAAATTGCCTTTTCTTAAAAAACTACCCTTTCTTTAAAGAGTACCTTTTTAGTAAAACAAAATAACTTTTCTTGAGATAAGTACCTACTCTTAAAATTGTACCTGTTCTTTCGTAAAAAAAGCTTTTCTTAAAAAAAAAAACCTTTTCTTACAAATATTCCTTTTCTTAAAAGTACCCTTTCTTAAAAATAAAGTACCACCTTTTCTTTTGTTTTCTTGAGATAAGTAGCCTTCCTGAAAATAAGTAAATTTTCTTACAAAATAACCTTATTCTAAAAAGAGTACCACTTCTTTAAAAAGTACCTATTCTTAAAAAAGTATTTTTTGTAAAATAAAAGGCTTTTACTTAGTTTAGTGACGAAAAGCTTCTCAAAATACCGTTCGGAACCGGTGTAAAACTGTAGGACCCAATCAGTGAGTGTAAAACTAGAACGCGCACAGCTCCCTGGTTTGTGATACGCTCTCCCTAGTCGTTTCACGGGATGTAACGGGAACCCATTTTTTTTAATAAAAGAAGTACCTCTCATCAAAGAAAAGACCTTTGCGGGAAAATATAATACATATTCTTACAAAAGGGGCCTAAAAATATACTTTTTTTTTTAAAAAAATACATTCAATAAATAAAAAATTTCTTAACAAAAGTTTATCATTTTACAAGATCCAATTAATTACAGTATTTTTCAACAGGCGCCGTAGGTGTGTTGGAACTAACTAGTACATAATATATAGCGAAAGGAACTTCGTTCCAACCGGGTGTCCCCTGACACCTCATGTAATATTTATTTTTAAGTAAGAAAATCCATAATAGTAAGATTTGTGTTTACAAAAACGTACTTTTTTTTAAGAACAGGTACTTGTTAAAGAAGTGGTACTCTTTTTAGGAAAAGGTTATTTTTTTGAAGAAAATGTACTTATTTCAGAAAGGCGACTTATCTTAAGAACAGAAAAGGTAATATTTTATTTTTAAGAAAAGGTACTTTTAAGAAACGGAATTTTTGTAAGAAATTGTATTTTTTTAATAGAAGGTATTTTTGTGAAGAAAGGGTGTTTATAAGAACTGGGAATCTTTTTAGATTTTAGTAAGGGTAATTTTTTAAAGAATATGTAAATTTTGAAAAGTAGGTACTTATCTCAAGAAAAGTTATTTTGTTTCACCAAAAAGGTAATCTTTAAAGAAAATGTAGTGTTTTAAGAAAAGACAATTTGTTGTAAGAAATAGTTCTTTTTTAAGAAATGGTACTTAGGTTAAACAATCTTACTTTTATAAGAAAAGTTACTTTTTGTAAGAAAATTTACTTTTTTATACAAAGGTACTTCTTTAAGATAAGGTATGTTTTTAAATAAATGGTGCCTGGTTTAGGAATATTTTTTTTTGAGAAAATTTACTTTTTCTAAAAAAAGGCACTTATTTAAGAAAATGTTATTTTTTTAACTTTTTTCACTTTGGTTTTTCTAAATATACTTTTTATTGGGTTCTAAACTACAATATATACTAAATATTGGTTACAGGCTCTACCTAGAAAATTTACCATTAAACAAGAAATTTCCCAACATATGTGAAACATATAGTTAGTCGAGACACAAACCAAAGTAAAACTAAGCAATATAGTTGACAAAAGTGGGTCGTAGCATAATAGTGTTAAAAGAAACTTTGTTTAATTTTTTGTCATTTAGCCCCCATCCCGCAACGTGCGATAAAATCGTTCCGTCGTTCTTAAAAATCCTAACTGAATCTAGTATTCAAAAATTTGTTGATGTTGATTTTCGGGGTTAAAAGCCCAAGCCGCATCAAGCGATTGTGTGTGTTAACTAAATATTATTTAATAATACCCGTGGTTGTTTTGCGGAATCCATGTTCCGGCGATCGATATATGTAATAATCCCGTGTTCTAATGTACTGCTTACATTTTTCTCATTCCTCATTGGCTTTCAATTTCCAAGGTCTACTTTAAGAAAACCACAATAGTTCCATTGATATTCTACAGAAAAAAGGGATGAAATAAACTTCTTCTCCAATACTGATTGTTTTCTAAAGCATACCTTAGGGCAAGAGCAGCGCAAAAATATTTCGAAAATGTTTTGCAATAGAGTTATTGGTCAGTGTAATGAATTACACTACAGTGAATTCTGTTGGGTTAAAATACCAGTTTAGTTAACCTTGTTTACAGATTTACCAGGATTATATTTTGTAGCATACTTTTGGGCTTGTTGCATTATTGAGCCACACCAACTTGAAAATCAAAAAATTACCAATAATTGATTAAACCCTGGCTCCACGACGACAGTCGAACTGAAAACTAGCAGGACCGTAATAACACTCTACATCAAGAAAATTATATGTGACAAAAGTAGTAAATTCATAGAAAGTTATTGCTACTTAATATGAAATCAGTCCCAGTTTTTATCTCAGAAGAAAAAATTCCTATTAGAACTGTCAAATGTATATATTTTCTATAGAAATTTGGTCTATAAAAGTCTTGGTTTTACCGTGATCGCGAAGTTATCCAAATAATCAAGAATTCGTTGGATACTTTTCAAGGCATCAGAAAGAATTGCATACTTCAAAGCGATACACCTTATTGATATTGCTACGAATAAGTAAAAGCTTTTGCTTGCTGTTAATGACTCTACTAACAGTATGTAAATAACAGGCGGTTAGTGCAGCGCCTGAAAGTATGCATTGTAACAACGTACCAGCTCGCTAAACCAGTAGCATGAATTCACCTCAGTAAAGATAATTCTCCTGTGTTCGGAATTGTTCTACAAAGATAAACAACTACAACAACATCTAGAAGGTGCTTGAATTCGCTAGATATAGCTTCATTTGAGTATGGTGAGTTGGTATAAATAGCGGAGGTCTTTGGAATGGAGAGTTCAGTTTGTGATTAAACCCCGTAAAGTAAGCAACGCGAATTGATAGAAAAATACAAAACTTATTAAAGTGTTATAAATAAACTGTTGTACTATATAAGTAAAATAAAAGTGAAACCGTTGTAATTATCGTAATTTAAAACGAACCTTGTTTTATTATTGGGAATAAAACAATGCAAAAAGGACGAATAAGGCAATTCGTAACAATATTTAGAACGAAAACTAATAACCATTACTTCATTTCACAAAAATCATCATCATTAAAGTTGGTTATATCGGGTGATTAATGTTTCATGTAGAGATTTTGTAACAGATCAACCTGTTATACTATCACGAAATTCAGTTTTAGTGCTGTTTGTCATTTCATGGTGGAATATTTCGAATCGTTAACGTTTTCGTCTAAGTTTTATTCAGCGAAACTGTTCAAAAGCAGTCAGTACATCCGGACTAATCATTGGGTTTTTATGGTATATGAGCCGGTGGAATGATCGGTTCATATTTCGTCAGAAGTAAAGCGGACGGAACGTAACTGCGAATAGCGACCGTTATTGCTTCATGATACCGGACTATTTGTTGCCTAAAATTTAAGGCATTTGACTCCAATACGACGGCACTAGCAGCTCGTGAAATCTAGAACTAGTTCGTAAACAATTAATTGTACGGTCCGTTTAGGTGAATTAACCCCCTAGATGATGTGATATCACTCTTCTTGAATTTTTCCATTGAAGCTGGGTAAAGTCTAAAGTCTACATGGGTCCGCTGGTTATAACTGAAGAATTGAAAGCCAACATTACTCGCGACATTCGTAAAATACCACTGAATACTTATCTCAAGACAAGAGAAGAGCAGAAAAGGTAATATTTAACTGTTAAGAAACGGAATTTTTGTAAGAAAATGTATTTTTTCTAAGAGCAGTTATTTTTTTTAAGGAAAGGTTTTTATAAGAAATGGGAATATTTTTAAGAATAGGTACATTTTTAAGAGTAGGTACTTATCTCAAGGAATGTTATTTTGTTTCACAAAAAAATGTACTCTTTAAAGAAAATGTAGTTTTTTAAGGAAAGGCAATTTGTTGTAAGAAAATGTACTTTTTAAAGAAAAGGTACTTATATTAAAAAACTTACTTTTCTAAGAAAAGTTACTTTTTGTAAGAAAATTAACTTTTTTAAGCAAAGGTACTTCTTTAAGATAAGGTAGTTTTTTTTAAGAAAATTACTTTGTTCAAGAATATGAATATGTATTTTCTTTTTGAGAAAATTTACCTTTTTTACGAAAAGGCACTTATTTGATAAAATGTAAATTTTTTACACTTCTTTCAACTTGGATATTCTAAATTTACTTTTTATTGGGTTCCAAACTACAATATATACTATATATTGGTTACAGGCTCCACCTAGGATTTTTCACATTAAACAAGAAATGTCCCAACATATGTGGGACATCTAGTTAGTCTAGACACAAACCAAATCAAAAGTAAACAATATAGTTGATAATAGTAGGTTGTATTAAAACAAAAGCTGTTTATATTTTTTTCATTTAGCCGCCATCCCGCAAATTGCGATATTTAACTTCGTTCCAAAAAATATTTATTCACTTCTTTCACCATAACTTCAAGGTACTAAACATTTTTCACTCCCAATCTTTGACAAAATTGTAGCCATGGTAAAGCTGAACAACTGTTGTGAATATTTTAATACAACCGAATGTGTCTAGTCACACTAAATGACTCATATCATTGTCTTTTTGTCATTTGCATGTATATGTCATCATTACTCGAAAACGACGTGTCCGATTTTGTCTGAATAAATTTAGAAAAATTTTAAATTACAATTTCTTTAATCTATTCCTATGCTATTTCTCAATGTAATCGACAGTTCCCCAGCTACAAAATAAGAAAAAATCAAATTTTTTAATATTAAAAAACAAGACACATAAGAAGCGGCAAAAAGTGTACAGTTGAGGTAGTTTATTCTAAAAGTCAAATGACAAATGACGAATGAATTCTAAAAGTCAAATGACCTATGAACAAAGTAGGACATGGATCATAAAAATCGCTGAACGCGTTTCACTCTTATTCACAGATGTTGCATATAATGAGTAATGCAATTCTTGACAAAACGGGATACCTTCACTAACTTTTAAGTAAGAGCGAAACAGGTCCATCGAATTTTATGATCCATGTTTCATTTTGGTCATAGGTCAAAATAATATACCTTTACACTGATTTCGTTCCTTAATTTCTTGTTTTTTTAATAATAAAAATTTGAGTTTTTTAATATTCTTTTTTCCATAACTTCGAAACTGATAATTACTTTGAGAAACTAGGTAGAAATAGATTAAAGATATTGTAATTCTAAATGTTTCTAAATTTATTGGGACAAAATCGGTCACGTCGTTCTCGAGTAATGATGACAAATAAAGTACATACTTATAAATGACCATTTTTATGATACAAAGTCGTTTTATGTGATATTTAGGTTGACTAGACACGTTCAGATTGTATTAGTGTGTTCACAAAATTTGTTCAACTTTACAATGGCTACAATTTTGCCAAATATTGTGAGTGAAAAATTTGGAGTCTATGGAAATTATGTTGAAAAAGATAAAAAAAAAGTATTTTTTTAAGAAAACTAAAAGTGCAGGTCAACCTGAGAATTGGTAAAAATTGATTTTTTTTTAAGTTTTTTAACCGATACAATTTACTAGAACCTTGATACATTTTTCGTCAACAACACTGATATCAGTCAACCGACGAGAAAAACCAGCTGACTCCAGCAAAACAAATTCATGAATATGTTGCGCCACAATCGAAGTTTATCGTCGCGACGGCCAACCCTGCGAATTTTTTAAGAACAAAAAGATACACAATTTTTCAATATTCCGAAATACGCTAAAAATATTTAATATACTAGCCTTGAATAGCTTTCGTTCGCCACATCCCAATAAAAATAAACAATCGGTCTAGCATTAAGAAACGGGACAATAATTAAACTTCAGTTGTGAAGTTGAAATTATTTATGCACTTCGCTTTTTTGGCCGATGATTGTCACTATTCGCTCACAGACGTGGTCGTCGGTCGTACAACGGTAGTGTGCGCGACTGTTGTCCGAGAGAAAGTGAGTTCGATCCCTGCTCTGACCACCTTACACTTCTTTCGACGTCGGCCACCTCGGTTAGTGACGGCGTCACTATCATGTAATAAGCCATGTAATACATTCTCAAAAACCCGTTCGCAACCGTCGTAAAACTGTAGGTCTCAATCAGTGAGTGAAATGTGGAAAGCGCACAGCTCAGTGATTGGCGCTCTCCCCTCTCTCTTCATGGAATGTAATGGGAAAATATCTATTTATTTATTTATGTGTCTGCCGGTGAGGATTTATTGTGGATTTTTGTGGTTCGCCAGGCCCTCGATTTATTTGTTGATATCATAATGTAATTATTGTCGTTCGTCTTGTACAGTATTTTTCTTGTGAACCGGTGGTGTGGATTCTTCGTAGATACTAATGTGTCTGGCCAGCAGCATGCACAATTCGCCATCTTTGGCGCATACGTGCAAAACCACACTTCCTACATTCTGCAGCAAACTCCCTCACGGAACTATCGTTAAGCATTATTTCGCGAGGGACGGTATCAATGTATGCAATCCCCTCATAAGATGCCCCCTTGAATGACATTCCCCTATTTCTCCCTCCGTTCGACAAAGTTCCCTGAGGACGCTCGTGACGCACTTCTCAACGTAGTGCCATTGTTCTGGACTCCCCAACATATGTGCGCATAATGTCCCAATCAGTTAAATATTGGGTCAAGTACTAGCTTACTTCTCCGAGCTGCTCCTATGTCCATTCTAGTATTTTGCCAACTAGAGAAAATGTCCATCGTCATTTCACTGCCCTACTCTTCGAGCGTCCTTGCCATATTCTCACCGACTTCATGCGCTCTTCTTTCCGTAACATTAGATCCTTGTGGCGGCTGCTATATACACTCCTATCTCGTCAGCTCTAATGTCGATTCGCGTAATACGAGCGACCCCTAATGCTGCAAGCTTCGAGGTGCCATATTTGCCTCATTCCGGCCAAATTAGTTGTCGTCGCCAACTGTTTCAAAAACGCCTTCAGCGCCTATACCAAAATAATTTTTACATTTGGCTTTTTTGTCCGATGAATGTCAATACTCATTCATAGATGTATCGGAGTAAGAGGACTTATTTTTCGATATCTAGGCTAATATCGTAATGAAATCATTGCCGTTCGTCTTGTACAGTTTTTTTTTGCCTGTGAACAGTACTTGTGTTATATTGGTAGATACTAATGGGTCTGACCACCAGCGTGCACAGTTCGCCGTTTCTGTCGCATACGTGGTAAACCACACCTCCTACACTCTCCCCCGAGCTCCCCACGGGACTGCCATTAACATTACCTCGCGAGGAACGGTAACAATTTACGCAATTCCCTCATGGTATGCCCCCTGGTCGAAACGTCCGCTATTTCTCTCTGAGAAACTTCTCAACGTCGTGCCATCATTCTGGACTCCCTAACATATGTTCGACAACTGCCATATTCTACAAACCTCGTCCATTTACACACACGGTGTTCGACGACTTTCGCCTGATCCACACAGGCTCGGCGTATTTTCTAAAGCACTCGTGCCCAGTTAAAAATTGGGTATATGAGGTGCATTGGGTTCATGAGGTGCATCTGCCCTCGTGACCGGTTAAATATTAGGTCAAGTAGTTCTTTACTTCTCCGAGTTGCCTGTGTGTCCACACTGATATGTTGGCGACGAGATAAAATGTCCATCTACTCTTCACTGCACTACTCTCCCAGAGGGCTTGTCATATGCTCATCGAGTTCATGCACTCTTCACTTCTTTTCGTAGCGTTGGGTTCTCTTTAATATACACGCCTCATCCCGTCAGCTTTTATGTCGATTGCCATAACACCAGCGACCACCAGCACTGGTTGCTCCGAGATTGTCTGGAAGCCGCATATTTATCCTTAGTGCTATATGTCGGCGTCAATTGTTTATGCAGCGCCTTCACTACGACAGCTTTGGCATATATAGGACCAGCGTACAACATAACCTAAGGCTCCACTGTTGATATAAGTGCCGCCAACCAACCAGCATCACCGTTGTAGAGAAGCCTGGATCCTTGCCGCTTTCTCCCACGCATAGAGCACGTGTTATTTCACGGTCTTGTACAGTGATTGATTGCGTATGTGTACTAGTATAAGTGTGGTGTATGGGGTTCGGACTGCATATAAAAAAAAACTCGCATAGCTTGCTCGGTGTCGCTCGCGTTTTTTGTTTTATTTTTCTGTCGATCTCCCGAGTCGTGCATTCTGCCTCTGTCTTATATCTCATGAGTAACGAGTAGGAGCGTGTTTCCACTCCCAATTACGGATCGTTGCGAGATGCGAGCGTGTGCTTACGATGCCTGGTTAAAACGTTGATATTGGTATAATCCACTTTGCAGTGACTTTACTATCACAGTATCCTAAGTGAATGTTTCCCAAGATCTCACCGAATAACTGTTCATAAATCGTTGACCTAAGACCTGCCTTTAACTTACATAACTGGGGATTAAAATAACCCTGTACGGACTACACATGGCATTCCAATTAAGCCAATCGAAAGCGTTACTCTGTAATCCCTGACCGAGTTAAGAAATATTCCAAAAATTAAATTAACATAAATCCTTAAATCCCTTTTCTAGTAAATTGTCACATTTAAATTGTTTTATTATACAAAATCTTACTCCACTTGTTTGTGGGCCAAAATTGTATTTATTCACACTTGAAGTATACTTTAGATTTTGTTTCTGTTTTTTTTTTGTTCATCCCTTCAAGTATGCTGTGCAAAATATTTTGACTAAGTGTTTATTTTGCAGCACACGAGTGTTTGTTTTGTGATTATTGTTAATGTGCATCATTTCCTTTGTGCCAACAACTGAAAGTATGCTTTGATTTTTGTTTGCCTCTTTGCAGCCAAAACATTATGCATTGGTTTTGTTTGAGCATTTCCCTAAAGTGGGCTTTTGAGCAGTACAGTAGTATTTGTTGGCTGTCGCCACGTCAATTACTATTAAATGTAGGACATTTTGTGTAAGGAATATCCTTGAATGGATCTAGTCTAGTTTACTGTTTATACTTGCATCAAAGAATGCCAATTATGTTAATCTCTATTCAAGCGTTAAATGGTGCAGTTTAAAACTATATCTTTAATTATGTTTTCAGCCTCACCTTGAAGCCTAAATGTAGACTTTGTTTTTGTCTGTAACCGTCACACAGCCCGAAATACACTGTACTTTTTATGCTGTGTCACTTTTATTACAAAACAACTTAATTAAATTGTCATATAAATAACTAACGAGTATGCTTTATTTCGGCATTTTCAGTCTGCCTAAAGGTACACGATTCTTTTAAAGCAATTCATCCCAGAAGTAGGCTTTACAGTTGCTGTTGACACTTGCCTTTGTCATTACACAAAAATGGCATTAACTCGTGATGATGATGATGATGATGGCCTTGGACAGAACAAATTTATATATACTGCTTAAATTAAAGAAAACGGAAATTCGTAGAAAAGAGAAATGTCAGAATACTTTTTTTCCAGCTTACAATTTGTCAGTTGCTTTATAGTTAACAACTTGGCAGGGCGGCAGCGTGCTTTCTTCCTCCAGCTGCTGACTACCAAAGTACTAATGTGAATATTTATTCAAAGATATATTACTAAAAGTAAACTTTTGGTTTTAGCTACTTTGTCTTAATGCCTACCTAAATGCTATAGTATGCGTTTATTTTTTTGGGATTTAATTTTGTCTTTCAGAAAAGTTCTACATGTTCACTATACATATAAAACTTTTGCCTAAAAGTAGGCTTTGTCTCTTAAATTTTTTGTATAGTATTCTACTGTAGTAGTTTGCTGTTCATTACTGTAAGTTACCTTTATTCTCAAATGTCCTTGAACCGAAAAAAGTATTTTACTCTTTAGAGAGGTACAAAATGAATGATGTGAATCACTGGACCAGGAAAATACTAAAATCATAACCAACTGTGTTTTCAGTTGGAAAATGTATATGCAGTTGTTTTAACGGTCAGCACAGATTTATGAGCCAGAAAGTATACTTTACTTTTTCTTGTCTATTTAACAACTAAAAGTAGGCTTTTATACATTTTACAACTAAAAGTAGGCTTTTGTTTTAGTTAACATCCCTAAAGTATACTTGAGTATTTCTCTTTACGTGTGGAAAAGGCGTGCATATGCTTAAGCTACAATAGTATGATATACAAAAGGATGAAGATAATTTCTGAGTGAGCTTAAGTTAAATGGGATTTCATTACTTTCAACAACTGCTAGTAGTGATTATTTTTTGTGTCTCCTACCTTGGGCATGTCTGACTTAAAATACTATCTTTTCGGGAAAAACATTCAACAATTTTTTCCAGTAAGTACTTGGACGTCGCCTGTACAGTGGTTGGTGTGCGTCGATACGATCTGTGTTCTGACCACCATTTTTTCGACGATGTTCACCTCGCTTAGTTCGGGCGACACTATCGAAAAAGCTGCTCCTAAATCCGTTCGGAATCGGTAAAAAATGTAGGTCCCAATCACTGAGTGTAAAATTAGAATGCGCAGAGCTTTTGGATTGTGAGAAGCTCGCCCTTCATGGGATATAATGGAAAACTCTTTATTTTAATTGTCTTAGATCCTAGTTATTTTTAAAGTTGTAATTTCATTTAAGTCTAAGAGCTCATATTGTCTCGGGTTAGAGTAAAAAAAAATATTTAGTTTTCTTGAACTGTCAAATATTTGGGTGCAGCCAGGAATACTGAACGTCAACACTTGCCATATCGAACTTTACACCTTATAAATAATAGACACACCTACAACAGGATAAAAAATGTGGGATTAATTCTAGAAACTTTTTTCTAAACATCAGAAAGAGAGCAGAGTTGAAAAAGCTCACAGACATTAGTCTCTTTTCACAAATGCTATGAGTTCAAAGTGTGGTCCGACATTTAAGTTAACACACCTGCAATTCACATTCAGTGTATAGCCGCTTCTGTATTGCGCATCCGTAATCTGGTGAATTTTAATGAAGAAGAAGTAAAGAATTAAACAATTTACAAGCCATTCAAGAAATGTGATGTTTGTTTATCAGATGAACAAAATCGTTTTGATGGGGTTCACGACAAATGAGCGCCAGCCCGCCACAGAATAGGTTGCAAACTCCGCTTTCAACAGCCGGCAAAATATCAGGAAAAGTAGTAACAAACTCTATTTACATTATTTTCAAACAAAATTTATAATTTTCGTTGCGACGTAATCAACTAAAGCTTTAACAGAGTTGTATAAAATAAAATTAATATAAGTACATAAATTTGTATTGTTGAAGTTTTACGAATATATACAAAAATGGATGAGAAAATGTAACACGCAGACTATATCGGCTAAAACTCTCCTCAACGTGTCATTCAGAAACTTCCAGAACCATCTCCCAATAGCGCCATCTATTTATCTATTCTTTCGAAATTTCCTTATCAAATCCATCAACCGTTCTTGGTGAGATTATAATCAGATTCTTTCTGAAGTTCCCTAATCCCGTGTTAGACTATTGGTGCAAATGGATCGACTCGTTGAGAGAGAAATGGAATGAAACTGTTACGTTTGAAATAAATTGTACGATCATTCCGCTAATATTTTTGGAGATTTTTTGAAGACCTAAATACAACTGTTATAAAACAAAAATAGAATACAGAAAACAGCAAATTGTGAACAAAGACTAAACATTTATAAAATGTTACAAAATAAAAGCTTTTATTGCCGTTTTTTTTGCTTTTTCGTTGCATTCAAAATGCAACCATGGCCGCACAATTTTTTGAGCGAAATAAAAACTGAGAAAAACACATCTGTCAAAATTTTGTCTGCAAATCTTTCTGAAGTTTACACTATACCACTTCCTCTAACACGGTCCTTAGCGAAGTCACCAACCGTTCGTGGTGACATTGTAATCGGCATTTCCTCAACATTAGCAACAGCGAGAAGAACCACGCTGCAATACACACCACAAACTGTCCGTTGACATTTCAATGTTAGCTTAACATATAACACACTTTCCATTAATAATCAGATATGAAACCTGCCAAGTTGTTAAGCATTTTTCGTTACAACATGGATACTTAGAGTTCTTAAAGTGTTGAAATATCTAAAAGTGGAGTTGGCATCTGATGATCTGAAATAAACCATTAGGAAAGGAATCAGTCGGTTTTAATACTAAATGTTTCCACTCGATGAAGCTGGGTGTAGAGATGCACCTTCAGTATACGCTGAGATTGGATTTGTTATTAGTATATAGACTGATTTATATAGACTGAGATAGAACCGATTAAACGGCTTGGGTGGATCGAGGACACCCGTTTAATTGGTTATTAAAATTTTTGAAAAGTCGGCACTCGAGTGTACAAATAAAACAGAGTTTGAAAACTATAATTGTAACTGATGTGCGCGGTCGGCAATTTTGGTGGCAACCACAGCCAGCAAGATACTTCCACAAGAGCGGCAACCTTCCCACGCTACCAGATAAGCAAACTCTCCGGTCTGATCTTCGTATTAAAGCTGTTCCCAGTTTTTACTTCGTACCACATTTGGGACTGGCCTATCACAGACAACACAACGGTATACTAACTACAAAATATCGCCTGTAGCATTCTCACTGGTTGATCGCGATTTGTTTCGACCTCTGTCCTTCGATGAGAATGACCGACAACCAAAATTAAGACTACGTCCGACGGTGGCACCTTTCACGTGTTACTCCCAACCAGCCGACGGTTCCAGAAAAGAGGACCTCTGGTCGAACCTTGTGATTATTCCACTTCCTTTTTTTTTGTCTCCGACGATGCCCGGGAACTGGGTGTCTCTGTATGGTGGTTACAACAGTACAAGTCCGAATATAATGGTAGGCAAATTCCGAACTCACGAAACATTCACCAACTATATTAACAAATATGCTGGCAAAGACCAGCCACGACCAAAAACCACACCTAAACAGCACTAGACTGTCGGCTAGAGAAAAAATGAGACGAACTTTGCCATCACTAGAGTGTTCAAAACCGAAACCGAAAAATTGGTAAATACGGTTAACCGGTTTTTTTGCTTTTAACTGTGTGCCGCTTTTAAAAAATGTAATTTTCGAAAAAACCGTAATCCGATTATTTAACGTCGGTTAACCGATTAACAGGGTTTTACTCAATTTGTATTAAATATCCTTACAAGACATTCAATATTTAAAAACAAATAAATGTTAATGAAACTGTTGCTTTAAGTAACACGATATTTCTTTTCAATAGAATTTTATAGCTTGAATACAATTTATATAAGATTTTAAACAATTGTTTTCTACGAGTAATTTCAAGATGATTTTATAATTTGAATAAAAGATGATTTTATAATTTGAATAAAAGCTCAATAATTTTACTTGCATATTAATAAATTTTGTACACTTTATAAGATTTTCATACAAAAAAACTTATTTAAAATTCTAATATTATCGAATTTAAATGAGTTTAATGTGAATTTGAATTAAATTTATCAGTTTTATATTAAAAGGCACATTCTCAATTGAAATATATTCAATTGAATTCAATTTAATTCAGCTCAATTCAATTCAATTCAGTTCTATTCAATTCAAATCAAATCAACTCAATTCAATTCAATTCAATTCAATTCAATTCAATTCAATTCAATTCAATTCAATTCAATTCAATTCAATTCAATTCAATTCAATTCAATTCAATTCAATTCAATTCAATTCAATTCAATTCAATTCAATTCAATTCAATTCAATTCAATTCAATTCAATTCAATTCAATTCAATTCAATTCAATTCAATTCAATTCAATTCAATTCAATTCAATTCAATTCAATTCAATTCAATTCAATTCAATTCAATTCAATTCAATTCAATTCAATTCAATTCAATTCAATTCAATTCAATTCAATTCAATTCAATTCAATTCAATTCAATTCAATTCAATTCAATTCAATTCCATTCCATTCAATTCAATTTATCTCAACTCAATTCAGTTCAATTCTATTCAATTCAATATCCATTAAATTCAGTTCAATTCGATTCAATTCAATTCAGTTCAGTTCAGTTCAGTTCAATTCAATTCAATTCAATTCAGTTAAATTCAATTCAATTTAGATAAATTCAGTTCAATTTTATTCAATTCAATTCAAGTCAAGTCAATTCAATTCAGTTCAATTATAATCAGTTCAATTCAATTCACTTCAATTCAATTTAGTTCATTTCAATTCAATTGAATTCAACTTAATGCAGCTCAATTCAATTCAGTTCTATTCAATTCAATTCAATTCAGTTAAATGCAATTCAACTCAATTCAATTCAATTCAATTCAGTTCAATTCAACTCAATTCAATTTAATTCAATTCCATTCAATCCAATTCAATTCAATTCAATTCAATTCAATTCAATTCAATTCAATTCAATTCAATTCAATTCAATTCAATTCAATTCAATTCAATTCAATTCAATTCAATTCAATTCAATTCAATTCAATTCAATTCAATTCAATTCAATTCAATTCAATTCAATTCAGTTCAATTCAATTCAATTCAATTCAATTCAATTCAATTCAATTCAATTCAGTTCAGTTCAGTTCAATTCAGTTCAGTTCAATTCAGTTCAATTCAATTCAATTCAATGCAATTCAATTCAATTCAATGCAATTCAGTTCAATTCAGTTCAATTCAAGTCGATGCAATTCAATTCAATTCAATTCAATTCAAATCAATTCAAATCAATTCAATTCAATTCAATTCAATATAAATCAATTCAATTCAATTCAATTCAATACAATTCAGTTCAATACAATTCAAATCAATTCAATTCAATTGAGTTCAAATATCAATTCAATTTAACTCAATTCAATTCAACTGAATTCAATTAAATTCAATTCAATTCAATTCAATTCAATTCAATTCAATTCAATTCAATTCAATTCAATTCAATTCAATTCAATTCAATTCAATTCAATTCAATTCAATTCAATTCAATTCAATTCAATTCAATTCAATTCAATTCAATTCAATTCAATTCAATTCAATTCAATTCAATTCAATTCAATTCAATTCAATTCAATTCAATTCAATTCAATTCAATTCAATTCAATTCAATTCAAATCAATTCAAATCAATTCAATTCAATTCAGTTCAATTCAATTCAATTAAATGCAATTCAATTAAATTCAATGCAATTCAATTCCAGCCAGTTCCTTTCAATTCATTTCGATTCTACATAATCCAAGACAATTCAATCAAATCCAACATAGTTAAATTTAGTCAATTCAATTATCTTTATCTCCTTAAAAAAAATATTAACTGATGAGAAAAACCCGAAAAGAACCTGTAGATAATACCGAAAACTAACCGGTTTCACGGTTTTTGCAGACTTTGAGACCGGAATGTTCTAACTAAAATATAGCTTTTCAGAAAAGAATAATATTCCCGATCTTTGGATATGGGAATCATCTGTATCTCTTTGTGGAATAACTAACCAATCTAAAGCAAAATATTGCAGGAACCATGTAGATGTTAGCAAGCATTGTCTTGAAGAATTGAAACACTGCTGCTTCTTGTTCCTTTGTTGTCTGTCAGCAGACCGAAAACGGGTTATTCGAAAATTACCTGTTTTGAACACTCAAGTCGTCACATACAACGCACCCGGAGACAGACTCAAATCTCTAAGAACCCAGTGATCATCGAATCCAAAAATGCTCATTCCAACAAGTTACTAAAATCCCAGTAAAGGGGCCATTAGCATAAAAAATTAAACATGGCTCTACCGCATCTTGGGGAACGAAAGGATTAAAGACGGATTAACTTTTTATCAATTTTTGTGGATTCGTAACGAATTCGTTCGGAATGTATTAAGTTTTCGCAATAAAGGAAATATTTTCATTATCAGTCAACTTTAATCTTTATATATTTTTTTTTTGGTGTTTTCCCAACTCAGATATGAATCTGCGAACCCAGTGTGCCATATGAATCCGTTTCGAATTCGAGACACACTCGCCTCTTCGGACATTTTGTCTGAAAGGGAAATCAGTTTCGGAAACATAACGAATCCGTTTGCGAAAGAAATTCCCTTCGAAAAAGCGGATCGTGTTTTCTAATTTTTCGGATCCGTCTTGAACTCGAAACGGAGTTCGTATTCGTATCCCTTTCGAGTTGGCTTTTTTTTAATAAAATGGATTCAAGATGGATTCACTTTTATAAATTTTGCGGATTCTAGCCGTATTCGTTATAATTTTCGTTACCAGCCAATTTTTGTTTCAGTTGTTGGGTCTTAGCAGCACAGATATGAATCGGGGAAATCACATTTTTGGGGCAAAATTTCTGCCGTCAAAAGGTGATGGGTGGACGGAGCGGGGGTCAGGCATGCCTTGACCGAAATATCAGTTTTGTTTCCAAACAAAATATCTGCAATTTCAAATTAGCTTCCCCAAATCTCGCATTTCGTTTCTTTTTGTTTATACTGATTCAGTACGGGTTTTTTGAGAAGATTTTTTATGGCTAATTACTCGATAGTGTCGCCGTCACTAAGCGCGGTGACCGTCGTCGAAAGGAATGTAAGGTGGTCTGAGCAGGGATCGAACCCACGTTCTCATGTCCACACGCTGGGAAAAAACGTCCTCTGTAACATATTTTCTCAAACACATTCTGCAGGAACCATGTATATGTTTGGAACACATTCCAAATATTCATATGTTTGCAAGTACTCACTACTATTTAAATGCAAACATAAGCATGTTTACTTTAAAAAAACCCAAACATTTGCGTGCAATGATATGCGTGCTTTATCTCTATTCTTCCGTCGGAGCATTCGTGTATTTCCTCCCAACGGACAAAATTGGAAGATTGATGACTGAATGGATGAAACTGTAACACAACAGTTCAGTCGACGTAAGAGACACCCAATTCAATTACATCCACATTCAGGAATATTTACGAATCACGGACTGAAAAAATAATGTAAAAGTACAGTTATACACTTGCAATAACATAAACTGATGCTGAGAACAATCTCTCTTTGTCCCTGTTCTATAATTTTGCTCTCGACAGAGTATAGCGACAAGTAAACAGTGCACCAAACACAGCTGTGTCTGTAAGACAAACAAAGCTGTGTTTGGATCCCAAACACATATACTATAACATCTTAATCATTGTGTCGCATATATGTAATATTGAATAGCAAACACAATGTGTTTAGACACAAGTATACTATATTTGTGACAAGCTCCAAAGACACGTTTTATTTAAAATACAGATTTTTCAGCGAGCAAGAGCCGCGCACACTAACCACTGCACCACCGACGAACAAGACCTGGCAAATCTCAATTTCACTTTTTTATACTTTTACGGACTTTTTATGATTTTAAGACTCGTAACGGCGTAACGGATCCGCTAAATCGCAATTTCATTGATTCACTTTTCTATATTTGCACGAACCTGTAACGGGTCCGAAACGGATTTGCTAAATCTCAATTTCACTGGTTCACCCTTTTTCTGATTTTACGGACTCGTAATGGGTTCGAAGTGCATCCGCCAAATTACAGATTTACTTGTTTATTGATTCACTTTTCTATGTTTTTACGAGCTCGCAACGGGTTAGAATCGGATCCGTGAAATCACAATTTCGTTTTTATGGTTTTTCAGACCCGTAACTTGGTCGAAACGGATCCACCAAATCTGAATTTTATTGATTCGCTTGTTTGTGGTTTTAGGAAATCGTAACGGGTTCGAATCGGATCCGTGAAATTAAAATTTTATTGATGCGCGCTTTTATGGTTTTACGGTCTCGTAACGGGCTCGAAACGGATCCGCTTCGTTGCTGTGCACATTAGAAGGAGACATTAGAAAGAGTATGTGAGTGTGTTAGTATAAAATTGTTTTCTCTCAAAGAAGAGAGAATCAGTTCATGAAAGTAATCATATTCGAATGTAAGCATGTGTGTATAAATTTCTAGTTTACAATAAACAATATTCATAATTTGTCGCACACATAATTTACGGTAATTTCGAACAAAAGTTCGTTTACGCCAAAAACAATACTTTTGCGGTAAAAGAGTTTCAACTGTTGGGGTCAACAAAGAGACTACAATCCAATGCCTCTAAATCAAACGAACAAATTTGATTTGACTTCATTTTGTGATTCTGACGCGTGTTGGTGGAAACCATATCAGTTGTCTTTAAATTGGTAAGCGAGAAAACGCATTCGTTTGAGAAGACAAATTTACTGTAAGGATTCAATTAACTATCTTTAGCGAAAAATAAATATGTTTGCGGTAAAGGAACTATTAACGTTTTTTTTCTTTGCACACAATATGTAAAAATACAGCATATACTATTTTTAAACTCGCTATGGTGCTGTTGAAAACAAATCGCAATTTTGGCAGAATGTTTCTTTATATTTCACAATTATTTTAAAATTGTATTGATTTTTTTGTTAATTTTAAATCTCCTCTATAAATATCCTTGTTCTTATTTACATCTCTTTAAATACAACAACTAATTTTTACATGCGTTGTTTTTGCAAAAAAAAAAAAACAAAATCCTCATTTAATTTACCTCATGTTCTTCATGCAATTTCCTTTTTATTCACAGACTATAACGACGAACCCAGCGGCACTGGTGCATTGGCTGGCAGCTTTGACAAGTCCGTACTACAAATATCCGATTGGCTGACGTGGGAACAAAACATGATCAAAATCCAAAGTGTGTCAGTCGATGATGCCGATGCGGTTCGCATGGCCATAGAAAAACAAGAGGTAAGTACAGAGGTGTATAGTAGGTAATGATTTGAATAATGGAGTTGTGAATAGATGCACAGTGGGGTATTATATATATATATATTATATCGCACTGTTACGAATTTCCGAAGGTTATTTTTGAAATTCGTTGAGTTCTCTTTAATAAGTTCGCCTTATTTCCAATAACTAAACATTCCCAATTACTCCACCCTCTATAAAAACCAGGGTTCGAATTTCGTGGGTAATGGGATACCCTGGGTAACTCATCCCCAAAAATTAAGAAAAATCTCTATATCTCGGAAGCGGAGCGTCCAATCGAAAAAATAACCAATTTTTAAGGGGATTTCATAAAGTGGTCCAATTCGTATGGAAGATTTTTGTTTCGAAAAATCGCCAAAATAAGAAAATCACTAAAATAAACCAGTGGTTATATCTCGAAAACGGTGCGTCCTATCGAAGAAATAATAAAAATGTTATCTGCGTAGGAGGCTTTAACCAATGGGTGTCTCCAATATGACATCACTTTTTTTTTAAAAATCGCTAAAAATACAATTTTTCAAACTTTTTTATTTTAGCGATTTTCTTATTTTGGCGATTTTTTGAAAAAAAAATTCTTCCATGCGAATTGGACCACTTTATGAAAACCCCTTAGAAACCAGTAAAAATTGGATATTTTTTCGATCGGATGCTCTTTTTCCGATATATAGAGATTTTTTCTAATTTTTTGATATTTTCGATCAAAAATGGGCATGGGTTACCCTGCGTAACCCATTACCCATCGTCGTGGGTAGCTACCCATTATTTTCGCCATTTCCCTGAGGGTAATGAGTAATTCCCCATTGCCGTGGGTAGCTACCCATTATTTTCCCCACTGCCCTTAGGGTAATGGATAATCGTGATGAGTAATTCCTCATTTTCGTGGGTAGCTACCCATTATTTTCTCCATACTCTGTGGGTAATGGGAAACGTTCATTACACATTTTCCATGACGATGTGTATGGGTTACACATTGGGGTAAATACGAACTCTGATAAAAATCAGTAACTACTTATAACGCTTTTATTATGCTCCATGGTTTATTTTACGCGGTTGAAATCAGACTGACTTATGATTCGCTCCTAACGGTCATTTATATCAGTTATATCTTCCCACCAGCCATTTCCAGAACCATCTCATAGTAAAGCCACCTGCTCTCGATTGTTCCAGAGAATTCTACAATGGTTTAATCGTTAGTGGTGTGGTCGCATAGTATCGTCATCTACTATAGATTATTGCAGAGAGTCATCAAACATTTGTGGTGAGTTGGTATGTGGTTGGTTAGGTGTGATTCTCGACAGAAAGCTTAATTTCAAATCAAACACTATAGATAGGGTCAGTTGAGCCACAGTTGCCCTATATTTGTATTAAAGGGCCACGTGCGTGAAGATAATTTCGAATATAACTAGCAAAGATACAAACCACATCAGTTAGCCAAACTCTGTTATTATGTTAACAAAGGTATGTTAAAGCGCTTAAAATTTGAGAATATATAAAACTTAAAATCTCAAATTGCGATATTCTGCAAACGTTCTAAAAAATGCGGATAAGAAATCCGAAAAGTGTACCTCAATGACTACCAACGGGTATATAAGTGGTTCGTGGTTGAAGGCGTATAAGAACTTACCATTTTCAGAATGTACACTTCGAAGGCTCTTAAAGCGTTTGCCCAAAGTTGGCCAAATTCGAAAAAGGGTCCCGAAACTGAAAATCCTAAATTGCGTCATTCTGAAAATGTCCTGAAAAATGGGGATAGTAAATTCAACATAAGTTTGCGTATTTGAATTTAAAATGCGTATTTGGACGTTTTAAAAATATTCTGAAATATATGGTTACCATTTTCAGAATGTACACTTTGAAGGTTCTTGGAGCGTATACACTTTGTCGATGGCTGACGACGCATTTGCCGTCAGTGGTTCAAATTCCAAACAGGGTTGTGAAGCAGAAACCCCTAAATTGCGAGATTCTGAGAAATACGGAAAGTAAATTCGAAAAATTCACCTCAAAGGCGTTCACGGGGTATATATTTGAAGCCCCTCTTTGCCTCAGTATTCATTATGTAATTTAAAAGCTTGAAGTTTTTGAACAACAAAATTATTTACGTTGCAATATGTTTTTGAATTACTGTGACAAAAATAATAACTCGGAATATTTATGCTTTCTAATTTCTGAATTTGGCATTTTAATATAGTTCAAATCGGCACAAAATCGATTCATTATATATATTCTCTCATTTTAAGAGCTTTAACATAGCTCTGTTAACACGACAGCAGAGTTCGGCTAACTTAAGTGGTTTGTGTCTTTGCTAGTTATATTCGAATTAATCTTCGCGCACATTAAAGAGCCATCGGATGACAACAGAACCTCTCCTCGACAATATTTTACTGGATACTTACAGGCGTTAATCGCTGGATATTGCTCAACGCCATTGTAGTATCCGGCCGACTACAGTACACCCACTTCAACCTTTGGAAGAAACTGCATCACTCATATCCCTGACAGGCAGGGCTGGAAGGTACTCTTACCAGGTTATATGAGGTATTTAGGCTTCTACACTGATGGCTCCAAACTAGATGGTAAAGTAGGGTTTGGACTCTATTCTCAAGAGCTGTGAATAAACCTTGCACAAAGCCTACCAAACCATTGAAGTGTCTCTCAGGCATAAGTCACGGCAATCGAGGAAGTTGTCCTTTGCCTGGGACGAAACGTCATCATCGCCAGGGATATCAACATCTACTCTCACAGTCAGGCTGCTATCAAATCTCTGCAATCTGTATTCCGGACTTCAAGAACTGAGATAGCCAAGCAGATTGGTACATACATAATGTGAGAACCATAGAGCAGATGAGCTGGCAAGATTAGGGACTACCTTACATGGTCCAGTGGATATGGAGAATGCAAGCGCATGCTACAAATTAAAGCTCTCACGCGTGCGAAATATATATGGTCTGGAGGCACAAAATGTAGGATCACTAGACAAGAATGGCCAAGTTAAGACCTGAATCGTTCACTACTCTCAATATCCATTACCCTGTAAAATATCTGTATGGTAGTAGATGTGATCACTGGACACTGTTCAATAGACAAGCACGCGTCTAGAATCTTAGCTCATTATTATTGCAGGAGCTGTGCGTGTGAAAGGACGACGAGAGTGTCGAATGCCTCATATGCAACTGTCCGGTCTTTTGTATGATTAGAAGAAAATTTCTAGAATCTTATTTCATGTTGGATCTAACACATTCAGGAAGTTAAACTGAATGATCTTAAGGATTTTCTGAAGAACACTAATTGGTTTGCCAAGAACGGATGTACGTTTATTCATCAGCCACATCCTGGACTATAGGGTTAAGGTATCAGGCGGCTTCTGACATGTATTGCATACTTTGTTGTCTGCACCATCCGTTCTGCCTGTCCATTTGACTAGTTTCTAGTTTTACACTCACTGACTGATAGGGACCTAACGTTTTACACCGGTTCTGAACGGTATTTTGGGAAGCTTTTTCATGGCTAAATACTCGATAGTGTTACCATCATTAAGCGAGGTGACCGCCGTCGAAAGAAATTTAAGGCGGTCAGAGCAGGGATCGAACCCACGTTCTCATGCACACTACCATTGCACCACTGACGGCCACAACAACAAACGACTTTCTCGTAAATGGGCTAGCAAAATCAATATGAAGCCTCGACCTGGGATTCTCCGTAGTTTCCCAAGAGTGTAATAACGCTTTGGAACAATCGTGTTTTGTTTCTTGACAAGGTAGCCACTGCTTAACGATTCGCTGGATGTTACCGTCATTCGCTGGATCTTACGTTTCGATATAGGAGACAACTCTTCAGTGTTGAAAATTCTGTACGTTTTGAACAGAACTGATATAGATCATCTGTACGTGGAATAGAGTCCGGTCATCCCCTTAATGTCCAGGTCAAAACTTTAGATAATTTCGGATCACGGCTGGTTTGGTTTGAAATTTGAGTTGCATTGACTTTTGGGGTATGGATTAGCTGAACCATCAACATATCTGACTCTTCATTACAAGATTCTTCCTATATCGGACAACGACTTTGAAAATCAGCTTTACCCATTCGATCTCCAGGTCGATAAATAAATTCGAAATCAAGTGGCCACCAAGCTGAAGCAATTTAACGCCGTGCGATTTCTTTCTTCGGGGTTTTGTGAAACCTTGTGTTTATGCGATTAAACCAGGAACAATTCCTGAACTCAAATCCGAGATCCAACGCGTCATCGATGTAATCTCTGTGAAAAAGTTATGGAAAATTTCAAGAAAAGACAGCCGTGTGGTCATCAGAGCCGTGAGGCCATCAGAGGCGTGGGGACCATTTGACAAATATTTTATTCCGTACTTAATCGGAACATGTTTTCTTTACAATCCAATGAAAAAACCATAACTATCTCAATAAATATGTGTTTACGTTTTAAAATAAATTCATACTTAAACACCCTTTATTTGACGACGCCCTTCAATGGATGAAAGAAGTGTGCTGATGGCCGGATTTTGAAAGAAATGTGGTTTCATAGCTACGTTTACTGTCGATTTATAATCACCGAATATACGTATTTTTGATGTGTTAACATCTATAGGCACGGGTAGTTTAATCTATCAAAGTGAACACATGCAAACAACACACAGTGTTAACATCACATACGTGGCTGTTGTACAACAATAGTCTCTGCCTGAAAATAAGTATGATGGTATTGATGTAGCGGCAGTGAGCAAACAAGCAGGTCGTCGTCGCCAAAGAGTATTGTATAGTATAGAGAACTCATGGAACGAATTGTATGACTCAAAATCATTGGCGACATCTGGCAAATGATTCAAAACGTATTATCCTCATTTTGTCATAACTTGGTCCAATCATAATTTTGGTGTGAAACATTGATGCGTTTTGAAACATTTGTGCTTTCTGTATTGTTTTGTGTTATAACATTGTCGAAATGGTGCATTTATATTGAAATATTCTATAAAGAGAATAAGACTCATTTATGCTCTTTTACTCACACTCTCTACATGACAGCGGAAAATGAGTGCAATAAGTTCTCTATATTATTCAATACTTTTTGTGGTCGGTCTGTTAATGACAAAACAAAATCAATTATTTCAGTGAGCTAAATATTGCTTTATTTAAAGGGTTTTACAATAAGAGCGCTACAAAAGTTTTTTTTAAATAAAACAAACCTGATTTTAGATACCAATGAAATTCTTTATTCCTGTGAAAGTACGTTCGATGCCATTATGTATGGAACTCGATTTCTGTTGCATGGCCACCGCGGCACGCTTGCAGAAGTCCAGACGCTAAACCCAATTTTCGACGGCTTTCAAGCATAAATCGGCCGATACTGCTGCAATTTCACGTACGATATTCGTACGAAGTGCATCAATCGTCGCTGGCTTGTTGTCATAGACCATAGACTTGACGTGGTCCCACAGAAAATAATCTAACGGCGTCAAATCGCACGACCGAGGCGGCCAATCGACTGGGCCATTTCGTGAGATATCACGTTCACCAAACTTGGTTTCCAATAAATTGATTGTGGCATTCGCTGTGTGGCTTGTGGCGCCACATGTCCTCCAAGTCCATATTATCCAATTGGGGCCAAAAATATTCGGTTATCATTGAACGGTAGCGATTCGCATTCACAGTAATGTGCCGGTCTTGATCATCACGGAAGAAGTACGGCCCAATGACGCCGCCGATCCATAAACCGCACCAAACCGTAATTTTTTCGGGATGCACTGATGACTCATGGATTGCTGTCTGACCAATAACGCATATTTTGCTTATTGACGAAGCCATTCAGCCAGAAATGAGCCTCATCATAAATTGGACGTAGCGCTCTTAAAGTTGAGGCCACTGACTCCAAATTTCGGTAGTAAATTTTAATAATTTCGAGTCGTTGTTGGCTCATATATCTTTCAATGATGAAATGGCAAACCTTACTGAATAGAAATGTCAAAAGAGCGGGAAAAAATATGGCGTCGTTTGCTGTCCCTATCGATTTACTTTTGTAGCGTCTCTGTTGAAAAACCCGTTATTTTAAAAATAGTACATCTAATGTAAAAGCAGATGTAAGAAAAAATAAAGTGCAAAGCAAAAGTGCCTTCAGCACAAAAACTATTATTTTTTTTTATTTTCCAATGTAACATTTACTAATGTGTTCATAGAAATCGAACAGGTAATCGAACGGTGTAACCAAAAGATGTTAACACATCGCCCGTGAGTTCGAACACTCATTGATATTTTTTTTGTACGCGCACTATCGTTGTGGCCTAATCGGAATATTCCACTGGTTCGAAAATGAGATAATATACCTGCCTCTACCAGGCTAAGGGAATACGCCGTGGCGAATATCTGACTGGTGCAATTTTTCGATTGATTGGTAACGAAATGGGAAGGCCAGTGTAAGGACTGCAATATACACCACAAATGGTTCATTGATATTTCGAATATTACTTCCAATGTTACTTTGAGATACAGTAGTTTCCTGTTGATGCAGATGTTATTGAATCATTTCGTAACTATATTTTGTTACAATAAAGCCAATGTGCGTCGAAGCAAAAAGTTTATAAGGATTAACAACTCTTAAGACTTTTCCTTCGTAGTTTATAAAAAGCTCTGAAGAACTCTATATTATGTCTAAATAATTGAAGCTCCATAAAACTTGGGCCAAAACTATTTTCGGCACTGGGCAAACAATATATCAGACAAATTGTAACAAATAATTTTTTAATAAAAGAAATCTAGTATTTTAGAAAACTTGTTCATAAGTAATCAAGTAATCAAACCAACAGCCAAAGCTGCACCTCATAATTTCAAATTCAATGAAGTTATATTAAATATATTATATTTATACCTAAACTATTTTCATGTCACCCCACTGTGCATGGTCCGTAGTTACCCTGGGTTTGCCAACTTTATTTACAATACGCACCGTAAAAATGAAAACTTTAAATTAAAAAAATCTATATATATATTCTTTTGTTTTCCGTTTTTCTCTCCGCACAACATCATCATCAAACATCATCGCCATCATTACAGAAAGTTTTGCGTGAATTGAAAATGAAAAAGCCACAGCTTAATGAGTTGGTGCACACCGCAGAGATTTTAAAAGGCGATACAAAGCGCCAACAACTCCAGGAAAAAGGTGAGTGGTACTTGGGAAAAGTGGTAGTGGAAGATTTCTTTTGTTTAACTACAATTTGCAGAAAATATTTATATGTTAAGCATAGACTCTTTTTAAGGGCAAATTATATGATCGTACAAATTAAAATAGGTTAAGTACTAAGTACTTGGGTTTGCGTCTCGACTAAATTGATTAACTGTATTACTGTACAAGTGAAAATATTTGACATGTCGAAAATTAATTATATGACAATTATAATTTGAAGTTTAATTTGAATTACCTCTACAAATGCAAATTCAAAAACAGTTTAAATACCATTGGCAATTGAACTTATGTGCAAAGCATTTCCTTCATATCTGGCAATTTTGGTTTTCAAATATTTTATACAGTACAGGTTTATGAATTTGAAAGTACAACGAGGCAATACCTATCAAAGCCACAAACCTCTACATGTCAAATACTTTAACAACAGAATTGTTAGCAGTCAAACAAATTCAAACTAATTAAAAGCATTCCCATACTTCATAACAATTGGCATCCGATTCCACAACCTGCATTTGCATTGGTGGAGCAAATGCAAATTCAAAATTTTTTAATTGTCATTGCGAACAATGGTAATTCGTTTGCATTTGTATTGGATAAACTACTGCAAATTATAATCCAATGCAAACTAAAACACCCATGTATGGGAAATATAATTACTTAATAACTGCAATGCATATTTGAAAGAATCTGATATACCATTCTAAGGCTAAATATTTATTGTTATTACATCGAGTCTTAGAAATCATATTTTTCCCCTTCCTTAGAACAAAATTATATACAGGTGAAACTATGGACCACCAGTTTTCAATTTCGTGATAGTTTGTCCGGACTTTTAAAATTCCAAGGATATCTATTTTATAATTATTTTCATCACATTTGTGACAACGAGCATAGCATTAGTAATTGAAAGAGGGCGATCTTCAATAGTTATTACAGATTTTTATTCAATTTGACAAGGACCAAGGATGCGAACCTAGGTACTTTTGAAATTGTATCCTTGAATATTCTTTAAAGGTTTTGCATCGAAAAATATGAAAAGAAAGGTATGACTCCCTATGTTTTACTTTGTATTGTAATAATGTTTTATATTGTTATTTTGTTTAAATATATAAAGGACATATATAGAAAGAACTCGAACTATTACATCTGGTGCTGATATTTCAGTCATCTGGCATATAATAATTTTGCATCAAGAATTATACGAAATAAATATATACTTACTTATATAAATCTTGAATGTACTTATAGGTATGGTTGAAATAAATCAGATTGCTAAAATATTAATAATAGAAGGCTGACATTTTGGGCAAAAGATGTCACGGATTCTCAGGTTATTCAATGCAAAACATTTAAGGATATTCAAGTACAACAATTTTGAAAGCCCTTATTTCACAT
The DNA here is from genome assembly GCA_963931995.1 of Phaonia tiefii. Taxonomy (NCBI): domain Eukaryota; kingdom Metazoa; phylum Arthropoda; class Insecta; order Diptera; family Muscidae; genus Phaonia; species Phaonia tiefii. Next base: position 306,024,824 of record OZ008367.1, read on the forward strand.
CATCTGTCGTGTAATTTTTGTGTATGAGTATGTGTAATTTTTTAAGTCATGGAAATATAATAATATAGGGACACCACTACGTGATAACAGACAAAAAAAACACCCGTGTCTCCCAGTTTTGCCCAAAGTCATGCACTTTTGTATGGGCCCCCAAAGATTTGGGGCCTCGGTGTCATTTTTGCAAAAAAGTGATTATTTTGTCAGGCTCATATCTTGCAAACCGTTCAGAATTTGTATTTACTCTCTGAGGGAAAGTTGTAGCTCTTGTCATAAGGAATAAAACTTGTCAACATATAAAATCAAAACAACCTCATCTTCAATGTCAAAATCGCAAAAAAAAAACTTTAAAAAATTCGATTTGTTTTACCTTTTTTCCCCTGTTCAGGTTCATAGGTAGCAAACCGTTCAAAATTCAAGGAAACAATCAACTACAGGAATGTACCATTAAACAACTTTCTAGAAGATATGAACTTCCTAGGAAGGATTCTTAACACCTTTTAGGTAGCCGCAAAAGTAAAAACTTCCCGAAATTTTTTTAATTTCACTGTGTGCAATTTTTTAAGTCATCGAAATATAACCATATACGGACACCACTACGTGGTAAAAGACAAAATAAAAGACCCGTGTCTTCTAGTTTGGCCCAAAGTCATGCAGATTTTTATTTGCCCCAATTTGGGGCCTCGGTATCATTTTTGCAAAAAAGTGATAATTTTGTCAGGCTCATATCTTGCAAACCGTTCGGATTGTTGATTTACTTTCTGAGGGAAAGTTGTAGCTATTATCATAAAGAGTAAAACTTGTTAACATATAAAAACAAAATAACTTCATCTTTAAGGTCAAAATCGAAAAACTTGGAAAAATCTAATCTCGCGAATCATGCGACTGTGATCCTCTCCCGCGTCCAACGATCAATCCAGCCATACAGGTACCAAATCAGTGGATTAACAGAGGCAATTCAATGGTTTCCCATTAATTCTCATGAAGGGATTGAGGCTGTGAGAAGCTCTCCCCAATCTCTAACAGAGACAACGAGTCCAAATCAGCAAAAGTACAACTTATTGTAGCAAGGCGATCTGATTCAACGTTTACTGCAACAACACTCTGACCCGGAACCCAGCATAGTTTCAGCTTGCCGGGTACTAAATTGTACAGCATCCGCTTACAATCCCTAACCATTTTGGATTTACATGTGTTTGACCTGACCGGACTGAGGGCCAGCTTAATGAATTCACCCGATCGGTACAAGCACGAGTCCATTACCTCGGCCACCAGCCTCATATTCGCCAGTATTTCAGCTTGGAAGACACTGCAGTTTCCCATCCAATCTCAGCGACTGACTGAATTGAAGGTCCTCATTGAAAATTGCTGCTCGCTGGATCCCATTTTGGATCCATCCGTAAAGATTCGAAAAGCAGAGATTGAGATAGGCATACCAGCTACCCAGTCACTTTTATATAGTATCATTATCTCTGGGCTCAGTCCAAAATCTACCCATTTACTCATCCTGATCTACGATCTACTGATCCCAATTACAACACTGTGCTTTAATCTGAGGGTAAAGCGATTACTAACTTTGTGAAAGTGCTGAATAATGACGGTCGACTCACACACACACACACACATAAATTGTGAGTTCGCTAGCGATACTTGAGTACAAGGAGGAAGTGTTAAACTGCCTAGGGATTAAAAATTTTAGGCTGCATAGGCTCGGCTCCAACCAATGGAATATTTTTTTTAGAAATATGAAAAGCGCCGGTTGGCTGGGATGGCAACAAAATCAGATGATTATTTCAAAATAAAAACCACGAATTTAGTCTGTTCATGGGTGGTTTAGTGGAACCCCGAAGTAAAATCCACTTAGGAAGACATGAGTACTTCTCTACCATTAAACCAATCTTGCGGGATTATGTCTCCAACAAATCCCCGATGACACAATACCCACTTTCTAATATTTCAAGGGAAAGGATAAGATAGTAGTCAGAAAATGTAAACGTAACACGAACATTTAATGGAAAAATTTAAGTTCTTCCGATACTGTGGAAAGGCCTTTCTTTACCTACCTGCTTTCTTAAGTGTACACTTTTGTTTTTAAAGCATATGACAGTTGTTTTTTTTTAACGTATGTATATGCCTCAGTTCATAGTATAAACAGTGTGTAAGAACATTTCATTTTCCAGTTTTAAGTACAGTACTTTTCTAACCGCTAAATTATGGAGCCGTTATTTTATTTTCAAATAAATTCCTTTATAATTGTATAAAATTCAACACATTGAAGTGGGACACTAGGCGAAGCACGTACCATTTTAGCTCATCTTTCTCTACCTGCCCCTAACATAACCGACTGACGTTTTCATCCACCCTAAAGCGGCATTTACACCTACCAAGATTATCGCTTTTTCGAGATTCTGTATGTCAAACTCCATAAGAAAGAAATGTTGCTAATCCCAAAAATGCGATAATCTTGGTCTTACCTAGATTACCACATTTTCGGTATTATCGACGTATTTGGAACGAAGTTCCTTATCGCATTTTGTGGGATGGGGGCTAAATGAAAAAACATAAAAAAAACTTTTGTTTTAACACAATTATACTAACCCACTATTTCGACTATATTGTTTACTTTTGCTTTGGTTTGTGTCTAGACTAACTAGGTGTCTCACATATGTTGTGAAATTTCTTGTATAATGGGAAGTTTTCTAGGTGTAGCCTCTAACCAATATTTAGTATATATTGTAGTTTTGAACCCAATAAAAAGTAAATTTAGAAGAGCCAAAGAGAAGGAAGTTTAAAAAAAGAACATTTTCCTAAAAAATTGTCCTTTTCTTAAAAAAAGTCAATTTTCTCAAAAAAGATACCTAATTCATATTCTTAAACAAACTACATTTTCTTAAAAAAAGTACCTTATCTTAAAGAAGTACCTGCTTATAAAGTTTACTACAAAAAGTACCTTTTCTTAAAAACAAGTATTTTTTTTAAATAAGTACCTTTTCTTAAAAAAGTACATTTTCTTATAACAAATTGCATTTTCTTAAAACACTACCTTTTCTTTAAAGGGCTCCCTTTTTTTGTGAAGCAAAATTACTTTTCTTGAGATGAGTACCCACTCTTAAAAATATACATATTCTTAAAAAATAACTAATTCAAAAAAAAATCCCATTTCCTAAAAGAACCTTTTTCTTCAAAAAAGATAGAAAAAAATACCTTCTCTTAAAAAAATAAATTTTCTTACAATAATTCCATTTCTTAAAAGTACCTTTTCTTAAAAATAAATTAATGCCTTTTCTTTTCTTTTCTTTTCTTTTCTTGATATAAGTAGCCTTTCTTAAAATAAGTGAATTTTCTTAAAAATAACCTTTTCCTAAAAAGACCACCAGTACTTTAAAAAGTACCTGTTCTTAAAAAAAGTACGAGTACTTTTTTGTAAACATATTTTATACTCTCATGGCTTTTCCTTACAGAAAGTACTTGTTCTTAAAAATAGTACCTTTTCTTAAAAAAACACTAGCTTTTAATTAAAGAAGTACCTCCCTTTAAAACAAGACCTTTTTGGGAAAATATAATACATATTCTTACAAAAAGGACCTAAAAATATACTTTTATTTTAAAAAGAATGCATTGTTAAAAAGTTTATCATTTCACAAAAAGTATCTTTTCTTAAAGCTCCATTTAAATTATTGGATTTTTCAACGGGCGCCTTAGGCGTGTTGGAACTAACGAGTACATAATGAGTGTTTTTTTTTCCTCGCTAAAGATAATTATAGCTTTATTTGTACGGAAAACTAAGCGATATTAAGTGGCATTTCAATTTCCCACTTAAATTTCGACTTGAGCAACGACAATGTTGCCACATGTTCAATTTCAAGAAATGGCAACAAAAAGTTATCTTAGATAAATTTTGGTGTCATGTCTTGCGAATGAAATTGATATCAAGGAGAGACTCAGAAGCAGAAATTTGTCAAATGGCTTACATGTTTTAAGTTCATTAAAATTATTTTATTTAATAGAAGACTACGTGTATTTTTATATCTCTAAACTTGAAGGACAGATTTTTATATCCGATTGAAAACAAAATTGGAATTAAATTGTTAACAAAAATGCGCGGTAAATGTTACACAAATTGATCGTGGTAGAATTATCTATCAGGTATAGCCGTTGAAACAGGTGCTGGAATTTTGTCAATGTCATTTTTCGTGTCACTTGTCAAAATCAAATATATTTTGTTTTTATACTTTTTTGTATTCTTCTATTGTTGGTATATAATTGTGTAGAGTTTGACAACTGAAAAGAATGAACGAAAATAAAATATCTGTAGTCGCTGCTTGCAACTACAACAACATCTGCTGCTACCATGTATTTGTTGGCACTGGCTACAAACGAGTTGCCGTATCGCAATTTTTTCACCCATTACAGTAATTGTTGCCACATTTCACAGTATTAAGTGTGGATCGTTTTATTTGGAAATTCGTAAGTGGCGATAGCTTAATGGAATAAAAAAACAGCCTTAATATATAGCGAAAGGAACTTCGTTCCAACCGGGTGTCCCCTGACACTTCATGTCATTTTTTGTTCTTATGGAGTTTGACATTAATAACCCCGAAAAAACGATAATCTTGGTAGCTGTAACTGCAGTTTAATAGTGTTTAAAGTATCACCCCGCAAAAGCTGCGACATAATAAAATGATGCACCATAAAAGCATTAAACTTACCTTTTTCTATCGCATCAGAGTGTCTTAGTAGTCAGTATGTTAAGATCGCATCCTCAATATTCAAGACACCAACCACAGTAACACACCTTTTCATACGGGGATTACATATTCACCATTCCTAAAAACTGTTACATCCGGCAACCCTTTGCCACTTACCGGTGTAAACACAATTCCTTGTTGTTTACTTTAGCAACAAATCAAAGTGTTTGAAAATCGTATTTTTCTTAAGATTTTGTTTTCTATTGTTTTTGTGTTTCGATTCACATTACTGTATCGTACTTCTAAATTCAACTAAAATTATTTATGTGACACGAACATGCATGTTAACAATGACAGCTAAACTCTAAATAAACAGCCAAAATAGAAAATATCAACAATAACACAAGACGCTTTAGAAGAAAACAAGCAAAAGAAATTCAAAAAGAAGACAAAATAACAACAACCCAAAACAAAACAAATACATACAATAACAAGTAACACAACACAACAGCCGGCGCTGCTGCAACGACAACAACACAGTGTGCAAAGTTCAAAAACACAAGTTTGACACTTGAAAAGTGCACACAAACAAACAATGCACAACAGCAACACAATCAAATACAAAAGAGTGGCCATGCTTTTATTTTTTTTTTGCTGCACTTTACACAGCGAATACAACACCACTCTCACCCCGCTAGGTTCGACTGTTTGGTTGTCGTTATCATGGAAGTCGTTGTCGTCGTCGCTACCACACCGACAAATACTCGTTCGGTATTGCACACTCGCTCCCACCACCACAACGAGTGAGAAACATAAACACTTTAATGTTTACAATAACAACAAAACCAACAACCAAACATCAACAACATAAGGAAGTGTAAAAACACAATAAAGCAGAACAAAAAAGGACTCAGCGTTTTCCGATACTCAGCGATACACGAAAGAGAAAAGTATTTATTTAATAATTGTTAAGAGAAATTGTCTCTCTGTTCGCTAAATGCTATTTGTTTTGGTCAGTGGTGAATTTTTCAACATATTCACCTTTTGTTGGGGGCTTTAAGGCGCATGTGCTAGTTTTACTTTAGGTGTGTTATGTTTCATACTTTTGGGTTTTAAACATTCGCCACTTTGTGATACATTCGCAGTGAAATCTACTGTTTTTTTTCTTCGTACATACTTTCCTTCGAGATATGTGTCAAAACAAATATTTAATAAGGGAATTTTCCCTTTATGCTCCCTGTGTTAGCTCGACATTTTTACAACTTAAGAACCCTTTAAGATATTTTTTTTGCTTAATTCTTGAATTCCTTAAAGGCAACTGCTATATTGCTGACATTTGTAAAAGTTTTTAAAATTTGTTCGTTGTTTGTGATGATTAAGATTAGGTAGTTACAATGTGGCTGGGGGAGTGGTATAATAAGTGTAGGGAAATTTGACAAATTAAATGGTGTTCCCATAGAGTAATGACGTATAGAGACGCAAACGCTCTCAGTAAATTGATGACATTTGGTGTGTTGCAGATGGGCGGTTGGATGTTGGAAGCATTGCTTAAATAATACCAGATAGAGGCAATGGCTCAAACCATCCAACAATAAATCAGCAACGGTATTTTGTTTTGTGCGATAACATTTTTGTTTAAATACACCACAAATGTATACTGACAATAAAATATAACAAAAAAGTGCAAAATACGTTTAAATTTCACAGTTTTTCATCAAAACGACACGAAAAATGTAAGTCAACAATTTTTGTAACTCCACCTGGTATAAGCCAATTTACGTCATATAACTCTCTATCACTCCTACCGCACCACGAAGAGCGTGAAACGAAATGTCAGATGAGAACAATGACAACTCTATGGGTGTTCGCATTTCCGTAAAACTTAGCAGTTAGTATTTCGTAGTTTTGTAGACGTATCCACTGGTAGTGCAATGTTTGGTGTGCGCGACACTTGTCCATCAGAACGTGGATTCGATCCCTGCTCTGACCGCCTTACAAGTCTGACGACACACACATCACTTAGTGACGGCGACACTATAGACTAACAAGCCATGATAAAGATTTTGAAAAATTTTCGAAGTCTGTAAAAAACTGTAGACCACAATCAGTGCGTATAAAACTAGAAAGTGCACAGCCCACTGCTTGTGAGAAACTCTCCCCTGTCCCTTTGTATAATGCAAAGGGGAAATATTTATTTATTTATGTAATTCGCAGTTATAAGTTTAATTTACCTCATGCATCGCCTTCGTCGTCGATGCATGAGAACGTGGGTTCGATTCCTGTTCTTAACATCTTAAATTTTCTTCGACGACGGCCACCTCGCTTAGGGACGGGGCCATTATCGAGTACTTACCCATGAAAAAACTTCTCTTCGGAACCGGTATAAAACTGTAGGTCCCAATCAGTGTATCAATAATTAGAAAGCGCACAGCTCACTGATTGTGAGAAGCTCTCCCCAATCCCTTGATGGGATGCATTTTTTTTATGGTCTTCGACGATTTAACGCATTTTTTGTCCAAACCACTTTATACGATTCCTCCTTGGGACGTTAATTTCTTCAAGTTTGAAACATTAAGATGTTGAAGTGATCCCTAGATGGAATGAAAATTGAGTTGAGGTCTCGGTAAGCATCATTAACCTACAGGATACATTTATCAAGCTCCACTGAGATTGAGATTTACACTGGGGAATTATTTCGGAAAAGGTTATTTTTAGCAATCCATTCAAAATCATTTCGGTTGGGTTAGGTTAACCCTGCCATGACGCTCTTGATGGTCCAATAATATTTTTAAATATTTCTACGCGCTGAAAAAAAAACGACCTCTGTAACATATTCTCCCAAACATTTTCAGCACGAACCATGTACATTAGGGCGGGTTGATTTGCATGGATGAAAAAAAATTAAAAATCGTATTGCGAAAACGTAATCTACATAAAATTCTAAGAAAATTCTCCGAAGAAACCATGGGTCTAAAATCAAACCCTAATCCGCGCCCTAATTACTTTATTTATTTATAACACTTTAACAAGTCTTGTATTTTACTACCAATTCGCGTTGCTTACTTTACGTTGCTTACTGACCTCTCCATTCCAAAGACCTCCGCTATTTATACCAACTCACCATACTCAAATGAAGTTTTATCTAGCGAATTCAAGAACCTTCTAGTCGTTGTTGCTTTTCTTTGTAGAATCATCTCGAATGGTGGAGAATTATCTTAACTGAGGCGAATTCATGCTACTGGTTTAGCAAGCTGGTACGTTGTTACAATGCATACTTTCAGGCGCAGCACTAACCGCCTGTTATTTACATACTGTTAGTAGAGTCATTAACAGCAAGAAAAAGCTTTTACTTTTTCGTAACAGTATTATAGGTTATGCAATACAGGTTTTGTTTTGAGACTAATCAAAATATTCAATTCTCAAAACAGCAGTTGAACCCCAATTTGCATCTTCTCTGATTTGCGTTCTATATAAAAAATAGTAAGAGCACGTTTTACCTAAACTGCGTTTTGCATTCTGAAAACAATTTTTTGAGTGTAATTTTTGTTTTGTATTTCCAATATTTTTTATTAAATTATGAAAGAAATTTTTTTTTATCTATGTTCCTTATAAAATTATTAAATATAAAATTATATACAAACTCTTTTACTTGGGTGAATACGTTTTTAATGTAAAAAAATTTTTAGTGTATAAAAAATATAAAGTCCAAAAGAACTACCTTACAAAACAATTTTATGTCGAAAATTCGATTTCTTTTTGGAGAAAGCTATTTTTTCAAAAATTAATTTTTTTGGCAAAGGCAGGCATATAAATTTTCAAGTCGAGAGGCGCGGCTTAGGATTTGATTTTAGATACATAGTTTGTTCGGAGAATTTTCTTAGAATTTTATGTAGTTTACGTTTTTTCTCTACGATTCATCAACCTAAAAATCAACGCGCCCTAATGTACATGTTTAGAACATACTTCAACAATTCATATGCTTGCAAGTCCCAAACACACTTGTATTTAGATGGAAACAATAGTATTTTTACTGGCAAACATGTATTCTTTTACGTGGACACATATGCGTTCTTCATCCCAAACATCCATATAATTATGTGGAAGCATTCGTTTGTTTCCCCCAAACCTCCATATACTTACATACGTGGAAACTTGTGCGTATTTCCTCCCAAACGTAATAATATTTAGAAACGAATTAGTTTTTGAATTCAATAAATTTGTGTTATTTATTATAATTAGTATTATGAATATAAATCCACAATTATATATAATTACTACAAAAAAATAAATGATTGTAAACGGCCCTTTTTACAGTTACTTGCATTGAATGCATTATTTGTTTTTTTTTTCATGAAATGAGAATCTGCTGCTCTTTTGCTTCTCCTTTCTTTGTTGTCTCTCACGTTTCTGTATTCAGAAGGCTACAACTATGCGTTGGTTATCACTAGGCGTTGGTACACAAACAATATACATACTTATATAAAAATCTAGTTCATGCAATCCAAGCGTGTATAAAATACTTGTGTTTGTTTCAATATATATTTCACAAATGGACCGCCGTTCCGATTATCTCAGTAAAGCCTCGTACAGACAAAGGGCTTCACGTTTATTAACTTTCCAGTTTGTTTCCTCGAAATCGTTTCTCACTTTGAGAGCACACATACAAAACACAAGCACAAAAACCAAAGCAACATCACAAACCATTTAACCGTCCGAGCCTTCGTTTATTCTTTTTTTGATATCCCCTGTCCGATGAACCATTGGCGACTGAATATATGAAAGAAACTTCATCTTCAATTTACACACCCAGTCAGAATTATTTTTGAATCACTGACTGAGAGAATACTGCAAAAATACCTATACACATGTACATGATAGACTAACTCGTCGTCCAAGATCCAAGGGAATAAGGTCTCGAGGGAGCATAAACACTGCAACAAACACAGCTGCATTTGTATAACGAACACATATATATTTGGGTCTCAAAACACATATATTATAACATATTAATCACTGCGTCTCAAACATGTAATATTGAATAGCAAACACAATGTTTTTGTACACAAGTATATTATGTTTGCGACGAGTTCCAAATACACGTTATATTTGCATCCAAACAACAAAAAACGAAAGATTTTTCAGCTTGCACAAAAATTTTGTGTAGCAAATGTATTTGCAGACTATTATCCGATCCGTTAACCCGAGATGTTCTAAACTGGGTCTATGTCCATCAACTGCCTGATCTGGTCCCTGTCCCTGTCACACAACATGATATTCGCTGTTGTGCTCCTATCTGATGCACTGGTGCTTCATCTCGTGACCTATTGCTGGGCACACACCTAAGTCAGTAGATGGGTCTGTAGTCGTAGTTCCGGCTGAATCATAAGGAGTTCTATAGAATTTGCATGCAGTGTTCAAATTTCCTTAGTGTTCTCTAATGAATTTCTACTAGATGTCCCAAACACATCAACACACTTGTCTTGTTCCCATTAATGTTGCTTTACAGGATCTTTGCCACTCTGCTTCAGTCTGATCTATGCCGTCATCTTCTGTGGGTTATTTTTGATCATTGTTAAAGCTCGGCCATTATTTCCCCAAAAAGGCATATGTTTGCCACTTCGTGGCCTACTGGTTAAATAAGGTGCGTGATGCAGCAATTCGAACTTTAGTTCATTAATTTTGATCATCTTTACTTACTTTTATTGACTATTTTACAACCTCATGAGGTCAGACGTCTTACACATATTAATTAAACAAACAAATTAAACAAATTTCAACATATTCTTCCAACTGGCGATAAAAGGCGAAGTTCTCGCCAGTTGGTAACACCAAGGATACGGAGGGATTCTTCTGCCTGGTCTTTCCAGCGGAGTCTGGGTCGTCCTATTTTCCTGCTTCCATCGGGTACGTTATCAAAAATCTTTTGCGCTGGCTCATCTTCATTCATTCTGACAACATGGTCTAGCCAACGCAATTGGCCTAATTTGATTAGCCTAGATATATCCCCGTCAGAATATAGACTATACAGCTCTGCGTTCCATTGACGTCAGTACTCGCCGTTTTCTCTAACAGGACCATATATTCTACGGAGAATTTTTCTCTCGAAAACTCCCAGGTGTTTTTCATCCGCTTGCGATATGACCCATGTTTCGGAGCCATATGTCAAGACAGATAAAATGAGAGTCTGATATACCTGGACTTTTGTCCGTCGAGAGAGGGCTTTGTTCCTAAACTGCTTGCTGAGCCCAAAATAGCATCTATTTGCAAGCACAGTTCTCCTATTTATCTGCAGGCTGACGTTGTTGTCCTTTTTCACGGAGGATCCAAGGTAGACAAATTCAAAATTAAATCGGTTTTCAACGTTCAAGTGCGGACGAAGTCGAGAGGTTTCTCTAGTCGTTGACACCATCAATTTTGTGTTGCCCTCATTAACAGCAAGACCCACCTTCGCTGATTCCTTTTCGATTCTTGAAAATACTGCGGTAACCTTTCGCAAATTACGCCCAATAATGTCTATGTCGTCAGCATACGCCAGCAACATATGGCTTTTCGTGTTAATGGTCTTGTTCGTATTTACTGCAGCCTTTCTCATTATTAACTTCATTAAGATGTAGAAGAGATTGCACGAAAGTGTGTCCCCTTGTCTAAGTCCTCGCTTGGTTCAAAATGGTTCAGTGAGGTCTTTCCCCACTTTCACTGCTGATTTGGTGTTGGTCAGCGTCATTCTACAGAGGCGGATCAGCTTTGCCGGAATACCAAGTTCAGACATAGCTTCGTACAGTTTTCCCCGTATGGGGCTATCGAAAGCAGCTTTGTAATCGACAAAAATATGGTATGTATCGATTTATTTATTGTGGGTCTTTTCCAGGATCTGGCGTAGCGTTAATATTTGGTCAGTCGTGGACTTGCCTGGTCTAAAACCACAATGATAAGGTCCAATTAGGTTTTAATTTTTATCATCGCTATAGTGTATATGAGAACTGGAGCAATGTTTGGTGAAACAACACTTTGTTTTTGGCCAAATACAGCCTTTTTGCACTATTTAATCACTTGAACGCTGCAATAAATTAGCATAACCGTCTTGGCCTTCTTTCTTCTTTAAGATAAGGTATTCATTTCAGAATAGGTACTTTGTGTAAGAATATGAACAGGTAGTTTTTTCTTGAGAAAATGTAGAAACGTCACTTATTTAAGAAAATGTTCTATTTTAAATTTCTTTCACTTTAGGTTTTCTAAATGTACTTTTTATTGGGTTCAAAACTACAATATATAGTAAATTTTGGTTACAGGTTCCACCTAGAAAACTTCCCATTAAACAAGAAATTTCCCACCATATGTTAGTCGAGATACAAACCAAAGCAAAAGTACCCAATATAGTTGATAATACTAGGTTGTAGCATAATAGTGCTTAAAAAACCTTGTTTAATTTTTTCCCATTTATCCCCCATCCCGCAACATGCTAATAGGAACTTTGTTCCAAAAAATGGTTTCCCATTAAATCCCATGAAGGGATTAGAGAGAGCTTCTCACAACCAGTGAGCTGTGCGAGTTTTAGTTTAACACTAACTGATTGGGACCTACACTTTCCGAAGGGTATTTTCGGAAGCTTTTTAAGGTGTTCAGAGCATGGCGTGGACCGAACCCACGTTCACTTGCACAAGAGCCGCGAGCACTACTATTGTAACACCGTCGGCCACGATTTGTCAGTATTGAAGTAGATTTTTCGCTCGCTGTAACGATGAAGGTTGATTGCAAAGCCGAACCAAGTTAGTAGAGTTTGCAGGTGTAGTGCCGGGACTTGACTACGGAACAGCTCTAAAAATATTGGCGAGTTGTGGTCAGGGACAGTACTAGCTGTTGCGCGGAAGGAGAACCCATCACCCAGACCTATGGTAAATTTATAAATTATATGCATCTGAGCCAATCTACCTAAACTTGAGTTCATTCTGAAAATAACAATTCCGATCTTTTAACACAGAAGTGTACATCAGTCGAAATGGTGTTTCTTTAATCATTTGGTGGAAGAAGAACTTTTGAATTTCGACCTTAGAACTTGCAGTGCGCAGTATATTTACGGTTGACAATTGTTGAACATATTGACTAGGTTTCGTAGTCCTTTACCTATTTCGATAGCTTGTCATTTTCCATAACTTGTTAAATAATTGCTACACCTTGAAAAATTTGTGTTTTTTTGTTGTTTGGATGCAAACATAATGTGTTTTTAGCCTGTTCCAAATATAGTTTACTTGCGTCCAAACACATTGTGTTTGCTATTCAATATAACATGTTTGGGACACAATTGTTGATAGGTTATAATATATGTACATTGTACATATATGTGACCCAAATGCGGCTTTGTTTGTTGAAAACTGCTGAAACCAAAAACGTGACAGATATTAAAGAAACAAAAACCAGCAGATCTTCTATTCACAAAACAATACACGCAAATATGTACACGATTCCTGCAATATGTTGCTGGTTCGATTATTTTTCAGCGTGTACGATTATTTTCCAGCGTGCAGTCTACATTTAAACTGCCATTCATTTTGAGTTCCCCACTTATATCGTGTCCCTCTGTGTCGCAAAATGACCACTTCTACAACCTATGTGAAGGTCACATTACTCTTTTATAAACTATTTACGCCATGCCCCTTACTTGTCTTCCCGCCTCTCCAAATGACATCCTTTATAAACATTTATGTCACTCCCTCGGGTATCCAACGTGTTGGCTACACATTTTGATTTACACAATCAACATTTTTATGTTAATAAGTTTCTGCTGTTTTCATGGCTAATTTACAAGGATGTCTACATGATACCTGATGATGATGATGATGATGATGATGAGGACACTGCTGATGATAATGATGATAAATGAAGGCCATGACGCTGACAATGATGATGACGGTGATTCAGGATCCAAAAATGGCTACTCATTTTGATATGGTTAATTTTATGTTGTTGTAACATGTGTTTTTATGTTTTATAGTTGTTGTTATTTTGTGACACTCTTGACAAAATTTAATTTTATGTTGCAAATAGAAGGTCCTTTTGGATTCGAAATTGCGAAACTGCTCAACATGAAAGGAGTTAAAAGATGTGACATTACATTTTATGTTTATGGGTTAATTAAAAAATCTGGATAATGGCCAGCGGGGAAAGCTACAGATTACTTTGACTTATTTTTTTCGTTTTTATTCCGGGACTGTTTACGACATTTGGGAAAGAGCAAATATAAGGATAATTACACTGAAACCAGACATATGGTTTGTTGTTTATAAATACCGCGATTTTTCACCGAAAACCTTATCCATGCTATTTGATAGCGTTTTTTGAGATTGTTTATTTTTTTTGGGAAATACTTTCATTTTGCTGTTCCTCTTTAAAACGTAGTCATTGTAACAACCCTTAACTTGCTCCTAATTGCAATTCCCGTTTCTTATCCACACTCCAAATGAATTAGTTAACTGCAATTAACGTAAACTCTTAAAGGTTAACGTTTTAGGTGCGCCCCTTTATTGTTTTGCTTTCGAGAGTGCCACAATTTTACTCTTGTGGTTGGGGCAACGGAAGGAAATGAAAGCAATTTTCGGCATTTATTTTCTTTAAGTTTTCGTTTTTGGAACATTTCATTCCTTTTCATGCATTAAATAATACTTTGCTATGCAGTGTACAACAACAACAGCCGGTGCGATATGAACACAGTGGGTGCACGCAGAAAAATCTACCGTATTTTGTTGTTTGGAGTCAGATATAACGCGATTTTAGCTTGTCACAAATATAGTATACTTGTGTCCAAACACATTGTGTTTGCTATTCAATATTACATGTTGGAGACACAATGATTACACTATGCAACAAAATGAAAAAAGTTGATAAACCAGAAATGCCAACCCAATTTTTTGACGTAATTTAGCAGCCTTGTTATGAACAACAGTAACAATAAATTTTGAATGGTAAAGTTTTTTTTAAATTTTTTTTAAAAAATTTCTTGTTTTTCAAAATGGTACGTTCATTTTATTTGAATTTTCTAAGGATTCCCTCTATCGATTTTCAGGAAATCTATCTTAAAAAATTGTCCATAAAAATACCTTTGAAATGAGTGAAAATATTTCAAATCAGAATGCTTGGTTGAGAACTTATTGAATTAACATTTCAAATTTTGCATTTTTTTTTGTGCAAAAAATCAAATACTTTTCATTTTTATTTTATCATTGTGATTGATTGTGGCATTTGCTGTGTGGCTTGTGGCGACGTCCTGTTGGAACCACATGTCCTCCAAGTCCATATTATCCAAGTGGGGCCAAAAATATTCGGTTATCATTGAACGGTAGCGATTCGCCTTCACAGTAATGTGCCGGTCTTGATCATCACGGAAGAAGTACGGCCCAAAGACGCCGCAGACCCATAAACCGCACCAAACCGTAATTTTTTCGGGATGCAATGATGACTCATAGATTACGTATGGATTGCTGTCTGACCAATAACGCATATTTTGCTTATTGACGAAGCCATTCAGCCAGAAATGAGCCTCATCGCTGAAGATGATTTCCGATGATTTTCCGCTCTTAAAGTTGAGACTCCAAATTTCGGTAGTAAATTTTAATAATTTCGACTCGTTGTTGGCTCGTATATCTTTCCATGATGAAATGGCAAACCTTACTGAAGAGATATGTCAAAAGAGCGGGAAAAAATATGGCGTCGTTTGCTGTCCCTATCGATTTACTTTTGTAGCGTCTCTGTTGAAAAACCCGTTAAATTTCCGTACCCAATTGAATTGTAATGACAGTATAAAGTACATTCAAAAATTGAGGGGTCGATTATCGATAGCAGCCGAACGTCAGTTGCGTTGCCAGTTGCCGAAAGAGTATTACGTATGGCAACTGGCAGCTGACAGCTGGCCACTACAGGTGCTTGATAGTGCTTTATTGGTAACCACACATTTTTGGTTGCTGTATAGTTTTTAAAACAAAACAAATCGTTCAGCTGAATGATAAGGAATCAAAAGCTGTGGTTCTAAAGGAAATCCTAATTTTTTGTTGTCAAATTGTAATGTTTATTATAATTTATATATAATACAATATTACTTATATAAAATAGAACCTAGTGCCGAAAAAAAATTGCCGGAACTCGGGCGCAGCTCAAAACTTGATAAAAAATTTCAAAAAAAATAAGAATAGGAAAAATAAATTTTTTTGTTTTTGTCAGAGGGTCCAAAATACGGGTCTAGTTAGAAACGGATAGAAACAGGGGATAGTGTCAAAATCCCGAATATCAAAATCCCGAATTACCAAAATCCCGAATTTTTGAAAAGGCCGAAATGTCATAAACCCGAATTTTAAAATCCTAAATTACAAAATCCCGAATTAAAATCCCGAATTTCGAAAAATTCCGAATTATTGAAAATCATCACAATATAATTTTTTTTTATTAATCAATTTATATCTAGAAGTCAAGATTTTGCTATGGCTTTTAAATATTCTGTTTTATCCATAAATTCTATGTTATTCAATACAGCCTTTAAATTTTGGGTTTTTGAACAATTTTTGTTGTTGCGGGGTTCAACGTTCCCCGATTAAAGTTTTTCGATTGCCAATTTAGCAATAATAGCTCTTTAGCCAGATTTTCGATTAGACGTCTATGCCAAGCCTCGACAGAGTTTTGGGTGCGTGGGAAGTTTTCTTCTACCATGTCACAGACCGACCACAACTCGGTATCATACCGTCCTTCAATGTAATTGGAATTTATCCAAGGAGCTATTTTTTTCGCAGCTTTATCTGCAAAGTTGCGGTATAAGACTTCATAATATTCAGGGATTTTGGCTTCCGGCACAAAAGCAAGAGCCCCTATCATCCGAACTTGCAAGCTAAATTCTACTGAGTTATCATACTTAGTTCATAAGTCCTCCTTCCGAATCTTGTGCCAAATTATTTGGCCAAAGTGGAACTGACATCCTTTGAACTCAGCACACGGGAAATATTCTTTTGCAGCTTTTTCAAAATCCGAAATTAGTATGTTCCATTCGCAAGGTAGTTTGGTAAGACTGAAGAAAAGTTTTCGAATAGGCCTCTGCGGTCTTGCGACTCATTAAGCAGAAGACGAATGTAACCATGAATACTAAAAAGTTGAGTCATAATCAAAGTCACAACATGGACCGTGTTTTTGTTTGCCTTTATTTGATATGAAAATTTGCAGACTCATTTTGTATTTTTTTTTTGTGAAAAATTAGCGACGTTTTTTATTTTGAAATAAATATTTCCGTATGCGAACTAAGACTAAATAATTTATTTATAGATTTTAAAATATCCCGAATAATTGTACAGTGCGATTTTTAAAACCAAAACTGTACAATTATTCGGTATTTTGAAATTCGGGATTTTGAAATTCGGGATTTAGTAATTCGGGATTTTGTTTTCGGGATTTTGTGTTCGGGATTTTGTAATTCGGGCATATGACCCCAACCCTAGAAACTCTGTGTTCTCAAATTATAGATATATTGATCACCTGTCCTCGAAAATATTCTACTGCTAATATGCAGCTGTTATCCGCCCGATATTGCTTTCTGGTTGACCGTATTGGCCAGAGAATGACAATGGTGGGTATCATGGGTGCCCTTCGCACAAACCCTACCGAGGGTTTGGGGGTTATGCTCCACATATGTATAACCCGTAAATTTGCTGGAAAGGAAAATGACTAAAGTGTCGGGAATCTGCCAAAGACATTCTTTGCGATGGATCACCAGCTCATATGGGCATGGGACGATTCTAAGGAATCTGCGGCTGTGCACAATAGGAGTCGATTATGACACCCCATTCTGTCTTTGAGGTTCTAGAAACATTTTAGTCTTCTATATTGTTGGCTCCAAACTGGATTGCAAAGTAGGGTTTGTAATCTATGCTAAAGAGCTGGGTTTAGACCTTGTACAAAGGATACCAGATCATTCTAATGACTTTGAGGCTTAATGCATAACAATCGGAGATGCAGCTCTTTGTCTGGGTCGAAACGTCATCACCACCTGGCGTTTCTACATCTATTCTGAGAATCTGTATTCCTAACCTCAAGAACAGACGCACATCTGCACCATGCAGTTCCATATTCAACTTATATGGGAGCCAAGGCAAACAAACATTCCATAAATCTGTTGACCTGGTGGCTTCAAACTGAATTGCAAAGTAGGGTTTGTAATCTATGCTAAACCTCTGGGTTTAGACCTTGTACAAACGCTGCCAGATCATTCTAATGACTTTGAGGCTTAATTCATGACAATCGGAGACCGAGCCCTTTGTCTGGGTCGAAACGTCATCACCACCTGGGGTTTCTACATCTATTCTGAGAATCTGTATTTTTTCAAAATCCGAAATTAGTATTTTCCATTCGCAAGGTAGTTTGGTAAGACTGAAGAAAAGTTTTCGAATAGGCCTCTGCGGTCTTGCGACTCATTAAGCAGAAGACGAATGTAACCATGAATACTAAAAAGTTGAGTCATAATCAAAGTCACAACATGGACCGTGTTTTTGTTTGCCTTTATTTGATATGAAAATTTGCAGACTCATTTTGTATTTTTTTTTTGTGAAAAATTAGCGACGTTTTTTATTTTGAAATAAATATTTCCGTATGCGAACTAAGACTAAATAATTTATTTATAGATTTTAAAATATCCCGAATAATTGTACAGTGCGATTTTTAAAACCAAAACTGTACAATTATTCGGTATTTTGAAATTCGGGATTTTGAAATTCGGGATTTAGTAATTCGGGGTTTTGTTTTCGGGATTTTGTGTTCGGGATTTTGTAATTCGGGCATATGACCCCAACCCTAGAAACTCTGTGTTCTCAAATTATAGATATATTGATCACCTGTCCTCGAAAATATTCTACTGCTAATATGCAGCTGTTATCCGCCCGATATTGCTTTCTGGTTGACCGTATTGGCCAGAGAATGACAATGGTGGGTATCATGGGTGCCCTTCGCACAAACCCTACCGAGGGTTTGGGGGTTATGCTCCACATATGTATAACCCGTAAATTTGCTGGAAAGGAAAATGACTAAAGTGTCGGGAATCTGCCAAAGACATTCTTTGCGATGGATCACCAGCTCATATGGGCATGGGACGATTCTAAGGAATCTGCGGCTGTGCACAATAGGAGTCGATTATGACACCCCATTCTGTCTTTGAGGTTCTAGAAACATTTTAGTCTTCTATACTGTTGGCTCCAAACTGGATTGCAAAGTAGGGTTTGTAATCTATGCTAAAGAGCTGGGTTTAGACCTTGTACAAAGGATACCAGATCATTCTAATGACTTTGAGGCTTAATGCATAACAATCGGAGATGCAGCTCTTTGTCTGGGTCGAAACGTCATCACCACCTGGCGTTTCTACATCTATTCTGAGAATCTGTATTCCTAACCTCAAGAACAGACGCACATCTGCACCATGCAGTTCCATATTCAACTTATATGGGAGCCAAGGCAAACAAACATTCCATAAATCTGTTGACCTGGTGGCTTCAAACTGAATTGCAAAGTAGGGTTTGTAATCTATGCTAAACCTCTGGGTTTAGACCTTGTACAAACGCTGCCAGATCATTCTAATGACTTTGAGGCTTAATTCATGACAATCGGAGACCGAGCCCTTTGTCTGGGTCGAAACGTCATCACCACCTGGGGTTTCTACATCTATTCTGAGAATCTGTATTTTTTCAAAATCCGAAATTAGTATTTTCCATTCGCAAGGTAGTTTGGTAAGACTGAAGAAAAGTTTTCGAATAGGCCTCTGCGGTCTTGCGACTCATTAAGCAGAAGACGAATGTAACCATGAATACTAAAAAGTTGAGTCATAATCAAAGTCACAACATGGACCGTGTTTTTGTTTGCCTTTATTTGATATGAAAATTTGCAGACTCATTTTGTATTTTTTTTTTGTGAAAAATTAGCGACGTTTTTTATTTTGAAATAAATATTTCCGTATGCGAACTAAGACTAAATAATTTATTTATAGATTTTAAAATATCCCGAATAATTGTACAGTGCGATTTTTAAAACCAAAACTGTACAATTATTCGGTATTTTGAAATTCGGGATTTTGAAATTCGGGATTTAGTAATTCGGGGTTTTGTTTTCGGGATTTTGTGTTCGGGATTTTGTAATTCGGGCATATGACCCCAACCCTAGAAACTCTGTGTTCTCAAATTATAGATATATTGATCACCTGTCCTCGAAAATATTCTACTGCTAATATGCAGCTGTTATCCGCCCGATATTGCTTTCTGGTTGACCGTATTGGCCAGAGAATGACAATGGTGGGTATCATGGGTGCCCTTCGCACAAACCCTACCGAGGGTTTGGGGGTTATGCTCCACATATGTATAACCCGTAAATTTGCTGGAAAGGAAAATGACTAAAGTGTCGGGAATCTGCCAAAGACATTCTTTGCGATGGATCACCAGCTCATATGGGCATGGGACGATTCTAAGGAATCTGCGGCTGTGCACAATAGGAGTCGATTATGACACCCCATTCTGTCTTTGAGGTTCTAGAAACATTTTAGTCTTCTATACTGTTGGCTCCAAACTGGATTGCAAAGTAGGGTTTGTAATCTATGCTAAAGAGCTGGGTTTAGACCTTGAACAAAGGATACCAGATCATTCTAATGACTTTGAGGCTTAATGCATAACAATCGGAGATGCAGCTCTTTGTCTGGGTCGAAACGTCATCACCACCTGGCGTTTCTACATCTATTCTGAGAATCTGTATTCCTAACCTCAAGAACAGACGCACATCTGCACCATGCAGTTCCATATTCAACTTATATGGGAGCCAAGGCAAACAAACATTCCATAAATCTGTTGACCTGGTGGCTTCAAACTGAATTGCAAAGTAGGGTTTGTAATCTATGCTAAACCTCTGGGTTTAGACCTTGTACAAACGCTGCCAGATCATTCTAATGACTTTGAGGCTTAATTCATGACAATCGGAGACCGAGCCCTTTGTCTGGGTCGAAACGTCATCACCACCTGGGGTTTCTACATCTATTCTGAGAATCTGTATACCTGACTTCAAGAACAGCCGCACATCTTCGCCATGCTGTTCCATATTCAACTTATATGGGAGCCAAGGCATATAAACATTCCATAAATCTGTTGACCTGGTGGCTCCAAACTGGATTGCAAAGTAGGGTTCGCAATTTATGCTAAAGAGCTGGATTTAGACCTTGTACAAATGCTACCAGATCATTCTAATGACTTTGAGGCTTAATTCACGACAATTGGAGACGGAACCTTTTGACCTGGGGTTTCTACATCTATTCTGAGAATATGTATTCCTGACCTCAAGAACAAGCGCACATCTGCACCATGCAGTTCCATATTCACCATATATGGTTGGCAAGGCATATAAACATTCCATTAATCTGTTGACCTGGTGAGATTAGGGGCTACCTCACTTCTTCCACTGAATATGGAGCATGAGTGTATGCCCCTTTCTGCATGCAACCTCATGCTTAAAATCTAAGCTCTCAAACATGCTAGATGGGCGATGGTCCTGATGCCGAAATTGCAGGATCACCAGAGAAATAAGGCCATGTTTTGACCTGAATCGTACAATAAACTTGGTATCCATTGCTAGACAAAATATTTCGTTGCTAGTGTCGTAGCTGTGATCACTGGGCACTGTTAAATAGCCAGACTTGCGTCTAGACTTGGAATCTCAGCACATGATTACTGCACAAGTTGTGAGGATGAAGAAGGCATATGCTACTGCTGACCTTTTTATGAGTAAGAGACAATATCTAGGATCTTACTTCATGTTGGATCTTACAGACATTCAGCGAGTTAAGCCGAATCCTCTTAAGAACAGATTAATACTTGGTTCGCCAAGGACTAATGTATGTCAGTTCTTCAGCCACATCCTAGAATATGGGTACGATTTATCATTGAATGCGTTTATAGCAATATCCATAAAATAAACAATGAAGTCGTTTAAAATCAAATACATATATTGTTTAACAATAAAATATTATCCTTTTATAGTTTTTCTAAATTGTTACAGATTTTTATAATAAAGTCAATCACAGATATCATAAAGACTTAATTAAAAATAAAAGAATCTTACAAAATGTAAAGTTTCAATTTCGACATAAAAACTGGAACCGGTTATTACCCGATTTTTACCCTTCGATTTAGCCGAAAACCGGCTTTTCCAAAATTGGTTAATTCGAAGAAACCTACATCCGACATTTCGGTTTTGTACACGCTGAAAAATAACGGCGTCTCTAACATATTTTCCCATACATATTCTGCAGGAACTACGTATATATTTGGAACACACTTCAAACATTCAAATGTTTGCAAGTCCCAAACATACTCGTATTTTAATGCAAACAGTTTCATGTTTTTTATACGTGGAAACATATGCGGTCTTCATCCCAAACATCCATATACTTACGTGGAGGCATTCGTGTGTTTCCCCCAAACCTACATATACTTACGTGGAAACCTATGCGAATTTCCTCCCAAATATAATAGTATTTAGAAAATAATTACTCTTGGATTTCAATACGTATGTATTATTTATTATAATTATTCAATTAATTTTAACACTATAAATCCACATTTAAAAATAATTAATACGAAACATTAATAGATTTAAAACGGCGCATTTTACATGTATTTGCATTGAATGCATTATTGTTTTTTTTTTCATGAAATGACAATCTGCTGCTCTTTTGCTTCCCCTTCCTTTGTTGTTGCTCACGTTTTTGTTTTCAGAAGGTTTCAGCTATGCGTTGGTTATGACAAGCGAGGATTAATTGCTTGTGTTTTTTTAGTACAATTATTTCACAAATCGTCCGTCGTTCCGATTTTCTCAGTAAAGGCTCGGACAGACAAAGGGCTTCACGTTGTTGCCCTTTCCTGTTTCTTTCCTCAAAATCGTTCTCACTTTGGTGGCACACATTCATATATACGAAACACATACACAAAAACCAAAGTAACATCACAAATCATTTAACCGTCCGAGCTTTCTTTTATTCTTTTTTCACTGGTCAAGCGCTTTTGATATCCTCTGTCCGATGAACCATTGACGACAGAATACATGAAACTAAAACCCAATCATCAGGCAAAATAAGAAACACTTCATCTGCAATTTACACGCACATTCAGGAATATTTATGACTCACTGACTGAGAAAATAATGCAAAAATACAGATATACAATTACAAGATAGTCTCTCTCTCGCTGTTCCACTTTTATTATCTTGCTCTCGCGAGAGCATATACAGTGCAACAGACACAGCTGTAGTTGCATCACAAACATAAATATATGTGGGTCGCAAACACATATATTATAACATATTAATGATTGTGTCTCAAACAAGTAATATTGAATAGGAAACACAATGTGTTTGGACACAAGTATATTAAATTTGCGACAAGCTCCAAACAGACTTTATAGTTGAATTCAAACAACAATAACATACAGATTTTTCAGCGTGTAATACTCTAGTTGCTATTCCTAATAATTAGGAAATTGACCTGGCTGATGCTGTGCACAGTTAAAATCTTAGGAAATATGAGCTGCTATTGTTATAGTTGTAATATGTGCTGTTACATGTTAGAGAATGGTTCTGTCTGTTGGTGTTGTAGCATGTGGAATGTCGCCTTGCGGTTGTTATCCAAAATTCGAATTGTCAGTTACATCCATTAGTTAATTTTTGGGAAATTAAGCTCTTTGTTAGTAGAAAATATTCTGATTGTGGTTGTGTGTAGTTTAAAGTTTCATGCATATTGTGGTTACGTGTGTTGTAAATCAGGACAATGTCATTAATTGACCGAATATAAAAAATATTAAACCAAATCGCTGCATCATTCGACGGCGTAAAGGTCTAGTATGGAACATTATTTTGTCTTCAATTATTCTTTTTAGCCTTGTTCTATTTATCGTTAATAGAACAAGGTTATTTGTAAGCAATGATAATGATGCTCTTTATTTATGCTGTAGAAAACAAAACACTTTACAATAAGTCTATACTCAATAATTACTTTTAACGCTTTGGCAATTACTCGACGAAGCATACTTTTGCACGGTTCAACACAAACTGTCTAGAAATGCATCATTCTTCTATTTATATCAGTTACACCGCTCATCAACGCTTCGTTCAGCCATTTTCTGAACCTCGCAACAATTAATCCACAACAATTCTTTAGCCAATTCATCAACCGTTCGTGGTGAGATCGTAAATGGTGGCTTTCAACTTACATCCATGATAGACATTACATTTTACAATTTTAATCTGCCCACAGCCAGAAGACTTAAACTGCAACACTGAACTCAGTCGCTCATTAAAATTCAAATGTCGCTTTAACATACTACAGATGTCCCCTGTGATTCAAATGTTGGATCAAGTAAAAATTTGAAGCAGTTTTCATCATAATATTTTGACCAACTCTAATACTGAATTTTTTCTATCGATCTGTTTTTTGTTTAAAGGATCTGAGACCCTCAATCCCCATATATTCCACGTATTACATTTGCTGCAATATTATGTTATAACTTCAGGATAAGGAGATACCTGCAATAAAAAGAAAATTTTTTTTATTTCCCAAAACATTTGTAACCAAACTATAATACATTTCGCCCAATGTGCCGCAGGCACAATGTGTTTTAAATGGCAGTTGCACCATGACAGTTACTTGTTCACCAAAAGTTTGCGGTTTAAAAGTGGAGGGGAACGCAGCAACAACCAACTATTTTGCTGTTTCTAAAGCAGCGCCTAACAGAAACTTCTCGTCCTGTTATTTATACCAGAACCCGCTAATACATGTGTGTGATTATGAAGGGTACATTGTCCCCTATTGTTTGATTAACAAACACGTTGGTAACGAAACGTCCTAGATGAAGTCGACAAAATAGAAAGCGCAACGAGTAGTTTGAGACAGGATTACAGCAGACGGACTGAGATGGAAGTTTATGAAAATCTTGTTAAAAGAATGAAAAGGAAAATGCATTAACAATAGAAAAGTTGCTTGTTTGCTTTGCGTGGTGGTAGAAAATTATAAATAAAAGTTTTTCCCCCTATTTCCTTAAGAATGTGTATATAGATTAAAGCATAAATACAAAAGTTAAATAGGGAACATCTTAGGTGGAAAGACTCATTAAAAGATATGCATATAATGTTATTGTTGTACATTAAAATATTAGAACATCTAAGAACCGGTTTGAATGCAAATACCTCGGGGTTTGCATAATGTGGCTGCACAAAGTTTAGCCTAGAGCAATGCTTTGCCTACTTTTAGGCGATTATTTAGACGATGTTTAGGTCGGGTTTAAAATCCCCCTATTATAGTGATAACCATTCATAAATCTTCGGCAATTGATACGCTTAGTTCAATGAGGACCATTGTGTAACCACGGGACTTTATGTTTTGTGCCCATCGTTAAACATATAAATTGGCCAGGTATGATTAACCAGCTTTCGAACTAGATATTACTCCATTCCGACTTTCCAGGAAAAATAGGGTGTTATTTGTTCCTGCCGAACCATTCACAAGAGACCTCCGGTGCTCTCTTCCTTCTCTTCATCCCCACAGCTACTACAGGCGAAATTCTAGGTTTGAACGCATGTCAGTTACAAGTGATCATAGCTACTAGCGTTGGTAGCATTAGATAGTTTTTCGAACTATTCTAATCATAACTCGATCTAAAATTGTCGGCGGTCCTGCAGACCATCTGTGTGAGAGTTTCGGCATCAAGAATGTGCTTCAAAGTAAAAAGGGAGTCATACCCACATAATCTGGATCTGCTCTATCGTTCAGCGGAATGTCCTAGTGCTCCGATACTCATATCAGTTGGAGAGGATACCGTAGTGATAGGCCATCGCAATAAGAGACGCACTTTGGTGGTAGGGAGTTTTTTATAAAATAGATTGATAAAATTTTGTAGCAGCCTGACTGTCGGATTAAAAATTGATACCATTTGCGGCAAAGTTTCGGCCCAGCCAGATTCTCCGATTGCCACGATTTCTGCCTGGAAAGTCTTACAATGATCTGGCAGACTTTGGGCAAGGTCTAGTATCTACCTGCTAAAACACTCAGAGCTCTGTAAATCGAAAAGGTAATATTGTTTGCCAATAAAGGATTTATTTATTGATACAATACAAATTAACCAAATTGTCCTTATCATAGTAAAAGCCAAAATACCTTATATTACCTGGCTTGCGTCCCATCCAACGTTATTTTGAGAGGTTTCTATTAAATGTATACGCTGAAAAATTTTTCTTTTTTTTTTGTTTGGATGCAAATGTAACGCGTTTGTAGCTTATCGCAAATATAGTGTACTTGTGCCCAAACACATTGTGTTTGCTAGGCAATATGACATGTTTGGGGCACAATGATTAATAGGTTATAATACATGCACCCAAATGTGGTTTTGTTTGTTGAAAACTGCTGAAAACACGTTTGTCTGTCACCATAAAGAAAAAAGCAGAAGATCTGCAATTCACGAAAGCATTGCTTGCAAACATGTGCATGGTTCTTGCAATATATTGCTGGGGCCGATATTTTTCAGCGTGTAGACTTGGGCGTCTTGTAAGCCCATTCTAATACAGATTGCCACATATCCTTTCAAAATCGTTTCGTGACTCTAAAGTAAACAACGCACAGTGATCTTTGAATTTTTGAGATGTAAACTTCGTGGCCGCCGGTGGTGCAGTAGTTAGTGTGCGCGGCTCTTTTAGATGAGAACGTGGGTTCGATACCTGCTCTACCCACATTACATTTCTTTTGACGACGGTCATCTCGCTTAGTGATGGCGACACTATCGAGTACTGAGCCAAGAAAAAGCAAGAAAAACTGTAGGTTCCAATCAGTAAGTGTAAAACTATAAAGGGCACACCTCACTGATTGTGACAAGCTGTCCCCTATTCCTTCATGGGATGTGATCGGAAATATTTATTTATTTACGGGGCCATTACACGCTGAAAAATAATGGCCCCAGCAACATATTGCAGGAACCATGTACATTTTTGCAAGCATTGTTTTCATGAACAGAAGATCTGATACTTTTTGTTTCATTAATCTTTGCCATGTTTTTATTTTCAGCAGTTTTAAGCAAACAAAGCCACATTTGGATCACAAACACATATATTATAAACTATTAATCATTGTGTCCCAAACATGTTATATTAAGTAGCAAACACAATGTGTTTGGACATAAGTATACTATATTTGCAACAAACTAAAAACACGTTATATTTGCATCCAAACAACTAAAAAGCAAAAATTGTTCAGCTTGTGTGACGCTACTGATCCTAGACATAAGGTAAGGCTTCAAACTGAGTTTAATACCTAGATATCTTGAAATTGACTCAATATACGGAACCTTCTAGTACCAACCAAAGAGTATTAGCTCGGGTTTCTCCTAACTTGCTCCTAGTGCATTATTCGTGATCTACAAAGGGAGTCTCCAGATAAAGCCGTGCATCACATCACTTCACGTATTTTCCCTGTACTGTCATTGTCCCTGTACTGTCATTCAGCAGCCGTATTTCTCCTGCTCAAGAAAAGCATTATCCTTTATAAAATTTCAAAAATACAGTAAAGGGCACCAATTTTGTCCGAATTTATTTCCAGCCCATTCTCCTGATATAGCTCTGAATGACATATTAAACATGTATTTCCTGTGTGCTGTAATCGCTAGGTCATCAGCCTGGTCGCTCCTGCCCAAGCAAACTATTATCCTTTGGTAAATTTCATAGGTGTGGTGAGAGTACTACATTTCTAGTTAGGTTCATGTTATCCAGGACGATGTCCAGTGTATTCGCGTAAGTTAGCCATAGTTCAAATCAATAATCTACTGGTCAACAGAGACTATATATAGGGCGATCTCAATGCTACCCATAAGACCAAAGCCAGTGTTCTGAATTTCATTGGAATAGCTCCATAATTTTGAACTTGTGTAGGCTAAAGGCAACTAGCAAATAGTAAAAAGTAAATAGCAAAGACAAACTAGCAAATAGAAAATAGTTCATAGCAAAATCAAATGGTAAACAACAAACAACACATAGGAAATAAGGTTATATATAAAATAGCAACTAGAGAATAGCAAATAGCAACTAGGAAATATCAAATAGCAGATAGCAAATAACAAATACCAAAACGCAAATATTATATTGCAAATAAATGTGAATATGGACGTAAATAGCTAATATCACCTAGCAAGTACAGAATGGCAGATAACAAATAGCAAAACCAAATATCAAATTCTAAATAGCAAATAGGAAAGAACAAATAGCATATTAACATAAAATATGAATAAGATATATGGATTATAATAAAAAAAATATATTTGTAATTAACAAATAGCACCTAGCAAATATAGAATAGGAAATAGCAAGTAGGAGATGGCAGATAGCAAAGCTAAAATGTCATAGTGGAAATAAATATTAATATAAATAGCCAAATCTCAAATAGAGACTAGCAGATAGAAAATAGCAAATAGCAAATAGTAAATAGCAAATAAAAAAAAAAATAGTAAATAGTAAATAGCAAATAGTAAATAGCAACTAGAATATGGCAAATAACATACAACAATTAGCAAATAACATATAATAAATAATAAATAGGCATATGACTATCAAGTAGCAAATATAAAATAACACATAGTTAGCAATAGCAAAAAGCAAATAAAAAAACAGGAAATGGCACATAGCAAATAGTAAATTGGAAATTGTACACAGTAAATAGTAAAGAGTAAATAGTAAATAGTAAATAGTAAATAGTAAATAGTAAATAGTAAATAGTAAATAGTAAATAGTAAATAGTAAATAGTAAATAGTAAATAGTAAATAGTAAATAGTAAAGAGTAAATAGTAAATAGTAAATAGTAAATAGTAAATAGTAAATAGTAAATAGTAAATAGTAAATAGTAAATAGTAAATAGTAAATAGTAAATAGTAAATAGTAAATAGTAAATCGTAAATAGTAAATAGTAAATAGTAAATAGTAAATAGTAAATAGTAAATAGTAAATAGTAAATACGAAATAGTAAATACAGTGCTGTCTGGGTAGAGTGAACCCCCGATGCAATGAACACCCCGTTGGAGTGAACACCAGAATGATTACATTGACTACTCTGTAGAGTGAACAGTCATGAACCTCGATTGAGTGAACATACTTTATAGCATAAGGGTATCGAATGGGCAGAGGCTAATACAACAAATTTCGCGAATATACAAGCACTACATTGCCTTCGCGATCAAGCAGTCCAAATATCGGTACGGAACCCAAAAAAACAAACAAATATTACCAATTTTTTCCAGGCTGAAATTTAAACTTCAATATTACACACAAATAAATAAAATGTATAACCTATAAATGGATTTAAAATGCATTTTTAAATAAAAAAAATTGAACCTTGATTTAGTGAACAACCTGGGTATTATGAAATCGCCCTGCAAAAATTAGTTCACTCTACCCAGACAGCACTGTAGTAAATAGTAAATAGTAGATAGTAAATAGTAAATAGTAAATAGTAAATAGTAAATAGTAAATAGTAAATAGTAAATAGTAAATAGTAAATAGTAAATAGTAAATAGTAAATAGTAAATAGTAAATAGTAAATAGTAAATAGTAAATAGTAAATAGTAAATAGTAAATAGTAAATAGTAAATAGTAAATAGTAAATAGTAAATAGTAAATAGTAAATAGTAAATAGTAAATAGTAAATAGTAAATAGTAAATAGTAAATAGTAAATAGTAAATAGTACATAGTAAATAGTAAATAGTAAATAGTAAATAGTAAATAGTAAATAGTAAATAGTAAATAGTAAATAGTAAATAGTAAATAGTAAATAGTAAATAGTAAATAGTAAATAGTAAATAGTAAATAGTAAATAGTAAATAGTAAAAAATAAATAGTAAATAGTAAGTAGTAAATAGTAAATAGTGAATAGGGAATATCAAATAGTAAATAAATAATAAACAGTAAATAGTAAATTTTAAATAGTAAATAGTAAATAGTACAAAATAAATAGCAAATAGTAAATTGCATATCGCAAATAGTAAATAGTGAATAGTAAATAGTAAGTTTTAAATAGTAAATAGAAACTATTAAATAGTAAATAGGAAAGAGGAAATAGAAAACAGTAAATAGTAAATAGGAAAGAGGAAATAACAAATAGCAAGTAGGAAATGAATATGAATATAATAGCAACGCATAGATAATTGCAACTAGCTCCTAGAAAATAGCAAAAGCAAATAGCAGATAGAAAATATAAACTAGCCAATAGTAAATAGCAAATATCAAATAGTAATCTGCAATTACCAAATGGCGAATATTAACTATGAAAGAGCAAAGAGCAAGTATTAAATAGCTAATAACAAGTTGGAAGTGACAAATAGCAAACAACAATACTATTCAATAAATTCAAGAAAAATATCAATGTTATACTTTATACCAATATCAATCCCCATTATATTGGCTCGGGACAAAATTAAAAACTTTGACATCTCCAACTAAAATTTTAACTCAGATTAATATTTTCCGTCATATATAGGCATTTTTCTTTCTTAACAACTTTGTAGTAACCTACATCCATAAGCTCCCTGTTTGTATGATAATAATAGAGCAAAATTTTTTCCAGTTCTATTAATCCCTTTCTATTTCGCATTCTACTCAAAGCAGGATTCTTTATATTTGCCTGATTATGATAAACTGCTTCTACTACTACCACTGCTAATAGGCAACATCAACTGGAGTAGAATAAGAGCAGGCAACTATTTAAGCCCAATCTATGTGAGTAGTGATTATCAGGCTTATTGTTGTTATTCTACTTGCGTTTTCTAACTTTTTCCCCAACTGCAAAGTTTTTCCTTGATATAACTAACGTCCATGGTATCGAGCGCGGGTAAACGTATTTTTAATTAGACGATGTTTTTGAGCCCAAAACAAAAACAAAGAAGCGGGACGATAGTGCTTGTGCCTTCACTGCTATGCTGTGGTAGGGACATGTTGTTAGCACGTTTCGATGTTTTAGTGTTTAACATTAATTTTCCCTCGTCTACGTCGTCCATACATTGGCTTTCATCATCACCCGTTCGGCGCTATTATGATAACAACATAAAACTGAGTTTATTGCGAGAAGAAGACGGAGAGTCAGACGAAGAAGGCATAAACAAAAGCGTCTTTAACCCATAATTCACCAATTAAACGTTTATAATATTCACACTAACCTCTGACACTCCCACCCTTAACGACCTCGTACAAATGTTGCACCCAAGCTGGGAAATGTTATCACCCCTCACCCTTGAACACTCCTTAGTAAACAAAGTCACTTAACTCGCCTGGCTCTTCTGTTCGTCCTCTGCTATTCCTCTACGTTTCGCTCTATTTAATTGTCAGCGCAGCCAGGAGCCCGCAGTTGTTTTTTTCTTTTTACAAATTCTCCTTCATCCGAAAAATGTCAATGGTTGTTAAGTTCGTTCCAACAACAAAAGAATGTATTAAATTTAATTTAGGAACGATTTTGATTCATAATTTTTCTAACATTTCCTTTTCCCTCCTGCGGTGTGTTACCTAAGTCACAGCGTTTTTTTTTTTGTATATTGTGATTCTCTTTCAATTTCTTCAAGAATTTGTTTGGAATAGTTTCGGGCAGAAGTATTTTAAAAATGTTTCATTATTTATTTTGTCTTCCTGCCTCCAAGTTGGGTTCAAGTGCTGTTGTCTTTTAAGTTAGTTACAAAAAATGTGTGCGAAATATTTTCTTCCTCTATGTCTACATCCATTCTTCGTCAGGGGGTGGGGTGGGTAGAATCGTCTTCAGACTCATCTCTATTACACTTGTTTAAGTACTACCCCACGCAGTCCTTGTTGATTGGGATAATTTAAGCTCAAAATTATGCAAGTAGTAGCATGGTAATATTGAAAGATAAAGTGAAGAGAAGGTAAGAAGGAAACAGTCTTGGATAGAGTGAAATGTGGGAAGAGGATGCAAATGGTTTAGAAAAAATTATCTGGTAGCAAAGAGCAATATCAATTCTAAATAGCAAATACCAACCAGCTAATAGCTACTAGTAAACAGCAAATACATAGAGCAACATCAGTTCCAAATAGCAAATATCAATCACGCAATACAAAATAGCAATTATAAAATAGCAAAAAACTAATAACAAATAGGAAATAACTAATATCAAATAGAAAATGCAAATATTAATTAATAAATTTGATATACGAAACTTCAAATATCAAATATGAAACAAGAAACTGGAAAATTTGAAGTAGGATACAAAATTAGTTAATAGCATCAACAAATAGCAAATACCAAATAGCAAAAGCCAAGGGCAAATAGCAATCAACCAATAACAAATATAAAATAGCATATGGCAAGTAGTAACTAACAATTAGCAAATATTGCAAATAGAAATATCAAATAGCATAAAGAAAATATCAAGTAGCAATAAATAGCATATAGAAATTAGCAAATAGCAAACTGCAATAACATATAACAAATACCACATACTAACAACAAATAGTAAATAGAAAATATCATTTAGCAAATAGTTAATATAATAGTTAATACAAATAGAAAATAGCATGTAGCAAATAGAAAATAACAAATATCTAATATCAAGTAGTAAATAATAAATATCAAATAGCACAAAGAAAATATCAATTCGCAAATAGTAACTAACAAATAGCAAAAATCAATTAGCAAAGATGACATAGCATATAACATTTATCAAATAGTAAATAACAACTAAGAAATAGCAAATACCAAAGAGCAAAAAGCAAATAGCAAATAATAAATAGCAAAAAGAAAATAGCATATATCAAATAGTAAATAGCAACTAGCAAATAACAGATAGCAAATACCAAATAGCAAAAGGCAAATAGCAAGTAACAATTAGAAAATAGAATATAGCATATATTTAGCAAGTAGTAAACAGCAATTTCCAAATGACAGAATTCAAATAGCATATACATATATCAAATAGGAAATACCCAATAGCCAACTCTAAATACCAAATCGCAAATAGAAAATAGAAAATAATAAACAGCCTAAAGTAAATATCAAATTATCAATAAGCAAATAGCAATAAATAAATAGCATATAGCAACAAGTAAATAGCAAATACCAAATAGCATCAGCAAACAGTAAATAGAAAATAGCATTAAGCAAATTGTAAATAGCATATTGAAAATTGTCAAAAGCCAGTAGCAAATAGCAAGCAGCAACTAGCAAATAGCAAATGACATATATGTAATAGTAAATAGTTTTTTCATATTATGTGATTTTTTGTATATATATTTATTGATATTCATTCTATTATGTAGGTTGCATCCCGTGAAACTACTGAGCTTGTCTAGAGGAAATATCTAGTAAATATCAAATAGCAGAAAGCAATTCGCAAATAGGAAATATCAAATAACTAATAGTAGATATCAAATAGCACATAGCAAAGATCAAATGACTAAGAGCAAAGAGCAAATAGCACATAGTAATAACAACTATCAAATGTCAAATAATAAATTCCAAATATCAAACACCAAATACCAAACATCAGATATCAAATACCGAATATCAAATACTAAATACCTAATATCGAATATTGAATATTAAATATCAGGTATCAAATTCCAATTTGATTCAAATTTCCAAATTTCACTCCGAAAAGACATTCCGACAAACGAAACGAAACTACGTATACGAAACTCGTATACGAAACTCGAAGAAGATTAGAAGGAAGATTTAAAATACCAGCTTACAAAAACACTTATGGGAAGAATTCAATAGCAGTACAACTGACTTCAATGTTAAATAAAGTGCCACATGATCTCTATTCCTTTAGCAATGTAAAAACATTTAAAATTAATTTAAAAAAATTATTAATTGAATCGAAATGCGGCGAAAAAATACATATATATATATAATACAAATACATATAGAACAAAACATGAAACCATTTTTCTGCAGACAAGCCCTAGTGGCTTCGCGGGATGCAACCTAAATTAATGAATATCAATAATTTAATCAATCAATCAAAAATGTTAAATATCAAATACCAAGTATCAAATAACAGGTATCAAATATCGGATATTAGATATCAAATATCAAAATTCAAATATCAAACACTAAATATCAAATATCAAATATAAAATATCAGATACTAAATATAAAATATGTGCACCTCTTGTACATGAGATCCTAGTTTCAAACCCTGCTCTGGCCACCTTAAAATTTCTTTCGGCGGCGGTCGCCTCGCATAGTGACGGCGACACTATCGAGTATTTAGCCATGAAAAAGCTTCTCAAAATACCGTTCGGAATCGGTGTAAAACTGTAGGTCCCAATCAGTGATTGAAAACTGGAAAGCGCACAGCTCAGTGATTGTGAGAAGCTCTCCCCTGTCCCTTCAGGGGATGTAATGGGAAACCATCTATATCAGATATCTCATACCATATATCAGATATCAAATACCAAGTATCAAGTATCAGGTATTAAATATCAAATCTCAAATATCTAATATCAAGTACCAAATAACAAATATCAAATATGAAACATAAAATATCAAATATCAAATACCAAATATCAAATATCAAACATCAGATATCAAATATCAAATATCAAATATCAAATATCAAGTATCAAATATCAAATATCAAATATCAAATATCAAATATCAAATATCAAATATCAAATATCAAATATCAAATATCAAATATCAAATACCAAATACCAAATATCAGGTATCAAATATTAAATACCGAATTTTAAATATTAAATATCAGGTATCAAATACCAAATATCAAATATAATAAATATAATAAATATTAAAAATAAATATCAAATGTCAAATATCAACAACCAACTATCAAATATTAAATATCAGATATCAGTTATCAAATATCAAACACCAAACACTAAGTACCAAATATCAATTACCAAATATCAAACATCGAATAGCAAACACCAAATATCAGGTATCAAATATTAAAAATAAATATAAAATACCAGGTATAAGATATCAAATATCAATAACCAAAAATCTAATGTTAAATGTCAAATAACAAATACCAAGTATCATATAACAGATATCAAATATTGGATATTAAATATCAAACATGGGCATTTCCACAGCAAGTGTCAACCTTTGTCACATCATGTCACCCTAGTTAATTGCTAATATTTTAGGACCATGTAGTTCGATTGTTTTCTATTCTTTTAGTAAATACAGAAATCTAAGTAGCTCCTTAATTAGAAAAAGATGAGCAAACAATTCAACAACATGGTCATTAATTATAAGCAATTAACAAGGGTGACGTGATGTGACAAAATGTTGACTTTTCTGTGGAAATGCCCATATCAAATACGAAACTCAAACATCAAATACCAAATACCAAATATGAAATATCAAATATCAAATATGAAATATCAAGCATCAGTTATAAAATATCAAACATTAAATATCAAGTACCAAATAGTATAAGTAAATAACAATCAAATAGCAAAAGGCAATAGCAAACCATTTTCCTGCCGGCAAGCCCTAGTGGCTTCGCGGGATGCAACCTAAATTAATGGATATCAGTAAATGAATTAAATAAAGTTAATAACAATAGCACATAATGAACAGAAAATATTAAATAACAAATAGAAAATAGTGAAGAGCAAATAAAAAATAGCACATATCAGGTAGTAAATAGTAGTTGGTAAATAAAATATATCGGATAGAAAATAGCAAATTGCCAATAGCTAACAGCAAATAGCAAATATAAAATAACCAATAGCAAATGAGCAAATAGAAAATAACATATATCAAGTAGTCAATAGCAATTAGCAAATAAAAAATATCGAATAAAAAATAGCAAATTGCCAATAGCTAACAGCAGATAGCAAATAGAAAATAACAAATAGCAAATGACAAATAACAAAACGTAAATAGCAAATTGCAATCAGCAAATAGCAAACAAGAAATGCGAAATAGCAAAATGAAATAGTAAATATAAAACAGACAATAGCATTTAACAAATAATAAATAGCAAATAGCATGTACCAAAGAAGAAATGGTGAACAACAAATAACAAATGCAAATAGCAAATAACTAATAGCAAAAGCTATTAGCAAATAGTAAACACCAAGTAGCAAATAGCAAAAAGCGAGTAGCACATAGTAAGCGACAAATGGCAGCAAACAACGATTACAAATAGCAATTAATGAATTTCTAAAGTCAATAGCAACTACTTTACAATGCGCTTCAATATCTCATATAACAATAAGTGATATTAACTTCTAAATCAAACAGAGCTATAGACTTTCTGGGATCTTTAGCTGTTGAGTTTTATTTCCTCTTAAAACACATTTATCACTTGTAATAAATTTATTACTTTCGTTCACATAACACATTTACATTAATGAAAATCTTGGTTTGTTCGTTAATATTGTGTACTAATTTTATGACCCCTGTGTAACAACATTTCGACATTATCGTACCATCCAGCATTGTTGCTACTCTACCCTCCGGAAATACAACAGCAGAAAATGTTGCCATTCAAAATACTGAATACATGACCTTTGGTTTCATTGAAATTCTAGCTTCGTACAAAAATGCCATAAAAAAAACCAAAACAAAATTTCATAAAGAACAAACTCTGATTTCTGAGGAAGATGATGATAATGGGAATGTTTTTCCCTTTTTTCCTTTTTCGCTAGAAATAACTGAAATTTCCACTACATTTGCTTATCACAATGACAGCCACAACATAATGCATTTTAATTTATAAAGAAAAACAACAGACATTCAAAAAAAATAATACAGCATATCTGCAAGGCGCATGCTCACCATTATGATAAGAGCATGCTTTTAGGCTTAGGGTAATGGGTGGTGGTTGTATTTAATTTTAGTTGTAATTCTTTAATGGGTATGTGTGGGGGATTTTCTAGAGATAACTGTCAAATTGTGTACCATATTGAGTTTCTGTATGGTGGAATTTTGTTATTACTGTATTGTCTCTCTCAACTATATCGTATCCTTCCTCTCTCTCCCCTGGACTTCCTCTGGCTGTGTTTGGTTTCTCTAAATGATAAATTAACCACCGCTCCATATGAGTAAACGTGAGCTGTCAATTTTGTGTTTTCCGTGGGATATTCTGTCAAAGGTAGTTAACCCTCACAAACAAACGAGGTGTGTTTTTTAAAGCTCTATCTCACCAGACATGTTAGGGGTTGATTTTGAGGAGCCGTAGTATTATGTGGAGCGACCACTGCCATTAACGCTGTGCCAACGTATAGTTTAAGATTGTACGACATCGTGTGTTGTGGGTGATTTTTCATATCGAAAATTTCACCGCAGACTTGCAGACGTTTTCGTTTCGTCCGTGTGCCGTGCGTAGTAGCTAAACTAGTGAAAAAAATATAAGGAAAAAATCGAATATGTTATACTGAAACGGTTGTGATTTTTAGCAAGCATAGTCTTGGCATAATAAAAGAATATTACAAGAATTTATAATAGAAATGAATAAATTTGTAAACAAGTAAAATAAGAAATCTACAAAAATCATAGCCCAAAAAATAAGCGTTTCCTTTTTCTCGTCTGCCAGTGTAATCCTTGTTGTGAGCCTTTTCAGCCATTTCACTGGTGTGTGTATGTTGTGTTTTTCCTCCTCTTCTTTCTCTCCTGCGTAAATCAATAAACCGGGAGGGTGGCAAAAAAAGTTATAGTTCCCCTATTCAATAGCAACCTTGCCACTAGTGTGAATAGCAAAGTGTATTATGACCAAAAGCCGCCTAGAAGTGTGCTTCAGTATTTTGGATAAACAAAAGAAGCAACGAATATCAGCAAAGAAAATAAAGTATACAACGCAAGAAGAAGTGAAAAATATACACTAAATGTGAAAAAAAAAGAAATACAAATTTTGTCTTTTAAAAGTCTACGAGGAAAAAGTGATTAAATGCCTAATTTTAGGTTTACAAATTGTGGCACAATTTACGGCGTATACAAATATTAGAATCCAAAAATTAAAAATATACATGATCGTGCTTACTACATACAAGGATCGAACGAACTTGCTTTTAAATAGTTGGAGTTAAAAAAATGTTAGCAATTTTGTATAGCCTACTTTTGGGTAACACATTCTACGGTTTGTTACACTAACTACAGTCTAAGAGTAAAATAATCAGAATATGCAATTCTTGCTTAAGATTTATGGCATTAAAGAAGATAACGAACAATAAAATATTTAAAAATCTTGTCCGCGAAAAAAATTGTTTTGTTATACTAATCATACTTTTGGGGTTGTTATGCTTGTATTCCTGAGAATAAACTGAAATTTGAAATTAAACAGCGAAGTGTATATTATTTTTTTAAACAAATTGTCCATATTACTCTTTTTCAAAATACTAACTCAACGCACATCGTCACATTCTACAGTACCATTCAAAATCGTTGCATATTTAAAGGCGTCTTGTATTTTGTAGCATACTTTTACTTTAAAAACTATAATGGAAATCAATTAAAACTTTTATACAAATTATTCGTTTACCATAATATTCCTTAAACATCAGTGTTTTTGCATGTCTGCGGTGATATTGCATAATAGTTCTGGCAACAGATATCGGAAAATAAATTATTGCAATTTTAGTAATTGTTTCGAATTTAAGTATATTGCCCATAATATTTGCAACTAATGAGCATTGTCTTTAATTATATGGCATACTTTTGGGCTTTTCCACTTAAATAGAACCGAGAAAACATAATGCAAATTCGAGCAAGTTATGACATTTTAGTTTTGAACGTAAAATAGAGATTAACCTAGCTCAGTTTTTATTCAAAAGACAACACGAGCAGATTAAACATTGCAGCGTACTTTTAGGCTTGAGTGACAATTAAAAACGTTCTGTCACAGTTAATATTTTTATTCTTTCAAAATACCCTAAGCTAATTGTGGTTAGGCGTTTATTAATCTGGTGCTTGTGTTGGTGGCAATCAGAAATATTAGATACAAACTTAGTTATAAATTAATCTACGAGCTTGTAGTAACTTAAGTGGACGATATAGGCAAACTTAGTTACCCACAAAACGATCATGAATTCAATATCATTTTACAAATTAATTTTAAAATTAATTAAAAAAATTTATTGACTCGAAAGGTGATTGACTTCCTCGGGAACTTCGAAACATTAACCTTATATTTGGTCCATTTCGTCGTCTACAATGTTCTCTGATTGCAACAGTGGCTCACTGGTACCAGTTAGATCACCAGATAATCAAGGGATGGCTCCTTTTTAATGGCCATACACTCTAAAAACTGTATGTCCCACTCAGCGCACAGCTCACTGGCTGTGAGAAGCTCTCCCCAATTTCTTCAGTAAATTGAAAAAAATCATCCACATTACTCCTATAAACAGAGAATTTTTGAATTGCTGGGGTTTTTTTATATTTTTTTTTTAATTTTTGGGATTTTTCAAAAATTTACTTCTACATATTTTATGTTATTTTTTTCGAAAACTGTTTCCTGTCTCGGTATAAATTTTTTTTATTGCTAATAAAATCACCTATGAGATACACGTTAAAAAATCTATCGTATTGTTGTTTATTTGGATGCAAATATAACGTGTTTGTCGCTTATCGCAAATATAGTATACCTGCCCCCAAACATATTGTGTTTGCATTTAAATAGTACACGTTGAAGACACAATGATTACTAGGTTATAATATATGTTTTTGTGACCCAGATGTGGTTTTGTTTATTGAAAACTGCTGAACAAAACGTGACAGACTACAAGTAAACCAAAAAGCAGCAGATATTCAATTCATGAAAGCAATGCTTGCAAACTTATACATGGTTCCAGAAATAGGTTTGCTGGAGGCATTATTTTGCAGCGTGTATATGCTATATTTTGTCAATCCGATAGTGGGTTCAGAAGATATAGGGTGGGCCATGTCAAATTTGGAATTTAATTTGACTTTAAAATAATGTTAATAGACATTTTGTCAAAATTATGATTTTATCGGTAAGGCCCATCTTTCATATTTATGAATGAAACACAACATCGTCCAATGGCTTCCAAGACTTGCTTTACAGTTCATTCGATCTACCCCACTGTTCACTGTATTTTCGATTGTTTGGGCATCTATCTCGTGAACGACGGCTTCGAGACAAGAGACTTCGAAGTTTCGGCTGACTATCCCGTTTTCGAACATTGTGCGCAAAAGATCGGTCGCAACGTGGGCTGTGTTGCACGTGGCGTTGCATTTTGAAACCATACGTCGCCCATGCCATCCTCTTCAAATTTGGGAATAAATCAAGCGGTGAGCATGGGACTGTAACGCTCGTCATTGACGGTAACGGAGGTTTCTTGCTAATTTTCGAAGAAAAATGGGCCCATGATACCGACATGCCGAAAACATCATCCAAGAGTCACATGTTCATGAATGGAAGATCTTTGTTGTTTGTTTCCTTGTTGTCTGTCACGTGCAAATAAAGCCTCATTTGGATCACAAATACATATATTATAACCCGTAAATCAATGACATGTTATATTGAAAAGCAAATACAATGTGTTTGGGCACAAGTATACAATATTTACAAACTTTACTACAAACACTTTATATTTGCATTTAAACTACAATAAGAAAAATTCTCAGCTTCTCCTCAGCGTCGTGTGGATTTTACGAGCCCCAAATGCGACAGTTTTGTTTATTAACGGGCTCCTGAAGAGAAAATGAGCTTCATTGGAAAATATCACTTTTCAGTAAAAATGCCAAGTGATCTTCAGCCCATTCAAAGAAGCGAAAACGCATAAGACGTTCACGACGCTTTATTTCTTGAACTAGTTAGACTTTATGAACCTTCATATCGAAGGGTCTTATGTAAAATTCTGCACAAATAAGTCCGAGAAATG
This sequence comes from Phaonia tiefii, assembly GCA_963931995.1. Lineage (NCBI taxonomy): Eukaryota > Metazoa > Arthropoda > Insecta > Diptera > Muscidae > Phaonia > Phaonia tiefii. The sequence continues at coordinate 306,065,400 of OZ008367.1, forward strand.
TTCAATTGCTGCGAACGGTGGCACACTTTCACCTACAGCTAAACGCACTGGACTAGCTCGTACGCGAGTGATGTTGTCCCATATGGTCCCGGAGTGATGAACTCGCTTCACAAATTGCCCCACAAACTGCGTTGCTGGCACTCTCCTATCGAATTTATTTCGCACATTTCTTACAGTTTGAGTTGAAGCCTAAGAACTTTGGAATAAAGTTTTTAATCTTTCCCAATCTTCTTCAAGCGTAAATCCACATCTTTCGTAAATTACACTGTGTATATACGGACACCACTACGTGATAAAAGACAAAAAAAAAGGCCCGTGTCCCCCAGTTTTGCCCAAAATCATGCACTTTTCTTCATAGGCCCCCAAAGATTTGGGGCCTCGGAGTATTTTTTGCAAAAATATGATCATTTTGTCAGGCTCATATCTCGCAAACCGTTCGGAATTTTGACTGACTTTCTGAGGGAAAATTGTAGCTCTTGTCATAGTAAAACAAAAATTGTGAACATATAAAATCAAAAAAATTTCATCTTGAAGCTCGAAATTGTCAAACAACTTTAAAAAATTCGATTTTTTTTACCTTTTTTTCCCCTGTTGTAGCCCTGTTGTTCATTCCCAGGAAGTTCATATGTTCTAGAAATTTGTTTATTGTTTATCTTAGGTACGTTTCTGTAGTTGTTTGTTTCCTTGAATTTTGAACGGTTTGCTACCTATGGACCTGAACAGGGGAAAAAAGGTAAAAATACCTAATTTTTTAAAGTTTTTTGGGATTTTGACCTTGAAGATGAAGTTTTTTGGATTTTGTATGTGGACAATTTATAGTCTTTATGACAAGAGCTAACACCTTCCCTCAGAGAGTAAATCAAAATTACGAATGGTTTGCAAGATATGTGCCTGACAAAATGATCACTTTTTTCAAAATTGTCTTTGGGCAAAGCTGAGAGACACGGGTCTTTTTTTTTGGTATTTTATCACGTAGTGGTGTCCGTCTATGGTTATATTTTTCCGTCTTGCACTGTGTTACTAATCTTTAACTAATAAACTGTCACTTTATAAATGGCAAATTGGTTATCTGCTTCGAAATAACGGGAGGTTCAATTCCAAATTTTACATGAACCACCCGTTATTAATGTTTATTTTTGTAACGGAAAAATTATTTGTCAAACTTTTAAAGATTTATCAGTTTCTAGCTCAAAATATAAATAATATTTAATTATAACATTGATGGTTATTTAAAAATTTTCATAAACAGTAGCTCAATTTCTTTAGAACTATTGGGTCGATCTATATATTACATCGTTAAGACAATTAACAAAATAATTCTATTTTGCGTGAGGCCTTGAAGGGATGAAAAAATATTTTTCCTAATTTTCTAATTTCCTAAAAGAAAACGTCAACATCTTCTGAAGAAGTCGAATGATTTATTTATTCATATTCTTTGAAATTGTTTAAAAAGTTAAAAAAATGAATTTGTGACAAAAAATATTATTTTTTACGAAAAGTAAGTCTCAATATCTCCTAAACCCACCCACCGATTGTCAACAGCCAGCTTACATCTAATAGATGGTTTTAGTGCGATTTTTTAAAGGATATTTGACAAAGATCTGTGGTTCATTTACCGAAAAAAATAAGAAAAACTAAATAAACCTTTTCTTAAAATTTTAAAAATTAAAAAATTGTTGCCGTTGTTTTTCGAGTTTAGCAGTCCAAACCACATTAAAAAGCTACAGTGACAGTTCTTCTAGATACAAAATTGTGTAGATCAGCGTTACCAATGACCTTCTCAACATCCTTGAGAGCACTTTTAATTTTAGGGAATACCTTGCGAAACCCACCTTGCAACGAACCATATATGCTAATAGTGAAATTTTTTTCTTCCTCACTGGATTTTAGTTCCAAGAACGTCTTGAAGCAGGGCAGTACAGTCCAGATATTCGGAATAACAAATAGTTAATATTTATTAAACAGGCAATTAAAAAGACCACAAGAAATATGTGAGAAATTCACAAACTTGTTGTAGAGCATACCTTAGGGCTTGGACAGCGCAGCATATTTTTAAAATCATATGTCGAGGCCAATATTTTGTAAGACACCACCATTAATTTCGTTGGATTTTGTATAATTCGAGATCTGGTTTGCGTCTCAGAACAAAAACGGACAAAATTAAAGAAATAAATCTATAAAGGTCTTCACAGTGCCCGCAAAGTTGAGATAATAATCACGGCATACGTTGCATACCTTTTAGGGTATCAGAAAACATTGCATTGGTTAGGTTAGGTTGGAGATACAGCCTGCATATCAGACCCACTTAGACCTTGTGGCCCTTTGTGATACCACAGGGACAAAAGGAAAAACATGAGATTGTCCTAGTCACTCCTTGATTGCTTCAAAAACCTCAATTGTTGGCCGATGTTAGCCTCAGCCACACGCTGAAAAATAACGTCGCCAGCTACATATTGGTTGCAACAATTGTGTTTGTGAATTGAAGATCTTTGCTTTTTGTTGCCTTATTGTTTGTAACGTTATTGATTTCAGCAGTTTTCTACAAATAACGCCACATTTGGGTCACAAATACATATGTAAATCATAACCTATAAATTATTGCGTCCGAGACATGTTATATTGAATAGCAAACACAATGTGTTTGGGCAGAAGTACCTATACTATATTTCGGACAAGCTACAAACTCGTTATATTTACATCCACACCACAATAAAACAAATTGTCAGCGTGCAGATTTGCTAACTCCCCAAAGAAATTTGGGCCTAGTGTAGTCTGCCGCCTTCTGCAAAGGACGTTGCATACACACACAAGGTGTTCTATTGATTTCACCTCCTCCTCCCCACCACAGCTTCTGCAAAAGTCGTTTCTCGAGATTTTCAGTGTCTGCGTATCGTCGTCTAACGAGACAGTGACACGTCATGACAGATACGATAAATGAGACTTCCTGGCTCGATAACGACAGCAGGGCGATAGTGCATTTCAAGTTTAGGCATTACATCAGCTTGGAATGTACATAGTTCCCTACTAGTGACCACCTACTGTAATTTACCGTAAGAGCATAATTCCCCACGAAGAGCTTCCACGACGATAGATACTTGCCCACATACTATAGTTCCTCTGGAGTATGTAACGTAGTCCCCAGTCTAGCAAGTTCCTCTGCTTTGCATTTCCCTGGTATGTGCCTGTGGCCCGGCACCCAAATTAGGTGAATATTAAACTGTCCAGTTCTCGAATTCAGGGAGATAGTTTACAGGGACTTGCTGGCAACTTTAGGCCGAACATTACTTCTCAACAATTCCGTACGGTACGTGCCTGATTCCGCTACCGATTTCCGATTTCTACCTAGTACGTAGCCCTAAGTCTCTGGAAAAGACAAACAGCAGTGGGCGTGGCATACTGCCTAGGCTACCACATCCAGTTGTATTAAATGTAGTGTGTCAGTTACTACATCAGTCGGGTGTCATTCTCAATGCTCCAGTGGCAGGCATTACAATCAGAAAAGTTTTTTTTTGAAGAAATTGGAATTTTTTAGAATTTTTTAGAATTGCTTCTTTTTTCAAGAATAGGTAAATTTTAAAGAGTAGGAACTTACAGCAAGAAAAGCTATTTCGTTTCACAAAAAATTTTCTCTCTAAAGAAAAGGTAGTTTTTTAATAAAAGGCAATTTGTTGTAAGAAGATGTACATTTTAAGAAAAGGTACTTCTTTAAGATAAAGTATTTTTTTTAAAGAAAAGGTACTTTGTTTAAGATTATGAAAAGTTTTTTTTTGAGAAAATTTACTTTTTATAAGAGAAGGCACTTATTTAAGAAACTGTTCTTTTTTATCTTGTTTCACATTAGTTTTTCTAAATTTACTTTTTATTGGATTCAAAACTACAATATATACTAAATATTGGTTACAGGCTCCACCTAGAAAATTTCCCATTAATCAAGAAATTTCCCAACATATGTGAGACATATAGTTAGTGTAGACACAAACCAAAGCAAAACTAAACTATATAGTTGATTAAAGTGGGTCGTAGCATAATAGTGTTAAAAGAAACTTTGTTTAATTTTTTGTCATTTAGCTCCCATCCCGCAACGTGCGATGAAATCGTTCCTTCGTTCCCAAACATCTTAACTAAAACTACTATTGAACAATTTTTTAATGTTGATTTTCGTGGTTAGCAGCCCAAGCCGCATCAAGCGACTGTGTCGGATTTAGCTAAATATTAGTTAATAATATCCCTGGTTATTTTGCGGAATCCATGTTCCGGCGATCGATATATCTAAAAATCCCGTATTCTAATGTACTGCTTGCATTTTTCTCATTCCGCATTGGCTTTCAATTTCCAAGGACTACTTTAAGAAGACCACAATAGTTGCATTGATATTCTACAGAAAAAAGGGATGAAATCTGTAGGAAGTTCACAAACTTCTTTTCCATTACTGTTTGTTTTCTAAAGCATACCTTAGGGCAAGAGCAGCGCAAAATATTACGAAGATGTTTTGCAATATAGTAGATATAGGGCAGTGTATTGAATTACACAAACTTCTTTTCCACTACTGTTTGTTTTCTAAAGCATATTTCAAAAAAGTTTCGCTATGCAAATATAGGCTAGTATATTGAATTACACTACAGTTAATTCTGTTGGGTTAAAATATCATTTTAGTTAAAGTTTGTTTTCAGAATGGCGAAGTTTTATATTTTAAAGCATACTTTTGGGCTTACTGCATTATTAAGCTAAACCAACATGAAAATCAAGAAAATACCAGCAATTGAATTAAAACCTGGCTCCACGACCATAGCCTATAGGTTTTTACACGCGACAGTCGAACTGAAAACTAGCAAGGCCATAATAACACGCTATACCAAGGAAATTATATGTGACAAAAGTAGTAAATTCATGGAGATTGATTGCTACTTAATATGAAATCTGTCCCAGTTTTTTTATTGAAGAAAAAATTTCAATTAGAACTATCAAATGTATATAGTTTCTATAGAAATTGGTCTATAAAAGTCTTGGTTTTACAGTGTTCGCGAAGTTATCCAAATAATCAATAATTCGTTGCATACTTTTCAAGGCATCAGAAAAAATTGCATACTTCAAAGGTATAAACCTTATTGATATGTAGAACAAAACCTAATACTGCGTTTATCCATCTGTAACCGTTATTTAATTTAAAAAAGAAACATAATTTAAATTGATTATATCAGGTGATTAATTTTTGTTGTGGAGATTGTGTGTTACTAGTTATACTATCACGAAATTCAGGTTTAGTACTGGTTGTCATTTCTTGGTGGAATATTTCGAATCGCTACTGTTTTCGTCTTTGGGTTCCTGATAATCTAGAAGAAAATTCACTGTTTTCGACCAATGTTTTCTTCGGCGATGAGGGCAATTTCTCAGTTAATTGGCAAGCCAATATGGACACTTCCATATCTGGGCTGAAGAAGAAACCGACAAGGTTCAAAGGCAGCCAGTAAATCCGAGAAAATCATTAATTTTTTATGGTCTATTAGCCGGTGGAATGATCGGTGAATATTTCTTCAGAAGTAAAGCGGACAGAACGTAACTACGAATAGCGACCGTTATTGCTTCATGGTAACGGACTATTTGCTGCCTAAAATTTAAGACATTTGACTCCAATACGACGGCGCTAGTTATCAAGCAGCTCGTGAAACCTAGGGCTAGTTCGTAAAAAAATTATTGTACGGTCTGTATAGGTGAATTAACTCCCTAGATCATGTGATATCACTCTCCTAAGCTTTTTCCGTTGAACCTAGGTAAAGTCTAAAGTCTACATGAATCCGCCGGTTATAACTGAAGAATGGAAACCAAAAATACTCGCGACATTCGTAAAATACCACTGAATATGCTCGATGGCGTCATTGAAAATTGGAACCGCAGAATAGACCATGTTAGGCGGAGTTCCGACCAACATGTGAAAGAAATAATCGTTAAAATATATTTCATTTATATGACAATAGAGATTTTTTTTATTTTTGGAAAGTAACCTAGCAATGAATCACCCATTATATTTTCTTACTCAGATAAACCGTAAACACTCTCTTCATTACCACAGTAATTTGTGACACACATAAAAAAAAACTACTGTAGACATGCAGGTTCTGATAAACTCATTGCCTGCTTTTACATATTGGCTTAACATATTGTAGCCTACTTTAGGCCGCATATTCTGCAGTATACTTTTAGACTTACTTAACCCCCACTTAATAACTATTGTTTAGTTTAAATCCAACCATGTGATATCCAACTCAAGGTTAAATTTAAACATTTTTATTTAACATTTTTCGTTTTTGTTGAGCAACTCTCAAAGGTCACAGAACCAATTGAATTCATCGTGCTGTTTCGCCATGGTCGTCAGTGCAAAGGTAAATTTCCTTTTTTTCTGTCTACATTGACTTCTAAAGCCACCCTACAAATCAAACTTTTAGGTTTTATTTTTATTTTTAAATTCATTTTGTTAGTTAAGAGTGGTTATCAAACGTATAAACGTCAGTTTAGTTGTATATGTAACGTGTAAATAAAACAAATAATTTTGAATCAGAACCAAAAGTGAAACTTTTATTTCAATAGCCCGCTTTTGGGCAAACTCAAATAGTAACTTTAAAAGTCTATTTTTAGGATTGTACAACACAATCGAATGGAAGTTTAATGAAATCCACTGTTAGTGGAACGTGATAAATGAAGCAAGTAGTTGCCCTCTATGGAATTATACGCAATGTTTAACTCAAAGTTTGGGAGAAAAATTTAAATTAACCAAAATTAATGGATAGTATGATAAGATAATATGATAGATGTCAAATAGGATGAAGAACAAAAACAACACAAATTGATTCCAACAGGCTGAACAAAATTGATAATGTTTATTAACGACTCGATGTTGCTATGCTTATATTTATACAAGGCCATGCCGGAATTCAAGTTTGAATTCCTAGGTCTTAGAATTTCCTAAAAAGCTGGCCAGTTCACACCACGCTCTTCCTGTTACATTTTGACAACATTTCGAACTTTATCGTCTCTCATGATAAGTATCCATTTCCGGTTTTGGCAATATCTATTTTCATCCACTTCCATTTATGTCACAGTATATTAGCTTGCATAGCTACTGTTCGCATCATTGCCATATCTGTTTCTATCTCTTCAAATGTTTTCCGCTTAAGAACAAATTTTAGTAATCTTCCCATTTGAATCTATTTATATACATTTAATTAAGATTTTCTTTCTGATTAATATCGTTGGCATTTCTCTTACATGACCTAAACCTGATATTCTCATAACATTCTTGCATTGTAATATCTTTGATGGACTGACCATTCGTCTAATATACTCGCAAACAGCTAATATAATTTGGGTTTAGTTCACCTCCCCATCCAATCAACTGTGATGGCATACTTTTAGGCAGCAACAGCATTACAACAAATGAAAAACAACAGCACTTAGAACTGAGACAAAAAACGTAGCATGTATTTGTAAATATTTTGTGCCTTGTTCGGTGAGGTCTGTGCTGTGGCAGACCCATGGGATATTACCAATTTGTATGCTCATCTATTATTATGGCATATTAATATGCTGACGACTACAGCAATAAATATTGCATATATTAGGGGGCAAACAACAAAATTCGTATTTTGTTGATAGCTTTGCAATTCTGGGGGCAGGCTGAGGGCCAGATGTTTGCTTCTCGATTTCCATATAAAATCAATATGATAATCAAATATGAAAAAACAACAACAACAACAGCAATGACAAAAAAATGCTTATACGAAATGCATGAAAGTCGTACGATAAAATATTAATGAGATTAAAAACTGGTTACAACCAAAAAGGCAAAAACATATCATTTGCTGCTACAACATGGTGAGAATTCCGGGAAACTAGCCATAAATTAAAGGATTTTCTCAATAACATAATAAATGGTTTAAAGGGCATCTTAAAAACTTTAGCCCCCAGATACCCTGCGACACCACTTACCTACACCACTTAGCCACACCACCACCAGTCTTTCCCAGCTACACCTGCTTCAAGTTGTGGTCGTCAGTTTCATAAAAGTTTTTACTTTTGTTTTCTCTTTCTTCTTCTTAGTTTGTTTTATAGACAGAGCTGAAAAGAAATTATAGGAAACCTGAAACCTGAAAGCGCAAACAAATCCTTGTGTACGCAAAAGGTGGAAGAGGGGGACAGGCAGGAATCGGACATGAACACAATGCCAGTAGAAAAGTGCGAAAAGAAATGTTTTAGAAATATTAATGCCAGGAAAATAATTTCTACGCGGCAAACACTTAAGACTATAGAGAAATACCGTCCTCCATAGAATTATTCGCAATCTAGAACACCTGTGTCTAGTGCGAACAGGATGATTATTATAGATGGACTAATTATGAGACGTATCAGATGCCAATATGATTTTCTATAGCACTAAAACGGTGCCAAATACCGACAAAAGATATGCATTTTGAAGCACTTATGTCGTCAACTAAATAATTGTAAAAAAAACATTGCATACTTTGTAGTACAACAGAAAATGTTGCATACCTTGAGGAGACTATGTTGATAAAAAAAAATTTTAAGAATATGAACAAGCGAGAATACTATTGTTCAACAAATTAAATTTAAATTTATAAAAAAAAATTGAGTCATGCAGATTTTTTTGCTGCTTTTCTTGAGTAAGTGCACATAATGGTTTTAGTCGTTATATAAGAGAATGTAAGATGAATTAGCCTTAATAATTGTAATATTGTTACGAGTTTCCTTATTCGTCCTTTTTTGCGTTGTTTTATTCCCAATAATAAAACAAGGTTCGTTTTCAATTACGATAATTACAACGGTATAGCTTCCTTTTATTTTACTTATATAGTACAACAGTTACTTTATTTTCACCACTTTAATAAGTCTTATATTTTACTATCAAATCGCGTTGCTCACTTTACGGGGTTTAATCACAAACTGAACTCTCCATTCCAAAGACCTCCGCTATTTATACCAACTCACCATACTCAAATGAAGTTATATCTAGCGAATTCAAGAACCTTCTAGTCGTTGTTGCTTTTCTTTGTAGAATCATCTCGAATGGTGGAGAATTATCTTAACTGAGGCGAATTCATGCTACTGGTTTAGCGAGCTGGTACGTTGTTACAATGCATACTTTCAGGCGCAGCACTAACCGCCGTTATTTACATAATGTTAGTAGAGTCATTAAGAGCAAGCGAAAGCTTTTACTTATTCGTAACAATATTTTAGAAACTATATATTGTCAGATATCAACAATAGGATACCAGCAATATTGTACAACTTTATCTGTTCGAGATGTTACAGAAGAAGGATAACAAATACTACTTACTGGTTCGATAGTTGCTTCATTCGACTGCGATACCCATCTTTATCGACAGCAGTTTCATATATTTTTGGGAGAACGTTCCCCTCGAAGACTCGCTGTGTTGACTCAAACTGTTGTTGGGATGACTTAGGGTGTGCTATACAGCAATCAAGCTAATGTAAGTGCCGGGTATAGCTGATTTTTTTTTTGCTCCGGAGAGGGCTGTATCTTTGTTATAATTCAAGAGAACGTACTCATATATATATTCAACCACTATTCTCCTATTGATTTCAAGGCTGTCATTATTATTCTGATTTACCGTGAATCCGAATTAAGTAAACTCTTGAAGTTATTCATCCCAAATTTGTAAATGTTATTGACGATCACTTATTTTTCCAGTCGAGAGCATCATCAACTCCGTGGAACCCTTGCTCAGTCTTGTTTTGATTAACATCCAACTTCATCTTTGTTGATTACTTCACTGCATTTACTTCTCAATATCCTCAGCCATTAATATCTATACCATCAGCATATGGGAGCAGCATGTTGCGTTTGCCACAGATGGTTTTATTCTTAGCATGACAAATGGTTCGATAAGATTTTTACCAACATGCAGTGAGGGTTTGCTGATAGGTAATGCCATTCTGCAAAGTCCTAGGAGCTGAAAAGGCAGATACTATCTATATCGGGCTATCGAAGACAGCGCGCGATATGTAGTCAGTTGGTCGCAGATTTTATAGGTTTAAAGCCACACTGATAAACTTTGATCAGGTTTAAAAGAATCGGCTTTAGCCTTTAGCATTCTTTACCAGGAAGCAGACCAAGGACATATGGTCATGGGTGGACTTAGAGGGATCTGCGGCTATTCATAGTAAAAGTCAACTATTTGACACCCACTTCAATCTTTGAGTGCAACTTCTAATTTCATATTCCGGACAGACAGGATGGAAAGTGAGGCATAGAGGAAGTTATATAAGGTTTTTATGCTGTTACACTGACGGCTCCAAACTAGATGGCATGGTAGTGTTTTGACTCTTTTCTACAGCACCTTGCACAAAGGCTACCACACCCTTGTAGTGTCTTTCAGGTAGAAGTCAACGCAACCGGCGAAGTTGCCGTTTGTCTCGGACGAAACGTCATCACCGCCTGGGATGTCAACATCTACTCTGACAGTCTGGCTGCTATAAAATGCCTGCAATCTATATTCCTGGCTTTAAGAACTGCCGCGCATATCTAACTGAGCTGTCCAAGCAGTTCGATAGTCCCTCTATATGGGTGCCGGGGTACGAGAACATTTAAGGAAACCATAGAGCAAATGAACTGACAAGATTTGGAACTACCTTACCTGTTCCACTTGATATGGAGCATGTCGGTATGCCCTTTTGTGAATGCAAGCTCATGCTTAAAGCCAAAGCTCTCAGACATGCGAATGATAATGACAGACAGGTGCCATGTCACAAAATTCTGGATCACCAGGCTTACCAAGTTATAACTATAATTATACGCTAATCCATTCCTAGAAAACGTATCTCGATGCTAGTAGCTGTGATCACTCGACACTGTTTAATATGCATACATGCATCAACACTTTGAATCTCAGCTCAGGATTACTGCAGAAGCTACGGGTATGAAGAGGAGGACGAGAGCGTCGAACATCTCATATGCTACTGCCCAACCTTTTGTATGAATAGAAGTAAATATCTAGTATGTTGGATTTAACCGAAATTCACTGATTAGTCTTTCTGAATAGTACTAATCAGTTCGCCAGGGACCAATGTACGTCTGCTCCTCAGCCACATCCTGAAATATCGGGAAAGTGAGCTAATGCTGCAATGACAATGGGCATATTAATTGAGAATGTTCGGCGACTGCATCGAAATTATTGTAGAGGAAATAAATGTATCTTTTCCGTATAATGTAGTATTCTCTAGCATTTCGACGAGTCGATGTTGTCAACTAAATAGGATAGTTTTCAATTAAATTGGCGAGAGAAATCCTTATGTTCAGCTGATCGAGCATATTGAGCCTCCGATGGTGTACGGTTAGAAAGGAAGGATCAATTATTGACATTAAAATCACCACACACGTTCACTGCCCTAAATCAAATTTAGCTGCTGGAATTGGGTTCCTTCAGGGATCATTTAGAACTACAGGCTCTGGTGTCGTCAGATGCATTTCCTTGGCAGTAGTTGATTTCTTGTTGTGACACATACGCCTGCTCTGTGCGCTGTCAGTGGTGCAATTGATTTCTTTTCATTTTAGTCTGATATCTTGCAAACAAGCGGCCACTAACGAAAAGTACAGTTCAAATCCTTTAAGAATGATCGACCCATGCTGAATTTGATGAGACCATTTCCTCTTACATGCAGCTATGGAGAAAGTATTAGCTGCATGTGCCTCCATGGAGAGGTCGTCTCGATTCACCGCTTCCATTCGCGCAACCAAGTGATATAGGGCGTCGACATCCAATAACTTCAAAATAGGAGTGCACGTAATTACCAAAATTAAACTCTTTTTGGGAACTTGAATAACTTTGATCAAATAAAATAAAATAATAGAATGTAAAATTTTCTTCTTCTTCCTGCTTTCATTCACTACGATTGACAACTTTGTTTATGTTTTTAATTAGTTATCGGTAACCACTCGACGCCGTCTCAAGACAGTTACAGAATGCCAAACTAGCGTTGAGGTGACGACGACGTTCACACGAAGTGATGTTGACATAAAAACGACAAAGATGTCGTTGACGACAACCGTAATATGGGTGATTATTTGCTTTTAGAATTTTTAACTTCAGATTTGAAATACATCGAATTATGTTGTGGTAACCGAATTGAAAATATATTCGTTTGTCCCAACAGATTTATAGGCAACACCATATTCGGTCGATGCAACAGACTTTAGTCCAAATTCGCTTATTGCGACCAAATTGATACTAAAGTTAAATAGTTGCAATAGGTTCGATGCCAAATTCGAATGTTGCACCAGAATTGATACCACATTTGGCTGATACAACCGAATTTGGAACAAATTTCGGCTGTTGCATCCGAACTAATTTCAAATTCGGAGGTTGCAACCGAAATTGTAGACAATTTAGTTGACATAATGAATATAATTGAAGTTTTAGTAGTCACAACCAAATCAATTACCAATTACCAAATCATAAACTAGGTTGCTTCAACTGAATTTCAATTGTTTGGACTAAATTCAGCCGTTTCAACTTCAACTCGGTTGTGGCAACCGTAATTCGGTAGCAACAACCAAATTTACATTTGCTACAACCTCTATTCGAATAATTAGTTATCTAAGTGCATAGATAATGGCTTCGTGGTAAAGATTACCAGCTCGGTTTTGTCGGGATTTAATCCCAACCCATTCTCCGTTGCCCAATTAGGGAGTCTCTTGATAAAGCCTTGTAGCACGTCTCTGCAGGTGGTAGGGCACTTTCCCTGTATTGCTAGCCATGAATTCAGCATTTGATACAACATTGCAACCTGATTCTCCCAGGTCCAGCCAAATACTACGCAGTGATACATTCCAAAGATGTGCCGATAAGTCTCCTCTTCGGGAGTTCCTCTATTCACATTCCTAATTCAGTTGGTATAGCCCAATGACGAAATGAAATAAATAGGCCGTAGATAAAATTAATGGTTTCCTGCTCACCAGATATTACCAATATAGCAGATTTTATAGCTCCCGATAAAACGCTTTTATATTTTATAGCTCCCGATAAAACGCTACTAAAAGCCCTTTTTGTTGTTGTTTGGATGCAAATATAACGTGTCGAAAATATACTATACTTGGGCCGAAACACATTGCGTTTGCTACTCAATAAAATATGTTTGAGAAACAATGATTAATTGGCGATAATATATGTTTTTGAGACCCAAGTGTGGTTTTGGTTGCTGAAAACCACTAAAACTAAGAACGAGACAGACAACAATGAAACAAAAGGCAGGAGATGATTAACAGTGCTTGCAAACATGTACATATTTCCTACAATATGTTTCTGGGCCACTATTTTTCATCGTGTACCAATCAAATGCGACATTATTTCTCTATGAAGCTCACAAATAAATCTATATATGAAATTGACAAGAGATAGGTTCCCATAGATTTACCATTGCTCTATGCATGCTGGAACATTGGTAGTTGAGACAGTGTCCTATTGTGCTACGTAGTTACGAGTTAATCATCCTTTGCAATGTCTTCAGAAGGAAAGATGGGAGACTGATTGGTTTAAAGTCTTTTGGACTAACGTGTGATGGTTGCCCTAATATAGGAATGAATACCGCTTTAGAGTCTCGCCATTTATAACAAGATCGAATATGGAAATGTTGAATGCAATTTATATAAGAGTTCAGGAGCCAGGGAGCTAAAATGTGTAATCCACTTTATAAGTCCACTGGGGCTACACCATCAAGGCCTGGAGAGTTGTATAATTTGAAACTTCCTATTTCCTATATTTATTAATCATGATATTTCCTGCAACATGCGAGATGAAGTGTTTAGACGATGATTCCGACAAAATGTCTTCGGACCAGTTGCATGGAAAATGTGTGCTAAGCAATTTTATATTATATGTCGTCCACCGCCCGTTTATTTCTCTCAGATAACACAGAAACGTAGGCTTCTTTGTGTAATGTAGATATTTCAGATACGTTCCTAATTCCGCAGCAGAAATGTTTCCAAGAATTCCTCTTTAAATATCCCAGATATTTCTTACATTGATTGGGTATTGTTTTCTACACATTCGCTCCACCCTTGATAACTAACCTTATTATAGAGCCTTCTGCAAGACTTTCTCTGGACATACATGCTCTTGTTCCACCATGAATGTTCCATTTTACTCCTGTGGGAACAACTGGGGTATACAGAGCCACGTGAGCTGTTAAGAGCTGAAGTGGGACCATCAGTAAGAACATCAACCACAATGGCATTAACTGGTTCGGAGAGAAGAAAGTTTATCATAAAAAAATTCAGACTACACGCTGAAAATTAAAGGCCCCAGCAAGCATGTACATGTTTGCGAGCATTGTTTTCGTGAATAGAAGATCTGCTAGTTTTTGTTTTTTTATTGTCTGTCACTTTTTTGTTTTCAACCTTTTTCAAAAAACAAACAAAGCCACAATTGGGTCACAAATAGACATATTATAACCTATTAATCCTTCTGTCCCAAACACATTATATTCAATAGCAAATACTTGTGTCCAAAAGTATACAATACTTGCGACAAGCTACAAAAACGTTATATTTGCATACAAACAACAACAAAAATAACCAATGAGTGTTCGAACTCACGGGCGGTGTGTTAACACCTTTCTGTTACACGGTACCGTTTCGATTTCTGTGGACACATTAGTAAATGTTACATTAGAAAATATAAAAAAGAATAGTTTTTTTGCTGAAGGCTCTTTTGCTATTGCACTTACTTTTTTTTTTCTTACATCTGCTTTAACATTAGATGTAATATTGTTACAATAAATAAAGCAATATTTAGCTCAGTGGCGGACAACTGAATAAAAATCAATATTTAGCTCACTGTAATAATTGTTTTTTTTTTGTCCTAAACAGAGCGTCGACAAAAAGTATTGAATAGTATAGAGAACTTATTGCATTCTTTTTCCTGAGCCTGAGTCAAATAGGATTCACGAGTCTTATTCTCTTCATATAATATTTCAATAGAAATGCACCATTTCGACAATGCTATTACATAAAACAATACAAAAAGCATAAATGTTTCAAAAGGCATCAGTGTTTCACATCAAAATTATGAATGCTCCAAGTTGTGTCAAAAAGAGAGTAATACGTTATGAATCACTCGCCAGGTGTCGCCAGTGCTTTTGAGTTATACAATTCGTACTCTATACTATTCAATAGTCTTTGGTGACGACGACCTGCTTGTTTGTTCGCTGCCGCTACATCAATACCATCATACTGTTGTACAACAATCACGTATATGATGCTAACGCTGTGTGTTGTTTGCATGTGTTCACTTTGATAGATTGCCCTACCCGTGCCTATAGATGTTAGCACACCAAAAAGACAGATTTTTCAGCGTGTATGTTTGCACTTCTTTCGGTTTGTGCTACGCACGTTTCGTGGAACCGGCACACTGGCTATGTTCTTCGTGAATGAAACTCTATCTATTCTATTGGAATCCTATTGGAAATCTATTGGAATCCTGTTAGGCAAAGGTGACATCAAGGACTTTTTGCATATCTTAATACGCAAACCATTCTCTAAAAGTGTCTCTCCTCTTGAATTTATGTTGGTATTTCCCCAAATTGTATGGTGCGCATTGACATTCGCTCAAAGAACAGGATCAGTTTTATTTTCCTCCGCCGCATCATTTTTTGCAACCGAATTGGTGCGCAATTCGGCTGCTACAACCAAATTGCTCCAAAATTCGGGTGATGTAATCCAATTGATTCCAAATTCGGGTTTATTGCAACTGAAATTGTAGAAAATGTAGAATACGTTTGTAAATTCAGTTCTCACAACCGAATCAGGTTGTGTCGATAAAATTTCAGTTGTGAGAACCCCAAAATTTATATTAGGAGATTTACACGAAAATTTAACCCACGTTGAGCTGAATTCGGGGTCATTACAATTTATTAGCCTGTTTCTCTATCTCGATCGAAAAGGTAAGCGTACGAAAATCAGTGACTCACATTCGACTCAAATTGGGTTCATCTATGACGAAATTTTCGTCCGTCGGGCTCTATGTTTGTTCCCAAATTACATCACGTTCGAAATAGAGAAACCAACATTTGTACTGAACAGTTTTGAAAAATTTTAAATTTTCATTCGACTTTAAACGACAAGATTGTGGAACCCAAATCAACTATCTTTCGTATAAAACACGAAAAAAAAGCTTTCGTTCGAGACAGAAAAACAGGCTGTATGTGTTCCCGACACTGAAACGCTATAATGAAAGAATAAATTATTCTGGAGTATGACAAATAAATTTGTTTTTAGGTATTTATTAAATAAACTTAATAATCAGAAACATATAAATAAATAAATAAATGGTTTCCCATTACATCCCATGAAGGGACAGGGGAGAGCTTCTCACAATCACTGAGCTGTGCGCTTTCCAGTGAGTTTTCACTCACTGATTGGGACCTACAGTTTTACACCGATTCCGAACGGTATTTTGAGAAGCTTTTTTATGGCTGTATACTCGATAGTGTCGCCGTCACTATGCGAGGTGACCGCCGTCGAAAGAAATTTTTCTTTAAGGTGGTCAGAGCAGGGTTCGAAACCAGGACCTCATGTACAAGAGGCGCGCACACTAACCATTGCACCACCGACGGCCAAACATGTAGCATATTTTAAAAGGTAATTGAAAATATTGCATACCTTAAGGGTGATCGAAACGACTGGTAGAGGAAAATGTGGAGTTTCCTTGACGTTTTGCAGGGAGCACAATACCACTAAATTTAAAAATAAAGTAGATCACATTAATCTGACAAGAAATCTGCTTATGTTTTACCTCAGAAAGGTTTGGGCAACCGTTCAACTTTTTTGTGATTTCGACATTCGATTTTCTAATGAAAACGAGTTTTAGGATACCAAATAGTTACATTGACAAAGGGGATATACAAAACATTAGTCAGATTTTTATTTGACTGTGTTTTTTTAATGTTATTTAATAATCAGAAATATGTTGCATACTTTGCGAGACATCTCAAAAGGATATATATAGAAACTTACGGTTACAACCTCTAGGAAGCGTTATACGTTATTAATATCACAAGAAATTATGATAAAGGCTAAAGTCCTTAACTTCCTACAAACCAGATGAAACCTGTACAAAATATCCAGTTCTCTAAGAGTACACCAGTGCTATCTTACCTTATACGACAGTTGATTTCGGAGCTGCTTTGCAAGTTATTAATATTTCCCAAAATGTTTGTCAGTTCCAATATTTGTACCAAAATCAATGCCAGTCATTACAACTTGTGTATCACATTTTCGATAAAACAAACACATGTTTGCTTACTTTTAAGAAAACCATCCTTAAAGCCATCATTTTGGGCAATGCCATTCCTTTTATGTCAAAGCGTTATCCAAGCAAAGGCATCCTTCTGCATTTTAAAGTCTTCTAAACAAAATGCTTGCATACTTTGTAAGGTATAATGCAAAATTGTTTTGATGCATATTTTAGGGCAAAATGTAAACGTTGTTCAGGACAACCAAGATTCGGGTGGCATTTTGACGTACATGTACTGGCATTGAGTGAGTTTTGAACAACAAACTAGCGAGTTATAGACATTGCGAAGCAAGAAACAAAAATTATTTGCGGATAAGAAAATACCTTCTTAATACAATATTGGAATATCCCCAAGGTTTTTGGGATATATTGGCTTGATTTGTAATCTTTGTTAATAACAATTTCAATTTGTTTTAATATTTGTCCAAATTTCAAACCAATCCAATCAGAACGAAAGAAATTGCCATAATTTCATATTGATTAATAAATACTGCATACATTTGGGCGAAATGGGTTTGTGTTATATTTGGTAGATATTCATCTGATATTTGATGTATAGTAGTAGATATGCAATGTGATTGCAGACCTTATGCACTTTCCTATGCAAATACAAAACAATATTGCTTGCCTGTTTTTAAATTTAGAATCATATTAATTTTGTTGCATACTATTAGGTAAATTTGTTACGAAAAGTTTGTTGACATTATGACAAATTTTTTTAAGGATGTACAACACATGTATGTTCATGGTCAAAGTAATTAGTTTTAGGTCCAATTTTTATTCTATCTGGACTGTGTGTTTTCTTTATATTTGTCGGCATACAATTTTGGTTTACTAACAATGTATCTAGTTTCCTGTTCAATTTTTCTTTCATAATTGTGTGTTCCTCCTTTTTTATAGGAATATAATTTTGGCTTTGGTACTTCAAAGAATTTTGTACCTTATATCAAAATTGGCAACAATCACTATAGTTTGCATATTATACCCAAACCAATTTAATTATTTCAAATTGTATTGCATATTTCCTTTGTGACTAACAAATGTTGCATATATTTAGGCAAACATTTTGTATCATTTATCCTGTTTTAACTTGCAGACCATCCAAATGAGAATACTTTGTTTTATTTTCGAAAAGTTTTTGAAGAAATTCTTGCCATTCTCCGCTGTGTATGATGGAAATTGTTGTTGATGCATACATTTAGGCGCAATACAAACTTTGTACTTTAGTTATTTTACTTTGTTGAAATTCCGGCACATTCTTTGCAGGAGAAGGTCACTGCTAAGTGTATTAAAATGTGACAATTTGACAATTTGACAGACAGCGGGATATACAAAAAAAAATTTTAAAGTAGTAGTATAAACAAATTTTACAGTTTGAAGTTGCATGGTTGCTAAAGTTTAAAGGCTAAACTGGTAATTATTGCATATATTTGGGAGACTTAAAATATCCAACTAAGGGTAGCTCAAGTAAAGACACTGTGGCGTGCGTCACATTGACCAGCAGTCTTTTCATATCTGGGAACACATGCGATGAATGGAATTTATAGTGAAACGGAGTAACCAAAAAAAATTCCAGTTTCAAGTTGCATGGTTGCTAAAGTTTAAAGGTTAAGCTAAAACTTATTGCATATATTAGGGGAAATTTAAAACATCCACCATATGGTAGGTCAAGTAAAACATTGTGGCGTATCTGACATTATCACATCAGTATTGTTATGATTTAGATGACTTTCGAGGAATGGAAAATATAATGAATCAGAACACACTAATTCCTTTGTCATTTAGACAAGAAATCTTTTTAAATGGACTAGTGTTAAAGAAAAGTATTAGTTCAAAAGAGTTTTTAATCTGACAGAGATCTGGTATCAGTTTGCAATTAGTGATGTAGTGTCTTTGATATAGTGAACCACCTGCTGCAGAATTTTGGAGATATAACAGGAAGTGTGGAGTTTTCCAAAAATACAAAAAAATTTTAACTCCGTGTCCTCCTCCAACTCCACAATTTTAAATTTCGGAACTCCGACTCCTAGTCGATCTCCGATTGGTATTTGAACTCCGTCTCCTGCTCGAACTCCGACTCTTGATCGAACTCCGACTCATACTTGGTCTGCAACTCTTACTCGAACTCCGACTCCTACCCGAACTCCGTATCCAACTCCACAAATTAATCACACCCATTTAAAAGTTTGTTGACCCTGAGACGATTATTAATATTAGGATTGTGATCATGCACCTTCTTCTATAATACTGTTCTCAAATTTGTATAGATTTTTCAATACGGAATCGGAGTTGGATTAGGGTTTACAAAATCGACTTCAACTCATAACCCGACTACGGGAAAATTGCTTGAACTCCGACTCCGAAACTGCAACTTCGACCCCACACCCCGATTGGAAAGCCAATTCCATATAGTTCCCACAGATGGCACCAACAGCTGGCACATGGTAAAAGCAGCATTTACACTTAAAGAAAAATTTCGTTGTCCACAAACAAAATTTTAGACAACTGAACTTCATTTAAGGAATTTATTTGAAGGCAACGAAATTTCCTATTGTATGAGAATTGAAAACCTTCCATGGGTGACTTCGCGTGGAGCAAATTTTTTTTTATTTTTTATTATTTACAACTACCAATTTATTTTGCTGCAAACGTTTTTCATTTCCTACGTTAACCCACGTATAGGAAGATGCTGGCGAGATGGACGAAGGGCACAGATTGTGTACGCTCGAGATAAATTTGGTCGATAGAGGATAGCGGGACATCCATGAGCCTTCTCTCTCTACCCAGGCCCAAGGAATCAATACTTGTTTCAGTTGTGACGGGATAGTCTCTGATTCGTACACATGATACGTGATTAAAGATCAGGGCAAATAACTTCTATGGAAATTGTAACGATCAGGAAAAGAAAGAATCCACTGGACATTTTCTCTGCACACATCCAGCGCTAGACCGAAGAGGATGTCTACTATGGGATCCTATATATTTATCTCAGATAGGGGTAGACAAGATCTTGAGCTTCTTGAAGCAAACTAAATGGGTATAACTCTTAACGTCGTTAGCCCGTGGTTTCACAATGGACTAACAAGCCTAAGTTAGTCGCGCATCTACTGGCACCAAGACCTAACCCAGCGTTGACCGCAAATGTTGTAACGTTCCCCCTAAATAGAAAACGTTTATCGTAACAATCCTTTCTATTGTTGGAAACTAACTTCGATTGACCCAAAATTGTTATATTGTAAATGAACATGTGTAAAACGTGATTCAAAACATGTGATTCTGCGCCATAAAGCAAGACAAATTGTATGAGAGTCTGATATAGTTTGGTATCTCGAGAGAGGGTATTATGTCTGAAGTTCCTGCTTAGCCCGAAATAACACCTGTTTGCATACACTATTGCCCGCTTGATTTCTGGATGTTCTACTGGTCGAAACCATTGATTTTGTCTTGTGGCGTTTACTGCCAAACCCACGTTAGCTGATTCCTTCTCAATTCTCGAAAATATTACAGTATCTTTGCAAGATTTCGCCCAATGATGTCTAAGTCATCAGCATACGCGAGCAGCGTGTGACTTTTGCTGCTGATAGTTGTACTCGTGTTGACTGCAGCTTTTCTCATGATAATCTCAATTAATGTGTCCAAGAGATTGCTTGTTAGGCAGGGCGACAGCCTGAGGCCGTGTACCGTACTACATGATTCGGTGATAGATTTACCAATCTTTACTGAGAATTTCGTCTCGGTCAGTCTCGTTCTACAAAGGCGTGTCAGTTTAGCAGGAATACTAAGCTCCGACCCGACATAGCCTGGTACATTTCAGAGCTAGTATGGGGCTATCGAAGGCAGCCTTATAGTCTAACAAGAGGTGGTCGTTGTCGATTTGTTTTTCATTGGGTTTCTCCAGGATTTGTCGTAATGTGAATATGTGGTCCATGGACTTTTCAGGCCTAAATCAACACTGAAAAGGTCCGACCAGGTCTACAACAAGCGGCTTAAGTCATTCGCACTTAACTCTCGAAAGGACTTTGTATGTCATGAGCAAAAGGCTTATTCCATTTTTGAAAACAGGACACAGTATACGAAGTCTCCAACCGCCGGTCATGCATTCATCTAGCCAGGTTTTGTATATGAGTTGATGGATGCAGCTTTCCAACTCAGTCGCCGTCGTTGTCGTTCTTAAGGCGGGAAATTGCAGTTCTAACTTTGCCTGGACTAGATCGAGCTGTCGACGCCTTCGTCCTGTATTTGCGCAACACCTTCACCTATATTGAAGTCGTCTGGGATAAGCACAGCAGAGAAGTGATCTCTCACTGATTCCAACATAGTCTGCACATCTGCGACACGATTCCCGTCTTTATCTCTACAAAAACGGGGTCCTGATCCACGGCCATTGGTTTCGCTGTGTACTTTTCGATAGAATTTACGATTCTAGTTTGTCACTTTCGTCCTTTCTCTTTCTGTAAGATTCTATTTTGTCACTTTCGTCCTTTCTCCACAACGGTTTTTTTTCTTAATCCCACGGGTTTCCTCTTGTTCTTCTCTTTATACAGCTCTGTCACGGCTCGCGATGCAACTGACTGTAGCATTGTCATACCTGCAGCGTTTGTTTTCATCACTTGCCATGCTGCACTCTTCATCGTACCATAGTTTACCTTTATGCGGTTTTTCATAACCAAGCCCGGTCTCTGCTGCAGTTTTCATGGAGTCGGAAATGTATTTCCAACGCGCTTCAGGATCATGAGGCAGGGGTGCATTTTGTAGCTGAGTGAACTCCTCTGCACAGGCCGTGGCTATCTCTGGTAAATGTTGCTTTCCTATGTCTAGCTTTCTCTGCACTTGGTTTCGTACGATTTTCGCTTTACTTAATCTTGTGCGAACCTTTGCTGCAACTGACCAGATTTTCACGCTACGCCAAATCCTGGAGAAGACACACGAAAAACAAATCGACACCTATCATCTATTTATCGATTATAAAGCAGCCTTCGATAGTCCGATACGGGAGAAACTCTTTGAAGCAATGTCTGAGCTTGGTATTCCTGCAAAACTCATACGCCTTTGCAGGATGACCTTGACGAACACCAAATCCGCAGTGAAAGTTGGTAAGGATCTTACCGAACCTTTCGAAACTATGCGAGGCCTCAGGCAAGGCGATACCCTATCGTGCGATCTCTTTAACATCTTAATGGAGATCATTATGAGAAAAGCTGCAGTCAATATGAATAAAACCATCAGCAGCAAAAGTCACATGCTGCTCGCGTATGCTGATGATATAGATATCATTGGGCGCACAATTAGAGAAGTTACTGCGGTTTTTTCGAGAATTGAGAAGGAGTCAGCAAAAGTGGGTCTGACGGTGAATGAGGACAAGACAAAATTAATGGTTTCAACGAACAGGGCCTCCACGCGATTAGACCAAAGCGTGAACGTTGATAACCGTTATAACTTCGAGGTAGTGGACGAATTTATATACCTCGGATCTGCCGTGAACAAAAACAACAACGTCAGCCTTGAGATCAAACGGAGAATTGTGCTTGCGAATAGATGTTATTTTGGGCTAAGCAAGCACTTTAGAGATAAAGCCCTCTCTCGAGTAACAAAAGTCCAGCTGTACCAGACTCTCATTCAACCTGTCTTGCTTTATGGCGCAGAATCCTGGGTCCTATCGCAAGCAGACGAAACATCTGTAGGAGTCTTCGAGAGAAAAATACTCCGAAAAATTTATGGCCCTATAGTGCACAACGGCGAGTATCGGCGACGCATGAATCATGAGCTGTATGAGCTTTATCCTGACATTGACATAGTTAAGCGGATCAAGATAACGCGATTGCGCTGGCTAGGCCATGTCAGTAGAATGGATGAAGATGAACCAGCGCGAAGGCTTTTCGAAACCGAACTCGAAGGAAGACGAAAAATAGGAAGACCAAGACTCCGCTGAAGGGATCAGGTTGACGAATCCCTGCGTACACTTGGTATTGCCAACTGGAGAGATAAAGCAAAAGATCGAACTGGTTGGCGAAATATGTTATCTTCGTTTTGTAAGGTCCCTGACCCCCCGGGGTTGTCCGAGACCGGATAAGTAAGTAAGTAACCTTTGCTGCAACCAGGTAGTGATCCGAATCAATATTAGCTCCTCGAATCACACGTACGTCCATTACACTGGTAGAGTGCCTTCCATCAATCTGGTTCTTCGGCTGTTGATCAAAGTATATCCAACAAGTCTTATGGATGCCATTATGTTGGAATCTTTTACTACTGGCATCCATACTTTTCACCGCCGCAAAATCTAGGAGTATCATTCCTGTAGACCGAATTTACCGATGGTTGGTTCAAAGACTTTTTCTCTGCCGACTTTAGCTTTAAAATCACCTAGAACAATCATAACTGTTTACGAATTTTTAATTAAGTCCTGGAATTCTCTTCGCCAATTTGGATGCCTTGCTGTCTCTCTTTTTCAGAGCAAAGTCAAATTTGTATTCAAAAATGGCAAAAATGTCTCGGCTCTTATAGAAAAGGTCCTTGGTGGCATCGTGTTTTTCTTCTATCAGGGCATGCACACAAATTAGCGATATGTTAAAGAATTTCGCCTTTATGTATATGGCGGATATACGTTCCCTCACGGGATTGAATCTTAATACCCTATGTCGCAGCCTTTGGCCAAGTATAAATCCGCAACCCAATTCATGCTTTTTCTCATAGCAGCTGTATAAGTAGTATATGTCACAGTACTTCTGCCTTGTACAGCCATGACCTGTCCATCGCATCTCTTGGTTATCTATAATGTCCGCCTTATAATTCCCGAAGACATCTGCAAGTTGGATACTGGCACCGGAGTTGTGTAGTGTTGTAACATTCCAAGTGCAAATCTGTAAACCGTGGTCCTTCTAACGTTTGCGGTTCCCGTCAACAATTAGGGGGTATTATATTTCTCATCCTCATTTTGTATTTTCATTGGCAATATAACGGTGGCGGAAGGCACACCCAGGCCACCGAGGTTTTGCATTTGACCTTCTATCAGGATGATTCTATTTCAGCCGCCCATTATGGATCAGACGCCGACCAGAATGCAGTGTATTGACACTGGATTTTTCTCTTCTTTACTTTGGATCCGCCGTTCACAATCAGTGCTGGCTCAACCGCCTTTAAAGAATAAAATAATATCTTCGCTAGATCGAAGAGCTTCAGTACTGGGCCACCTATTTAATCTGAGATGCATCAGTGATGGCATAACCGCTCTAACCAACTAACGGAACCTTCCTATAAATCCATTGCATACACGCTGAAAAATAACGGCGTCTCTAACATATTTTCCCAAACATATTCTCCAGGAACCATGTATATATTTGGAACACACTTCAAGCATTCAAATGTTTGCAAGTCCCAAACTTACTTGTATTTAAATGCAAACAGTATCATGTTTACTGACAAACATGTATGTTTTTACGTGGAAACATATGTGTTCTTCATCCCAAACATCCACATACTTACGTGGAAGCATTCGCGTGTTTCCCCCAAACCTACATGTCCTCACGTGGAAACCTATGCGAATTTCCTCCCAAATATAATAACATTTAGAAACTAATTATTTTTCGATTTCAATATATATCTATGTATTATTTTTTATAATTACTTTTAAGAATATAAATCCACATTTACAAATAATTTATACGAAACATTAATAGATTTAAAACGGACCATTGTACATTTATTTGCATTGAATGTTGTTTTTTCATGAAATGAGAATCTGCTGCTCTTTTGCTTCTCCTTTCTTTGTTGTTTCTCACGTTTTTGTTTTCAGAAGGTTTCAGCTATGCGTTAGTTATCGCTATGCGTTGGTGCACAAACAAGATATTTAGATACAAGTCAAGTTCATGCCAGCCAAGCGTGGATTAATTACTTGTGTTTTTTACACTTATTTCACAAATGGTACGCCGTTCCGATTTTCTCAGTAAAGGCTCGGACAGACCAAGGGTGTCACGTTGCTGCTCTTTCCAGTTTCTTTCCTCAAAATCGTTTCTCACTTTGGCAGCACACATACATATATACGAAACACATACACAACAACCAAAGTAATATCACAAACCATTAAATCGTCCGAGCCTTCGTTTATTATTTGTTAACTGATCAAGCGCTTTTGCAATCTTCTGTACGATGAACCATTGACGAACTGAATACATGCAACTAAAACACATCAGTCAAAATAAGAAACACATCATCTGCAATTTATACGCATATTCAGGAATATTTATGGCTCACTGACTGAGAAAGGAATGCAAAAATACAGATGCACACTCTCAAGATAGTCTCTCTCTCGTTGTTCCACTTTTATTCTCTTGCTCTCGAGAGACCATATACAGTGCAACAAACACATCTGGATTTGTATCACAAGCATAAATACGTGTATACATGTATATACATGCATTTGTATATGTATACTTGTATATGTGGGTCGCAAACACATATATTATAACATATTAATCATTGTGATTCAAACATGTAATATTGAATACCAAACACAATGTGTTGGGACACAAATATATTATATTTGCGACAAGCTCCAAACACACTTTATATTTGAATGCAAACAACAAAAACAAAGAGAAAGAGACAGATTATTAACAATATCTGAAATTCCTCGCTAAATACTGTATTAAGCGGATTAGGACATTCCACGCTAAGCAATGTCCATTACAGTCTTGCCACTAATATTCCCTATAGAATTTGGGTTGGAAAAGTATTCCGTTATCTGTTACAGTTCCTCAAATTCTAGTAATCCGGAATCGAGCTGAAACAATCTTCTCCAACTACGGACAAAATCCTCGCTCAGACTCCAAAAATCGAACAACGACTCCACATAACTTCCTTCCATAAGAATTAATTCAAATCCTAAGAACTTACCAATTTTTCGAACCTAGTGCACAAAAATCGAATGTTTATTTTTAGTACTTTAAATTGTCAGTATTTAAGTGCATACTTTTAGGTGTTTTGTATGCACCTCTTAACAATTCAAGCAATAAACAATACCCTCTAACCAAAGAGTGGTAGGCGATATAAAAATGTAATTCCAAATACATTTTAACGTGCCATTTCACTGTAGCGGACATTAAATAATTCGTGGAAGAGAAAAGAGTTGCCGCAAAGTATGCTTTTAATATTGTGAATGACATTTCTGGAAAACAGAGTATGGTGAAATGATGAGTTGTTTGTGAATTTTGGTTATTGGAAAAACAATACAATTCTCTTTTATGTTCAACTCGTTTTTATAAATTTTGAATTGAAATTTTTTTCTTAATATTTAAAGCATTTTGTGCGCAGCAATTGCGTAAATAAATTATAGCTTTCATCAGTTTTTATTTAAGGAAAATACGGTCTGATACCTATGTCATGTTAATAATTGATAACTTGCTGCATAAGTTTAGGGATTATCGTGATGGTGTGAATGTGAAATAAATGCTTTAAAATGTCCTCGAATTGAGTAAAGGAAGAATAAAGTGTATTACACCACCGACGACCATTCTATCTTAGTATTTCATACATTTTAATTAGTATTTATTTTTTATATACATCCCTTTGAATATACTCGTACCTCCCCACCAGGGCTAATTTTCAACCTGCAATTATGAAGAACACACAAGACATTTTTTAAATGGAACGATGAAATCCTCACACATTAACTTGCAACGGGCCATTCAATTCAAAATGTTAGTATCTATAATGGCTATTTTGCTTATACATTCAATTCCATTTGAGGCTAGTTGCTGCATTATTTTTTCTGTCCCATTAAATCATTTTTAATTAAAAGTTTTCTCACAACAGTAATTGCGAATATGTATTGTTCTCCAGGTGCTGACTAAACGACAACAAAGAAAATATTGCATACTTTTGGGATAGTACGTTGGTGGCATTGGGATTTTTATAACGATGGGGGCTAGATAACTACAAATGCCCACCACAAGGTTTATGATAATTATTTTACATCGTTTTAAGTTTTTAATAAAGCTAAATTAGTGCATATTTTCTGGAGTTGTGAATGCTTTTGGTGCACACAAAGGATTTAGAGAGTTTATGTAGAACACTAGCACTACATAGTATTCTCCTGATTTTATTTAAACAGAAATGGTGTATATTTTTAGTAATCCCCCTGAAATATGCAATGCTTCTTTAATTCTACTTAGTAGATGTACTAGACGATCAAAATAATCTTGAGAACTTGTGTATTGTGCATATTTTTAAATAATCCCCCGAAATATGCACTGCTTTATTTCTGACTTTTGCATGTACTAGGACACACAAATCGTCTCGTACACCAGAACCGCAATTCAGTAACCTTTTAGCAATAAAAATCGGTAGCTAAAATGACAAAGTTAAAATTATGTCGAAAAAGCTTTCACAATTCTGTAAATTTTAGTACCCACTTTTATTGTTAAAAGTTACAGGTGTACATGTAAAAGTAAAGCAATGCATATTTCGCGGGATTATTTAAAAATATGCACGATACACAAGTTCTGCTAGAAGATTTAGAGACATTTTGTTTATTCTGCTACATATCTTGCGAGGCGTGTGCTCCCCACATGGCGCTACATCGACAAAGTTGTTGCATACTTTTTGGCGCTAATGAAAAGTGCCGCTACATGCAAGTGAGTTTAAAGACAATTCTGTCGAAATATAAGACATATCATTCATTTGCTAGGTGTTGGCAATGATTTGGTGTATCTTTTTCTTCTAACGCTAACACGACCAAATTGCTGGACACTTTTTGAAGTTTAGAAAATATCCGATAAATACAAATTAATATCAAATAATTTCTGTGGTAAAATAAGGCAAACCAATATTGTGCAAGTGTTCCCAATGTTTTGTTTCTTTCCATATCACATAATGAACATATGAATTTCATATTTATATTATCGTCTTCCAAATATTCAGGGTGGAATTCGTTTCGAATCCTGCGCCATACCGAAACATTTTTCTACTTAACTCTTATTGCATACATTTAGCCAAAAAATTGTTGCACACACTTCGGCGTATGCAAAGCATATTTTCAGGCAATAAATTTTAATTTCTCTAATAATTTTCCACTCGCGACGACGTTTAAATTAAAATTTAATATCAACAATTTATTTATGAACAAGGAAGAGAAAACAAGAGGGACACTAGACTCTTGTCCTTAATATTTTTACAAAGAAAATTGTAACATGCATATCATGTTTGGACAAAAAATGCTGGGGGGAGTATTTTTTTGTGTTCAGGCATCCTGGATTCCTCTTCATCCCCTTTGATGCACATAAATATTACCATAATCATAGAATGTAAAAGAATCTGTTGAGCTGCCACCCAAAAATTATAACGACCAAATTAACACACATGCAACCGCATCAGGAAGAAGGGAAAAACAAAGGAGATATACTGTATAATATATAAGAATATAGTATATACTATATACATATTTTACTACCCATGTACACGAGACTCCTGAAAGTATGCAATCAATTATGAAAAATATTAGAATAGAAGGGAACTCATAACGCAGGATGGTAATAGCCGGCTTTTTAGGAAAACGTAGAGAATTAAGAGCACAAGAGGTGAATTGTGCAAAAAGTAATTCGTGAGAGGAAGAGAATGCAAAAGGGTGGTGTAAATAGGAGAGAGTGGCGAGGCTAAAATGTTTTCTTGTCAATAGGTGAAATTTCGTGAAGGTCTCTTATTATTTAAAAACAGTTTCTCTTAAAGGGTTCACGTCGTCAATAACAGCTATATATATTTCTACTCCTGAGGTGAATTTCTTCTCCTTTTGTTTGTTATTCCTCTCTTTTACTGCTCCCTCTGCCGTATTCACTCGTTTTTGTGCCTTCTGCTTGATTTTACAACCGTTCCTTTGTATTTGTTTAACAACCATCTGTAAATGCCGGTTTAATTGTAAACGTTTTACTTAATATGTTTACAATTTACCATGTGATTTTTTGCTGTTGATCTATACCGTTTCTACCATTTGCATTTGTGTACAATAGTGACAGGCAGTTGGTTCCGATGGGGGTGTTTGTGTGTACCGTGTCTGGCTATGGGTGGTTTATTACTTGTCAGCGCCTAAAAGTACACTATAGAATGAAAAAACTTAACAAAAGCAAAACAAAAATCTATCATGTCAAGTGTTGATTAAATGGTTTGCCACCAAAATAAGTGGTGATTTATTTTTAATTAATATTTTCTTTCATACCAAACGCTTTGGCTTTGTCATTCATAATTATCTATGATTTACGGAGGGGTAAAATGTCCTTAACGATATGCTATAAAATTAATCACAAAATTAACATCGTTTATAACGAAATTCTCTAAAGAACATATTGAAATGTACAACATTCATTTCACGACAGCGTTTGTTGTTATTTATGTCTTTATAGAAGCTTAAACCATCGCTTTTGTGTTTATTGGTGCAATTTTGAGTGAAAAAGGGTGGGGGAGCGGGGGTGTACTCCCGAAAAGTATGATATAAAAATGTCACATAAACATTTTCGCATTCTTAGTGTTGTGTTCTGTTGTATATCTGCCGTAGGAGCATAATGTAATTGGAGCTTAAAATAGGTTTTATATTTTCCAATGAAATCATGCTCTTAATGTGGCAGACAAAGAGGAATTCATGGGAATTAAAACGTTTTAGCCTGAAAGTATGCTTTCAACAATGTAACTGACGTTTTTATTTTGTACATGATGGTGGAAAGTTGACTTCTTAGAAGTTTTGGTAGTGTAATAAACTTGAATTCTTTCGAATCCATATTAGGCAGGATATGGTGTGCAAAATTTAAATTTTGTTTCACACTAAGAGGCTTTGCTGCATACTATTTGTCAGTTATTGGATATAATTGCCAGAGTTTTTTTTTTATAGAAACGGATAGCGTGGAAAGAATTATACAACCAACGTTTTTCTTTAAATGCCACGTAGCTTAGGTTAGGTAGAAGAGGCTGACACTAATATGGACCGTTGTACACTGGAAAAATATTTTTCGCAATATTTCTATAATTTCATGCTTCAAATTTTCGTAAATTTCATAGATAATA
Organism: Phaonia tiefii; assembly: GCA_963931995.1. Taxonomy (NCBI): domain Eukaryota; kingdom Metazoa; phylum Arthropoda; class Insecta; order Diptera; family Muscidae; genus Phaonia; species Phaonia tiefii. Next base: position 306,095,762 of record OZ008367.1, read on the forward strand.
TGAAACACTTTCATAAAATTTACGAAATGTATTCATAAATAACTTTTATAAAATGTCCTTTATTAATAAAATTTACTGTTTTAACTTGGGTATCTTGTTTTTAGATGCCTGCATTGTTTTTAGAGCCATTGTACACTGAATAATTCTCAATTCATTGAGCGATTTCATTACATATAACCTGATGACCGTTTTAAAATCATCATTCTGAATAATCGCTGACAAAGATCTGAGGCTAGATCGTGGGGTTTGAAAGGGATCATAAAATGCATCATAATTCTATGACGGGTTTCGCAAAATCTATGAAATTGTTTCTGACATGTTATGAACAAATTTTATATAGTTCGTTTCATAGAATCTATGACAAAGTTTTAGAAATATTATACACAAATTTCCAAGGATGCATGGGAATGTTTCAATGATGTACTAAAGAAACTTAATACTGTTACGAATTTTTGTATCGTCCTTTTTAGAGCTGCTTTATTTCCCGCTATTAAAACAAGGTTCATTTTACGATAAGTACAATCATCATATAAACTTAACATTCCCAGTCCAATCATCATATAAACTTAACATTCCCAACGACTCTAAGTTCAGTTCAGTTCAGACAGACTAACTCCAAGTGCGAAACACACCATCTATTTATACAAACTCTCCATCTTCAAATGGAATTTTCTCTAGCAATTTCGATATACTTCTTAAGGAATCCAACATTAAGCGTGAAATTATACAACTTTTTTTTAACACTATAATGCTACATCCCAGTATTATCAACTATATTGGGTATTTTTGATGTGGTTTGTGTCTAGGCTAACATATGTTGGGAAATTTCTTGTTTAATGGGAAGTTTTCTAGGTGGAGCCTGTAACCAATATGTAGTATATATTGTAGTTTTGAACCCAATAAAAAGTAAATTTAGAAAAGCCAAAGTGAAAGAAGTTTAGGAAAAGAAAATTTTCTTAAAAAAAATTACCTATGCATATTCTTAAACAAAGTACCTTTTCTTTAAAAAGGTAAATTTTCTTACAAAAAGTACATTTTCTATATAAGTATTTTTTTACAAAAATGAAATTGTTCGAGCATTTTGTCGCATTTTTAATTAATTTTATTCTTCGATATGACGCTACCCTTACAGGAAGATAAACAAAATTGCCTTTTCTTGAAAAACTATGGTTTCTTTAAAGACTAACTTTTTTGTGAAACAAAATACATTTTCTTGAGATAAATTCCTACTCTTAAAAATTTACCTATTCTAGAAAAAAGCACAAATTATAAAAAAAATTGCTTCCTCTTAAAAAAATACCTTTTCTTACAAAAATTCCTTTTCTTAAAAATAAAATAAAATACCCTTTCTGAAAATGAGTACAGTTTCGTAAAAAATTACTTTTTCTAACAGAGTACCACTTCTTTAAAAAGTGCCTGTTCTTAAAAAAATTACTTCTTTGTAAAAAAAAATGCATACTCTTATGGCCTTTTCTTACAGAAAGTACTTCTTCGTAAAAATATGTAGTACCTTTTCTCAAAAAATCATTAGCATTTAACAAAAGAAGCACCTCTCTTTAAAAAATTACCTTTTCGAGAAAATATAATACTTATTCTTACAAAAACGACCTAAAAATTTCTCTTAAAAACAAAATACTTTCTATAAAAAAAAAAATTTGTTAAAAAAAGTTTATCATTTTACAAAAAATATCTCTTCTTAAAGATCCATTTTTCAACAGGCTCCTTAGGCGTGTTGGAAATAACTAGTACATAATATACATTGAAAGGAACTTCGTTCCAACCGGGTGTCCGCTGAAACCTCATGTAATTTGTTTTAACATTTTTTATCATATTCAACCCTTTGCCATATTTTTGAATAATATAACTTTTCGCTAAACAACCGTTTTCTTTGCAACTTAGCATGCGATTAAGCAAAACACAATTACTATCTCCCTCTGGAAGCAAGTAGAACTTACTCAAAAACAGAATTACCTGCAGAAACTTCATTATCGCGTTCGCCCCATTCAGGTTTATTTCAACTGCATACTTTTAGACACAGTTAAATCTTCAACTGTAACATTAATCATCCTGTTATTTACATTCTAAACAAATGTGAGCAAAGGCAAATTGTAAATCATTACTCTGAATTATCCGTTAAGCATGCATAGGTTACGTTTTGAATCGTAACAATACAACTCCTTGCAGATAATCTACGAAAATATTACGTGACTTCCATGAAATGTGTCTTTGACTGGAAACTAATTAAGTAAATTAATGACGAATTTGTTGCAGTATTGTATTTTTGAGCGAACATGACAGCTTTTAAGTGTGCACCAGAACCTTCCAATTCTGGCACCATGGCAAAAATTTTACCATTACTTTCCCTTTGAATATTCAAAAAACAAGTGCATTCTTTTAGTCGCTTGGACTATAGCATCTCCGAGCTTTAACATTTTAGAAATGTGGGGTAATTTTTTATATTTAATCTTGATATTTCGATTTTCAAAAAGTAGATATGTGGCTCAAAAAGTCAACAAAATTATACTTTACCAGTGGCAAAGATTTCCGCATTGCTTTCCTTCTGAGTATTTGAAAAATAAAGGCATACTTTTAGGCGCTCGAGACGCAACATCTCCGAATCGGGGTTAAACTGTCCATCCCGATCAGTGGGTTCACATTTAGAAAGCGGCCATTACGATGATCAGTGATCTTTTAAAATGCGTTTTAATGTGTCTAAATCGATTTCAGCCGCTAAAGTTTGTTAGTAGAACCCATAATTCCGGGAAATTATAAGCCATTAGCCCCAAACTATGTTATATAATATTAAAGCTATCAGATATTGCGATTAAATGTCATCTATATTCAAATGGTGTTCAGATTTGACTGGCAGCGATGCAATTGGTATCTTGCGTGTCGTTTTTGACATGAGAACATATCGCACCCTAAATACAAAAGTGTCACAACTCAAAATTGACAAATTTTCACCAGAGGCAAAAAACTGGTATGGAAAGTTAAACAATTTATGAAATGTCCCACACAGAGCCATATTAATACTGGATTTGTTCGGCGAAAGGGAAGAGAAGGAAACGGCGAAGGAAACTGACGCCAGATTTTCAGAGAAGATAGAAATGGTCCTCGGTGATTATGTTTAAGCAAAAAATTACAATCTCGAAATTTTGAGTTATGACGCTTTTGTATTTAGGGTGCGACATGTTCAAATCTGCTCTGACCAGTGTATATTTCTTTCGGCGACGGTCACCTCGATAAGTGATGGGGGACAATATCGCATAATTTGCTACAAAAAGCGATGATCACCTCTCACCTAGACATTCACTGCATTAATTAATTACTTACAGAACGAAGATAACATACACCCCTATATTTGGCGTTTTACTCTCCAGATGGAATTGACGAGAGCTTCTCACAACCGGTGTGCTGTGAGCTTTATAGTTTTATACTCACTTATTGGGATCTACAGGTTTACACCGGTTCCAAATGGTATTTTCAGAAGCCCTTTCATCGCTAAATACTTGACGGTATCGCCGTCACACTACACGAGGTGACCGCCAACGTCAGAAATGTAAGATAATCAGAGCAGGGATCCAACCCAAGATCTCCTATACAAGAGGCGCGCACGCTAACCATTGACGGCCACAGGCATTCAAGAACAGTACGAAAAAAGTTTATAAAAATCCATACATTTAGTGTTGCTTTAAATGAGCGCTGGCCATTAATGGGTTAAGTTAACACTTTTTGGATTTAGTGATACTTTTATATAAAGGTATTACAAATTACTAAATTGAATCAATGGTAATCAAATGTCAGAAGTAAAGGAGAATCATTAGTAGTCGCTAAACATTCCATTTATTAGATGTTCAACTATCAATTTTATTGCATACTTTTAGGGGCTTAAATTCTTTGTGTGCCTAATGTGATTAACTTAGATGTTTTGTGGTTGTTTTAAAGAATTTCTTCGGAAATAATTTTTATTACTAACTAGTATTATTTTGATTCTAATATTTAAAATCTGTATACCATTTTGCGTATCCTTAAGCTTTCAATTTCCATATTTGTATTCCATTAAGCTTAGCCTAAAGGTATACCACAAAACTAACAACAAATCAGAATTATATAAATTACATTGGCATAAAGAACAATTTCTCTTTGAGATTAATTGCAGACAATGTTTTCACTTAATTTGCTGCAAGCAAAATATTCAGTGAAGCCGACACATTTATACATATAAATTTATGCACTAGCATTAGTTATAATTTGTGCGTATACTATAAACAGCAGAAATATTTTGAAAGATTTATAAATACTTTAACTATTTCTTATGTTCTAAGTATTTGGGGTTTCCTATAAAACTGCATTAACATCTCTTGACTTCTATTACAGCAGTCACGAAACTTGCAGTTAAGATTTCCATTTTTAATAAAAATTAAACTCCATAAAGAGTCCTTGATGCACTCGTTAAATGTTATTTAAGTCTTAAACTGAATTTTATTGCACTTTGAGCCAAAAGTGCCATAAAAGTGGCAAGGTAATCTCTTTGTCATTACAGCAACACCTGTGTAGAGCATTTGAGATGGGTGTATATGGATGTACAGACGGTAGTCTGGTAATTGCCATAAAATGAGAATATAATGCAAAATGAAGTTATGGACGTACCAGGAAGGATATAAGAAACATTTACCCCTTCAGGCTTGATTTGTAAAACAACTAAAGGATTAGGAAAAATGTCGAATGTATTGAAGAAAAAGTGCATGCCTAAGAGTAAGCAAGTTAATACAATAATAACATATAAATATGCAGCGGAAAAAAGTAAGCATATACATTGCTATCCTAACAATATGCCGCTGAAAGTGAAAGAATATGTTTTTCATGAATCTTGTTTAATGTTGGCTATAAACGACCTGAGCGGAAAAAGTATGCAATACTATATAATATAATTAATATAATAATAGTCGTTAGCAATATTCTCTAGACTATTTTCAAATGTTAACTTTCGACACTTATAACCTAATAAAATTATGAGTTGTTTTGATGAAGAAATAAAATGTATACCTTTTTTAATTGCTACAAATTCTGTTGCAAGATCTATGAAATAAATAACCCGTTTCGAAATATGCAGCATTTGTGTATAAAAATGTTCCCTAAAATATGGCAATATTTATGTTCAAATTTATCTAATATTTGCTACAAATGATATTAAACACCAAAAAGTATACAACACAATTTTTCGATTTGTTATGGCGGTAACAAAGGTTAGTGTGTACGGCTCTTGTACATGAGAACGTGGGTTCGATCCCTGCGCTGATCCTCTTACATTTCTTTCGACGATGGTTGCTTAGTGACAGTGACACAATCGACGCCATGAAAACCTACCGGTACCGGTGTAAAACTGTATGTCCCAATCAGTGTATGTAAAACTACACTGGACAGTTCAGCTATTGCGAGAGGGTCTTCCCTAGCCCTACATGGGATGTAATGGGAAAATAGTCATTTATTTTTGTGGCCGTCGGTGGTGCAACGGTTAGTGTGAGCGGCTCTTGTAAATGAGAACGTGGTTTCGATCCCTGCTCAGATCACCTACCATTTTTTTCGGCGATGGTCACCTCGCTTAGTGACGGCGACACTATCGAGTACTGAGCCAAGAAAAAGCTTTTCAAAATACAGTTCGGAACCGGTGTAAAACTGTAAGTCCCAATCAGTGAGTTTAAAACTAGAAAGCGCACAGCTCACGGACTGTAAGAAGCTGTCCCCAACCCCTTCGTGGGATGTAATGGGAAACCGTGTATGTATGTATGTAGCTATATATTTTTAACAATATTCTCGTAATTATGGAAAAAATCATATTTTTGACATAAAACTCAATTAAGCAATATAATTAATTAAAACCCCAATCAGATGGACAACTTCAAACAGAATTTCTTGCTTCAAAATCTATTCCAAGTCCCATAAAATAAATTCCACATTTTTAAGTATGCAGCTTTATTTTATAAATATACATATATCAAACCTCTTAATACTTAGGTTAAATAAATTACATTTACCAAAAATTATGCAATACATACACACCATCTTGCATAAACTTGAAACGGTTAAACAAAATAAATTAAGCTGCCCAAAAGTATGCAATGGCAATTAATCATTTAAAATGTTCACTTAACAGGGTGTGAATTAAATAAACAACACACAAATGTGCGAACAAATTTGTAAAAACAAAAAAAATAGAATAGAATGAAAATTCATAGGAGATATTAAATACTAGGAATTCCTTAAAGCATTCCAAGCAAAACTGTTGGTTTAACAAAAATAACATATACACAATTAAGTTGATACTACTTTGATAAAATGCGTGGATAGAATCTCTGAGGAACTGTAGTGTAGGGATTTGATTAACAAAACTGCTTGGTTTTTTGGCGGGAAGTATTCCAAAGAGCACTAGCTGGTTGCTCCAGCACACTGTTTGTACAAACTCTGAACTGTTTAACTTACATTTAGTTTTCCTGAAAGTATGCAACCGAATGTTGCCTATCTCCAATATTTAAAATTTGTTAAATATTCAAATATGAGTTATTTATGTTCTGATGCCTTAAATTATGCTATGATATTTGAGCACAATAGTATGTTCCAAGTATTTTCCAAATGATCATTATAAGGTATTTAACATTTGACATTTAAAGTGAGTTCTCAAAGTATGCCATACAATTGTATTACTTTATTTCAACAAGTTATGCAACAAAAATTTGGCTGTATCATCCCTGAGTAGAATTTGAACGAATAACTTTATAAAACATGATATTTGAAGTCAAGCCGAGTTAATTCAATTAGAATTTATAAATATTATCCTTAACAAATTAAATTATGCTATGATATTTGAGCACAATAGAAACAAAATAGGAAAACTATTTACGTGTTGATTAAAAATGGCAAAATATTTACCAGTTCGTACTCTTTATTAGGAAGCAGAAGGTTCCGTAAATTCAGCCATTATAGAGACCTTTCTCTAAAAGTAATCCTAAATATATTGGTGTGATTCTCGATAGAAATCTCAGTTTCCAGTCAAACACTATGGACACGATCGGCAGAGCCACAGTGCCCCTAGATTCGTTTAAAAGACCATAGGACGACGATAGGGCATATCGCCGAAAATTGTTTACTGGGTGTATACAGCTATTGCCCGCCCGATACAGCTCTACGGCATTACTGTTTGGTGCACGGTACTGGAAATCCACTTACTAAATCTGTTGACTTAAGTCCAGAGAATGGCAATGGTTCGAATTACGGGTCCCCTTCGCACAGCCCATACCGAGGGTTTGGGAGTTATCCTTCACCTGTTATCATCGGATGTGTTGGGAATGCAAATTTCTGCAACGTCGGCAATCCGCGTAAAACATTCCTCGCTATAGCTCACTAGCCCATATGGTTATGGGTCGAGATCTGCGGCAATCCAGATTACCAGTGGACTGCATGAAACCGTCTTCTACTTTGGTGAGAAACTTGTACCCCGGCGTACCCCGGTCAAGCAGAAGTGGGAGGGACGCATGCTAGGTTATGGAAGGTATTTAGACATTTATACTGATGGATATAAACTAAATGGTCAAGTGGAATTTAGAATTTAGTCTAAAGAGGTGTGTCTAGATCTTGTACAAAGGCTTCTTTGTTGTTGTGCCTTTCAGACAGAAGTCATAGTAATCGGAGAAGTTACCCTTTGGCTGGGACGAAACATCATCACCACCTGGGATATAAACCTTTACTCTAACGGACAACGTGCTATAAAATCTCTGTAATTTGTATTGCAGACTTCAAAAACATCCCACAACTACCGCGTAACTTCAAGTGAAATGCCCAAAGCAGTTCGATATTCACATAGTATGGGTGTCGAGCCCGAGGAATATTTCAGGGAACTTTAGAACGGATTCAGCTGGCGAGATTTGGGACATATTAGCTCATATTAGTTCCACTGGATATCCTAAATGTATTGTCATACTTAAAACGGAAGCACTCCGATATGTCAATGGTAGTTGGTTTTGAGGAACAAACGTCAGAATCGACAGGCAAATATGGTCAAGCTGTGACGTAAATCGTACGCTAAACCTGACATCCAGCTTTAGACAATATATCTTTTTGCTAGTACCAGTGATCTCTCGGCAATCTTTAATAGACATATGCGTCTAAGCTTAAAAAATCAGCTCATGATTAGGAAAAGATCGTCGAATATCTCATATGCAACTCCCCAGCCTACAATATCTGGATACAGGATACAATATCTGGCACTTTGTTTCAAGGTAGATTTAACAGACATTCGGGGAATTAAACTGAATGATCTTAGAGCTTTTTTTGCAAAGTACTCTCGGAATACTATACATCTCCTCTTCTTCCTCATACTCGACTATCGGGATGGATATCATATATCTTGAACGACACATAGCCATACCTGGCCAATTTACAGGTTCAACGATTGGGCCTAAGAATGTCAATAGAGACAATAATTTCCACCTAACATCACCTATGTGTTCTTTTTAAAGTATGTTCCAAATGATCATTATAAAGTTTCTAAGATTTGACAATTAAAGTGAGTTCTCAAAGTATGCCAAACAATTTTATTACTTTATTTCAACAAAGTATGCAACAAAAATTTGTCTGTATCTTCCCTGAGTAATATTTGAATGAATTACATTATAAAACACAAGATCATATCCCGACGCCTGAAACTATGCAATGATATTTGAACTCAAGCCGAGTTAATTCAATTAGAATTTATAAAAATTACCCATAACAAATTGTACCGACTTTTATATATCTGTAAACTATTTACGTATTCTAACAGAATTATGCTACAAACTGTTTAACACTTGAGAGCTTAAATGAATCCCCAAAGTATGCCACACAATTTTATTTGACGTCATAAAGAAAGTTAATGCAATACCAAAAGGTGGGGAAATATTATCCAAAACCAATACCATAAAATTATTCAAATAATCTGCATATTTATGATAAAACTATGTATATGAAATTGTGCTCTTAAAAAAAATCATTGAATCATCTAAAAATATGCTAACATGAATAAACAAGCAAAGAATGTGTATATGCAATGGTTATCTAATTTATGCACGCTGTATGCTAAAAAAAGAATGTTGTTAATATTCCCCAAAAGTATGCCGCACTAATAAGCGTGAAATTATACATGGGTGTAATAGTTAAAGCAGTGAAATTAATGAAATTGAGAAATTTGAACAAAATGTGAGCTTTGATTAAACTACGATATATATTATTTATAAAAACTTAATTAAACAGAATCATCATACTGTCGAAAAGTGTGCAACGATTAAATTATATGTGTTCCCTCAAAGTAGGCTACCTCTGTGTTTCAGTGGCGACTAATGCAATTTAAAACCAAAACTTAGTAATTTTTTATCACTTTATAATATGTTGATAATTAAAAAGCTGTGATATTCTTTAAACGAAATCACATGATTTAAAATTTAAAATATCCGGGCAAAATTGTGCAAAAAATTAAATGGTTTCAAATATTTTTTTACTAAATTATTTAAATCTTTATTAATTCATTGGAGATTAGTGACTATTTTGTATTAAATTTGTGATTTTGTGTAAATCTTTTTAATCTTACGGTGTGTTCATTCCATCTGTGTAGATTATCACACAATAATTTCAAGCTCCTTAAAATATGCAAAGAAAATTAAAGTTCTGCTAAAAAAATGGCAAAGTGAAACAACAAACTGATATACGTATGCAATACAGGTGTTAACACCCCCTAAAATTATGCTTTAAAAAAACTCAATAAACCTTCAACAAAGATGTGCTAGAAAAACAACAATATCAACATCCGCAAAACCGAACCATATCCCCAGGCCTACAAAAATATATCACTTGTAGATATCACACAAAACATATCTCACTTTCCTACGATATCTCAGCTTAAGCGCACAGTATATAGTGTTCACCATCACTAGTACGATTCTGCTACTAAAACATGACTGCCAAACCAAATGAAAGTGATATGCCAAAAATGGCACCAGAAATACCCCGACTTAGTTCGGAATTAGCCGCACAAGCTGCCATACGAGCACAACAGATATTACGCAAGCAAGCCTCTCAAGAAGATCATCAGTCAGCGCCTCATCTTGGTGGCATGAACGCGCATCATCATCAGAAGCCGCCTATGCACTTGCCACCAAAACCAGTGGGGTCGCAGCCACCACCGCTGCCACCGCAACACAATAAACCAGTTCCTGCTATACCAGCACGTTCGTCAGATCGTTCGACGCCTCCGGAAATACCACCCAAGCGTCATAGTTTGAAAAGTTTACCGGATGGTTTTAATTTGCCACCACCTGGCAGGCAGCCACCACCATTGCCCCGAAAACCGGCATCGGCACAAAGTTCAGCACAAAATAGTCTACAGAATTCTCCTTTATCGGTGGCAAAGTTCAAGGATAAACCTCCAGCTCCCCCAGAGAAACCGGAATCAAAACGTTCTTCAAATCCTTTTGATTTACCACTCGACAAGAATGTACCCTCTCCAGCTCCAACGCGGGCAAGTGATGTTAAGAAATCCTCTGCAACGTCGTCTTCCAATTCTTCATCGTCGCGCTTATCACCCACCGACGATGACTTTGGTTCCGAGGATGCCTTGCGGGGAATAGAAAGTGGTCTTCGCAACATGGAGAGAGCTATGCAGGAGCAAATGAATATGCGTTCCATGGAAGCACAAAATAACTTTGATATGCAATTTAAAGCTGCTCTCAGTACTGGAAACCGCCATATATCAGCCGTCAATATTAGGGCGGCCGCTTATGAGCGTAATTTGTCATTGGAGGAGAATTCCATACAGAGTGCTGCTGCAGCCGCCAGACAATCCATTGAGGAAATTAAACAACTCCGAGCTCAACAATTACAAAATTCTTCCGCCAATAATTTAAGTCAACTAGAACAATCCCAACAACAAGCCATGCGCTCGACTATTGAACACCATATGCGTTCCCTGGATCGTAATTTACCCTTGGAACTGCAGTACAGTCGACATCGTTCACATGTTCCCTCAACCGGTGCTGATTTTACAAAACCACCACCAGCTGTAGCGGCTGTCAATCCGCAACCAGCTCCTCCCAGCAATGTGCCACCACCGCCATCGGGTCCAATGCCTTTAAGTTCTGAGTTTAGAGAACATATACGTCAACAGCTATTGGGCAATATTCCTGGAACGGTGGTGCACAATACGGGCCAGAGTCCTGGTTCAGCAGCCGCCGCTGCTCTTCTACAACATCAGGCTCAATCAAGAGCGGCAGCTGCAGCCGCAGCGGCAGCTCAAGGTTCAGCTGCGGCTGCTCTAACGCGTGAGGAAATGCGCATGCGCAGACGTTCGTCTCACGACGAGACCCAATTGACACAGGGCCCACCAATGCCGGGTATGAGAGAAATGTTTGAAGTTGACAGTAGAAGTATTTTTGGATAAAACCCGCATTTCATATTTTTGATATTAATTTAAAATTTTTCTAAAATGTCCTTAGTTCACGCCAATCATTTGCTTGGTCAAATATCCCTGAGTCATTTAATATTAATTAAAGACATTTTTTATAATTTACGCAAATAGCTCAAGAATAATTTTAGAATTAGTAATTTTAGTCATTAGATCCAAAACAAATTTAAAATTTATTTTAGTTTGACACTTGGAAAATGTAAGAAAATATAGTATTTTCAATGTTTAGCGAAATTTGTGTCAATTCATAGAATTTCTCCCGGACTACGACTGTTCATGGCCTGGATGAAAAGAAAAATTTTTCTTCACAAATCGCTACTTGTGTTTATAAAAATGTACCTGAATCTAGATATCTTATTATACATACGAAATGCTAGGTTGAGGAAGAGGATTCAAGTATTTGTGCCTTGAATCATGACCAACCATTCCGCTTTTGACAGGATTTTCCCCCTTTTTACGGAATTTTCTCCCCTTTTGGTGCCTCATTCCGGGGTGAATCTTAAATATCAAAATGATTCTCTGCAAAATAAAACGAAGTATTTTAAATATTTTTAATCTTATTTCAACTATATATATATATTTTATATATTTATTTATTTTATATATTTTTATTCAATTTTTTTAAACCAAAAACAAATCCGCGTCTTTACCCATTTCGTTCAGCTTTTTCCTCACAACCAGTTGGACAGGTTAATCATGACCCATTTCCGGGCGTACACTTGAGTTATTACGTAGGTTATGCACTCTTCGTGATGCCGGGAGAAACCTCAAATTCTCTAAAGGAAATCCTGATCTTGTAAGCTTGTAGTATGACCTTCTCATACATTTACTAGAACTAACAATGTCGGTCACAAAATTCAAAAATTCGAAATTCGTTCTCTTTCCCAAGTGTTCTCCAAACCGTTTCCCTTATTCCATCCAAACTAGGCATTGTGTCGCCTGAGAGATATTGAAGTCTTACTCCTGCGAAAGCGCGACAATGACTGCGAGAGAGTTGTATCGTTTGGATATTCTGCTCGCACGTAGTACGTTCATTTGCATTGGTAAGCTCAATTTTATGCAGATGTGCCCGCAGAGAGGAGTAGCCAGTAAGCACAGCCACGAGTCGGCTCAGGTCCACTTGCTGTAGCTTTAGCATCCATCTGGTCTTCTTCCGAACATTGTTGTTCCACACACACAAAGAAAAAAAAACTTTTATTGCTCGGTTGCCACAACAATATTTTGATTGATTTGTATTAATTTATTAATCGCAACCGTTCACGTAGTTGTCCCAAATAATCACATAAACCGCAAACGTGTATCATGTTGTTGCAAACGAGTTCTCGTTTGCATCAAACACGTACAAAATTACATTTGCCGCAAATTTAAAAAAACGTTTTCAATAACTGAAATTAGCCATTTTTCTAATGAGAGCACAGATTACGACGAACGTAAAGTGCTCTCATTCTCTCATGCTGTCGACTCTATACACAGTCTTATCCACTCGTTTTTCATTAAACACTCACGCACCCACATAAAAGTGATCACATACTCTAATGCATCCACCTTGTCAATATATCTTGGATGGACAATTGACGCATTGTAGTAGTTTGCTGCGCTTTCAGTTGTTATTTGAATTCGAAGCGAGACAGACGTGTAGATAGACAATGAAAATATAGACAAAGATGCCAACTTTTTTTGAAAACAAACTTGTAAAAGTTGAAATTTAACAAAAGAGAGCCTATGGAAACCATAAATAAATGTTTTAATTACAACTCGGTTGCTGTAACCGAAAGTTAATGTGCTCTTCTCAGTTGGTGGAACCGTTTTTCGTTTCTCGCAAACGTTTTTTTCAGCTTATACTTTTCATAACTTGTTTGTTGCAAACATTTGTCTGTTCTCCTAAATGAAATGACATGTATGGCTTAACAGAAGTTAGTTTCTGCCAACTACAGTCACCAAACGAACTTCAGTTATCTGAGATTTCGTTTGGGAGGAACGAGTTTTTTCTTTGCGTGCAGGATCTTTGCGTTTTTAGTCCCATCGAATGGGTTCTATAACCTTATGTGTGTGTATAGGGTGTTTTTTTTTGAAGTGTAGAAATTAAAATAAAATAATAAAATTCCATAATTTCTAAACTGAAAATAAATTTTATTAGAAAGATAATTTTATACGATTTGGGTTGGAATATAATTTGGAGCATGTGGACACCACGATTGGCTCGGATGTGGCGCTTATTAGAAGTCAAATTTTCGGCCACTCTTTCAAGCAATGTGTCCGTATCTCGGCAGTGGTTCGCACAATGTTGCGTTTAAAGGCGTCCACATTTTCCGGTTTATTCCGATAAACCAATGACTTCACGTAACCTCAGAGAAGGTAATCTCTTATATGGCTCGATCATGGTGGCCAATTGACTGGCCCATTTCGAGACATGACGCATTCACCAAATATTTCCTTCAACGAGTCGACTGTTTGACGCGTTGATGGCATTTGGCGCTGTCGTATTGGAAAAACGTATCTTCAGTCAACATTCCATTCAATAGGGACACGAAATAATCGACAATCATGGCTCTATAGCACTCGCCGTTGACCGTAATGATCTCGCCGTTTTCATTTTTAAAGAAGTACCAACGATTCCGCCGGCCCATAAAGCACCTAAACAGTGAGTTTTTGTGGATGTGATGTTTCCTCGTAAATCTCTCGTATACTCTCTTTACGCCAAACACGGCAGTGGGGCTTATTAACATGTCCATTGGGTCTAAAATGAGCTTCATCACTGAACAGAATATTGGAATAAAACAGTGGGTTGACTTCCTGCTGATTTTGTACCCATTGCACAAACTTACAGCGCAAATGATAGTAATTCGGTCTATTAATACCAAAATGGCAAGTCAAAAGTGAGCGCAATTGATAATAGCGTTGCCAGATCTGTCCAACTTGTGACTGATTGTTATCGGAAAATATAACCTCTAAAAAACACCCATACATTGTTGAAATTAGTCGTTTCTGGCTCGTAAGGTTATTGCATTTTTCATATTCGTCGTTCACCCGTTGGATCCCATCCGAGCCAGTTAATCTGCTCTTATATTTTTCAAGTTGGCCCGGAGTACATATAACAACAAGGTGGAGACTTTATTTATTTTCTCCTTGCGCTCGAGTACCGTAAGCGATGTAACAGTTTGCGACGATATCGCTTTGACCGCCGCACAGTGGTGCAGAATCGATTTCCACCTGCCAAAGTTTAATATCTTTTGAATCTACATGCTGAAAAATTTTTAATTTGTTGTAGTTTGTTTTTGTTGCCCATAATTACAACGTCCGTGCATTTGTACCATGGTTTCCCCGAATCAAATTTGCAGTTTTTTGTTTATGGTTTTTGTGTCTTCGTTGATAGAACCACACACGGACAATACAAATACAAGTAGAAAGCAAACCGAATACGATTATTGGAAACCGATTCGTTTATGCTTCGGATGAATTTGACTCGTTTACGATCAAATCAAATATTATTTGTTTTTTGTTTCTTACACTTGGTTTGCTTTCCTGTTCACGATAACACCGTAGGACTTCTTGAGAGTGGGTAGCTTGATGCTACTCTCTAGTGGATACCGAATAATTTGCCAATCGTTCAAAAACCGCTCGTGTCGATAGATTCAAGGAAATCTTTGAAAAAAATCACGGATGGTGCTTCAAAAAACACCCATAAGATCACGACAGGTGACGAATATAGGGTATAGGCAAATGAATCTCAGACTAAACAGCAATCGACTGTATGGGTCTTTCAAGACGAGCCAAATCCAATAAAAATTGGTTGCGATCGAAGCAATTCCTGTTTCTGCGGCATAATTGGTCATGTACACGCAAAGAAAAAACTTGTTCCTCCCAAACGAAATCTCAGACAACGGAAGTTCGTCTGGGGACTGTAGTGGGGAGAAACGAACTTCTGTTAATCCATACATGTAATTTAGTTTGGGAGATCCGAAAAATGTTTGCAGCAAAAGAGTTATGAAAACTATAAGCAGCAAAACCGTTTGCGAGAAACGAAAAATCCATACATGTAATTTAGTTTGGGAGATCCGAAAAATGTTTGCAGCAAAAGAGTTATGAAAACTATAAGCAGCAAAACCGTTTGCGAAAAACGAAAAACGGTTCCACCAACTGGTGTTTCGGTTACAGCAACTGAGTTGTACTTGCTCCCAACTTAAAAAATGTTTGCGATAACTTAGAAACGTTTGCAGCAAACGAGTTATGAAATATAAAAGCTGCAAAAACATTTGCGAG
The DNA here is from genome assembly GCA_963931995.1 of Phaonia tiefii. Classification (NCBI taxonomy): domain Eukaryota; kingdom Metazoa; phylum Arthropoda; class Insecta; order Diptera; family Muscidae; genus Phaonia; species Phaonia tiefii. The sequence goes on from OZ008367.1 coordinate 306,111,507, forward strand.
AAACAAAAAACGGTTCCGCCAACTGTTTGTACGCGTTTGGTGCAAACGAGAAATCATGATACACATTTGCGATATATGATTTCATTTGAAAGAACTACATGAACGGTTGCGATTAGTAAATTAATAAATATCAATCAATTGAAATCGCCTCCAACCATAAATCGATGACCAAGTAATTCAAAGAATTTTTCGAAATCAGCTTGAAGTATAGTAAACCGCGGTGGAAAGTAAACTGAAGATATAACTGCATCAATTTCACTACATGTAATCTTTATATTCGTAACCTGAAGATTTCTTCTTTGAACTCCACTCAAAATATTGTATTTTATAGATGATTTTATTAGTATTCCTGAGTCGCCCTGAGCTTTATTTTCGGGATGACCATAAAAAATTTAAAAAAAATTTTAATTTTTTAATAGTGAAGCAATATTCAAATATAGCCGCACTGTTTTTAAACTAAGGAATTAGTATTTACTTAATGGATATAGTCAACCATGTTCTTTGTATCGAACGGCGACTAACAATATATTGGTCTTTGATCTCATTATGGACTTTTGTTACAACACGACACACCACATGACTTATCGCACCTCAAATCATATATTTCATTCTCCTACGTATCTCTCTGCATACCATTTTAGTAAAGGTCTCGTTCCATTACACCTTAACTTTTGCTACGATCATATCATTCCAGTTCAATTCTTATTCCCACCTGGCACAATCCTTTTTAATCTGCAATTTCTGTAAATACCGTTGTGTATGTGTATGATCCTGATTCATACCATAAGTATCTCTTGTTCTTTAAAACTCCCAATTTCCGTCTCTCTCCCTCTCTCTCTATAATTTAAGCATGTCTGTTTTCATACAACGTTACTATATCTATTTCTTAATCTTTCCTTTCTATTTCTATTAGAATTGAAACAATTCTCTTTAGCACCGCATTGTTCAGCCGATTTGGACTATATGCGATGTTGTCTGAAAGGTAATCAATTCCAGTTAAAACGTGTCACCCTAATCAACAATAAATAAACTTTAACACACAATTTTTTTACTTAACACAGAAGTTTTTCGACTAAAAATTGGTGTTGTAAATCCCAAAACCGAATTGATCGCAATCCAAGTAACTGCAAACTAAACGCAAATTCATCACAAATTAACCCTCATAAGGGCCAACAGGTTCTTCTAACAAATTAATATAAAAAAAATAATGGCAAAAGTTCCCCAAAACAGAATCAATTGGCCAGCAAATAACCAAAAGAGAAAAGAGAAGCAACCCATGACCTTTAACCTTTGCTACTAATCAAGCATGATTCTTTTGTTAAAAAAAGAGGAACGCACAAATTCTCTACAACGAAAAACCTCATTTGCGTTTTTAATTTTTAAAAACATGTAAATTTTAATCAACCCTGGTGGTGAAAAATTCAACCCTGGTCTAATCTTTATTTTTTTTTTGCAAAATTTGCAGGGTGTTCCACTAAGAGAAAAGGGTACCAATTAATGTGTATTTTTTGTAGCACAATTTACCAGGTGTTTTATTTTGTTGCTTAATTGTTTTATTTGCAACAGTTTTTTCCACGTTGTTTTATTCGTTTTTTTTGTTCAAATTTGTTTTAATTGTATTACTAATTTTACGGACATTCCTTTTTAGTCACCCGTTTACGTGAACATTGGGATGAGACCTCACAATGTGTCCTCCAGAGAGCTGCTCAATTAAAGAATATGCTAAGTGATTCACAGAGGTTGGTATGACAACTTGAAGTGATTTGAATTTGTTTCATTATCTTGATTACTTTTTTATGCAGATATGAAGCTAAACGCTTGGAATTGGAGAAATGGATTCAGCGTATGGAAGCTCGTGCCGAACGTATGGGCACTGTGGCAACCACAGCTGATATTTTGGAGGCTCAGCAGAAAGAACAAAAGGTAAGAAAGTTAAATTTTCTAATTTATGTCCTGGAGGGTCAAACTTCATTAAACAGAAAAAATATTCGTCATAGGATATATCACAGAGATTACTTAAATCTAGTTTTTGGGTTTCTGCGTTTTAAATGACCTTGAATTCTTTCACACGTTTCAAATGCCCACGGTTTCGTGTCGCTCCATAATTGCTTGGGTGTGGAGGGAGCGGCTTAGTTTTAAACCAAGATACGCAACCAACTTAAATGTTAACCTTATAAATGCATATATCAAAAGCGATCGAACGAAGAAATAACAAGATATCCTATTAGTTTATGTCGTGGACTTAGCCAACCCAAGTCCTTTTAGGTTCTTCCTGCAAAAATAAAAGAAATGACAATTTTTCCCGTAATTGTTACTGTCATACAAAAGAAGCTTTATTTACCTTTCTTTTTAAAATATTGGTTGGTTGAAAAGGCTGCAGGACAGCACGCTGTCTAGCACACTTAGGCTAAATAAGCCCATTGTGATACCTGCAGTTTCCTCTATAGCAACTATTGACTAGTCGTGTAGCCAATTTGCTCTTTCAATAAATTTGTCTATGAGACCTACGGGAATATCCTGTAGGGCTACGGTGCTAACTAAATGTGTTCCGAATATCATACTTCTCAGTATTGCCAGAGTAGGGCAATCCAAGAGAAGATGTTTCGTCGTTTCCTCGTCCTCTTTCATGCAGCATCTACAGAGAGTGGAGTTTCTATGTCCCAATCTTAGGGCGTGTTTTCCTACAAGACAATGTCGCCTAAGTGTTCCTACCATTGTGGATAACCTGCCTCTCGGCAAGTGAAGTAGTTGCCTAGTCCTCTTCCTGTCCACCTGTGGCCAGAGGATCCTGGCTTGTTTGCAAGTTGAAGTAAGTCTCCACTTGTTCTAGAACATATTATCGCGCCACTGCCTGAACTGCAAACGGCAGGTAGAGATTGGTATACTAACACTTTCTTTTGCCGGAAGAACCTGTGCCGTAGTACCCTGTCTAGCTAACGCATCCGCTACGCAATTCGCTGTGTCGCTGTGTCGCTGTGTTCCGGTAGCCAGATGAGCCTGATGTCAAAATACTCTGCCATCACCCTAAGTGATGAGTGGTATTCTTTCACCGTCATGGACGTAGCAAACATGGCTTTCAGGGATTTTATGGCTGCCTGGCTGTCTGTGTAGATACATATTCTCCGGAGGGTTGTGACACTACTTTTCAGTAGTTCAGCAACCTCCAGTATGGCGGTAATTTCCGCCTGAAATACATTACAGTGATCAGGCAGCTTGAAGGAGATATTTACATTTAGGTCCGATGAATGGACCCCATCGTCTACTTGCTCGTCCAACTTTGATCCATCCGTGAAAAATCTGATATCACTGTGACTTTTCCCAGGTATTCCTGTTCCGAATAGAAGCCCTTAGATTTGTCGCTGGTAGAAGGTAGGGCACATAGTAGTCCGTTTTTACGGGAATAGATTTGATCCGGTGTAGTAATTCAGCGTGTCCGGAATGCCCGGATATCAAAACGCTACAATCTCTGATTATCACCAGGGATGTAGCGGCTGCCGATTGGGCCATGATAAGAGGAGTACAGATGTTCAGGATATCACTAAATGCAGTACCTGACGTCGTGCCCATTGCCCCACTAACGCTAATCAGTGCTGATCTTTGAATTTTCATCAAGGAATTCATAATTACTCTGCTGGGAACACATGTGTTACAAATATTGTTTAATCTTAATATACTTGAATCGTTTCTCTAATTTTTCCCCATCGAATTTCTTTCCTTTCAGTCCTTCCACGCTGAATTGCATCAGAATAAGCAGCAATTTGAAATTTTCAATACATTGACTCAAAAACTTATTGCAGTCTATCCAGCTGACGATACTACAAGAATAAAGAAAATGACTGAAACTATCAATCAGAGGTAAGTGATGGATTCATCATATTGGAACTGGTTGTTTCTCACAGGATTCAATTTTAAATCTTTTGCAGATATTCCAACCTTAATAATGGTGTCATCAATCGCGGCAAACAGCTACATGCTGCCGTTCACAGTCTACAATCCTTCGATCGTGCCATGGATCAATTCCTGGCATTCCTCTCCGAGTCCGAGTCGCTGTGTGAAAGTGCTGAGGCTGAAATTGAGAGAAATCCATTAATGTTTAAGGTAAGTGGAGAAAATTGCTTAAATATTTTTTGTATAAAAATAGAAAATTATAAATGTTTGCAATTATTGAAAATTTTTTGTAAAAAAAGTAACAATTTCATTTGCAACAACGCAATAAATATTATGATAGTAAAAACTGACAATTTTCGCCAGAGCTGCAAAATGTTAAGGAGTAGTCACTGCAAAGGTTGCAAGCGATGGGAAATGCAAAAGAGTGATAATTGCATTAAGGCAACAAACAGCAAATGTGTAATTTAAAATCTTTAGTTACTTTAGTTTACTTTAGTTTTTTTTTTAGGTGATACTGATATCAGCACCGGAATTCTATAACTTTTTAACGATAAAAGTCGGTAGTTAATTTGAAAAAATTCGTAAATTTTGAATTGAAATTTTATGAATTTTGACAATTTAACTACCGAATTTTATCGTTACGAAGTTACAGAATTCCGGTGCAGAGTTTACTTTGAAACTGTTTCATCGGTAGCAAAGATTCGTTGTCACAACCACATTTACAGCAAACTAACATTTGGGGGTTCCTTGGAGTATCACAGTATTCAGTTGTGATTATCAATAATTGTGTTCAGTATCAAAAAATGTTGCACATATAAATTGATTTGTAATTCAAATTTGGTTGCAAGAATTGAAATACTTAGTTGAAGCCACAGCAACAAGAAATAACGGGTTTTTCAATAAGAGCGGTTTTAGATACCAATGAAATTCTTTATTCCTGTGAAAGTACGTTCGATGCCATTATGTATGGAACTCGATTTCTTTTGCATGGCCACCATGGGCACGCTTGCAGAAGTACAGACGCTGAACCCAATTTTCGACGGTTTTCAAGCATAAATCGGCCGATACTGCTGCAATTTCACGTTCGATATTCGTACGAAGTTCACCAATCGTAGCCCCACAGGAAATAATCTAACAGCGTCAAATCGCACGACCGAGGCGGCCAATCGACTGGGCCATTTCGTGAGATAACACGTTCATCAAACTTGGTTTTTAATAAATTGATTGTGGCATTCGCTGTGTGGCTTGTGGCGCCGTCCTGTTGGAACCACATGTCCTCCAAGTCCATATTATCCAATTGGGGCCAAAAATATCCGGTTATCATTGAACGGTACCGATTCGCAATCACAGTAATGTGCCGGTCTTGATCAAATACGGCCCAATGACGCCGCCGGCCCATAAACCGCACCAAACCGTAATTTTTTCGGGATGTAATGATGACTCATGGATTACGTGTGGATCGCTGTCTGACCAATAACGCATATTTTGCTTATTGACGAAGCGATTCAGCCAGAAATGAGCCTCATCGCTAAAGATGATTTTCCGATGAAAATCCGAATCATTTTCAAGTTGTTGCTCTGCCCAATTCACGAACATACGACGCGTATGGTGATCAAGCGGCTTCAGTTCTTGTGTCAATTTGATCTTGTAAGGTTGTAGGCCAAGATCTTTTCGCAAAATTCGCCACAACGACGTCACAGAGATGCCCAATGCTTGAGAACGACGTGTGAGAGACACATTTGAGCTTTCTTGAACTGAAGCGTCAGCGGCAGCAATATTCTCGACACTACGGGCACTTGTGTATAAAGGAATTCTCCTTAGTATGATGAGTGTTTCTAGATAATTGAAAAAATAGAATAATAGTTCCTCCAGCCAAGAGCCCACAATTGTTTGCATGTGTTTGTGAAGGCATCAATAGTGGCGTCAGATTCAAAGAGTTGTGCATGAAAGTGTTCCAATGTTAGTGCTTGGTATTCTTCAAACATGTGGATAAAGGAATTCTCATTACTATGATGAGTGTTTGTAGATATATATATTTGAAGAATTCAAAAAATAGAATAAAGTTCCCCCAGCCAGAAGCCCACAATTGTTTGCATGTGTTTGTGAAGGCGTCAATAGTGGCGTTAGATTCAAAGAGTTGTGCATGAAAGTGTTCCGCTGTTAGTGCTTGGTATTTTTCAAACATATGTATAAAGGAATTCTCATTAATATGATGAGTGTTTGTAGTAATATATTTTTGAAGAATTCACCCAAAAACATACCAAATACCTCTGCTGATGAAGATCTTGGCAAGATCCGAAATAGCTATACAGACAGCCTTGGTACCATTGGAAAATGTGTATGCTCGACTTTTTTGAAAGTAATATAAAGCTAATAAATAAGCTTTATATTATTTAACAAGGTCTTGAGCCAGAATAAATTTAGGAAATTGTAAGTTTAAAAAACAGACCGAGTAAGAACTCTCGCAAGAGAAATGATGAAAGTTGACGAAGGGCACCTCGAGCTTGAAACAATTATATTGTTGATGGCAAACAAATCATGCCTGTTTAAAACCAATGGCTTTTCGACATGATAAAAAAGAGTTGTGCATGAAAGTGTTCCAATTCTCATTAATACGATCAGTGTTTCTAGATATATATTTTTGAAGAATTCACCCAAAAACATACCAAAAACCTCTGCTGATGAAGATCTTGGCAAGACCCGAAATAGCTATACAGACAGCCTTGGTATCATTGGAACATTTTTATGCTCGACTTTTTTGAAAGTAATATAGATCTAGAATAAATTTAGAAAATTGTAAGTTTAGAAAACAGACCGAGTAAAAACTCCCGCAAGGGAAATGATGATTATAGTTTTTCCGTAAAGTCCTCGTGTAACATTCAAATATATATGTGGTTTCTCTTCAACAACAAAGACTCTTGTGAAAAATCAAATACATAACTTTGGAACAAGTGTTTTTGCAACAGAAACGAAGTTATGGTTACACTGACTAATATTTGAACACGAATTCTAATATTGTACTTTTTATTAGTTGTATCATCCATTTCAGATGAATGAGGTTTTTGAAATACTCAAATTGGTTAATACAACTTAATTTCTATAGTAGGATCTGGTATTTAGTAAGACCTATTTTTAATCTATCAGTAGCATCGGCAAATAATTCTGATGTTTGACAATTATGAACTCTAATCAAAATATAGACTTTAGCATGAAATTTCCAATGCCTGAGTTGATATTCAACTAATCTTTTCCCTGTGTCTGAGACTTTTCCTATTATCTTGTATTTTTAAATACGCGTGTTTGCCGAACAAATATTAATTATTAGTGAGCAACGTGGTTCGATATTTGAACAAATTTTGACTACATTTTGTTTGTACATTAAAGAACGATTTCTTGACATGCAGTTGTAAACGCGAGTACTTCAATGCCCCATCTTACCTTAGCGTGTAATTATGGTTTCCGCTTAATTAAATTGAATTTCTATTATTATAAATTTATTTTAAATTTTTCTACCGCCAAGTCTCTTAGCTCAACATTAAACAAATTATTTTGTCATAAATTATTTACTCCTGACCCCTTTCAAACCTAATGAACTGCGTCATGCCAACCCCAATTTGTCCGTCATTAAATTTCAACAACAATTATTTAAAGTCTATTGAACTTTATTTGTTTAAACATTTGGAAAATCTTAAAAAGCAAGAAATTATCTGTTACATGCGGGTGTCTAGGGAGTGAGTGTATCATAGGGTGGTACCCACACCACAATAACCACAATTGGACTCGTCAATGTCTTGGATCTGTCTATAAATACAAAATGTATCCAATACCATATATTACTCTAAATTGCACTTAACTCGCTGCGTAACGTATAAGCGTGTTCTTTCTTATTTGTGAATGCAATTAAACCTCTCAAACGATTACACTTAAAGTAATCACAGTACCAAGAGAGTCAATGGAAAACGACAATGAATATAAATATATAAAAAAAAATGAATATGAAGGAATGAAAAACCGTAAGAAAATACTGGAAACAATTCCAGACCAAATCCATAAAGATTTGAATATGTAAGTGAATGTATCTGGAGCAGCCTGGTATGATGTCGTCGTCATCGTCGTCGTCGTCGCACATGCTTACATTATGGATCATCATTATCTGCAACATCTAAAGTGGAGTGGATTGGTTGTTGCACACAGCAACTCGCATGCCGCCATGGAAATGGTGGCACTACAAAACATGAGTAACAACAGGGCCCATTAAAAGAACGGAAAGATTTGAATATGAATATGAATGCGCAAAATATTCAATTTCGTTGTTTGTATTCACAACCTGATGTATAATTTTTCCAATTTTCCTTTGTATCATTTGAGTTGATACTTGAAACACATGCGTTAAGCATCCCACCCAGTAACCCCACCCCCCATTAACTGAGAAATAGGAGATGATTCAGCGCAATTGAAGTCGCATCTTTGAACATAATCCAGAATGTATCAATTGCTTGATAAATTGGAAATCAAAGCGATTTGCATTGCAAAGTGGTTGCAGTTTATTCTCTTGAATTTTTGGTGTTCACTGAAGCCATTATATTCAATTAAATGTTAATGATTTGAATAACGAAATTTGTTTCAATCAGTTTTAAAATAAAAATAAAATAACTTGATAAGAGACAGAGTTTCACTCTCTTTCTAATTTTACACTCAGGGTTCTGACAACTCAGGGATCAGTCAGAACATCCTACTAGGAATTGAAAGGAGTTACTATATAACGGGTTTTTCAATAAGAGCGCTACAAAAGTTTTTTTAAATAAAACAAAACCGGTTTTAGATACCAATGATATTATTTATTCCTGTGAAAGTACGTTTGATGCAATTATGTATGGAACTCGATTTCTTTTGCATGGCCACCAAGGGCACGCTTGCAGAAGTCCAGACGCTGAACCCAATTTTCGATGGTTTTCAAGCATAAATCGGCCGATACTGTTGCAATTTCACGTTCGATATTCGTACGAAGTTCATCAATCGTCGCTGGCTTGTTGGCATAGACCACTGACTTGACGTAGCCCCACAGGAAATAATCTAACAGCGTCAAATCGCATGACCGAGGCGGCCAATCGACTGAGCCATTTCCTGAGATAACACGTTCACCAAACTTGGTTTCCAATAAATTGATTGTGGCATTCGCTGTGTGGCTTGTGGCGCCGTCCTGTTGGAACCACATGTCCTCCAAGTCCATATTATCCAATTGGGGCCAAAAATATTCGATTATCATTGAACGGTAGCGATTCGCATTCACAGTAATGTGCCGGTCTTGATCATCACGAAGAAGTACGGCCCAATGACGCATACCGGCTCATAAACCGCACCAAACCGTAATTTTTTCGGGATGCAATGATGACTCATGCACTATGTGTGGATTGCTGTCTGACCAATAACGCATATTTTGCTTATTGACGAAGCCATTCAGCCAGAAATGAGCCTCATCGCTGAAGACCATAAATTGGGCGTAGCGCTCTTAAAGTTGAGGCCACTGACTCCAAATTTCGGTAGTAAATTTTAGTAACTTCGACTCGTTGTTGGTTCGTATATCTTCCCATGATGAAATGGCAAACCTTACTGAAAATGATCGAGCACTGCAATGATCGAGTGCGCATTTGAAAAATACGCTTCAACACAAAATGACCTCTCCTCACGTGTCCAATGCATGATGGCAACTGAAAGGCAGGCGAGTACAAATCTCCTGTCAGCCACTATAACACTGAAGGAAAACAGAGTATCCAACACACGAAATTTTTGTAAATAGTTTTAAATCATCAGCATACATGAGAAATTTAGAAAATTTTAATCATGAGTTCTAAAATAACGGGTTTTCCCATAGAATAATACATACATAGATAAACTTATTCTCTCATCTGACATTTCATTTCACACTCTTCATCGTAGGTTTGTGGAAATGAGAGCAATCAAATTTAAAATTAACTTACACCGGGTGGAGTTACAAAATATGTTCACTTAACTTTTTCCTGTCGTTTTGGTGTAGAACTGAAAAATTTAAATATATTTTGCACTTTTTTTGTTGACTTTTATCGTTGGTATACATTTGTATTGTATTTAGCACAACTATTTTGCCACAAAAACACGAAATTTGGTTGCTGTTCCTTTGTTGATCGTTGTATACTATTGCCCCTATCTGGTGTTATTGAACCCATATTTGCCACCATCCAATGTTGACCTTCCATCGTACCTATGACGTTTAATTTATTGAGCGTATAAAAGTTTCTATGTATGTATTATTCTATGGGTTTTCCAATAAGGACTTCACAATTTTTTTTGATGTGTTAACATCTATACGCGCGCCTCTAGGGCAGTAAACTATAAATTTAATACATACGCAAGTGTTAGGTTTGTAAGAGTAAATCATCGTTTGTTTGTTCGTTGCTTGGCAGTCGGTATTGAAAGTGATTATTGGACGATTTTCATATAATTTTCCCACGCGATTTTCTCCGGAAATTCATAGCCGATTTTACTAATTTTTGGATTCAAAAGCTAGTGCGGGTTTCGACGAAGAGTTTAGGCCAAAAATTAAGGCGATCCGATATCGGCGAGCCGAGATTGAAGTGTTTTAATTTGGAGTATTAATTTGGAGTAATATTAAAAAAGTATTTTATGTTGATCTTCTGTTAAATCGTACGAATATAACAATGTATGTATGTATGTACAAGTGTCTGTTGCTTTGCATTCTTTGACTTTTGTTGGAATAAAAAAAAAGTATTGAGCAAGAATATAATGACACATGTGCTTGCACTGGGTCTTTAAATAATTTTAAGTATTAATATTATTTAACTGTAACGTCATCATATGATTGAACGCTGTTTTTTATTTTCCAATGTAACATTTATGAATGTGTTCATAGAAATCGAACAGGTACCGTGTAGCAAAAAGGTGTTAACACATCGCCCGTGAGTTCGAACACTCATTGGATTTTTTTTAAATAAAACCCAAACTATTTGGTATATTTCCTAAACTTTATGATCGACTTGAAATACAATCAAAACATTTATGAATGGAACTCGACTTCGTTCATATGGCCACCGCGGGCACGTCGACAACGGTCGATTCATTGCCCCCAATTTTCGATGACTCGGTCACACATTTCGGCCGTAACGGCCGCAATTTCGCGTTCAATGTTGGCTGTGAGTTCTTCCAACTTCGTCGGCTTGTTGGCATAGCCCAATGATATGACGTAGCTCCAAAGAAAAAAGTCTAGAGGCGTTAAATCGCACGAACGAGTCGGCCAATTGACTAGTCCATTTCTTGAGATTAAAGTCTCACCAAACTTACTCTTCAATAAATCGATTGTAACGTGTGCTGTGTGGCTTGTGGCACCGTACTGTTGAAACCACATGTCGTGCAAGTCCATGTTTTCCAATTTGGGCCAAAAATAATCGGTAACCATGGCGCGAGAACGATCGCCATTCACAGTAACGTGACGATCGTTGTTGTCGACGAAAAAACATGGCCCAATGACGCCGCCGGCATGCAAACTGCACCAAACAGTTATCCCTATTCTTTCGAAAAACAAAGATCTTCTTAGTATCAAATATCTGTCCATCATGGATATTAATATTAAGCCAGGTTTCAACAAAAAGAATGATATCGAAATCACATTGTGATGTCTCCATAAATATAGATCTATGCTTAGTTCTTTTGCCAGCCATATTTTGATAATAAATTTTTAGATGAATCATGAGCGTTGGGAAAATTTCGAAATGGACGAACTTTAACGTTAGTAGGCCAAAGAGAAGGTTTAAACAGTTCCTTGTAAAAATCCGGTGAAATTCCAGTTTTAAAATTAACACTTTTCAAGTCAGGAACATCAACGTCCTTTTCTAATAATTTATAGAAAGCCATATGAGCCTTACTGAGGTCTATATGCTTTTCTACATAGGATATGATTTAATCCTACGTAATATATACTATACCAAGACTCCGCTGGTGGGATCAATTTGACGAATCCCTGCGTACACTTGGTATTACCAACTGGAGAGATAAAGCAAAAGATCGAACTGGTTGGCGAAATATGTTATCTTCGTTTTGTAAGGTCCCTGACCCCCTGGGGTTGTTTGAGACCGGATAAGTAATACCATATTTAAAGGAAGACAAATGAATACGATTCTTCTTCTTCACTACGACTTCAAGTGCAGCATCATCATTCTCCCCAATAATGATAGGTCTTTGACGATTTTTACGGATGTTAGAAGTATCCAATCGGAATTGTGTGCTGGGTTATGATTTACATCCGAAAGATTCACAACACTATTTGTCTGCGCAAGAGGGCAGAAATATTATTGACAGTAGAGCAAGGAGCAGCACTACGTTCATTAGCATGCACAGAAACATAGTTTATATGAAAGATGGGGGTACACTACAGATAGGCACGTGAGTAAGTTTTGGATCACGCTCACGAAAGGAAGGCGGTCACTCATGTACGCTCACGTGAGCAGAATTTGATCCTATACGCATTCGTGCGTGAATCACGCCTAAATCACGATAATTACGTAAAAATTATTCACAAAAATAAAACGGCATTTTTACGTTTCCTTTATTTTCCAAACAATATTAAAAAATATCTCCAAATCCAATCAGGTATTAGTCACTACTACACTTAAGTGCAAATCCCTAAGTTAAATTGAGTTTATTTTGCATTTAGTTTAGTAAATAAACTAAGCTCTTCTATACAGGAACAACATTCTGTCTCTGTTATCTTAAGTTTGCTTCTTAACTCCACTAGTATTCTTCCAGAAGTGTAAAAGACTCTTTCGCTTGTAGCTAAGCTCCTTGAAATACAGAAGAACATTCAGAACTATGCGTGACTCACGCGAAAATTGTGCTCTCGCAAACTCACTCACGCTAAGATTGGACTTACGATCGCTCAGCCACGATTTTTTTTGGCCGCTACTCACATTTACGCACGCTTACGTGAGCAAAACTTGGTGTTCCAAGCAAAACTTTGTCTCACATTCACGTGTAATTCACATGAGTCACGCCAATCACTTGACTTGCGTCCATCGCTAGTCTACAATACACGAACGGGCGAACTAGAGGTTTTGGAAAATGCCTAATAATTTTATTTTATTGAACCCCTAGAGTGTTTTTGGAGACAATCCTGCAGCCCGGAACAAGACCAATGAAGTTGGAAAAATAAGAATTTTGTCGTTTCATGGATGTTCTTGTTGTGCGCTTCACTTCAAGGTCTGAAACACTAAACAACACTTAAAAAATGCAGGGCGTGAAAGGTCGACATGGAATCGATGGAATATTTTCTTTATCATTGTCCTGCTTTTATCTATAATTACAATAATATACAATGCCCAGGATATTGAAGAGTATATCTGCACGCTGAGAAAAGCAGCCCCTGTAAAAGTGTGCAATGTATATGTTTGGAACCACCATATACTTACGAGCAAGCAGTGTTTTCATGAATTATGTGCTCCTTCTTTGTTGTCCGTCACGTTCTTGTTTTCAACAGACAAAGTCATTTTTGGGCAGAAAAACGTATATTATAACAATAATTATTGTGTCTTCAATATGTAACATTGAGTAGCAAACATAATGTGTTTGGACACAAGTATACTATATTTGCGACAAGCTACTAACATGTTATATTTGTATCCGAACAACAATGAAAGACAAATTTTTCAGCGCGTACTCATTTCTGGCATCTCATAAAAAAATATAACGATTTTCAGAGACTATGAAGTCCGAACATACTGAGCTATGTGTACATCTCGAAATGGGTCCTCAACCTAACCTACTTATTTCTCAGATTTATCATAAGTCAATTATAATGCTATGTTCACCGTTGGGGATACAGTATTTAGCATGCGTGACTCCTGTACGTAACGACCGGAGTTCAATCCCCACTTTGATCTTCCAATTTTCTGTGGGACACAGGCAATCTAGTGTTTAACCGTAAAACAGAGTCACAATTAATTACGGTTTTTGACGGTTGATAAATATTGATCCTGATGAGTGAGTTTACAACTCAAAATCGTACAACGGACTGATTGAAAGAAACTCTTCTATACCCCTTAATAAAATGTTAAAGCAATCTTAGTACACCCACAACTGAATTAGCCGTAACTGAACTGAATTTAGACGTTGGCACAAACCCAGAAAGGTGACCACAACCGAATTAGAGGTTGTCACAATCGAATTATAGGTTGTCACAAGTGAATTAGAGGTTAGCACAATCGAAATAGAGGTCGTTATAACCGAATAAGGGGTTGTCACAACCGAATTAGAGGTTGTCATAACCAAATTTAAGGCTGTCACAGCCGAATTAGAGGTCGTCATAACCGAATTAGAAGTTGCCATAACTGAATTAGAGGTTGCCAAAGCCGAATTAGAGGTTTCAACCGAGCTAGAGGTTGTCACAACCGAATTAGAGGTTGTCTTAGTCGAATTACAGGTTGTCACAACCGAATTAGAGAGGTTGTCATACCCGACTAAGAGGTTGTCACAACCATATTAGAGGTTGTCACAACCGAATTAGAGGTTGTCATAACCGAACTAGAGGTTGTCACAACCGAACTAGAGGTTGCCACAACCGAATTAGACGTTGTCATAACCGAATTAGAGGTTTTCACAACCGAATTGGAGTTGTCACAACCGAATTAAAGTTTGTCATAACCGAATAAGAGGTTGTCACAACCGAGTTAGAGGTGTTCACAACCGAATTAGAGGTTGTCACAACCGCACTAGAGGTTGTTATAACCAAATATGAGGGTGTCACAACCGAATTAGTGGTTGTCAATTAATGCAATCAAATTGATGGTAAATTCGTTTGTTGCAACCACAATAAAAAATTCCTGTTGTTGCGACCACAATAAAACAACATCCGGCATAGGAAATTTAGTTGACAGTACGAATATAATTGGAAATGCGGTTGCTACAACCGAATTAATTAAGAAACGGGATTGTTTCGACGGAATTGGAGTTGTGGGACTACATTTAGTCGTGACGACTTTAAACTAGAAGTGACAATCACAGTGTGTCGCAACTACCGAAAGTACGGTTGCTGCAACATATTTTCATGTTATTGGGTAAACAAGAAAGTAATTTCGGGTTCTTTGTTCAAAGAAATTTTCAATTATTTTATTCTAATAAAAATGAGGAAAAGCAGAACATGGTGGGAAAATTCTGTCTGTTCTTGTTGGAATTATAGGCATTTCAGCGATATTGATCGATACTAATTCGCACATGTGAATTGCAGAATTGAATTTATATATATACGATTGATGATCAACCGATGGTATCAATTCAGGCACAGTAGTTAGGCATCTGATGATGAACTTGTCACGAAGTTCGAAACTTGTCATGCCAGTGAGTGTGTTTAACTGAATTGTTTATTATTTCCAACAAAAACCAACCATTTTTCAATTAGAAAAATGTTCAGCTTAAGTATGAATTTCTCATACATTAACCAAAAACTAACAGAAATCAGTCATAGAAATTCAAATAAATAATTAATTTTAATCTATAATGTCGGTGTCATATTATTCAATGACCTTCTTCCATCGTTCGTTCAGGCAACTTTTTGATCCCAGATTCAAAGTATGACAGGTCCGCCCCACAAATGTACTCGAACAACTCGGTTTGTATTGATGGATTTTCGATTCAAAAAGTTTTGACGGCTCCGGAATAAATGAAAATCCGAAGGTTCTATAAGGTAGATGTGTCATCAAGTTGGATGCGCCATCAAGGATATGCTAGATGTGTCATCACTTTCTATCCCAGTTCTAATACTTTTATCTCGTGTCTGCAAAGATGTGTGAGGGCTGGCGTTGTTGTGTTGGAAAACCTCGCATTTGCGATTTCCCATTTCAGGACGTGTTTCTTTCAGTGTCCCATCACGGTTCAATTGCTGACAATAGACGGTGGAATTTATTGTTTTTTTTAGGAAACAGTTCAAAATAAATTACTCCGTAAACACCTTACCAAATAGACAACATAACCTTATTTTGGTGCAGTTCGGACTTGATGAAATTTGAGCGCGGTTATTGTGATTGGACCAGGATCTCTTTCGGTTGTAGAGAATCCAGTTTTCATTTCCAGTGACAGTGCGTTCCAAAAAGTAATACTTTTTTTTCGTTTGAGCAATAAATCGCAAGAGCTTATCCGCAAATACTAAGCTTTTTGACAAGTCCAAGCCAAGTTTTTCAATCGTCTTGTGCGAGACCTTCAGCTTCTCTGCACCTTCTCGATTCGATTACGTCTTTGATTTCGTCTTCATCAATGTTATTTGGCCTACCTCTCCCGTGGCCATTTTTGATCGTGAAATTTCCAGAACGAAATTTGTTGAAACAGGTTTGGCATGTGCGGTCTTTTTCAGAAATAAAAGAGAAAAAAGTGCGAAAATTTACATTTTAATAATCCATATTTACAAAACGATTTGAATGAAAACTGACCACTGAAAATAATGTGACAAATTATGGTTATACGTGACAGTTAGAGGGTTAATTTGTTCCACAAAAATCTTTATCTGAATCTTTTCTATAAAACTTCTGAACATGCTTTGTACCTCAGAAGTAAGGAACACACAATTTTGCATGCCGATATGTTGCAGGAAAGTTCCGAGGGGCGGAAACTTTGACCCGCCCTAAAAAAAATTCTGATCAGATCTGGCAAAACGCCGATACACGTATATTTTTTTTTACACCTTTCTGCCAGAATCCGTTCATAGAACCCCATAATTTTTTTTGGTGTCGCACAGTTTTGTTAGGAGTAGTTGCTGGCGTCTTCTTCTACCACCTGCCTTTTCTGTTTCTTCATCTCCGGATTGAATTTTAAGGTCAAAGCGGTCATATTGTAAATTTAGCTTTTGGCTACATTTTCCTTAATAAATATTTCTGACTTGTATAAAGACAAATAGAAATCTTTAAGAAAAATGTGCACATGTAGAATTTTATCAAGACCAATATCCTTAACGAATAGAAAAACCATACCACCCTAGTAATTATAAACACCTCAACTTTGAATAACTGCTATTGCATTCATGAACCTTTGGAGCTTTCTATAAGCTAGGACGCTGCTTCAAGCTGCTCGAGGTGTTGTTTCTATGAATAAGCTGAATATTTTTTTATTGTCATAAGTAGCCACGTAACTTGCTAAGCTTTCAGTCACAAAACTGTACTAAAGTTGGAAATAATCTGGAAAAGCTTTGGCGGCAGTTTATTGTATGTTCAAACCTGAATAGCTTTCTCAAATTTCTTTAAGCTAAAGCTTAAGCTTTAAAAGCATTTGAAACTGTGAGAAATCCGTTTGTTGAACTTTTTGCTATGTCGGCCTTTAGATTTGCCTGTTATTATTTGTTTACCTTTAGCAGTGATAACAACAAGTTTACACATTAAAAAGCTTTTATATTACTTTCACTCTCTCTATAGTTTTCTCCCTCTCTCTGTCTCTGTTTGAGAGTCTTCATTACATTACATTATGTTAAGTTCTCTGGCTGTTAAGAAACCATGACCCTTGTCATTTTTTACAATTGGGGAGAGCATAGATAGAGAGGTAGAATGCGACTAGTGTTTCGAATGTTTACATGCTTGAAAATTTGTTGGCGGTTTTCTTGTTTATTTCCTGTTTTTTTTTTTGTTAGCTGTCATGTGTCGGTTGTATGGTGGCGGGAATAGCAACTGACAGCTTTACCGGTGTTGGGGTAGATTCAGTACCATGTAATCTTCACAACTTTTGTATTTACTGTGTTTTTCTATTAACTTAAAAGAGAGAAAGAGAGTGAGAGTTTTCTGAATTTATTTTGTTGGCGTTTTTGGAAGAACTTCGACTATAACAGAGAAAATTTCTCCATACGCAGATGCTGTGTGAGAGTGATTTCAATTTCACTTGATACTATTTGTTTGTAGTGTTGACGCTGCCGCCACTAGGTTCATGTGATGCTGATGGCGGTGTTGATGATGATAGATGCATAGTCAAGTGGTTTCCACTCTGCTGGGTTTACTGGGCAACAACGGGGGTGGCAGAGATGTATTGAGAGAGCCAGCTATGATTCTGATATGATGATTGTGTGCTCGTCGATTTCTGTAGCTTTAGCCGAGATGTTAATGCGTTCTGGAATTCAGTTTGTATTTTGAATCTCGAGCGTTTGCATGTTCTAGCGTGATGTGAGTTTTCGTGGGGACAGCTAAAATTGGCTAAGAACGCGAAGTGGTTTTAGAATAAAATTGATTAAAATTAAAAAAAAAATATTCGGTTTTAAAATTTTCTTGCAACTAAAAAGTATTAAAAAACGTAGTGAAAAATTTATAAAGTTCTCAAAAGTAATACTTCTTTTCCTAAATTTCTTTTAAAAGTGTTGCCCAGTTGAAGGCGTCTTGCAAACACCTTAAAATTTAAAAGTGTTGCCTACTCTTAGGCATCAAGCAAACAAAGGAAACGTCGTAAAATGTCACCTCTTCTTAAACCCGGCTTTAGAAATGTGTAATTCGTAATTGTGTGGTGTTTTGAACAAAGTAACATAATATTGGCGATATTGAGGGTTCTGTAAAAAAGTTGCCTATTCGAATGCTTTTAACAAAATATGCGATTTTAACAAACATGCTATCTAGACTAGTGCAACGTTTATTAAACCTATAGCCGAATAAAGTATTGCTTTCTATTCGCCGTCAATCAAAAATACTATAAATCCGCAAAAGTGTTGCAATAACTGAGATGTTGTATGACAATTGGAATATGCCACAAAGTGTAGCATACTTTCAGGCAACCAACTCAAGCCCCGATTGCGATCTCAAGCCGCAAATCCCCAAATTAAGTTCATTCTTATTCGGATTTTAGTTGTTCCTTCCATGTTTTTTGCCTCATAAATTCATTTCGTTTGTTGTTTATGCAAATTTTTCGCAAAAATGCATTTATGTTTGTTGAATATGCATCTGGCTGTTTGAGAGTGTGTGTATCTAAAAGTTCATCTGGCTTTGTGCATGTGTGAGGCAAAGCTAACAGTGTACATATGCCTTTGTATATGTGAGTGCGTATAATTATGTGTGTGTGTGAGTTTATATCCTTTCAAGTGTGATCAAATTTCATTGGATTGTTTGTTGAACTGTATGCGGCTGTTGACTATATTGTGTGAGAATTGTGAAATGCGGAGTGCGTGAATTGGTGAACTCTTGTTTTGTGCTGAGCGGACAGGTGTTGCCAGTTGTAGGTTTCTACGTATGTACATTCTCCTATCTAACAATATAAATACGATTTCCGCCATAGTCACGACTTGAGTCGATATCAACCGACACGGCTGCAATGTTTTTGTGGAATTGTGAAAACTCATTTAAAATGCTTTTTGTGCAACAATTAAACGCAAATCAGTGGTTTTGTATTCACTTTGTAGCGAGACAAGTGAAAAACCGGAAGTGTAAACATGGTCTCATGCACTCAACACACACGCACATCCCCATGCACAGAGCTTGATTTCCATCAGATTTACACACTTCCAGTTGTATGTGTGTGTCTAAACTGCATATCCATTTGTATAACAAACCAAATTAACATGTCGCTGCATGCTCAAACTAAAATTGAATTAAACGTGTGTGTTTTCCAAACAAGCGCAAATTTTAAAACAATTTTTGTTAAATAACTTTACATGCGAAGGATTAACAAGAATATGTTGTCGTTCCAAAACAAGATTCTATTAAAATCTGTAAAAATAATTTGAAAAAAAAGTTGAAAAAAATTAGATTTTATGTGTTTGGTGTTGCGTCGAAACTATTAAAAGAGATTTCTAACACCTAAATGTTAAAACAACTACACAACGAAAAATCAAATAAAACAAAATTAAAAAAAATATCAGTTTTAAAATATTTAAAAAGCGTTGCCTATTTACAGGAGTAATATGTGTACGTCAAAAAATGTTGCATACTTTTAAGGTTTGAGAAGATATTAAAAAATAAACAAAATTCTAACAAACTAAAATTGTTTTTTAAATTACAATTACAATAAAAAGTGTTGCATATTTACGGGAGTAATATGTGTACGACAAAAATGTTGCATACCTTTAAGGTTTGAGAAAATATTAAAAAATAAACAAAATTCAGACAAACTAAAACTGTTTTTTAAATTGCAATTCAGAAGTGCTACCAATTATTGGGCAAAAATAATTTTTTGCAAAAAAGTGTTCAGTAAAGTGGATTGGACTTTAAATTTAAAATACCGGGAAATGGTGATTTTACATGCAAAACCAGACAATTTGTAGCACAACGTTACAGTTTTCTTTCAAGATTTTAGAAATATTTTTAAAAATATATACATACATATACACATTTTGAAGTTTTTCGGAAAAAAATATAAATAATTCAACATTCAACAAAAAAATGAAGAAAAAAAAATCAAAAGCCCAAGTTACCCCGCAGATAAAGCTAACTAAATATTTTGGCTGCCAGTTTGTGTGGAATTGAAAAAGTATAATTGCTAGTTATCGATCTATACATTGTTATAATGGCCCCAAGTAATTTTAAATAAAATAATTTTGAAACAAAAATATATTTTCATGGGCTACTTTGAAATAAGAATGCTTTGAAACAGATTAATCCCAAGTTTATATATTGTATTTTTCCTATTAAACATACGACGAGCCTACGGTGAAAATAAGCTTGAATATAATCTGAAATACCCTCAACATTTTGAGTTGTTCTGAAAAGGTCCGTGGTGGATGGGTTCAAGTAGTTATGGACCCAGATGGTTATAAGCCGATTCATAGCTTCTAAATGAACTTGAACTGATGAGAAATTTATTTTTTCAGACACTTGTACTTAATGATGTGTCAACTACGATTTTCAACGTTGACAATTTCAAAAATGAACTTAAAATAATTAAAGTCAAAAAGGCGAATCGACCTTGCCGGGGAAAATTTGTAAGAGTGGTCCGATCCGTAGAAATTTATGTGGCGATCGCTGAATCCATTTCGAAACTTTAAAATCTAAAAACCAAAATGTAGTGGTTCCAATAAAAAATGCGAAGACTTAACTTTTTTACGCCTAAGGCGCTCGTTGAAAAATACGATAATTTAAATGTATCTTTAATTATATTGTAAAATAAAAAAACTTTTTTAAGAAAACATTTTTTTTAGAATGTATTTTTTTAAGTATATTTTTAGGTCCTTTTTGTAAGAATATGTAGTACATTTTCCCTAATGAGTATTTTTTTTTGAGGAGAGGTACTTATTTTATTAAAAGCTAATGTTTTTTTAAGAAAAGGTAATATTTTTAAGAAGAGGTACTTTCTGTAAGAAAAAGCCTGAAGAGTATGATTTTTTTTACAACGAAGTACATTTTTAAGATCAGTACTTTTTAAAAAAGTGGTACTCTTTTTAGGAAAGCTTATTTTTCAAGAAAATGTAC
Organism: Phaonia tiefii; assembly: GCA_963931995.1. NCBI lineage: Eukaryota > Metazoa > Arthropoda > Insecta > Diptera > Muscidae > Phaonia > Phaonia tiefii. The sequence continues at coordinate 306,132,794 of OZ008367.1, forward strand.
TTATTTTCAGAAAGGATACTTATCTGAAGAAAAGAAAAGGTATTATTTTACTTTTAAGAAAAGGTACTTTTAAGAAAAGGAATTTTTGTACGAAAAGGTATTTTTTTTAATAGAAGGTATTTTTTTGAAGAAAAGGTTTTTTTGTAAGAAATGGGGATTTCATTTAAAATTGGTAATTTTTTTCATCTCAAGAAAAGTTATTTTGTTTCACCAAAAAGGTTTTTTAAGAAAATGCAATTTGTTGTAAGAAAATTTACTTTTTTAAGAAAGGTACTTATTATAAAAAAAAATCCGTTTTTAAGAAAGAAAATTTATTTGTAAGAAAATTTATTTTTTTTTTAACCAAATGTACTTTAAGGTAAGGCGTTTTTTAGGAAAAGGTACTTTGTTTAAGAATATGAAAAGATATTTTGATTTTGAGAAAATTTAGTTTTTTAAGAAAAGGCTCTTATTTAAGAAAATGTTCTTTTTTTAAACTTCTTTCACTTTGGCTTTTCTAAATTTACTTTTTATTGTGTTCAAAACTACAATAAATTCTACATATTGGATACAGGCTCCACCTGGAAAACTTCCCATTAAGCAAGAAATTTCCCAACATATGGTAGTCTTGACACAAACCAAAGTAAAAGTCCCCAATATAGTTCATAATACTGGGCTGTAGCATAATAGTGTTAAATAAAAGTTGTTTAATTTTTTTCAATTAGGCCACATCCGGCAACGTGCGATAAGGAACTTCGTTCCAATTATAATTTTGAGACTGGCATTTAGCGCTTGGAGCGACGATTCAGCACAAAAATTAACGCCGTTAACTAGAAAACGGCGGCTGATTAAGGTCCTGGGTTTAAATGCCACCAAAGCTAATTTTTTTCTTGTTGTTTTGTTGGTGTTTTCCAATGTTTCGTTTAAATTTTTTAACCGTTTGGGTCTATATTATTCGATCTTTCAATTGTTATGTTTTTAATAATTGTTCGGTTCAAGATCAATATATATTAAAAATTACTTTTTCTATGAAAAAGAACATTTTAATAAAAATATTAAAAAAGAAAAATGTGAAACTATTTTGGCCAACACGATAACTGCCGTAAATCTTTACAGATCACAATGAAATTTTGTCAGTAACTATTATTTCCCAATATTGAGTTTGCGATTGAAAATGGGCGTTTTTACCACGCCCCTTCTGGAACCTCCCATACAAATCGACACATTTAGCACAAAATTATATTTCTGTCAAAGCTTTCTTCTGGTAGATGTGATTCGCTTCAACTCTCACTCCGGTTAATAATCTGTAAATGCCTACTTATCTGGGGAAAATGGGCGAGTTTTTCACGCCCATTATGGTACCTCCCATACAAAACAGGGTGTTCGTCCGGGTTGTCAATCCGTAAGGCTTCACGTTAACAAAGACCAATCACCGATTAAAACAAGGGTGATTTTGCCACGCCCATTTTGGTACCTCCACTACAAAAGTTGTTTGGCCGTCTGATTGTTCGGCACGAGAATTTCCGAAACAGCGAACCAATATTTACGAAAGTTTGTACTAGTCAATATTTAGTCAAATAAAACACTCCTATAGAAAATGAGCTGTTTTGCCACACCCACTCTGGCAACTCCCAAATACAAATTAGGCGGATGACCGGTTGATCGACACAATAACTCTCGTAAACTACAACCGATCTTAATAAAATTCGGTACTGGACAATATTTTGCTAAAAGCTACTGTGTAATTAGTAACTGACTATTGTGCCACGCCCAGTTTCGTACCTCCCATACAAAAGTTGGGCGTATTTCCGGTTTGACGACTCGATATAAATCATAACCGATCTTAATAGAATTTGGTACTGATCATAATTTTGGCAACAACTTGCCATGCCCATTTTTTGTACCACGCATATAAATATTGGGAGGGGAAAAAATTCCCCAAAACCACTTAGGATCGTAACTAATTTTCAATAATATTTAAACCAATATGAATATGACCACTTTTGATTATGGGCGTTTTTTTAACAGAAATCCCATGCAATGGATGACTTAGTGTGAGGGTATGATTATGTCGGTTCACCCGACTGAAACTTATGTACTGGTTTAAATTGCATTTCTGATTTTGTAGCTCTGCAGTTTCATCAGGTGTAAACAGAACACAATTTTTTTTAATACAATTAATTTTTAATACTTCTAACGTACAATTGAATTCAATACAATTCAATTCGATTCAATTCAGTTCATTTCAACTAAATTCAATTCAGTTCAATTCAATTCATCTCAACTGAAGTGAATTCAATTCAACTCAAGTCAGTTCAATCCAACTCAATTCAAATCAATTATATTCAGTCCAATTCAATTCAGTTCAATTGAATTCAGATCAACACAATTCAATTTAATTCAACTCAATCCAATTTAATTCAATTCCAAGTCAAGTCAAGTCAAGTCAAGTCAAGTCAAGTCAAGTCAAGTCAAGTCAAGTCAAGTCAAGTCAAGTCAAGTCAAGTCAAGTCAAGTCAAGTCAAGTCAAGTCAAGTCAAGTCAAGTCAAGTCAAGTCAAGTCAAGTCAAGTCAAGTCAAGTCAAGTCAAGTCAAGTCAAGTCAAGTCAAGTCAAGTCAAGTCAAGTCAAGTCAAGTCAAGTCAAGTCAAGTCAAGTCAAGTCAAGTCAAGTCAAGTCAAGTCAAGTCAAGTCAAGTCAAGTCAAGTCAAGTCAAGTCAAGTCAAGTCAAGTCAAGTCAAGTCAAGTCAAGTCAAGTCAAGTCAAGTCAAGTCAAGTCAAGTCAAGTCAAGTCAAGTCAAGTCAAGTCAAGTCAAGTCAAGTCAAGTCAAGTCAAGTCAAGTCAAGTCAAGTCAAGTCAAGTCAAGTCAAGTCAAGTCAAGTCAAGTCAAGTCAAGTCAAGTCAAGTCAAGTCAAGTCAAGTCAAGTCAAGTCAAGTCAAGTCAAGTCAAGTCAAGTCAAGTCAAGTCAAGTCAAGTCAAGTCAAGTCAAGTCAAGTCAAGTCAAGTCAAGTCAAGTCAAGTCAAGTCAAGTCAAGTCAAGTCAAGTCAAGTCAAGTCAAGTCAAGTCAAGTCAAGTCAAGTCAAGTCAAGTCAAGTCAAGTCAAGTCAAGTCAAGTCAAGTCAAGTCAAGTCAAGTCAAGTCAAGTCAAGTCAAGTCAAGTCAAGTCAAGTCAAGTCAAGTCAAGTCAAGTCAAGTCAAGTCAAGTCAAGTCAAGTCAAGTCAAGTCAAGTCAAGTCAAGTCAAGTCAAGTCAAGTCAAGTCAAGTCAAGTCAAGTCAAGTCAAGTCAAGTCAAGTCAAGTCAAGTCAAGTCAAGTCAAGTCAAGTCAAGTCAAGTCAAGTCAAGTCAAGTCAAGTCAAGTCAAGTCAAGTCAAGTCAAGTCAAGTCAAGTCAAGTCAAGTCAAGTCAAGTCAAGTCAAGTCAAGTCAAGTCAAGTCAAGTCAAGTCAAGTCAAGTCAAGTCAAGTCAAGTCAAGTCAAGTCAAGTCAAGTCAAGTCAAGTCAAGTCAAGTCAAGTCAAGTCAAGTCAAGTCAAGTCAAGTCAAGTCAAGTCAAGTCAAGTCAAGTCAAGTCAAGTCAAGTCAAGTCAAGTCAAGTCAAGTCAAGTCAAGTCAAGTCAAGTCAAGTCAAGTCAAGTCAAGTCAAGTCAAGTCAAGTCAAGTCAAGTCAAGTCAAGTCAAGTCAAGTCAAGTCAAGTCAAGTCAAGTCAAGTCAAGTCAAGTCAAGTCAAGTCAAGTCAAGTCAAGTCAAGTCAAGTCAAGTCAAGTCAAGTCAAGTCAAGTCAAGTCAAGTCAAGTCAAGTCAAGTCAAGTCAAGTCAAGTCAAGTCAAGTCAAGTCAAGTCAAGTCAAGTCAAGTCAAGTCAAGTCAAGTCAAGTCAAGTCAAGTCAAGTCAAGTCAAGTCAAGTCAAGTCAAGTCAAGTCAAGTCAAGTCAAGTCAAGTCAAGTCAAGTCAAGTCAAGTCAAGTCAAGTCAAGTCAAGTCAAGTCAAGTCAAGTCAAGTCAAGTCAAGTCAAGTCAAGTCAAGTCAAGTCAAGTCAAGTCAAGTCAAGTCAAGTCAAGTCAAGTCAAGTCAAGTCAAGTCAAGTCAAGTCAAGTCAAGTCAAGTCAAGTCAAGTCAAGTCAAGTCAAGTCAAGTCAAGTCAAGTCAAGTCAAGTCAAGTCAAGTCAAGTCAAGTCAAGTCAAGTCAAGTCAAGTCAAGTCAAGTCAAGTCAAGTCAAGTCAAGTCAAGTCAAGTCAAGTCAAGTCAAGTCAAGTCAAGTCAAGTCAAGTCAAGTCAAGTCAAGTCAAGTCAAGTCAAGTCAAGTCAAGTCAAGTCAAGTCAAGTCAAGTCAAGTCAAGTCAAGTCAAGTCAAGTCAAGTCAAGTCAAGTCAAGTCAAGTCAAGTCAAGTCAAGTCAAGTCAAGTCAAGTCAAGTCAAGTCAAGTCAAGTCAAGTCAAGTCAAGTCAAGTCAAGTCAAGTCAAGTCAAGTCAAGTCAAGTCAAGTCAAGTCAAGTCAAGTCAAGTCAAGTCAAGTCAAGTCAAGTCAAGTCAAGTCAAGTCAAGTCAAGTCAAGTCAAGTCAAGTCAAGTCAAGTCAAGTCAAGTCAAGTCAAGTCAAGTCAAGTCAAGTCAAGTCAAGTCAAGTCAAGTCAAGTCAAGTCAAGTCAAGTCAAGTCAAGTCAAGTCAAGTCAAGTCAAGTCAAGTCAAGTCAAGTCAAGTCAAGTCAAGTCAAGTCAAGTCAAGTCAAGTCAAGTCAAGTCAAGTCAAGTCAAGTCAAGTCAAGTCAAGTCAAGTCAAGTCAAGTCAAGTCAAGTCAAGTCAAGTCAAGTCAAGTCAAGTCAAGTCAAGTCAAGTCAAGTCAAGTCAAGTCAAGTCAAGTCAAGTCAAGTCAAGTCAAGTCAAGTCCAGTCAAGTCAAGTCAAGTCAAGTCAAGTCAAAACAAGTCAACTCAAGTCAAATCAAGTCAGGTCAATTCAATTCAACTCATTTCAAATCAAAACAATTCAATTCAGTTCAGTTCAATTCTGTTCCATTCAATCCAATTTAAGTGAATTCAAGTCTTTTTAAAGAAAATATAAATAAAGTAGATTAAAATATAAAAAAATTGTGTTATATTTTCTGAAAATAGATTATTTTTACGTGCAAGGGAAACAAGACAGCAAAAAGTTGATTTGTATTAAACGGAAACCCCGAAAACAAACCGCCAATAAAACCGAAAATTAACCGGTTTCACCGGCTTTTTTACATTTTGTGAAAGCGAAACCCGGTTTTGCGAAAAAGCACTGTTTTGAATAAACCGAAAACCAGTTATTCGAATTTGTTGGATTTTTTAAATTTCTACCTACGTTTTTCACGTATACAAACGAGGAATATTTTGTAGCACAGTGTTGTTAGTCCTTATGGAAATTCTTGCCAACATTTCCAACGGGGAATGTTTCACAGGAATACATTATTTGCTTAAGATTTGAAAATACCTTAAAACCCTAATCATTCATAGTTGCTGTCATAACACAACCATAGTAAGATGTCACACACACTTTATGTCATCTTTAGAATTTCGATTAAAATTTAAGCACTTTTGTTGTTGTAAAACATTTGAACAATGCGATAAAACTTTTAAATTTAAATAAATTTTAACATTAAATAACTAAAATGAAAACGAAAACACACAAGCGAACTTGGGAATATGTTAAAAACTTGTCAACACAATAAAGATTATAAAAAAAAACACTGGTACACTTTGAAATCTAATATCAAAAAGATACAGAGATACGAAAATACCAAAACCAGAAACTATTCACGTTAAGAGTTGAACACAACGAAAGAGAAATTATGTATAATTTGTCAAGTTGTGAATGATAGGCGGACTAACGAAAGCACTGTCAATTGTTTGTATGGCTGGGAAGGTAAAGCTGCTGGCTGCTACTATAGATTTTTTTCTGAACATGATGATGAGGTGACGATGGTTCTGACAATGACGTTGTTGGTTAAGGGGTTGTGTGGAATGCTTGCATGCATTTGAACAAACTAAGCCAATCTCTTCCAAAATATGAAACCATAAATAATGTACACAGTAACCCTCAAAATACCTGTGATTCAAAAACGAGAATTGTTAGAGTAAAAACCACTGGGTCATACATGATACAGGTGTTTCGGGTTACTAGTCACTTCTACGTCAAAATTACATGACACACTTGGCGGTTGTTGGATGGAAATGTGGAAAAGTGTAACTGATTATGAAGATTTTTTTTCTCTCTGTTTGGGTATTTAAGTATTTAAGTTGCAATCAAGATAAAACTCAAAAGATAACAATGCATTCACATTGACCGACTCCAGATCCCCTATTTTTTAGTATCAAATGCGTGGGTTGCAACAGAAGTTTCTGTGTTTGCATTGTGTGTACATGCATAAAGATAATGAGGTTTTTATTGCTCGTGTTTGTGTTTTAAAGATAAAGGTGAAAGGTCTTGTTTACAGTGGGCAAATCAGTGTGGGCTCTGACCCAAATTATAATTTGCTTATAGGACCGTAAAATTTATTTTACGCTTTGGAGATTTTTCAACAAATTTAAAATAATTATGGCCACCACAAAGTTTCTGTTGGCCGACTAAAATTATTTTGTAATCATAAGTTTTGAATGAATTTAAATCGTTTAAACTGTATTTTTATTGGTGTAAAACGGTATGAGGGAATATTGTTTGAAATCCATAGTGGAGTTTGTTTTGTGGTTACAATACAAATACCAAGGTGGAATAGAATAGGGGTTTATTGTCTAAAAAACTGAAGACAAGACACCAAAATTCTTCGTGTACCAACGTATAAATTTGAGAGTTTATTGTTTTTAAGAAAAATTATGTATTGGTCGTCTTAGAAGACGACGAAAAATTTCGCATAATTTACCCTTTAGTACTTACACATTTCTTGAAATGGAGCTAAACCCATGCACCAATTCGGATGGATCAGTTTTATTAATTTTAAATGTGGAATAGACTGAAACTGGAATAGACTAAAACCCAGGTATAATGATTCCAATTGCGTGCATCCTTCCACCGATTTATGGCAGAAATTTTCCGAACACTAGCAACAGCTTAACATCACACCCTGAAAAATCGGCCCCAGCAATATATTGCAAGAAACATGTATATGTTTACAAGTATTGTTTTCATTTATTGAAGATACGGTGCTTGTTTGTTTCAATGTTGTCTGTGACGTTTTTGTTGTCAGCAGTTGTCAACAAACAAATCAACATTTGGGTCACAAAAACACATATTTTAACCTATTACACATTGCGTCTCAAACGTATAATATTTAAAAGCCAACACAATTTGTTTGCACACAACTATACTAAATTTGCGACAAGCTACAAATACATTACATTTGCATCCCAACAAAAAAAAACAGATCGATTTTTCAGCGTTTAGGATTTGCTTGTTGGTTTTTGTTGAAAGAAGAGAAAAGCAATTGAAGACAGAGATCACTTTTCAGTGTAAGATATGTGTAAGATATGTGTGTGTCTACACTTGCTTGATCTGCACTTGTTCACAAATGTTTTGAATACAAATTTTGGGATTATTGAAAGTTTTACATTAAAGATAAACGTTTTTTAGTTGGAGAAATCGTGTCAATGATTTTGGTCACTGTTGAACGTATTGACAAAAGAAATGAAAGTTCGCTCAAATTTACGAAAAACTTTTTTATTTCGGGAAAACGTTTCAGTAGATGCGGTCAATTTTGGGTATATGAAAAACAAAAAATATTTTCGGGACAAAAATAATATTTTTGCGACAACATAAATATTTTTGCAGCATTCGCCGTCCAAACGTTTTTTTCTTTACGTCTACATTTATATAATCAGCTATTTCCAAATGATTTAGGTGACCATCTAGTGAATCATTTGGGCACTATAAGTACAGGGTGCCTCAAAAGTAAATTAATTTTTTGTGAGTCGATTATATCAAAAGTAACATGTCCTTAAAAAAAATTACATGAGGTGTCAGGATATTCCCATTTGGAACGAAGTTCCTTTCGCTATATGTATAATTATGTGCTAGGTAGTTCCAACACGCCTAAGCCGCCCGATGAAAAATACGATCATTTGAATGGATCTTTAATAAAATACACTTTTTGTAAAATGATAAACTTTTTTTAAGAACATTTTTTTTATAGAATGTATTTTTTTTGAATATTATAATTTTAGGTCCTTTTTGTAAGAATATATTTTCCGGAAAAGGTAAATTTTTAAAGAGAGATACTTCTTTTATTAAAAGCTAATGTTTTTTTCAGAAAAGGAACTATCTTTAAGATGAAGAACTTTCTATAAGAAAAAGCCATAAGAGTATGAATTTTTTTGGAACGAAGTTCCTTATCGCACGTTGCGGGATGGGGGCTAAATGAATAAATTGTAAACAACTTTTTTTAACTAATTCATGACCACCCATTATTATCAACTATATTGGGTACTTTTGGTTTGGTTTCGTTTAATGTAAAGATTTCTAGGTGGAGCCTATTTATTGCATATTGTAGTTTTGAACCCACTAAAAAGTAAATTTAGAAAATCCAAAGTGCTAGACTGACAAATCCATGAAATACAACCCTGAGCATGGAATTACACTAGGCAGCACACTTACTCTTACACTGGTACTTTTGGTATGGTTTGGTTTGGTTTGTGTCTAGACTAACAAATGGGAAAAAATGTCTTGTTTAATGGGAAGTTTTCTAGATGGAGTCTGTTTATTACATATTGTAGTTTTGAACCGAATAAAAAGTAAATTTAGAAAAGCCAACGTGAAAGAAGTTTAAAAAATTAAATTTTCTTGAATAAATACGTTTTCTTAAAAAAGGACATTTTCTCAAAAAAAATACCTATTCATATTTTTAACCACAGTACTTTTTCTTAAAAAAATACATTATCTTAAAGAAGTACCTTCGCTGAAAATAGTAAATTTTCTTACAAAAATTTGCTTTTCTTAAAAAAAGTAATTTTTTTAAATAAGTACCTTCTTTTAAAAAAGTACATAAACGTACAACAAATTGCCTTTTCTTAAATAACTATTTTTTCTTTAAAGAGTACCTTTAATGTAAAACAAAATAACTTTTCTTAAAATAAGTACCTACTCCTAAAATTGCACCTGTTCTTGAGAAAAGAGCCAATTCTAAAAAAAATTTCCATTTCTTAAACAAAATCCTTTTTTTCCAAAATTACCTTCTCTTAAAAAACATTCCTTTTCTTAAAAGTACCTTTTCTTAAATACAATATAATACCTTTTCTTTTCATCAGGTAAGAAGCCTTTCGGAAAATAAGTAACTTTTTTAAAAAAATAACCTTTTCCTAAAACAGTACCACTTCTTTAAAAAGGCCTGTTCATAAAAAAGTACTTCTTTGTAAAAATAATTCATACTCTTATAGCTTTTTCTTACAGAAAGTACTTCTTCTTACAAATAGTACCTTTTCTTAAAAAAAACATTAGCTTTTAATAACGAAGTACCTCTCATTAAAGAAAGGACCTTTTCAAGAAAATATAATGCATATTCTTACAAAAACGACCTAAAAATATACTTTAAAAAAAATACATTCAATAAATAAAAAATTTCCTTAAACAAGTTTAACATTTGACAAAAAGTATATTTTCTTAAAGAACTATTTAAATTATCGTATTTTTCAACGGGCGCCTTAGGCCTGTTGGAACTAACTAGTACATAATATATAGCGAAAGGAACGTCGTTCCAACCGGGTGTCCCCTGATACCCCATGTAATTATACAAACAATTTCTTTTCTTTAGAAACAGGTACTTCTTAAAAAACTGGTACTCTTTTTATGAAAAGTTTATTTTTTTTTATAAAATGTACTTATTTTCAGAAAAATTACTAATATGAAGAAAAGATCAGGTATTATTTTATTTTTAAGGAAAGTAATTTGTGTAAGAAACGGTTTTTTTTTAAAGAAGCTATTATTTTGAAGAAAAGGTTTTTTTAAGAAATGACAGCTTTTCTCAAGAATTGGTTCTTTTTTCAAGAATTGTACATATTTAAGAGTAGGTACTTATCTCAAGAAAAGTTATTTTGTTTCACAATAAAAGTACTCTTTAAAGAAAATTTAGTTTTTTAACAAAAGGTACTTATTTTAAAAAAAAAACTTTTTTTAAGAACCTGTACTTTTTTTAAGAAAATGTATTTTTGTAAGAAAATTTAATTTTTTATGCAAAGGTACTTTGTTTAAGAATATGAATAGGTTTTTTTTTGAGAAAATTTACTTTTTTAAGAAACGGCACTTATTTACGAAAATTTTATTTTTTAAACTTCTTTCACTTCGGCTTTTCTAAATTTACTTTTTATTGGGTTTAAAACTACAATATATACTAAACTTTGGTTACAGGCTCCACGTAGAAAACTTCCCATTAAACAAGAAATTTCCAAACATATGTTAGTCTAGACACAAACCAAGCAAAAGTACCCAATATAGTTGATAATACTGGGTTGTAGCATAATAGTGCAAAAAAAAGTTGTTTAATTTTTTTCATTTAGCCCCCATCCCGAAAAGTGCTATAAGGAACTTCGTTCCGAAAATTTTATTAATTACACTGTGGAACAAAATGAAACTTATTCGAAAATAACAAGGTTCTGACAACGGATTCTGGTAGAGGGAGTATATGTGTATCAGCGTTTCGACAGTTTACGTCGGGGTATTTTTTTAAGAGAGTGGAGGTGAAACTTTCCCCGTTTTGCAGATTCTCATGATGAATCGGCATTGGAAATCATGTTATATCGTACTTACATTTTAGGTATAGGATGTGTTCACGAGAAACATTTTTGTGGAATACTTTAAACCTCTACTGCCTCAATATATAGGTCGTTTTTGTGGAAAAAGGTAAAAAACACCCCTAGAACAGGGATGGAATGGTTTAGAAATTTTTCTCATAAAATTATACTATAAGTTTCTTAACACACCAAAGCTCAAAACTCAAACTTTGTGTTCCACAGTGTTATCAAAGTACAGTATTTTGGAATTAATTTATTTATTTACTTGCTTATACTATACAACAAGATTAAAATCTTATAATTATAATATAGGAATTTAATAAAATAAGCAAAAATTGAATAATCAACAAGAACATATTTCTTAAAAATAATATCGTCTAAGTATAAACTTTTGTGTTAACGGCATCCATTTAGTCGAACGGTAAACTTTCCAATGACAGCTACCAAATTAAAAGATTCGGTTCCTCACGAATAGGCTGGATTACACTCTCCACAGTTTCTTCCGTTCTTCATCACCTTGCCCTCACAGATTTTGTAGTGTTGAACCCGTCTCGTCCAATTTGTTGAGCCATTTTCGAATGAGAGAGATGCTTGGCGCATCATTAAAGCGACGAACCCTTTAAATACTGCAGATTATTCTACGCGGCACAGTCGCTGAATCACCGATATTATAAAACTCTTGCAAGCACAGCATGCGGTCCGCCCCGAAAAACGCTCAATAGTGTCTGGATTCCCAAGAGCCATGCTACCTTATGGCATACCCCCGTGCTCCTCAGATTCAGTGCGTTCACGCTGTCAGCTAAATATATGTAAACTTTCTTTTGAGACACCCTGTAATGTCTTGGTTAGAACTAGAATACGTCTAACTTGCAATTTACATACTTTTTTTTTACGATTTCTGATCCTACATTTACATTTATAATGAAAATTTACATGAGAAAATTACCTTACCACTTATTTTAGTTATCTCCAAGATCATCTGCTCAACTACAAATTTACGGTTGCGATAAACGTTTCTTTTTTTAGGAGAAACGTTTCAGCGGTTGCTCTTAACGGTTAGCATAGTCCATAGGGAAATTAATATGTTTCGGACAAACTACGTCCAACCTATTTCCCATTACCTGTAAATGAAATATTTAACAATGATGGATCATCTTACTACTGCAGAATAAACCATACCAAACAATGAATACTTAACATGATTTATATTGCGATATCATTTTCGTGGATATACAAATTGTCACAAAACTTTGGTACGATTATTGCTTCTTATCACGATATGGGGACCAGCTGTTATTTTCAAGGTGTATATATTACAGGTGTATTGAATGAATCAGCTCCTTTGAATAAAATATCCGTTGTTTCCTACAACTACTCATCCTTCTATAACCTGAAATAAATAAATCGTGATGAAATTTGTTTGTGTTTTTTTTTGTGGATGTTGCCACATAGTAATACAGTTGCTATATTCGTTTCTATTAAAAGGTAATCTTTAGAAACTTGTTAAAATATAACGTTACCATTTACTTTGTGTATCACCAAGTTAATCTGTTCAACTCCAAATGATATTTTTCTATATACGTTTCTCTTTTCGGGGGGAGTATTTCAACGGTTCCCCTAAAGGTTGAGTAATTGCAGCGGAATAAATATTCTTCAGAGAAACGAACTCTCAACATGATTGTCTTTGTGTGTACATGGATTATGTCGAACCAACAGATAATCTTATTACAGCAATGCCAAGCTTTTCCAAATGTTTTTGTTGAACATCAAGTGAATATTTAGTAAGAACTAATTTTGGTACTTTAAGCCTTGTATGTAGTAGCATATGTCTTACATCCGTGTATCGTATAACTTTCAGGATTCCGGAACTGGTCCTGGTTTTATGTTTCTAAAAAACACTAATCTTTACAACGCCACTAAACGTGATTATCATCAAGTACATCTGTTTAAATCCAAATTGACTTTAGCGATAGTCGTTTGTCTTGTTGGTAGGAACGTTTCAACGGTTGCACTCAGTTTTGAGTATTTGCAGCGAACGAAATATTTTTGCGACAAAATACTTATGTTTTGGGCAAACGAATTCCAAGAGTGATTTTCATTACGTTGTCATGAATTATATCGCATTAGTAAATAATCTTATTACAGCATAGCCAAGCTTTCTTAGTTGCGTTTGTTGAGCAGCTATAGGGTGGATGTTTTATATGACTTACTTTGGACATTACATGCCTTGTATTGGACTAGAACACATCATACTTCTAGTTGTCATATCGGCTGGCGCACCCAATTGAGCTACAATAGGAAATTCAAATAACTTTTTTTAATCAACGAATTTCATTTATTTTTTGATATGTTAACTTCTATAGTCACGGGTAGTGCAATCTATCAAAGTGACCACATGCAAACAACACAGCGTTAGCATCACATACGTGGTTGTTATACAACAATAGCCTCTGACTGAAAATAAGTATGATGCTATTGATGAAGCGGCAGCGCCCAAGCAAGCAGGTCGTCCGTTGCCAAAGGGTAATGAATAGTATAGAGAACTCATGGAACGAATTGTATGACTCAAAAGCACTGGCGACAAACGTATTACTCTCTTTTTGTTTTTTCTCATAACTTGGTCCATTCATGAATTTGATATGAAATATTGAAACATTTAAGGTTTTAGTATAGTTTTATGTAATAACATTGTCGAAATGGTGCATTTATATTGAAATATTCTATAAAGAGAATAAGACTCGTTTATGGTCTTTTACTCAGGCTCTCTACATGAGAGCGGAAATAGAGTGCAATAAGTTCTCTATACTATTTAATACTTTCTGTCGTCGCTCTGTTTATGACAAAACAATAACAATTATTTCAGTGAGCTAATTATTGTTTTATTTGTTTTATTCATTTAAACAATATTACATCTAATGTTAAAGCTGATGTAAGAAAAAAGAAAGTGCAATAGCAAAAGAGCCTTCAGCGTAAAAACTATTTTTCTTCAATTTCCCAATGTAACATTTACTAACGTGTTCATAGAAATCGAACAGGTACCGTGTAACGCTTGGAACTGCCTGAATTGACGTTGCTACAGCCGCGATTGTGCCTGTAACCTGAACATATAGATCTCGATCGTAGGGTCTTCGTGCAATGTTTCCAGATTCGGTAAACATGGTTATCCACCTCATATCGGTCCATCGATTCGGGGGAGTGCCCCTAAACTCCCGCCTAAATTCTATTTGGACGGAAATGAAGGACTGCAAAGCATGGTACCGCTGCACTATCCTAATCCTCTTTTCGGTATGCCAAGCATTCATTTCAATAAATCTAAATAGTAACTGCAAAATAAAAAAAAATAAACCCATTACTCACACAGAACAAAAGTTATTTGGTTTGTTCATGTTGCACGATTCGCACGCCACCCTGTATAATTTTTCTATGCATATGTCGACGTAAATAGAAAAATCCGTTTAATTTTAATTGTGATTTGGGATGTGCGATTAATTGCTTCATCGACATTCTGATTAATAAATCATACATTTTGATTAATCATATTTACGATTAAGCGCTAAATCGGACACGTCGTTCTTGGGTAATGATGACATATAAAAAAAATACCATTGGTCTTTATGACCTAGTTAGGGTGCCTTGACACGCTCAGATTTTATTAGTATGTTCACAAAAGTTGTTCAGCTTTACCGTGGCTACAATTCTGCTACATGTTGCCAGTGAAAAAATATTTTTTACAAAACAAAGGTGCATTTAAATCTGAGAATTGATAAAATTGGATTTTTTCAAAAATTTGACTTGATAGAGACATTTCAGGGGTACCGATCAACTCGGTAGGCTTGCCTCTAACCGATAGAATTTACTTGAACGCTGATAAATTTTCCCGGGTATAACGGTGTGTGTTATCATCAAGTATATCTGTTCAATTGGTTATCATTGGTCTTTTTGGTAGGAATGCTTCAACGGTTGCACTCAACGTGGAGTATTTGCAGCAAATGCAATATTTTTGTGGCAAAATGAATATGTTTGCGGCCAACAAATTCCAAATGTGAATTTCTTTGCGTGCAAATGAACTGTATCGTAAAACCAAATGACCGCATTACAGCGAAGGCAAACTTTCCAATTAACATGATTTTATTTTGGTACTATTTGCTTTGGATTGATCTAGAATATGAGATGGATGTCTTATTTTATTATGATTCCCAATCCGGTCCAGGTTTTACTTTTCTACTTAAACCTACCCTTACAAAGTCACTAAACAAAATACCTTACCACTTACTTTGATTACCGGGTTAATTTTCCCAGCTAAATATTCTGCACTTAACGTGGAGTATTTGCAGCAAATTAAATATTTTTACGAGAAAAGAAATATGTTTGCAGGTAACGAATTCCCTATGTGATTTTCTTTGCCTGCACATGAATTGTATAGCATAACCAAATGTCCTTCTTTACAGCAAAGGCAAACTTTCCCAATTGGAATTTTCGAGAGAGAATGTGAAATATGATTTAATTTTGCTACTAGTTGCTTTGGATTCAACTGGACTACGGTTCGGTTGCCTGATTTTATTACGATTCCCAATTCGCATCTGGTTTTACGTTTCTATTAAAAGCTAACCTTTACAAAGTTACTATACAAAATTACCTTACCACTTACTTTGATTGCCAAGATAATTTTCCCAGCTAAATATTCACATATTTATCAACAATTACCTATTCTATTTCAACTTGTAAAAGGGTCCAATATCTCGTTTATTTTTACAACTTTTTTCCAGTTGGCAATAAATACATTTTACATACACAAACTACTAGAAAAGCCCCTAAATGGCCCACAGAATAAGGCAAAAAACAAAAATAAAACAACAAAACCAACATGAAAGAGATTGACGAGAACACCAACAGTCAGCTAACAAAATTGATTACAAACATTAACTATTTATAGGTTATAAATCAAATACGATACGATACGATATGACCTTTAATGGGTTCTACATAATTTAATATCACCGACATATTGCGTCTCAAAACTTTATTTATCACAACGATTCCAAAACTATATACAACACTTTTTCAACGTGTTGTTTGCTGTAATATTGATTGAGATTTTCAAATGGCGAAGTGAATTTCATTTTTGGACTTGAATATTCAATAGGGTGGGGGGGGGGGGGGGGGTGGTACGAGCTTAAATATGCAAATATTCTTAACATTTATTTATTGAGTTTTAGGTTTGACTGTGTTTGTTGCGCAAAGTGGAATTTTATCTTCCATTGAATTTCATTTACATCAAAATTGACAAAAATATGAAATTCTGGACAGACTTGTCTGTCGCAGGCGAAGCGATAAATCGTTAAAATGCCATAGTGACAGCGGTGTGACTGGCGTTTGGACAGACAAATGGACATTTTGAGTAGTGTTGCCACCAAAATAAAATAAGTTAAAATTCGAATATATTATATATTACTAGCTGACCCGGCAGACTTCGCCACAAGTGAATTCACACATTTTATATAGGAACACACATCATCACAAAAGTGTGCGTAAAACGGAAATGCGTAAATATTTTTCGATGTTTTTTTGGAACGAAGTTATGGGCTAAATGAAAAAATTAAACAACTTTTTTAATCAACTTTATTACATCCCAGTATTATCAACTATATTGGGTACTTTTGTGCGTAAAACGGAAATGCGTAAATATTTTTCGATGTTTTTTTGGAACGAAGTTATGGGCTAAATGAAAAAATTAAACAACTTTTTTAATCAACTTTATTACATCCCAGTATTATCAACTATATTGGGTACTTTTGCTTTGGTTTGTGTCTAGACTTAAATATGGAGGGAAAATTCTTGTTTAATGGGAAACCTGTATTCAATATATATCTATATATCTATACATATATAAGTACAGCTGGGTCCGGCAAACTTCGTTTTGCCTTCAAAGTTTTTGTAATGCCCAAGGGTGAACAAAGTTATTTTGTTCCATTATGTTTGCAGTAAATGGGTATATCAGCTGGTGTTCCCAAACGGGATAATGCCACGTAGTTGACTGGAATATTATGAAGAAGAATGTAAAATATCTATTTATTAGAAGTATTTGTTTAGATTTCGACCGTGTGCTGATTTGTCTAAAAAGCTTCTCATTATAATGTAATGGCTGTACCCGTTGCGCTTCGCTACCCCTGAAGTGTAATTTTAATGAATCACAATTTTTTTTCTATTTATTCAAGTGCTCTAGGATGTAAAGAGTTTTTCAATAAGAGCGCTACAAAAGTTTTTTTAACTAAAACAAAACCGGTTTGAGATACCAATGAAATTCTTTATTCCTGTGAAAGTACGTTCGATGCCATTATGTACGGAACTCGATTTCTTTTGCATGGCCACCACGGGCACGCTTGCAGAAGTCCAGACGCTGAACCCAATTTTCGACGGTTTTCAAGCATAAATCGGCCGTTACTGCTGCAATTTCACGTTCGATATTCGTGCGAAGTTCATCAATCGTCGCTGGCTTGTTGGCATAGACCATAGACTTGACGTAGTCCCACAGGAAATAATCTAACGGTGTCAAATTGCACGACCGAGGCGGCCAATCGACTGGGCCATTTCGTGAGATAACACGTTCACCAAACTTGGTTTCCAATAAATTGATTGTGGCATTCGCTGTGTGGCTTGTGGCGCCGTCCTATTGGAACCCCATGTCCTCCAAGTCCATATTATCCAATTTGGGCCAAAAATATTCGCTTATCATTGAACGGTAGCGATTCGCATTCACAGTAATGTGCCGGTCTTGATCATCACTGAAGAAGTACGGCCCAATGACGCCGCCGGCCCATAAACCGCACCAAACCATAATTTTTTCGGGATGCAATGATGACTGCACTCAGATTACGTGTGGATTTCTATCTGACCAATAACGCATATTTTGCTTATTGACGAAGCCATTCAGCCAGAAATGAGCCTCATCGCTGAATATGATTTCCGATGATTTTCCGCTCTTAAAGATGAGGCCACTGACTCCAAATTTCGCTAGAAAATTTTAATAATTTCGACTCGTTGTTGGCTCGTATATCTTTGCATGATGAAATGGTAAACCTTACTGAAGAGAAATGTCAAAAGAGCGGGAAAAACTATGGCATCGTTTGCTGCCCCTACCGATTTACTTTTGTAGCGGCTCTGTTGAAAAACCCTTTACAATATGTCTAGTTTTGCCATCTGGTGCAAATGTATATTAGTCGGAAGGTTTACCTACACGTGAACATGCAACATATATTGTCCGTGGGAAAACACGGATTTGTCAAATTTAAGCGACTTCCCTTGCGCTTTATTAATGGTCATCGCAAATGGCAACAGAATCGGAAACTGGAATCTTTTGAAATCGATGGGCATGTCTGTAGGTATCATGGGAATGCGTGGAATCAGTACATCAGTTGGTTTATAATTTCCAGTGATTATAGTAGCCTCTATAAGATTATTCTGGATTTTTTTTTAAATGCATTATTGGGATTACGATATTTAGGATGCTCTCGAAACTGATCTCAATGATTTTCATATTCATTCGTACCTGTGGTCACTTTCTTAGCGTCATAGTCTGACCTTTTCAATAGCCGTATTTATATTGCTTTTCCCAAAAAGTAATTTGCATCATATCAGTAGTATATGTACCGAACCTCACATTCCTACACTGTATCAAACAATTGTCCGTACACCAGGCAGTTGTGAACATATTTCTAAAGATATATGGCCGATATGATTCAAAAATTTTTTTTAAATTTAGAAGCATTGAACTTAAAAAAAACGATTTAAATCGAATCGGCCATATATTTTTTGAGATACATTGAAATATGTTGTCAAGTGCCTGGTTTACGGACAATTGTTTGATATAGTATATGAAATAGTCAAATATTGACGCGTGTGGGCAGCACCTCGGCCCTTTTTGCCAACTTGCGTCCAAATAGCCTGTTCGTATATGTAGGCCAACTGTAACATACTGTGAAATTTTCAGGACGATCAAACTATTATTATGACTGCTATAACGGTTTGTTTTAAAAGGGGCCTGGTACATCCCATTACCGATCTGCCTGTAATTCATAATGTATCAACAACATACATACCAAATCTCATCTTCATACCTCTGATAGTTCATGAGATATAGTCATTTTAAATGTCAAATGGTATGGGCGGTGCCACGCTGCTTTATCCAATCACTACCAGTAGATCATCAGTAGCACATTGTGAAATTTTCATAACAATCGGTGTATTAGAAAAGCCGTCAGTGCGATTTTTGAAAAGGGAGCGACCGCCTACTGACAGCCTGGCTGTAATTCATACTGTACCATCAACATATATACAAAATCTCATCCTCTTACCTCTGACAGTTCATGAGATACAACCATTTTAAATTTCAAGTTGTATGGGCGGTGCCACGCCCCTTTATCCAAACATTTCCAAATATAGCCAAGGATTGTCAGCAGGTCATCAGTACCGCATTGTGAAATTTTCATAACAATCGGTACATTAGAAAAACCGGCAGAGCTATTTTTGAAAAGGGGGAGTGGCACGGCCTGGGTTACCCTTATCATTAAGGGATATGAAAAATAGATGTTGGCCGATTCTCAGACCTACCCGATGTGCACACAAAATTTCATACATATCGGTCCAGCTGTTTCGGAGGAGTAAGGTAACTAACATTGTGACACGAGAATTTTATATAACGGGTTTTTCAACAGAGACGCTACAAAAGTAAATCGATAGGGACAGCAAACGACGCCATATTTTTTCCCGCTCTTCTGACATTTCTCTTCAGTAAGGTTTGCCATTTCATCATGGAAAGATATACGAGCCAACAACAAGTCAAAATTGTTAAAATTTACTACCGAAATTTGGAGTCAGTGGCCTCAACTTTAAGAGCGCTACGTCCAATTTATGGTCGTCATAATCGTCCTACCGGATCAACAATTGAGCGTCTAGTGGAAAAATTTGAATCC
The DNA here is from genome assembly GCA_963931995.1 of Phaonia tiefii. Lineage (NCBI taxonomy): Eukaryota > Metazoa > Arthropoda > Insecta > Diptera > Muscidae > Phaonia > Phaonia tiefii. The sequence continues at coordinate 306,152,481 of OZ008367.1, forward strand.
ACAGGCACAGTACAAAATGTTCCCGTGCCAGTGAGACAAAGAAGTGCCCGTAGTGTCGAGAATATTGCTGCCGCTGAGGCTTCAGTTCAAGAAAGCCCAAATGTGTCTCTCACACGTCGTCCTCAAGCATTGGGCATCTCTGTGGCGAATTTTGCGAAAACATCTTGGCCTACATCCGTACAAGATCAAATTGACGCAAGAACTGAAGCCGCTTGACCATCATAAGCGTCGTATGTTCGTGAATTGGGCTGAGCAACAACTTGAAAATGATTCGGATTTTCATCGGCAAATCATCTTCAGCGATGAGGCTCATTTCTGGCTGAATGGTTTGGTCAATAAGCAAAATATGCATTATTGGTCAGACAGCAATCCACACGTAATCCATGAGTCATCATTGCATCCCGAAAAAATTACGGTTTCGTGCGGTTTATGGGCCGGCGGCGTCATTGGGCCGTACTTCTTCCGTGATGATCAAGACCGGCACATTACTGTGAATGCGAATCGCTACAGTTCAGTGATAACCGAATATTTTTGGCCCCAATTGGATAATATGGACTTGGAGGACATGTGGTTCCAACAGGACGGCGCCACAAGCCACACAGCGAATGCCACAATCAATTTATTGGAAACCAGGTTTGGTGAACGTGTTATCTCACGAAATGGCCCAGTCGATTGGCGGTCTCGGTCGTGCGATTTGACGCCGTTAGATTATTTCCTGTCGGTCTACGTCAAGTCTATGATCTATGCCAACAATCCAGCGACGATTGATGAACTTCGTACGAATATCGAACGTGAAATTGCAGCAGTATCGGCCGATTTATGCTTGAAACCCGTCGAAAATTGGGTTCAGCGTCTGGACTTCTGCAAGCGTGCCCGTGGTGGCCATGCAAAAGACATCGAGTTCCATACATAATGGCATCGAACGTACTTTCATAGGAATATAAAATTTTATTGGTATCTACCGGTTTGGTTTATTTAAAACAACTTTTGTAGCGCTCTTATTGAACCACCCTTTATATACAGATTATTATATATTATATATTATTAGTGTAAGAAATTCTTTCGAAAACTGTATTGGTTTAAATAAAATCGCTTAAAAGTGGATTCAGAGCCGTGTTCCTTCATTTTCAATTACAGTTTTTATTAACTAAGCTTTTTGGTTTATTTTAACTACAAAGGTAGTTGCACTAATGATATTTAATCAACTATACTATTGTTAATATCAAACCCTCTACTCTTAACTTATTTGTTGCTACCGACCATTGTTTGTTTACAGACTATTTTCGTTAAAATCAACTACGTATAGTTAACAAGAACTGCCGATATAATTAATATTGTAATTTTATATTGACGAATTTACGATTAAACTATTCATATTAACTTCGAAATAGTCAAGGAAATTTCGTAGTTGCATTAATCTCATTTAATACCACTGTGAGACGAAATTAGATTTTTTCAAAATGATGGGGTTCTGCCAACGGATTCTGGTAGAAAGGTCTAAAAAAAAAATATACATATATCGGCGTTTTTCCAGATCTGATCAGATTTTTTTGCATCAGATCCGCCCCTCGGAACTTTCCTGCAACATATCGGCATGCAAAATTGTGTGTTCTTTAGTTCTGAGGTACAAAATATGTTCAGAAGTTTTATAGAAAAGATTCAGATAAGGATTTTTGTGGAACAAGTTAACCCTCTAACTGTCACGTATAACCATAAGTTTTATTTTTTTTAAAATGGTATGTTCAAAATGTTCTACAAAAATTATCGCCATAAAATTTCACTATATGTGTCCGAACACACGAAAACGCAAATCTTGGCCCAAGTGCTAGATAAATGATGAAATATGACCAAATTCATTGTACTATGTGGACTATTTTTAATGGAAACAGCAAAATGACAAAATTCATTATTAACCCTTAGAAGGCAGTTAGATTTTGCTTATTATTTGTTCATAAATGCCCAGGAGTTTTTGAGCAATAGTAAAGGGAAAAGAATTTACCATTGCGAAAATTTGCATACATTCTCTAGTGAATAAGTCGTTACAATTCGAAATCGTCGACAATTCCCAATTTAACACCTTGATTAGAATGACCAAAATCGAAAACAAAAAAAACCTGGTGTTTCCTGACACACCGAGTACCGGTTATTTATGTGAAACTGTATCTATAAATATGCTTACACAAATTAATCAATAAAAAGTGGTTGACTACTCCGTGACTTTTTGAATTAACGATATTTTTTTCGGCAAAAGAACGTATTACTTGTCGATTTAATCTTCTTTCTTTCTTTCGACACATTTAGTCCACCGTTTTTCTAATTTTATTTTTTATTTTTTTCAAATAATAGGGGTTTTCAAGGTCGTCAAAATATATGTTTGTTTCAGTGATGACCTCTTCATCCAACCCAAATGTCTTACGCCGAGGCATTTCTTCAGGATGGTAGTCACTGGGATCTAAATCCAGAGAATATGGCGGAATATTCGTACAACAAATTATGGATTTTTGTCTTGGTGCCAGTGTATTGTCATGGTGGAAGAGCACTTTTTTCTTTGTCAAATGAAGAATGTCGAATCTATCCATCTGCTGTGAATAATAGGGCCTATTCGGAAATGCAACTAATATTGCAGATGCTTGTTTGTTGCGCATTTTGTTTGCAATTACGGTCTCAAAACACCTGGAAAGTTGTCAGATGATGCATTTACGAACGTGCTGCGCATCAGTTGCAGAGCAGTGATGCATTTCCGAAAAGGCCCATATTTGCCGGCAATTCTTTTAACCTTTCCAAGGTAAGCGATGTGCATTAGGGTGTCCCATCAATAAAATTTGTTTTTCTCAAGCTTTATTTGAAAGCTTATAGGGTAAAGTATTTTTGAGAATTTTTTCAGATTTTTCGGAAGTGGTTTAGACGTCGCGTATGTCGAATTTCCCTAAAAAATCGGGTATTCCGGGCGCTTTTTGAATTTTACTTAAAACTCGGTCAATAACCACGATTTTCTTAGTTTGTAAGTCAACATTTTTGAAGCTAAATGTCCAAACTTTTATTGTACATGCACAAACCACCAGTTTTGGCAATGATTTTCCTCAATAAGATACCACGTATTAAATTTTTTCGTAAATTTTCGGTATATTTTTTTAAATAACGCTTTATATCTTTTAAAATTCCTATGAAACTTTAAAAAACTAATGATTCACTTTAAAAGATGTATAAATTCCAAGCAATTTTGTAGAAAAAACTTCACATTTTCAGTTACTGTTCCAGAGTTATAAAATTTTAAAACTCTTTACCCATTTACGCAACTAATAATAATATAAACTTTTTGCCATTTTTGAGTCGGATTTGCTTTAAATTTCTATTGAGATTTCAAAATACTAAAGATGCACTTCAAAAGACGGATAAATTCCAAGCAAATTTGTAGAAATAGATTTTGAATTTGCAGTTACTGTTCCAGAGTTATACCATTTTAAAACTCTTTACCCTTTGAATGACACTAAAAATATTATAAACTGCTTAACATTTTTGCATCGGATTTGCTTTAAATTTCGATTAACAATTTAAAATTCTGAACTGTAAAAGACGTATAAATTCCAAGCAATTTTGTAGAAAACATTTTGAATTTCCGGTTACTGTTCCAGAGTTATACCATTTTAAAACCATTTGCCCATTATATGAAACTAATAATATTATAAACTGTTTGTCTTTTTTCATCGGATTTGCTTTAAACATTGTATTATTGAAAAAATCTACATGCGTTAAGTAACGATAAAGAATTACGTGTAGCAAAAATTGGCCCTGGCAACATATTGCAGGAACCATATATATGATAGCGTGCAAACATATATATGTTTCCTGCAATATGCGTGCAAACATATATATGTTTCCTGGAATATGTTGCTGGGGCCGTTTTTTTCTGCGTGTAACTCTGTCGTTACTTAGCGCATGTAGATTTTTTCATGAATACAATGCTTAAACAAATGCGATGAAAAATTGCCAAATAGTTTATAATATTATTAGGTTCATACATGGGTAAAGAGTTTTAAAGTTGTATAACTCTGGAACAGCATCTGCAAATTCAAAATTTCTTTCTACAAAATTGCTTGGAATTTATACCTCTTTTAAAGTGCATCATTAGTTTTTTAAAGTTTCATAGAAATTTAAACCAAATCCGATGCAAAAATACCAAAGAGTTTATAATATTTTTAGGTTCATACTATGGGTAAAAGGCTTTAAAATGGGATAACTCTGGAACAGTAACAGCCAACTGAAAATGTTTTTCTACAAAATTCCTTGGAATTTATACGTCTTTTAAAGTGCATCATTAGCTTTTTAAATTTTCATAGGAATTTTAAAATTTATAAAGCGTTACTAATAAACTGTATCCAAATTTTACGTAAAAACGTAAAACGTTGTACCTTATTGAGGAAAATAATTGCTAAAACTGGTGGTTTATGCATATACAATAAAATTTTGTACGTTTTTCTTTAAAAATGTTGACTTACAAACTAAGAAAATCGTGGTTATTGACCGAGTTTTAAGAAAAAATTCAAACAACGTCCGGAATACCCGATTTTTGGGGGAAATTCGACTTGTGCGACCTCTAAACCTCTTCCGAAAAATCTGCAAAAAATCTAAAAAATACTATTGTACCCTATAAGCTTTCCAATCAAGCTTGAGTAACCATGAAAATCAAAAAAGAAAAATTTTTTGGGACATCCTAATGTGCATGTCACCGCATGAATCTGAAAAAAAAACTGTCGCCACGTTGTTGGCCGGCAGGTCCACCTTGATCGTCTTTGGTACACGTTCGCACAAGAAATTAACTTTTTCTATTTTTGTTGAAATTCACCAGTGTGTCTCTTTTCAAGAACAGCCAAAAACAAACTAACTACCGCAGATTGCTTAGAATTGTACAGTAATGCTCGAATTTAATATAAATATCAATTTTCAATTTTTTAAAATTATTTTCTCGGTTGATAATTGCAAAACATTTCCCCACAAAATATGTAATAATCCACAAAATGGCAACACTAATATAAAGGCAAGTGAAGCATTTTCATATATGTATATTTTTTTATATATTCATATTTAAATATTACAGCAAATCGTTTATATTTGAATATTAATAGTAGTAGTAGTAGTATCAGAGTGATAAGAATTTATATCTATGTGGATACATGATAGACAATTTTATCTCATATTCAGTCGTTATGATAACATTGCTTATTTGACAGTAGTGGTGTCATTCAAACGATGAGTGGGAGAAAGGATATTGTTGCTATAAAATTAAATATATAAGGTTCCCATGAAGGAATTGGGAGAGCTTCCCACAATCAGTGAGCTGTGCATGCTTTAGTTTTAGAGTCACTGATTTGGGCCTACAGTTTTACACCGGCTCCGAATGGTACTGTGAGAAGCTTTTGCACGGCCAAATCTTCGATAGTATCGCCATAACTACGCGAGATGAACCCAGGATCTGATGTAGAAGAGCAGCGCACACTACCGCTGCACCACCGACTACCACAAAAATTGTTGCATCTGGTGATCTGAAAATCTGCACGTCATTGTCGGGAAGCCAATGTATTCACAGAGAGTGACAGTTTCGTGTGTTTGTTCGCGTTCGTCTTGTACAGTGATGTGTGCACTCAATACATATGGGTGCAATCAATATTTGTACGCTTTATGGGGTTTAATGACCTTAGTTCCTTTGTGTCATAAAATATTTAATTTTGAATTCTGCAGACATAACGCCGCCTTTTTGAATTTTAAATACCTCACAACATCTGCGGACATTCCATCAGACGTTTTAAATATTGGCTTGTGTTTTTCTTTCTTTGACTTTTTCCTCTTCCTCAACACATTTTCCCCACTTTAATACAATTCCATGTTTCCAGCATTATAACCGACTTTTGTACTATAGAACACACACACACAATTTTTGTTGTGCTTAACAATTATTGGATCATTAATCACATTTCATTTCTCATACTTTGATATGTTGAGCTTCATGTTTCCCCTCGTTTGGCGCCCTTTCCTTTGCTGGTAATTCGATCGGGTTTTGTTGTAGTGTAGCCCTTAATGCTACATCCAGCCTTTGGTCGTCCTGTGTACTCGTATACCTAGAATTGTAGGAATTGGATATTTTTTTCAAATAAACATTTGCCTGACATGCAATATCGACTGCTGTCCGTTTGTTGAGTAAAGATTTTTATTGATTGTTATTTCATCTCATGGCAATTTTTTTCCATTTATACTTTACGGACGTTTTCCCATGTCCACAACAACAAGCAGCACCCACACCAACCAACGCTACGAGTTCACCTTCACAGCTCTGCAACACCACCACTTAGGCAAACACTTGGAGCTGGAGACTGATTACCACTGGTGCCAATTCCAAGCTACTATCAATATCAAGATGTATAGTAGTCAGCTGTGTGCTGGATGAGAGGAGTTGGATGTATGTGATGGCACTCTGTGTTTGGTAGTAAGGGATGGTTGCAGCCATTTGATTGTTTGTTTGGTCAAAGAAAAGAGTTTAGATTTGTTGTTAGCTTAGGCAACACAGTGGAGGAATATTTTAAAATTTTGATTTAGCAAAAAATTTAAAATGTATAAAGTAATTTTTTTCCCGCTGATATAAAGGTATGTATAGGAAATGGTTGTAGCAACAGTAAGTTCGGCTGTTGCTACCGAATTGCAGTTGCCACAAACGAATTGAGGCTGCAGCGACTGAATTTAGTCACCACAACAGGATTTTTTGATGAATCAAACTCTAATACATTAATACAACCTCTGATGCAGTTGCAACAACCTCTGAGGCGGTTGTAACAAACTCGGATGCGGTTGTGACAACCTCTAATGGGGTTTTGACAATCACTAACGCGATTGTGGCAATCACTAATTTGATTGTGGCAATCACTAATTTGATTGTGACAACCTCGAGTGCGGTGTGACAACCGCGAATGCGGTTGCAATTACCTCGAATGCGGTTGAAACAACTTCGATTGCGGTTGTGACAACCTCTAATTCGGGTATGACAACCTCTAATTCGGCTGTGACAACCTCTAATTCGGTTGTGACAATCTCTAATTCGGTTGTGACAACCTCTAATGTGGTTGTGACAACTACTAATGCGGTTGTGACACCCTATAATACGATTGTGGCAACCTCAAATGCTGTTGTCACAACTCGAATGAGGTCGCAATAACCTAGAATGCGATTGAAACAAGTTCGAAAACGGATGTGATAACCTCGAATGTGGATGTGACAACCTTGACTGCGGTTGTGACAATCGCGAATTCGGTTGGGAGAACCTTTAATGCGGTTGTGATAAGATCTGATGCGGTTGTGAAATACGGATGCGGATCAGAAATACGATATACAAAATTTATTTTTATTAGGTAACTTTTATTGCAATATAATCAGTAGTTGCACACGCTGGAAAAAAACATTATGCAGAAACCATGTATATGTTTGCAAGCATTGCTTTCATAAATTGAAGGTTTACCGCCTTTTTGTCTTTGTTGTCTGTCACGTGTTTGTTTGCAGCAGTTTTCAACAAACAATGCCATATTTGGGCCACCCTAACATATATTATAACATATTAATCATTGTGCCTCCAATATGTAATATTGAAAAGCAAACCCAGTGTGTTTGGATACAAGTATACTATATTTGCGACAAGTTACAAATACGTTACATTTGCATCCAAACAACAACAAAGAGACAGACTTTCATCGTGCACATATTTCTTTTCGATTAGCTTTCTTAACTGTTGGCCGTAACTTGGTCGAACTTGGTCCATTCTCAAGTTCCAGTTTTCGACAACGAGTTGGAGTATGTCTGCTAGTATTTGGTGAATAACGCGAGTAATGATGGGGTCCAACTTCTAAGTGGTAATTGGATTGTTCATACACGCTGAGAAATCGGTATATTTTTAATGTGTGGATGCAAATACAACGTGTTTGTAGCTGTTCGCAAATATGTTATACTTGTGCCCAAACACATTCTGTTTGCTATTCAATGTAACATGTTTGAGACACAATGATTAATAGGCTATAATATATGATTTGGAGACCCGACTGTGGGGTTTCTTGTTGAAAACTATTGGTTTGTCTGGGTGTGATATTAGCTCTTAATCCTCTTTAGGTTGCTCGTCATCCCAAATATAGCAATTATATTTATGGGACAGAAGATGAGACAGAAATGGGTCCCATATTAGATAGAAATGGGTCCCATATTTGAGCTAACTTTTGGTTAAAAACAGTGGACGTTCTTCAACCTTTTCAAGAAACCAAAAATTTAAACGATAACGTTTTAGAAAGTCTCTCGGCTGCAATTTAATTACATGATGGAATTTCAAGCAAATGAAAAACTAAAATACCACGAAAGTTGGATCTGTAATAAAATCCCTATTAGAAAAAGCAGCCCCTGATAGAACCGCAAGATAGAAGTACTTAATGGAATTTTGATATAAGACAGAAATATTAGACCTAAATTTTGGTTAAGAACAGTGGTTCTTCTTCAAACTTTTCAAGAAACCAAAAATTTAAACGATAGTGTTTTAGAATGTCTGTCGACTGCAATTTAATTACATGCTAGAATTTCAGACAAATGAAGAACCAAAATATCAAGACAGTTTGATCTGTAATGAAATCCCTATCCCTATAAAACTACCCCTGAATGAACCGCCCGCTAGAAGTATTTAATGAAATTTTCAATACAAATTTATTTTAGTACTAACGCTTGCCTCGGAATGGAGTTGAACCCAGGAACCATAACGGCAAGGCGAGCAACTGAACACTGGGCCATTGCATAGGCTGCGCGAAGACGAAAAACCCTTTAAACTTAGGATTTGCCTGGTTGTTGTTATTGAAAGCACTGTTTAATATATATGTAGATTTGTCATCCGTCTCATCTTGCATTTCTCTATGCGTTTCTTCAATGAGGAAACGAATTTCTCTCAGCAACGTCGAACAAAATTCTCCATTTTTAGTTGTGTGCATTCAAGATGTTCATATATTTATATATTTTGAACATTCACAGTAACAATTTCGGCTATGTTTGTCAAACCTCACGACAGAATTCTTCTCTTGACGTTCAAACTTCCAACTTCTATAAGTTCACTTCTCTTCAATCATTAAATATATGAGCGAGTTGACAAATCTATGTTGAAATTAATCTATGATTGAAAGAAGGAAAAGTTTGTTTAGGCGACAGTATAGTATATGTGTGTATTCGTGTATTCTTATTTTCTCTTAAAGGAGAGAAGTAATATGTTTTCTCTCAAGGAAGAGAGAAGCAACTTCTTTTCTTTCAAGAAAGAGATGATCGACTTGTTTTCGTTTGAAGAAGAGAGAATCAGTTCATGAGGGTGTGTGTGATCACCTTTGAGTGTGTGCGTGCAGGTATATACTATTTCGTTTGTAATAAACGGTTTTTTTGATTGCCGCAGAAGTAAATTACGATCATTTTGGGGTAAATGAAAGTACGTTTACTGCAAGTGAACGATTTGAACAATGACAGACTTTTATTTGGGGAAAATGTATAAACTATTGCGATCAACTGTGAGACTAAGTAGCAACCGAAAAATTCTTTTGCACTAAACGTTCTCTAAGCATGATTTTCTGTGTGTATACATATATGGACGTAAACATATGGTGGACGTCATACCACCATGTGTAACCCATACACATCGTCGTGGGGAATGTGTAGTGAACGTTTACTCATTACCCACAGGGTATGGGGAAAATACTGAGTAGCAACCCACGAAATGGGGAATTGTTCATCACGATTACCCATTACCCTCAGGGCAATGGTTAAAATAATGGGTAGCTACCCACGAAGTGGGGAATTACCCATCACGATTACCCATTTCCCTCAAGGAAATGGTGAAAATAATGGGTAGCTACCCACGAAGTGGGGAATCTCTATATCTTTAAAAATAAAAAATTTAACCGTTTCCGAGATATAGAGATTTTTCCTAATTGATATTTTCGATTGAAAATGGGGATGGGTTACCCATTACCCATCGTCGTGGGTAGCTACTCATTATTTTCCCCATTTCCCTGAGAGTAATGAGTAGTCGTGATGAGTAATTCCCCATTGTCGTGGGTAGCTACCCATTATTTTCCCCATTGCTCTGAGGGTAATGGGTAATCGTGATAGGTAATTCCCCACTTCGTGGGTAGCTAGCCATTATTTTCCCCATTGCCCTGAGGGTAATGGGTAATTCCTCATTTTCGCGGGTTGCTACCGATTATTTCCCCCATACCCTATGGGTAATGAGTAACCGATGGCTACCCATTCCCCAAGGCAATAATAATGGGTTACCTTGTGTAACCCACTCCTTATGGAGTCTCACTCTTATGGAGTCTGTGTTAGCAGCACTCATCTGTAAACATGTGGTAGTAGCCCATATGACCATATGTTCATAATATTGTGTTTGTATATATTGGCCGCCATATCATTAACGGCGACAGTGTGTGTGTTCGTGTATTGTTACTTGTTTTGATTACAAACAAACATTGAATCTTTCCAAAATCCCAAAAAAAAAATAAGATGAATGACTTGGAGTTTTTGTGATTTTCTCATCTACTCCATTGTTCCTGTTGTCCTTTAGGACACGTTATAGAGTCTTATATAAATATTGTTCATAAAAAGGAATTTCATGGAAAACTATTCTTCAAGATATAACCTGCATAAAAGCTAATAAATAATTGTAGTTTTGTATGGGAAAAGAATCCTACAAAAAAAATACATAACATTTCGTGAATATCATCCTGCGGAGATGTGAAGCTCATAAACAAGTTGAAATCCTTTGGTAACAAAAAATCACATTACATAGAGATTTAATGAAATTCCCACAAGTGTTTTTCCCCCGCCAACACCAACATCATCATCATCATCATCATATCAACGTCGTCATCGTAAGTTGTAACAACTCTAGGGCACTGAAATACCAGCTCCATACATGTTGTTTAACTCGTATACCAGGAACAAGGATGAACTTTAAAATGTATCATTTCTGTGCCCTAAAGCCTAGTTAACGCATATTTTTGGGGTTAATATAAAACTCATAACATTTGCGGGTGTTTTGGGGGGCATAAGGTGGGTGGCAAAGGAAATGTGATATATAAAGTAGGCGTTTCATAGAGTTTCATAGAGGCAAATATTTAATCTCCCCAGATGGTCATAATACAAATATTTCATGCTGTTATATTTTTTAGGGCTAACAATATTTATTAAAGATTTGTTGTTGTGTTTTTTTGCGAGTTTTGTTTGAGAGAGATTTAGCAGCAAATTTCCCCATGTTTGGGAAACGATACGAAAAAGGGTTTTAATCAGGCATAGAAGGGACTCGGGATTTCGCTAGTGTTGCGTTTTTACGGTTATAAATTTCAAATTTCATTTATAATGCAAAGAAAATTAAATTCTTTCCTAGTATTTTATGGCTGTAGGTAGGGGCGAAAGGAAATGGTAAACAAATCAATCGCAATAAACTAAAGTGAACCAAAGTTACGACAAGGGTGATGTTGTATAAAAAATGCCCAAATAAAAATTAAATTTTAAATTGTTCAACGATGTTTGAGATAGAAAATATTTTCATAAAAGCAGAATAATCTTTCAGTTATATGAGTAAAAAATATGAATATGTTTCGGAAATATTCCTTCTAAATATTCCGTTTACGGAAAATATACGGAAATATTCCGTCTCTAATAACAAACAAAAACGGAGTCTTATTAAATTCACTTAATTAAACCAGATAATAGTTCTTATGAGCCACTCTAAACCAGAATACGTGAGAAGCGGGATTACAGCAACATAATGAAAAGATCGGTTGTCACTGTGGGCTGAGAGCTCTCGTTTTTTATCACACCACCTTGCCAAATTTCTAAACGCTGGCAAAGACGGCCCCAGCAACATTGCAGGAACGATGTATGTTTTTGTTTTTTAACATTGTTTTCATGAATTGGAGATCTGCTGCTTTTCTATTCCTTTGTTGTCCGCAAGGTTTTTGTGTTCAGCATTTCTTAACAAAGAAATCCGCATTTGGGTCTCAAAAACATATACTATAATCTATTAATCATTATATAATATATAATATTAATCAAAATATAATATTGAATAGCAAACATAATGTGTTTGGACACAAATATACTGTATTTTGTGCGACAAGCTACAAACAGGTTATATTTGCATCCAAACAACAGGAACATGACATGACGACATGGCAACCTCTGGAGTTATAGACAAAAACATAAAAGTCCTGATTAGTGGTACAACACTTTGGTCGGCTATCGATCGCCTGTGATCTGTTCACTATAGTATAGTTGTTGTCATAATCCCTTATAAGTTATTCACTTAAAAAAACCTGCAAATTTGCCAAAAGACAACGAAACATAGAATTTCTCTGCATTTGATTCCAAAAAATGTAAACACGACATTGCCCCCGTACCCTCTTTTTCGACTACAGTCCTGTTTTAGAAATACGGAGAACGTTACTCAATTAAAACTTGAAAAAATTTTAAAATTCAGATTTGTGACAAAAAAATTCGATAAAAATATTTTCCCGAAAATGTTCATCTTAAATTTTTCCGTTCTGTTAATTGTTGGATCGACCCATTTGCGGCAATGGGGTTTTTGTCTGTAGAAAATATGATAGGTTTTTATTTAATCCTACGCTCAGAGAAATATTGCCTGAGACAACCGAATCGAACGTAACCGACTTTAGAATGGCATAACCGAATTTACAGTTTGTCACAACCGAATTCATGGGTTGTCATAACCAGGGTACGTATTTAGTGGGTAATTGGTTATCCTGGGTAACCCATTATTATTACCGTGTGGAATGGGTGGTTATCGTTTACCCACTAGCCAGAGGGAATGGGGAAAATAATGGGTAGCTACCCATAACAATGGGGAATTAGCCATCACGATTACCCGTTCCACAGAGGGTAATGAGCAAAATAATGGGTAGTAACCCACGACGATGGGGAATCACCTATCACGATTACCCATTACCCACAAGGTAGCTGCGTAGCTGCCTACGACGAGGAGGAAGTACGCATCATCCTGTGGGTAATGAGTAAAATAATAGATAACCACCCACGATACCTATCACGGTTAACCATTACCCTCAGGGTAATGGGGGAAATAATGGTAGTTATCACGACGATGGGTAAACGGTTACCCAGGGTAACCCATACCCATTTTAATCAAAACTAAGAAAAAAATTTTAAAAAAAATTCTATACCTCGGAAACGGAGTGTCCAATCGAAAAATAACTAAATTTTGAAGGTTTCGAAGGGGTTTTCATACTGTGGTGCAATTCGTATGGAAGAATATTTTTAAAAAATCGCTGAAATAAGAAAAACGCTAAAATAAAAAAGGGGCTATAACTCGGATATGGTGCGTCCAATCGCAACAATAAGAAGAGTTTTGAACCAATGGGTGCCACTTAACTCGTCATCATTTATGTTTTTAAACAAATCGGTAAAAGTTAAAGTTTTCAAACAAAAAATCGCTAAAACGCCCTTATGTAAATATTTCGGAAACAGAAGCGTCGAATCGAAAAAATATCTAATTTTTAAAGATTTCTAGCTTTTTTTCATAAAGAGGTCCAATTCGTATGGACGATTTTTTTTAACTCGCTAAAATAAGAACATCGCTAAAGTTCTGCTATACGAATTGGGACACTTTATGAAACCCCCTTCGTTGGTGGAAAAGGCTGCAAGACAGCACGCTGTCTAGCATACTTAGGCTAAAGAGGCCCATTGTGATACCTGCAGTTTCCTCTATAGCAACTGTTGACTAGTCGTCTAGCCAATTTGCCATTTCAATGAATTTGTCTACGAATATTCTGTAGGGCTACGGTGCTAACTAAATGTGTACCGAATATCCTACTTCTCAGTCCTGCCAGAGCAGGGCAATCCAAGAGAAGGTGTATCGTCGTTTCCTCGTCCTCTTCCATGCAGCATCGACAGAGAGTGGAGTTTCTATGTCCCAATCTTAGGGGGTGGTTTCCTACAAGACAATGTTCCGTAAGTGTTCCCATCATTGTGGATAACCCGCGTCTCGGCAAGTTAAGTAGTTGCCTAGTCCTCTTCCTGTGGCCAGAGAACTCTGGCTTGTTTGCAAGTTGAAGTAAGTCTCCATTTGTCCTTGAACATATTATCGGCCCACTGCCTGATCTGCAAACGGCAGGTAGAGGTTGGCATACTTACACCTTCTTTTGCCGGAAGAACCCGTGCCGTAGTACCCTGTCTAGTTATTTTTTCCATTCGACGCTCCGTTTGCGAAATTTAGACGCAATTGCGTTTTAACGATTTTGTACAAACCATTTTAGTTTTAACGATTTTTTTAAAACAAAATGTGATGCCGTGTTCCAGACATCCATTGGTCAAAGCCTCCTATGGATATAAAAAATATGTTATTTATGCGATTGGACACACCGTTTCCGAGTTATAGCCACATTTTTATTTTAGCAATTTTCTTATTTTGACGATTTAAAAAAAAAAATCTTCCATACGAATTGCACCACTTTATGAAAACCCTAAAGAAATTGACAATTTTTTTCATTGGACGCTCCGTTTCCAAGATGCAGACATAAGGACGATTTAGCGATTTTTTCCCAAATGTTTTAGTTTTAGCTATTTTGTTTAAAAAAAAGTGAAGCCGTATCAAATACGAAGTCTGGTCACAACCGACATTAAAAGTTGTCACAGCTGACTCTCTAGGTTGTTACAACCGACTTTATATGTTGTCACAACCGACTTTGTACGTTGTCACAACCGACTGTATCGGTTATCACAAGCGACTCTCTAGGTTGTCACATCCGACTGTATAGGGTGTCACAAACCAACTCGAACGATTTCACATCTGACTTTATAGGTTGTCACAACCGACTATAAGGATGTCACATCGGACTTTATATGTTCTCACAACCGACTATAACGATGTCACATCCGACTTTATACGTTGCCAAAACCGACTATAAGGTTGTCACATCTGGCTTTATATGTTGTCACAACCGACTTTGTACGTTGTCACAACCGACTTTGTACGTTGTCACAACCGACTTTAGAGGTTGTCACAACCGACTTTAGAGGTTGTCACAACCGACTGTCTACGTTGTCACTCCCGGCTTTAGAGGTTGTCACAGCCGACATTCGACGTTGTCATAACTCACCTTAGAGGTTGTTACGACCGTCTTAAAAGTTGTCACACCCGACTTTAGCGGATGTCTCTACCGACTTCAGAGGTTGTCACAACAGACGTTAGTGCCTGCTACAATCGACTTTAGACGTTGTCACCACCGACTTTAGAGGTTGCCACGACCGTCTTTAGTAGTTGTCACTGCCGACTTTAGTAGTAGTCTCTACAGAATAAATTTCATTATGGCTCGTCATAGACAAAAATTCTCTATCTTTATTTCCAGACGTTCTTTTTGTCCTTTTTTGAAACAAGGTCAAGAAAACTGGGTTTTGAAACAAGGTCAAGAAAATATCCAAATGCTCTGCCAATTTATTGTGGAATAGATTTTACTAGAAGATTTCGCAGACGAGAATCGTTCATCTTGAATTTGCATATGTCCTTTTAGTTCGTTTTTAAAAATGTAGATCTTGAAATCTTAAAATTAAAATCTGATATGGTTTATTTGTGATAATAAATAAATAAATAATAAGGAATAAATTCGTGGAACATTCTGAATCCGTAGCTGGTAATTTTTCTGTAAATTTTTGGTAATTTTTTAACAAAGGACGAAAAGGACCCTTTAAATTTTGAAATAGAGCATTTGAGTATTCTACGAAAATAATCCCTGTCAAATGGCACTGAAGACATGTTATCAATAGAATTCACTTAATTCAATATTTATACTCGATTTTTAAATTTATGTCGGACAGTATCGGATAAAAAAATTCAAACTTGCCACACCCATAAAAAAAAGTGTTGCCACACAGCGGTTTAAATTTTTGGGGTTTATTTATACTCATCTAGTGTGATCATTTGGCGCAGGAATCTTTCACCCCCAAAATTGGTGTTGCACAGTGTAATGGGTACGAGTTGCTATATTTATTTGGTCGTGATAGTTCCGGCGATCTCTTAACTGTAGATCTAATAACAGAAGAATTTTTTTAAAGAATGTCTCCTTCTAGGTACAACACTTAAAGGTTCATGCCAGTTATACATTTAAACTAAAACCAGCTGCCTATTAATCCAACTAAATTTTATGTTTAAACAGAAATTTGAAAGAACAAATACTAATTAATGTTACCTGCTTTATTTATTCAATTTAAAGGAATTTAATCGAAGCCATGACATATTGCACATAGTGCAGGAACCATACATATGTTTGGAACATCCACATATTTACGCGCAAGCATAGTTTTCACGAATTGAATATCTGCTATATTTTGTTTCTCTGTTTTCTGTCACGTTATTCTGTTCAACAGTTTTCAACAAACAAAGCCATATTTGGGTCACAAAAACATATGTTATAACCTGTTAATCGTTGTGTCTCCAACATGCAATATTGAATAGCAAACACAATTTGTTTGGACGCAAGTATACTATATTTGCGACGAGCTACAAACACATTACATTTTCAGTTAAAAACAAAAATCACAGATTTTTCGCTGAATTTTATTCAAGATTCCTTATAGTGCAATTCTTTAATTTTGCATAAAAAATCCGTAATGATTTTCATTTAAACAAACTTTTGTTTAGACGAATCTGATTATATAGGCTTAAAGGAGAATTAAAAATTTTCATAATATTTTCAAATCTGCGTGACCTGCTTTCTATGGTGCCAGTGCAAACATTCTCACTTCTATTTCAAATTTTGTATACAAATTTAGCTAAATATAGGCAGATGCCTTTAACTATAATATTTTATCCAATTTTCTCCATTTGAATACACAATATCCGTCTTTCGTTATTTGCAAAAATAGTCCTTCTCTCCCCCTAAGTTTATTCGTAAACATTAGACTGATGTGTTCTACTATTGACGCAGAAATGTAATGTAAAGCTTCTTGTTCATCTTCATCTTCTACTTGTTGTCTATGTGTGCCAAAAGATTGATTGACATTTGATTTGTCAAATCGTCAAGATTACAATAATACAACAAATAAACAAATTCCATGTAAATGGAATGAAACGAAAATGCACACAAAAATGTGTTTATAAAATACGTGATAGACAGTTTCCTTAATCCAAATTAATGACCTTTTTGGGGTAGAACAACAAGTCAAATTTTCAAGATATCTACCATTATGAGACCGTGCTTCTACAACTCACACACGCCTCAGTCACATAAAAGGATTTGGATTATTCATTTTTATGAGTTAAATACAAAATCAACTTTTAGGTCTTATCATAAAGTAGAATTATTCAACATTATTCCTGATTTTATGTTTCGCATATCTACGGTGATGTTTTGGTTAGCCCCGATCCCTGTAGAAAACAAGTTTGATCGAGTTACATGTTAAACTTGATTGCACATGAAAGGGAATCAAATGAATGTTTTAAAAAATAAAAGATTTGATTATAGTACTAACTTTTCCTTTTTTTTGGGGGGCGAAAGGAATAAAAAATCCGAGAAAAAAAATAGAAAATCTATGGCAAAACATCATGTATAGAACTGAACACAAGCAAGCAACAAATCACTGGGATTTTGACAGCAACAGTGGTACATTGTATTTGAGTTGCAAGTACGTACATTGGGATTTAACCAAATTTTAAACATGATTTATAATATGAGAATGTAAAATTGGTTTAATATAATAAAATATCGCCTGTGACGTATGAATATATTTAATTGAAAGGGTATGATTGATAAAGTTAGCATTGGACTGGTGGCCGCATGATTCTTTAATATAATATATATAATAATAAAAGATCGCCTGTGACGTATGCATATTTTTAATTGAAGGCGTATGATTGATAAAGTTAGCATTGGACTAATTTAATATAATAAAAGATCGCCTGCGACGTATGAATATTTTTAATTGAAGGGGTATGATTGATGAAGTTAGCATTGGACTGGTGGGCGTATGAGTCTTTAATATAACATACATAATAATAAAAGGTCGCCTGTGACGTATGAATATTTTTAATTGAAGGCGTATGATTGATAAAGTTAGCATTGGACTAGTGGACGTATGATTCCTTAAAATTAAAAAAATGGGTTCCCATTACATCCCATGAAGGAATTGGGGAGAGCTTGTCTTTGATTCTTTAAAATCCTTATCCAAATATTCGATTGCAACAAACCTGCAATGATGACGCATCTTATAATATTATGAAACAAATTCTACCATAGCTTGCATTTGCTCGAGTTTGTTCCAATACCGATAGGTCCTTGTGGGCACAACATAAATATATCCCATCCTAATTTCAAATGTGTCAGAACTCAAAATTTCCAGATTTTAATTGTAAATTTGTAATCCCTCGTACAATTCTGTCACCATTTCCTATCCACTTCCATCAAAACAATTCCGAATGAAATTGTCTATTATTGAGGATTTTCATACATTTTTCAACTTAGAAAGCCCAGTTATTTGTTTTTGCTGAAAATTTTCAAATTTTTACTTGTTGCACTTTCGAAGTTCGGGTGCGATATATCAGTTGGCACGCAGGTTGGTTAGGCAGAGGTGGCTAACGACACACTTAGTCCAATGAGGACCGTTGTGATACCACGGGATATCAGACTGCGTCAGTGTCCTTGATCCTAGTAAAATTAGCTGGTATGATTGTAGGGCGTTCAAGCCAATTAATATCTCATCCCGATATTCGAGGTTGTGGATGAAGAACAGACAAGCATTAGTCCCAGCCGAACCAAGTAGTAGTTTTCAGAAACGTCCTAGTATTCAGTTCGGCTTAACTTCCTGAATATATGTTAGGTCCAACATGAAGTAAAATCCTAAATATTTCATTCTACACATGCAAAAGGTCGTGTACTAGCATAGAGATATCTGGTCTACAAATATACATCAATCTTAGCGTATGATTCACCTCAACCTGGCCAGAATTGCCAGATGAACCTGCAGTTTATGCCACCAGACCATCCATCGTTCAATAGTTTGAGAGCTTCGGGTTTAGGCATTCACAAAGGGGCACTCCGTCATGCTCCATAACCACTCTAAAAGGTAAGGTAGTTTCCAATCTTGCCAGCTTCTCTGATCTGTGGTTCCTAGAGTGTTCCTCTGCACCGACACCCATATAAGGTGAATATTGAACTGCTTGGTCATCTCATTTAAAGATGCCGGTCAGTTGTGGGCAGTTCTTGAAACCAAGAATACAGATTGCAGAGATTTTTTAGCACTCTGAGTGTCAGAGTTGATGTTGACACCCCAGGTGGTGATGACGATTCGTCCCAGCCAAATGGCAACTTCTGCGATTGCCATGATTTGTGCCTGAAGGACACTATAATTATCTGGTAGCTTTCGTATAAAGTCTAAACCCAACTTTTTAGAATAGACTTCAAACCCTAACTTGCCACATAGTTTGGAGTGATCAGTGTAGGGGCCTAAATATCTTCTATAACCTGGCATGCATCGCTTTCAGTCCTGCTTGTTCGGGATCTGAGAGGAGGAGTTTCTCACAAAGAAGGTAGTGGGTGTTATGTCGTCGACTTTTATTGTGGATAGCCGCAGATCTTTCAAAATCAACCCATGACCATAAGGGCTGGTGCCCCATTGCGAGGAATGTTCTAGGAGGATTTCCGGAGTTGCAGCTATTTGCCTTCCGAGCAAATCTAGGTACACGGCGTAGGATAACCTCCAAACCCTCGGTATCGGTTATGCGAAGAGCACCCGTGATGCACACCATTCCTAGATCTGAAATAGCTATACAGTTTGCCAGGAATCATGAGGAAGCATTTCAAAAACATCTTCTTTTTAAAAAACTATGTATGTCTCTATTTATAGAAACATAGATGGTCTTGAGCTTGAATAATAAAATAAAATAAAATATATTTTAATGATTTTATAATAAACGGTGGTGGAAATATTTTCAAAATATTAAAAAATTTGCCACACATTTCTTTTCGTATACTAAGAAATGTTTCCTTAAGCGCTATCTATATTCAAATTTTGAACAAGGTTTACGAAATGAAATTGTTTCGCCCCAAAGCATACTATTCATTATTGCGTTATCATTTGTACTTCCTCAATCACAAAACTGTCCCCGATCAGGACTCGAAGTCACGGACATTGACTTTCCGCCGCGCTGTGGAAGACATTGGGTTTAACTGTCACATGATTGCACTAATGGAACATTACTTCTGGCACAGCTTTTGTTTTTTTCGGATTGATTGGTTTTTGTATTCTGGGGAACGAGTTATGGAATACACGATCGCTGTATACTAAGTTTTTGTACGAAAATGGTGCTGGCGACAAGTTGTAAAAAGAAATGCTGGTTGCCTTCATACACCAGGGAGTTTTAGACAAAAATTAGTTAAACAAACACATTCCAGACGAATGTTCTTGGGTCAAATATTATTTCAGTGGCACCAAAATGAAGATATGAATATTTCTTTATAATTGTTTGCATCAGTTGCCTAAAAATTAGGATAATATCACGCGCCGTATAATTGATATTAATATTGACCCCACCCCAGACGTATAATTTATATTGTTTTCATGGGACAACTAGGCGTATGATTATTTTAAAAGACGTTGCATCAGGGTGATTAGGAGAAATTTAGAGAAATTTTGTTAATTTTTCGTTATCGTTAAATAGTAATATTTTCCACTTAAATTATCGTTTAAATTAAAGGGTAATAGACTTGTTGATTGGCTTCATATTTTAGAGTCTCTCAGCTCGGTTTCGATAACACTGTGTAGTTTTCGGCATTAAATTTGTGTGGCAGCGATCAACTAGAACGGTGATAAATTTTTCGACTACAAGAGTATATGAGGCGCCAATTATTTCTAAATATGGTTTCCATTTCATCATTTGCATTTATAAGTATTACAACAGATGAAGCTGAAATATAATTGCGACATCATTTGCTGTCAGATATAAAGAAAGTCCTTGTCCCATTTTTCTGCCTTGCAGCCATTACAAATTCATACTCTATAAGAACTTAAACCCTAAGAAAAGCACACAATGTCAAGCCGGCCCTCTGCAAAAGCCTGAACATATTCTTAAAATGCTTCAACACTAATGATTATTATAAATAATGATTATTATAAATAAATGTCAACTCAAGCGCATGATTGATATTGATTTTACTAGTCTACTGTGTATATAATTATTTAACCAGTTACAAGAATTAAAAGAAGCTGGTTTCTTTTATTCTTAAATCTAACTGGATATATTTTTCTGATATTATAGTTTCAATTAAATTGCAACTTATTTTAAATTGGTTAATTATATTAATGAATTTATGAAATCCCCCAGCATGATTTGCATAACAGGTAAATTTTAAACAAAAACTAACTCTTCGTCTTCTACTCTGGGAACCTTACGGTTTTCACAAGAATTGGAACTTGGTGGCATATCCCTAGCGACTTGTAAGCATATCCTGCAGCAACATTCCTATATGATGGAGCAGATTGTGTACCCGAAAGTCAAATATAGCCGATAGTGGATAGCAGGAGATCCACGAACTTTCTGTTTCTAGTTATGCCAAAGATATTTCCTTTTTGACGGGACGCTGTCTGATTGGTAGACATGCGGCGAAGCCAAAGTTTAGCGAAAATATAGAGGCTGTGACGATGAGCAACACGAAAGTAATTTCAGAATAGATTATATCGTGATAGCTTATTATAATGGCTTCAAGTTATAGAGTCCCTCAGCTCGTTTTAGATAACAAATACAATAAATATACTATACGCCTCGGCATCTGTAATTAAAAGTATTACAACAAATGTAGTTGAAATATAAAAACAAACACCAATCATCCCAGATTCAAACTCTGAAAGTAACGAATGCAATTTCATGCTCCTATACTAGAGAAATCTGATCATGTCCTGCAAGTGCTTAAACAGAACGATAAAAACCAGTAGCGCATTATTAATTTAAATGCAGGTCACCCCACGCGTATGATTGATATTGTTTTCATTAGCACACTGAGCGTATGATGTTTTTCGATCAGTTGTAAAAGTTTAAGGAAATTGTCTTATTTTAAACCAAAATCCAATTCCATTTAAAGAAGCTGTTTGAATTCAATTGTAAACCATTTTAGAATTGGCTCTATATGTTAGTAAAAAAATATAAAATCCCCCCCGTGGTTTCTATAACAGGTCGATTTTAAACAGGTATCCACACTTCGTCTTCTACTCTGGGAAATATTATTTAAAAAAAAAAAAACAGGTGAAGTGGAAAAGAAATGACAAAATTGTTTCCTTAGAGATTTCTATAAAATTCACTGTACATCTGTCTGCTGTTGCTGACACCAGTTCCTCTCAACCATAGCAAAATCAAAATGTTAGACAAAACAAAGAGCTTTGTGGGAGGGTACACCCTTAACAATCTATTGTCATCTAACAGTCCATCTGTCCGATGGGCATTGGGTTGTTTGTTATTTTTATTTGCTTGGTAGTTTTTTTTTATTCCGTTTTGATGTTTCCCATTCGGTGGACCACTAACCATTTTGGACTGTTTCCGCTTCCGCCAATGCTGTTTGCCTTTCAAGGGAACTGAAACTGAAATTTTTAGAAGCGGAGGGAAACCCCCCAAAATTGCATTTAATTTTTTGGAACCATACAACGGACATTACTTTAACGACTCTCAGAGTTATGGAAAGATAGAGAAAAACAGACACTGAAATCAAAAAAATATACTAAAAAAGGATAGGAAAAGGTTAGTTGGTAAAGGCAAATGGTAAGGGGAAAAAATTCAAAACAACAACAACCGAGTCTAGAGCAGTGAAACTCCACCAACAAGCATCCTAAAGGGCCATCAACAGCGCCAGCCATTGGCCTCCAATAAAGAGAAAAAACTGCATGACGGCTGGACAACGACACAAACAACCAGAAATGACAATTAAAATCAACACTGGAACACTGAACTATGGCCGGAGTTGCCATCACTATCATCACATTCATCCAGATGTTACATTAAAACTGTGTGAGTCTGACAGAGAGCCAGAGGTCGAGGAAAGTTTACTCGAGCAGCATTTCAAATAAATACAACAACAACAAAACGAACTCCTTTGGACCACTTATGTTTCTGTTTGGTTGTTTTGTGAGCTTTCATTGTCTTTTTATGTCCTTTTACTCGTTTGTTGTTTTTTCTTTGAACAATGTTCTGTGTTTTTTTTTTGTTCTTGCTGAATTTTATGAAAGATGACTCCTTCAAAATGCATACGGATGACCGTCTGTTTGTCTGTCTGTCTGTTTGTACTCTTTACAGCTATTAACATCAAACGTCATTATTTTCATCATCGTCATCATCAACATCATCAGCGTCATCATCATGGTCTACTGCATCATGATGACCATTACCATCGTTAGCGTCAGCATCACAGTGATCATATAAAAGTCAACAGACCATGTTACCAACTCAACCAAGTTGTTTGCTATAGTCCTTTTTTTCGTATAACTGTTGTCACTATGTTGCAATTGAGGAGTAGACTTAGTTGTCCGTAATGTTTGTAACAAAGTAGAGTCGAAATTTACTACTAGTAATATAACTGGGGACTGTATTGGTACAGTTAGTTATGAAAAATGGCAGAGCTTCAAAACAGAGGCCACACGTAATTTGCTCTGAATTAAACATTGAGAATATCTAGAAATTTTATTTTGGTTATGATTTTGGTTATTAACATGTGTATATCTCTCTGTGTTTTATATCTCTCTAATTCAGCTAATTTTCAGCTGTGTAAATAAATAAAAAATAAATAAATACAGTGACAATTCTCGTGATAATAACACTAGTCGTATGATTGATATTAATAATCTTAGAGCCAGTAACCCTAGGCGTATTATTAATAACTCTTATAATAACCTTAGTCGTATTAGTAATATTAGTTGGAATAATAACCCTAGTCGTATGAGTATTAATAATTTATGGTTAATAATGAAATTGAAACATATTCGTGGCATAGAATTATTTATTGTTTTTGCAACTTGAATATGTAAAATACATCTCGCGAAGCCACAAGGCTTGTCTTCGGTGAAATTAATATGATCTATGATGACGTATAATTATTAATGATATTGTAAAAGCTGTCGAAGTATGATTATTATTAATGAACATCCATTCATTTATTGATATTTATTGTGATTTAACAACATTTTACTAGGATCGATCAAATCGGCTCTATCGGCAGTTTGTGTTGACCAGGAGATCAATAATAGTATCTATGGGTTTCGTGCGAGAAGGCACATAAACTCATGCCTGGGTCACATGACTTTATCTGGTAAAATAGGCGAATATCCCAAGGGGGAGTCTTATCTGCACTTTTCTGGACTTTAGAATTGCACGGTGTTTTGCTAGAGGTGGAAGGATCAAGTTGCACAGTGCAGAGAAAATACCCTTCCACATGCAGAGATTTATTTCAGAACTTAATCAAGACACTCTCTAAGTAAACTACGAAGAATGAGCTGGCTATAAATCCGTATGGTACTCTTGCCAGGAAGCAGAAGGTTCCGTCAGCCGTTGTCTCTATGTGCTAGAAAAATTTCGCTAAAGGACAATGCAAGTTATCTAGGTGTGAGTGTCGATACAAAACTTAGTTCCAAACCAAATTCTATGGATAGGATCAATAGAGCCACTATGGCCCTATATTGGTGGAAAAGGGTAACTGGGCGACTATCTGCGCAATCTCCGAAAATAGTTTGCCCCATATAAACAGCCTGATATTGTTATACGGCCTTGCATTTGGTGACTGGTACAACAAAACTGTATTTACTTAAGTCTAGTGACAAAATTCCAGAGAGAGAACCCCTATCGAGGGTTTGGGCCTTGTCTTCACCTGTTGCCGCATTGTTGGAACGTTGGGAAACCGACTTAGATATTCGTCGCGAAGGATCATGAGACCATGTGGTCATGGGAAAGTTTTAAGGGATCAGGGACAATCCACAATAGAAGGTGAATACGTGACACTTACTTCTACCTGTGAGAGAAACGTCTGCACTCATATTCCAGAAAGGCAGGACTGGAAGAGTTGTATAACGGGTTAAAGAAGGTATTTAGGCTTCTACATTGATGGCTTCAAACTGGATCCCACAGTAGAGTTTGGAGTGTATTGTAAAAAGCTGGGTCTAAACCTTGTAGAAAGAAAACCAGACCATTGTAATGTCTTTCAAGCAGTAGTCGTGGCAATCGGAGAAGATTGTATATGGCTGGAATGGAACGTTATCACCGCCTGGGATAGTTAGGCTGCCATTAAATCTATGCAATCTATATTGCTGACTTCAGTAACTGACCAAAAATGCCACGAGTCTCTACTTATATATGTGACAACCGAAAAAATAAATAAATACAGTGACAATTCTCGTGATAATAACACTAGTCGTATGATTGATATTAATAATCTTAGAGCCAGTAACCCTAGTCGTATTATTAATAACACTTATAATAACCTCAGTCGTATTAGTAATATTAGTTGGAATAATAACCCTAGTCGTATGAGTATTAATAATTTATGGTTAATAATGAAATTGAAACATACTCTTGGCATAGAATTATTTATTGTTTTTGCAACATCTCGCGAAGCCACAAGGCTTGTCTTCGGTAAAATTAATATGATCTATGATGACGTATAATTATTAATGATATTGTAAAATCTGTCGAAGTATGATTATTATTAATGAACATCTATTCATTTATTGATATTTATTGTGATTTAACAACATTTTACCAGGATCGATAAAATCGGCTCTATCGGCAGTTTGTGTTGACCAGGAGATCAATAATAGTATCCATGGGTTTCGTGCGAAAAGGCACATAAACTCATGCCTGGGTCACATGACTTTATCTGGTAAAATAGGCGAATATCCCAAGGGGGAGTCTTATCTGCACTTTTCTGGACTTTAGAATTGCACGGTGTTTTTCCAGAGGTGGAAGGATCAAGTTGCACAATGCAGAGAAAGTACCCTTCCACATGCAGAGATTTATTTCAGAACTTAATCAAGACACTCTCTAAGTGAACTACGAAGAATTAGCTGGCTATAAATCCGTATGGTACTCTTGCCAGGAAGCAGAAGGTTCCGTCAGCCGTTGTCTCTATGTGCTAGAAAAATTTCGCTAAAGGACAATGCAAGTTATCTAGGTGTGAGTGTCGATACAAAACTTAGTTCCAAACCAAATTCTATGGATAGGATCAATAGAGCCACTATGGCCCTATATTGGTGGAAAAGGGTAACTGGGCGACTATCTGCGCAATCTCCGAAAATAGTTTGCCCCATATAAACAGCCTGATATTGTTATACGGCCTTGCATTTGGTGACTGGTACAACAAAACTGTATTTACTTAAGTCTAGTGACAAAATTCCAGAGAGAGAACCCCTATAGAGGGTTTGGGCCTTGTCTTCACCTGTTGCCGCATTGTTGGAACGTTGGGAAACCGACTTAGATATTCGTCGCGAAGGATCATGAGACCATTTGGTCATGGGAAAGTTTTAAGGGATCAGGGACAATCCACAATAGAAGGTGAATACGTGACACTTACTTCTACCTGTGAGAGAAACGTCTGCACTCATATTCCAGAAAGGCAGGACTGGAAGAGTTGTATAACGGGTTAAAGAAGGTATTTAGGCTTCTACATTGATGGCTTCAAACTGGATCCCACAGTAGAGTTTGGAGTGTATTGTAAAAAGCTGGGTCTAAACCTTGTAGAAAGAAAACCAGACCATTGTAATGTCTTTCAAGCAGTAGTCGTGGCAATCGGAGAAGATTGTATATGGCTGGAATGGAACGTTATCACCGCCTGGGATAGTTAGGCTGCCATTAAATCTACTTCTACTGACTTCAGTAACTGACCAAAAATGCCACGAGTCTCTACTTATATATGTGACAACCGAGCAATTCGATATTGGAACATTCAATTGATCCATACAGATGATGAGGTGGCGAGATTAGGTCCTAGTTTACGTCTTCCACTGCATACGTAGCGTGTGGGTATGCCAATTCTGCATACTCGCTCATGCCTAAAATCGAAATTCTCAGACATCCGAATGATAAATGGTGTGGAGTAAGGATTTGCGATTTAGAAATTAATCGGGCATTCTGATTAATCGACACACGGATTAATCGAATAATTGGTAATTCATATTTATGATTATGATTAATCATATTCTGATTAATCATATTTATGATTAATCAATTAATCTTCATTTAGATTAATCAATATTTATGATTAATTGGTTAATAAATTTTCATGATGAATTCATTTATCTAAAAAGAGAGTAATCAAAAATTTTAATAAGTGAGCAATTCATATTTTTAGACTTTCTCCGTCTGAATTTTGTCAGCAATCTTCTGTACTCAAAGTTTTTCAATGGTGCTTTTTGTTTGTATGATTTCCAAAATGAATTTGGACTAGTGTACACCTTAGCGGCTTCATTGTCTACAAATATTTTTAGTTGGTAAAACAACTAGGGTTGTTTATATTTATGTTAAAAATAATTAGAGTTACTTTTCTTATTAAAAGCACGATATAAATTTAACGTGGACACAATTGTTGTTAAAAGCAACATAAGAGAGAAGTGTTGGAAATTTTAAAACTTACACATTTTGACGCATGATTAATATAAATGGAGGTAACACCCTCCCGAAAAATTAAAATAAAATTGTCTTCTTCACAACTAAACCCATAATTCACTTTTTACGTTATTGTTTGAATTATTTGAATTATACATACAGCTTTTCGGGGAAACACATTTTACACTTTGAGGATAACCCTTGGCATCTGTACTGAATTTTCAGTTTAATCAAAGGGGCATCGTGTTCGTTTACGTCTCCTCACAGTTACAGTTATCAAACACTTGTACATCATCTCTTTGAGCAGTGTAGCAAAGCTACATTATTTGGTACAATTATTTCTAATTAGTTAAATATATACGATTTTTGAAATTTATGACAATAAATTGTTATAGTTTTAAATTTGTTTATTTGAAAACACGGTATAATATTAAACAAAGTCACAAATATTGTTAAAATCAACATCTTAGGGCAAAGAAAGACATTTTGAAAATTGTAAAACTAACACGTTGTGACGCATGATTAATATAAATGTATATATAGCACCCAAGCGTATGACTGATATTAATCTCCCAGGACAACTGGGCGTAGAATTGTTTTACAGTTTGTCTTACTGTTGTGCAAAAATTAAAGAGTGTTTCTTATTTTACAGCTAAACTCAAAACAAGTGTTTTTAAATTATTGTTTGTTGAATCTGTATTACAGTTTTAATATATCTCTTGATTGATTCAAAATAAAAATATATAATATCTTCAAAATTACACATCTAATACCGAATTGTATAAACTAGGGGAAGATGAACCCTAAACGAGGAGAGCTAGTTAGGCGTAGAAAAGGACAAATGTATTTCTTATATATTATATTATAACATTCCTAGAGAAGCAGAGAGAATTCCTAGAGAATTCTTCTTCATTCCTTTCACTCCCCGTGGAGCATAGGGCCTCAACGTTGATTCACCATTCAATTCTCCCTCGTGCGTCTGATTGTATTCGGTTGAAATTGTATCCCATTCATGTCATGTCTACTCCAAAAGTTCGTCTCCATGCTTGTTTTTGCCTTGCCGGTTCCACTCTAACGCCAGAAACACATGACCAGAATATAACATTCACGGGCCTAACTCCCTGATTGAACATATCAAGGTTGATTGCCGGACAGACCGGACACTGGCCAATCGGTAATCACGCCAGACGGTTGAACCTCCTATATAATGATCACTACCGTGCCTGCAACGACGCGGAAGAGGTGGACACGGTGGAACATCTCTACACAACCTAACTGAGATGCACCAGGTAGATCTTAGGGATCTAATGAGGTATCTCCGATTAACAGGTTGTTTACAGACATTGTACGTTAGACTGTCAGGAGTGATGTGGTACGCCAAACGGTGTCTCAAGACACTAATTGATGCTAAATAATATCTTTTGGAACCACGTGAACCAACCAACCAATTTTGACTAAGGCTTGTCCACAGATGTCAGTTGGTTTCATTCTTAAGGAATGCGTTTCCATCGTCTCCTCTTGATTTCATTTTGTATCGGAACTTAGTTGCATTTCTCAAGAAGTTGTTTATTGGATATGGTATTTGGGCAAGAGGTCTTTAAAATGTTCCCTAGGCATTTCTTTATGAAGGTTTGAAGTTTGTTCACAAGAGCATTCGTCATCAGCCAGGTCTCACATCCATATAGGAGCACCGATTTTACATTGGAATTGAAGATACGTAGTTTATTGTCGATCTATACCGACGATTTCCAAATATTCCATAGGCACCTTGACACTTAGATATTCTACTACGAATGTCGTTTGAAGTTCCGCCATCTGCAGAAATGACGCTGCGATATTTAGGTAGGTGAATGAGTTGACATTCTGTTTAACGTCATCTCCAGC
The DNA here is from genome assembly GCA_963931995.1 of Phaonia tiefii. Taxonomy (NCBI): domain Eukaryota; kingdom Metazoa; phylum Arthropoda; class Insecta; order Diptera; family Muscidae; genus Phaonia; species Phaonia tiefii. The sequence goes on from OZ008367.1 coordinate 306,182,014, forward strand.
GTTTATCTTCTGAGCTTTGGTCTTCGCCGAGTTAAGCCTCAGGTGAGCACCACTAGACTCAGAGGTAACGGCGGCGATTTGAACCTGCATATCGACATGTCTTGTTGAAATTAGCCATTTGTCATCTGCGTATGCCAGATCTTGTAGTTGGTTTTGGACAGTACCGTACGCAGGATTTTCTTTCGGTGGTCGTAACGTGAAATTTAGGCTGAAAAATAGTTCTAAATTCTAAAATCCCCACTGAAGGAACGAATTTCGGAGGGCTCAAGCACTCGGCCCCCCTGCGTACGTGCCTGGTTTTGGAGGTTCTGTTGGTTACCAAGATTTTTGCAGTCGATTTCCCGCGTTACGACATCATCCAACACTATGAGGAATAAACTAGGTGACATTAGATATAAAAGACCCACGAAAAGCAAATCGATACATACCACCTTTTGGTCGATTACAAAGCTGGTTTCGAGCTGGAAAATTATACAAAGCTATGTCTGAACTTGGGATTCCGGCAAAACTGATCTGCCTCTGTAGAATGACGCTGACCAACACCAAATGAGCAGTGAAAGTGAGGGAAGACCTCACTGAACTATTCTGTACCAAGCGAAGATTGAGACAAGGCAACATACTTTCGAGCAATCTCTTCAACATCTTAATGGAGATATTAATGAGAAAAGCTGCAGTAAATACGAACAAGACCACTAACACGAAAAGCCATATATTGCTAGCGTATGCTGACGACATGGACATCATTGGGCGAAATTTGCGAGAGGTTACTGCAGTATTTTCAAGAATCGGAAAGGACTCAACGAAGGTGGGTCTTGCTGTTAATGAGGGCAAGACAAAATTAATGGTGTCAACGACTAGAGAAACCTCTTGACTTGGTCCGCACGTGAACGTTGACAACCGATTTTATTTTGAAGTGGTAGATGAATTTGTCTACCTTGGATCCGCCGTGAACAAGGACGACAACGTCAGCCTGTAGATAGATAGGAGAATTGTGCTTGCAAATATATGCTATTTTGGGCTCAGCAAACAGTTTAGGAAAAAAGCCCTCTCTGGACGGACAAAAGTCCAGCTATATCAGACTCTCATTTTACCTGTCTTGACATATGGCTCCGAAACTTGGGTCATAACGCAAGCGGATGAAAAACACGTGGAAGTATTCGAGATAAAAATTCTCCGTAAAATAGATGGTCCTGTTAGGGAAAACGGCGTGTACCAATGTTGCTGGAACTAAGAGCTGTATAATCTATATTCTGACGTGGACATAGCTAGGCCAATCAAATCAGGCCAGTTGCGGTCGGTAGACCATGTTATCAGAATGGATGAAGATGAACCAGCGCGAAAGGTTTTCGATATCGTACCCGATGGAAGCAGGAAAAGAGGACGACCAAGACTCCGCTGGAAAGACCAGGCAGAAGAATCCCTCTGTATCCTTGGTGTTACCAACTGGCGAGAAAAGGTGAAGGATAGAACCAGTTGGAGGAATATGTTGAAATTTGTTTGACTTGTTAGTTTAATTAATATGGGTGCGACGTCTGACCTCATGAGGTGGTAAAATAGTCAATAAAAGTAAAGAGGTTGTAGGACCTTGGTTGTAGCAATGCGACAGCCTTTTATCACCTCTGCTGATACCAGAGTGCTTGTTATCCTCTTCTTGAGCCACTTGTGCCGGTGGCGCTGGCACAGCCGGGTTATTTAAAATCTCCGAGAAGTGATGTTTGAATCGCTCCACTTGATTCGCAATCGATGCCAGGAGGTTCCCATTCTTATCCCGGATAGGTCGAGGCTGACATGACTTTTTCCTACAAAGTTCTATTGTTATTTCGCAAGGTTATCGAACCATTTAGACTTTTCCCGTGTGCACGAAATTTTAGCTTGTTTTATAAGATTATCATAGACTTTGGAAGCTTGTGGTTTTGTACTTCTCATCTTAGCCGAATCCTAAATGTTTTTTGCCTTTCATCTTGTTTGAGTGCCTAGCCAAGAACTTTCTCGCAGGCAATGAGGACTGAGGATTTAAAATTTGATCAAAAGGTCTCAAATTTCTGTTCATTGGATTGTAGTTGATGATATTGTTCTGATGTAGTAAGTTCTCTCACAACTGACAACTGAGTTTGCGGCGATAGGAGTTTTCCTAAGTTGGTAGCTTGCTCATCTGACTTGGAGCTGTAGAACCCATATTTAGAGTTAATATACCTACAAATGAAACCACAACAACTCGCAGAATCATTACTATCAAAATTATCCAATGGTTCCGGTACGTTGATTTGGCCTTCTCTAATTCTTAGAGCATTATCTTGACATAATGTTTAAGGTCGAAGGGTTTTTATGCTACAATGTTTTGGAGACGCACTTGGGAAACTGTGATTCGTTTTTCAATACGCTCTTACATGAAATACATATTCAACTGCCAAAGTTTCATCCTGATTTTCTTCTTTCTACAACTATTTAAATTAATTTAATTTCAGTTTGATCCCTACTGAGACCTTTCTTAATAATGGCGACAATACCGAGAATATGATAATATCTCTCAACCCCTTCCAAAACCGCTCTAAAACTTACTGATTATGAGAATCCCTCGCTTGTACTTAAATGCGGTGCAAGGGAAAATTCTTATGTATGGTTTTATACAGTTTAATACGCAGAACCTTCCGTAACTTCCTTGACTCTTTTCAATTCTCTCTTTGTAATTTTGATTCATTTTGAATTTCGGTCATATGATGATAAAAATATTCTGCATGCAGCTGAGTCCCAGTGTTTTATAACTAGACTAAATTATTAGAGTTTTTAAATAATTTATTAACCTTTTTCCTTGACTAAGTACCGTGTTATACCTCTTACACTAAAAAAAAAACACCTGTGTCTTATGATTAATATTAATTACTGTCACATCTGACGTATGATTACTATTGTTTGAATTACATTAAGGACGATTTCAACTGACACCAATTATATATATAAACACAAACGAAATTTCAGTTTCGACTTGATACAGTTAATGCCTAGAAGGTTTCTTGTATGCACGACAATTTATCTTAGGTGTGGTTTGAAGACATTTGGCTGTTAATACATGCGAAAAAATTCTAGTTCAAAATAGTGGAGTTTCTAAATCCTTCGGTAGCTTACACCTCCTAAAATGTATAACTTTATTACCTGGGTTGCCTAGTGACTGTTACTTTAGTATCTTTATTTTTTTCAGGAACCCTCTTGGTTTCTTTCTTACAACCTATTTAGAATCATTTAATCCCCGTTAGTTCTGTGTGTTACGAGATTTTCCAATACACAGCAATTGCTTCCATTCTCGTTCAAATCTATAGAAACTACAGAAATATTTACCTCACTTCGTTAAGTTTTCATTCACAGCTTTCTGTGGATGATTTCTTTGCTTTACAATTTCGTTTATCAATTTGATTTCCGGTTCCCCACTAACTTCCTTAACCTTTTATTCATTTTCAAATTGTTTGTTGTTAAACACTAAAGAAAATTGCTCGAAAGTGAAGAATGTAACAAAGTTCCTTTCGTACATCTGTGCCATACATTTTTGCAGCGCGTTTCCTAAAACTTTAGTTTCTTTTAACAATTTGTTGCTTGTAAGGATTTTGGAGAATTTTTTCTAAGGTTCAAATTTCCCTCCCTTCCTTGCCATATTCTGGTTTATCCTTTATAAATTTTGGTGTAAAATTGTTTATCTACGTTCGATATGTTTTTTTCTCCCTCTTCCTTTCAAGGTGTTGTTAATCGTTTAATAAATGATTTCCAATGTTTCTCTCTCTCCTTCTCTCCTTTTGCCACACTATTTACCCTTTGTTGTTCTGTTCAGTGTAAGATTACTGTTCCCCTTCCATGTGATCCTTTTAACCTGGAATCTTTATTTGTTGTTACAACTGCGTGCCGGAAGTGAAGATAGATTTTGTTAAAAGTCAAAGTTTCTTTATTCAGCTGTTCATAAAAAGTGAGCCCAAAGTATTCCATTTTTCTTTTCGTTTTATGTCTTTTGTTAATAGGTTTTCTTTTTCGAATTCCTTTTATGAGATGTTAATAAACTGTGAAAGCTCAATGCTCCCTTCTTTAGGATTTCATCTTCTATTCAGAGGACATTAAAAGTTAATTCTTTCAATGGGATATTAAGCCGCAAATCGTTGTGGATGTTATTTTTTATGGACATTAGGATATTTGCTGCAGTTTAATGGTTTAGTTCTTTAGCTTCCAGTTTTTAGCGAAAAATTTTCTTTTAATCCATTTAGTATTACACTAAGAAATGTAGATAAATTAACCTCAAGAAAACTGCTTTAAATTTTTAAAATTAATAAGAAACATTAGTTGTTTAAAATATTCACATCTACCGTATGATAAATAATATTAGTGATGAACATGGACGTATGATTAATATAAATTGCTGTTTATATTAAAGACATGATATAATTACGCCGGATATGATTTTTGGGTCTTGGAACTTTATTTTTAAGTAAAACGAAGCGGTCTCTCATAATTTTGGAACTCTAAATCCCATGGAGTTTACTGTCGAAACTGAAAGTATCATACAAGCCCTAACAGATCTGAATATCAACAGAAACATTGTGGGTTGAATAAACAAATTGCTACGGACCAGACATTTAAGCGCGGGGTGAGGTATCGGCTACTATGGCAATGTGTAGGGGTATACTTTACGGTGGGGTGATATCATCACTACAATGACTAGTGGTTATGAAACACTTCATTGACGGACTTGGATATCACCCAGCGCCCATTACGCCTCTATCCTCAGTGGAGAAGAGATCGATACTAGTTCGAGAATACAGGAGTTTTCTAGGCGAAATCGGCGCCATGACAAGACTTTCCCTAGCATATGTTCCGGGTCATACGGACATAATTGGAAACGAAGCATCTGATGATCTAGGCAGGAAAGGTTCTAGTGGAAATACAGAGAAGCAAAGGGTTCACCCACGTTCTAAGAGTGGTGTGTAACACTATTGATCGCAACTTCAGCTACAAGGCATAAAATACTGGAGAGAACAAACTTCCTGTCGCATATCATGACGTATTTATCCTAGATATGACTTTAGAAGAACTGAGGTCTTTATGATTCAAAAAGGGAATGCAATGACCAGAATCGCAGCTACTGCAAATGGTCACCGATCGATTCGTAGACATGCCACTAACATTGGAGACGTTACTGTGTAACTTGTGACGGCGAGCTTATGGCGGAAACACTTGAACACTATCTCCTACAGTAATATCGGAGCCGGGGAGTATCGAAAGCAGTTTGTTTATAAAATACATTAACAGTACTACTTGGGTATAATAGGGTAACCGGAATTTATTTCTGGCACATTTTTTGTCTTATTTTCTATTTTCTTTTTCAAAACCTAATTATGAGGAAATGACAGTCACAACCTGATATTGTTGGCTGTCCAGTTGACTGAGATATTAAAAAGTCTTAAACTTTTGAGGCTGAATTTCAGGCAAAGGCTTCCCTTTCGCGACTCTACCCATGTCCTTCCCACCTACTCATCCCATTCCCACCAATGAAAATGCGAAAATTGTATAAGTTATAAAACGTTTTGTAACTGCATGTCCTGAACTTTATGGCCAAGTATCTTAGTACTTTGATGTGATAGAAAGACGGGAACGCTATTGGAGATTGTGCTGTTTCATTCTACATAAAGTTTTGAACACATTTAAATAGTAGTATCAATTAAATCCATGTTGAACTTAATAAATAACGCACGCTTATAGAATTTCAAATTCAAAATACTAACACTTTATTAATTTAGAACCATATTTTATTAATTTTTATACATATTTTATTAATTTTTGCATATATTTGTAACACTCTTGTCGACCGTATGATTAATAATTATACTGGTGCCAATAGGAGTATGAGTGATATTAAATGCAGAGGGAGGCAATTTTCATTAGCTTTGATGGAAGGAGTTGAATTGCAATAACTGAAATCTATACAAGTGATTAAGTGTATTTTATTGCAACGATCTATTTGATTCCAATTTAATTTTTTTGACGGCATTCGCATTCGTAAACGATTCAATAGCATGTAATTTATCACCAGTACGTTGGCCCAACATTTCTTTAAATTTCACAATTTCACATGACATTTCGTACTAAATAACAGTTATAGCGACTGGTATCTTATGTCGAACATTAGTTTGTATGCGTATTGTATAACAAAATATATTAAATTGTAAGAACACTCGAATTAGTAATTCCCGTAAAATCTAATTACAAATATATGAATAATTAAAATCTTGGTAAACTCAGACGTATGATTGTTATTAATTTGCCTTGGGATTGTATTAATTATAAACAGTTTATTATTTGTTAGTGCAGCAATCGATGCCATTTCAAATTTAATAATTTTACTTTTAACTGCGATTTGTTGGTCTTCTCTCCCCCCTCTTTGGCGCTTACCATTTTCAGGGACCTTATTGAACTGTCTGAAATATAAAATTGTAATATCCCATTGTATTCTATTAAGACATTCGGGCTAGGCCCACAATCTGTAAATTGTGTGCTTCTATTTTGAGACTGAGTGATTTGCAACTACACTTTTACACCGATTTCTTTGTTGTTATAAGAGAAACAGTAATTGTGGCCCCAAAGACGTATGATTAATATAAATTAAAATATAAGGCCAACGATAGAAATAAAACTTATACGTTACGTTAGTCTGTTGTAACACAATAATATCTCCATATCTACATCTTCGTTTCAAACTCTATAGGCTGCAAAATTAGTTCATTATTTTGCGGTAGTGTTATTTATTTCTACGATTCATTTTTATTTTGTGTAAATTTCAAACAATCGTTCGAAACAATCGTTCGAGTATCGAAAGCAGTTTGTTTATAAAATACATTAACAGTACTACTTGGGTATAATAGGGTAACCGGAATTTATTTCTGGCACATTTTTTGTCTTATTTTCTATTTTCTTTTTCAAAACCTAATTATGAGGAAATGACAGTCACAACCTGATATTGTTGGCTGTCCAGTTGACTGAGATATTAAAAAGTCTTAAACTTTTGAGGCTGAATTTCAGGCAAAGGCTTCCCTTTCGCGACTCTACCCATGTCCTTCCCACCTACTCATCCCATTCCCACCAATGAAAATGCGAAAATTGTATAAGTTATAAAACGTTTTGTAACTGCATGTCCTGAACTTTATGGCCAAGTATCTTAGTACTTTGATGTGATAGAAAGACGGGAACGCTATTGGAGATTGTGCTGTTTCATTCTACATAAAGTTTTGAACACATTTAAATAGTAGTATCAATTAAATCCATGTTGAACTTAATAAATAACGCACGCTTATAGAATTTCAAATTCAAAATACTAACACTTTATTAATTTAGAACCATATTTTATTAATTTTTATACATATTTTATTAATTTTTGCATATATTTGTAACACTCTTGTCGACCGTATGATTAATAATTATACTGGTGCCAATAGGAGTATGAGTGATATTAAATGCAGAGGGAGGCAATTTTCATTAGCTTTGATGGAAGGAGTTGAATTGCAATAACTGAAATCTATACAAGTGATTAAGTGTATTTTATTGCAACGATCTATTTGATTCCAATTTAATTTTTTTGACGGCATTCGCATTCGTAAACGATTCAATAGCATGTAATTTATCACCAGTACGTTGGCCCAACATTTCTTTAAATTTCACAATTTCACATGACATTTCGTACTAAATAACAGTTATAGCGACTGGTATCTTATGTCGAACATTAGTTTGTATGCGTATTGTATAACAAAATATATTAAATTGTAAGAACACTCGAATTAGTAATTCCCGTAAAATCTAATTACAAATATATGAATAATTAAAATCTTGGTAAACTCAGACGTATGATTGTTATTAATTTGCCTTGGGATTGTATTAATTATAAACAGTTTATTATTTGTTAGTGCAGCAATCGATGCCATTTCAAATTTAATAATTTTACTTTTAACTGCGATTTGTTGGTCTTCTCTCCCCCCTCTTTGGCGCTTACCATTTTCAGGGACCTTATTGAACTGTCTGAAATATAAAATTGTAATATCCCATTGTATTCTATTAAGACATTCGGGCTAGGCCCACAATCTGTAAATTGTGTGCTTCTATTTTGAGACTGAGTGATTTGCAACTACACTTTTACACCGATTTCTTTGTTGTTATAAGAGAAACAGTAATTGTGGCCCCAAAGACGTATGATTAATATAAATTAAAATATAAGGCCAACGATAGAAATAAAACTTATACGTTACGTTAGTCTGTTGTAACACAATAATATCTCCATATCTACATCTTCGTTTCAAACTCTATAGGCTGCAAAATTAGTTCATTATTTTGCGGTAGTGTTATTTATTTCTACGATTCATTTTTATTTTGTGTAAATTTCAAACAATCGTTGTCGAAAATTTCGCCTGCCAACTTCCGCAACTTACCTTTCACCTCTTTTCTAAAATGTCACGATAATTAACCACAACTTTATATTTTTTTTTACCTAACTTGAAATCCCTTTTTGGAGTGTATAACAAATTGAAGGACACAATGGCTAAACCAACAGGATATCATTACGAGAAACTTAATGCAAAGGATTATGACCTTAATACACTGAAAGGAAACAACCTCCAAAAGGGAAAAAAACAAAGGACATTTTATGTTACTTACACCCACACAAAGAACCCGCGTAACCGAAAAGGATACTCCGTAAAATACACAGAAGCCTTTGCCGGCAACAGTAAAGAGGTTTAATAAAAACCCCCAACAAGTATCATGGACACAGGCGAAATTGTAAATGTCATAAAGCAAAGATATGTGAGAGCCAAAATAAAAATGAAGGAAATAAAATGCAGGAACCTCAAAAAAAAAAATGTCAAAATCTAGGTACACTAATAGGGTCGAGTGTGGCAAGGATTATAACAGTGAACGCAGTTAAAAATGTTAAGTGAACAGAAGGTTTCTTTCTACAACCACAGACATGATGATGATTGCATTAGATAACACAAGACAGATGTAGACCAAGCATACCTATCCATCTGGTTATTTATCCGTTCGAGCAACTATTCCTATGTACAACTAGCAAGGATTATCATGACCCTACTACTATTATACATTGAGGTGCAAAGGGTAGAGAGATAGCATTTAACAAATGACGGCTTTAGGGTTTATTTTTGCTATTTCCCAGTAATTTGTATGCTGCTGTTTTTTGAACTCCTTCCCATAATGTTTTCTTTGGATCAGATAGTTACTCATTGTATTAACTTGCAATAATATCCTGTGTATCCTGCAAAAGAGTGAATTATTTCTTGTTATGTTTTCGTTTTGTCCTGTCATCCCCAGATGAGAAATCCTTTAAGTAAATCTTGGTTGCGGGTGTTCAGTAGTAGCGACCAACGAAGTTGATTTCAGAAGAAGATGAGTTACTTGGTTAAAGGTGTAAATATTAATAAGTAAACAGACCGAGAGATGGGAAGAGAGAGAGAGAGAGAGCGGAAGACGCAAATTGCATGCAGTTAGAAAGAAGTGAATTTGTATCTGTGTAATGTCTAGCTATATTATCATCTCTGGTGCCCTGTTCTCTCCGAGCTCAGTATAGAAGCTAATGAAATGATTTGTAGTTGCGTTAAGTTTTAGAAAGGTATGGAAGCGACAGTGTTAGAAGGCCAGTATTATTTATAAAACACATCGACAAGAAGTTTTCTTATAGCAACCATATAGTGTTGTAGAACGATTAGAATTTGTCAACTATTTGCTCCATGTATTGACAAATCGTGGCTCACTAAAGTGAGTATGATTAATATTAATTATAATATAAAGGCTTATAATAATTCAAATAGTAATCATTCGCATAGGTTGTATAAAATATGTTTAAATTATAGGATGGTTTTTAATTCAAAATCTTAAATAATTGGTAGACCGTTTATCATTTGTCTCAAAAACTCAAAATAAAAATTCATATTTGTATGGGCAATGTGTGGCACTTCGTAAAAATATACGAAAAAATATATGAATTGGAATCAAAACTCATGGTTTGTGTTTTACAATGTTTTCGAAGGGTTGAACCTTCACATCGTCCTTTGCTAATTGTCTAAAGTGGGTGACTCTTGTTACTTGTCGTTGTAAAACAATATTTGTCATAATGCGTATGATAAATTTTATTTAAACCATGAGACGTATAGCAAATTAGATAGTAATCATACGCGAGGCACATTCCAAGGCATATTGAAACTGATGAAACTAAATAGGCTATCTTTAGTCGGCTTGCTTCTAAAATACATTCCAATAAATTTTTCGGCCTTTCAATTGATAGTTGTCTAAAGTGATAGTTGTCCATCAAAATTTATCATAATGCGTATGATAAATTATATTTAAACTATGAGACGTATAACAAATTAAATAGTAATCATACGCATTGGACGCACGTCCACTTTTGCTTCGAAGTCCGTCGAAATCTCTAGAACAAACAGCTGGCATGTTAAAGTTATAATCCTTCGTTACATTCGTCTCTTGGAGCAACAATTTGTACCCGACCAAGCAGACAAGCATTTTTAAAAGATTTCGACGCTTTGATATTTTGGCTTTTATAAATCAAAGCGTTTCCAAGGCACATTTAAACTGATGAAACCAAATAGGGTATACCTTTAGTCGGCCTCCTTCTAAATTGCATTACAATAATTATAATTTAATAATTATTATTAAAGAGCCTTGAAATATTCCTACATCTCTCATTTGTTGGCGGAAATCTAAAGCAAAATAAAATTTCGGGAAGTAATTCAGTGCCTTCATTGCAGTTTCCGAACACTGTTCCCTCGTCGGAACTACCATCATCTATCTGTGATAGTTTCACAAACCCTGCAGTTAGCAGGTGGTTTTCAACCAGTGGTTTTGTTACTGCGGCTATACGTACAACAATTTTGATATCCTTAAATTGATGGTTATTCTCATTTTTCGTAGCTGTATCCTTTTAAGTGTTTTTCTCTTCTCCTCTCTCTGTCTCTCTCCTCACAGTAGATAAAGAATTATTTCAGCAGAGTAGCGATATTTTTTTGTATACAAAACAGTAACAACACTTTAGTTGAGCAATTAGTGAAGAAAACTCTTCAAAATACTGTATATTCTGGGATATCTGTATCCGTGACTAGGGGGGAATAAATGAACGCTCTGTCGATGTTGCGGTCACTATGATGATGATGATGATGACAAGGGAGTTTATTTGTGGTTTTCTGGTTCTGCATCAGAATTTGTTTGAGAATTTAGCCAGTCAAATAAAACGGTAACGTCTAATATTAGACCATCATCTTTTTGGCAATAGATGGCGAAAATTCCAGAGAGTAAAATTGCAATTTACAAGTGGTGTTGTTTCATTCGACGTAGAAATCGTTAAAGATGCGTAGTTGCACGAAAAAATAAATGCAATTATAAAAATACAAATTAATTGGATGTCTCACTCAAACAGCCTTAAAGTATACTACATTGTTGTAAGCTTTTATTAGTATTGTGATAACGTAAATTTGTATTGTAAATTTATAATCTTGGAATAACGTCGGAACATATTATTGTTGCAACTTAGAAGTAATGGTCTCTCGAAAGACCTAAACGTATACTCTAGTTTATCGATTTATAGATAATCTTGAATATTTGTATTGTTTTTTAATGTTAATTTGCATTTGAATTTTTATGACCGATTTTTGTTAGTTTTTGGTTAAAGTATGAGAAATTCTTACTACAATCTTACAAGTCGTGAACATTTTGCTAATTGAAAAATGGTTAGTTTTTGTTGGAAATAATAGACAATTCAGTTCAATACACACTCGCTGGCATGACTAGTTTCGATCTCCGTGACAAGTTCAGCATCAGATGCCTAACTACTGTGCCTGATTTGATATCATCGGTTGATCATCAATCGTATATATATAAATTCAATTCTGCAATTCACATGTGCGAATTAGTATCGATCGAAGATCCCTAAGTATCAACATCACTGAAAGGCCTGTATTCCAGCAACAAGAACAGACAGAATTTTTCCACCATGTTCTTTTTCCTCATGCGTTCTCTATTCTCTATTTGAATATCCCGATTGGTGTTTGTGACAAGTGTGAATCCGAATTTTTCGGAGATTTTGATAAACAAAAATTTCGATCAAGTACAATTTTGAAACATATTTTAAACATGAAGTTCTATTTTGTATTTTGTGTTTGAATTTAAGAACATTATTTGAATTATATAATGTGTCTCAAAAATGTGGGGTTACGATTTGTCTAACTGTAACAGCCAAAAATAATGCTTCTATTTTGGAGCCTAAAAGTATACTACTAATTATGAATTTTATTTGATTGACGACTAATTATTTTAGGTTGAAGTAGAAGCAGTGCACCACTGTATTGTTATATGTATTTGTTGCCGATGGATATTATAATCAGCCTTCCAGGTCTGCCATCAGGTTAACGAACCTCTCGCAATGGGGCATGGCTGGATTCGGCTGGAATGTACTCCCAACTTTCCTTCATTTATCGTCAACTTGAAAGCCGAACCACTGTTTGATCTGAAGTACCACATTCTCATACCGGTAAGGAATTCCTGCAATATCTCACTCTCATACCGGTAAGGAAATCCTGCAACAAAGGATTTCCTGGCATAAAAGGATATGTGCATTTGTTCACGAATTGGTCGAAAATGAATGATCAGGTAGGCTACCTGGTTTACTGTGGGAAACTAGGCTTGGCTAGTAGAGAAGTGGTCATCCGGCTGAGTAATAATAGCCCAGCAGTCATTTGGGGTCAATGTGTTTTTGGACAGTCAGGCGGTGATTAAGTCCCTTGAATCAGTATTCCTGAATTCAACATCTGCTCAGGGCTGCCGCAAACACTATAGCCAAACAATATGGTATTCACCTCATGTGGGTGCCAGAGAATGACCATGAATGAATTCAACCCGCTTCAATTTCTGGGGAAAGTGTAAAGTAGTCTCTAGTTTGGCTAGCTCGTCCGCTCTGCAGTTTCCGGAAATGTCCCTGTGAGGAATGGACATTCCCGGAAACTGCAGAGCTCATGAGCTAGCCAGACTAGAGTCTACTTTACATTTTCCACATAAATTGAAGAGGGTTGACATATCCCTAGCGACTTGTAAGCATATCCTACATCAACATTGCTATATGCTGATGCAGAAGAGATGGACGAGGGGCTCAGATTGTGCAGGCTCAAGGCAAAACATGCCCATTATGGATAGCAGAAGATCCATGAACCGTTTGCCTCTATCCAGGCCACAGTAATCAATGGTGGTTTCAGTTTTGACGTGACATTGTCTGACTGGAAGACATGTAAGACACGCAAATGACCATAGTACCATGAGTAATGTTGTCAGTTTGGTTACTCAAGTTTAAACGCTATAAGGGTGAAGAAGAAGAAGAATTCACTGAACATCTTCTCTACACGGTTCCAGTACTAGCCGGGATAAGGATGTCTCCTATGGGATTCCACCTCCTTAGGGGAGTGGGAGAATTATCTCAGATGTGGCTAGCAAAATTTGATAGCAAAATTTTAACAGATCCCATTATTGAGTATGACCAGGAAATGATTCTCGTTTCTATTTCGGGGTAGAGCAGGTGGTGGTAATCTTGAGTTTTACGCTCTTGATTATGTCCTTTATTAACCTGTATACCAGTACAACCCATCCGCAATATCTGATGACTATGAATATCTTCATCATAAAGCCAGAAATCACTATAAAGAATGTTCTGGTTTTTTTTTCAATAAATTTCTCCCCGTTGGCTATTTAATACATTCGGATGCTTACATTTCCTTCTTCATTTCTCTTGAAATCAAACTCTCTTCTGTCAATATTTAGTTGTCAGTCATTATGCAAAAATATATTGAATTATGCTGGTATTTGTGTTTCTGTTTCCAGACAAACTGTTCCCACATTGAAGCTCATAAATTATTCATCTCACATTTGTGAAATGTGATAATTTTCCACATGACATTAGCATTTCACTACCTCTCATTCAGTTCCAGTTGTGGCTATATGTATTCTAAGGACATGTTTCTAATTGGCTCTCTTAACAATTCATCACAATTGTTATTAAATTGATGTGTATTGATCTCCTTTACGGTCATAACAACCATTATAGTTTAAGTCACAATAATAATAGAAATATATAATATATACATAAATAAATAACGGTAACAATAGTGAAAAATGACAATGACCCAAAGGTTAAAGTACAAACACATAGGCAGCCCATAAGCACCTAAGCCTAAAAGTATACTCTACATTAACTTACTATACACAAAGTGTATGACAAGTTTGGCAATTGCTTAAATGTCTTAACGTTAACAGAAATAATATTTTTCCAGCCCCAAAGTATGCCTTACTTCTGCAGCCTAAAATTATACTTCTCTTCTAAGACTCAAACTATATTATTGTATGGATGGGACTTTCAGATATTTTCTAATAAATTGTAATAAATTCTGAAAATTTCTGAAGATTTCCAGCCAGCAAACAACATGACTAATATTACAATATTTCTATAATCAACTACAAAATAATACTAATCAGATTATATTATCAAATTGTTTGTGCTGAAATGAAATTGTAAAAGTTCGTAAGACAAAGTAAATGCAATTTATGTTAATTAGCAGGAAAGAAATGGAAATAGAGATTTATATACTTCTGTACGGAACAACCACATCAGTCACACAAGGGGTAGTACAATATAACAGGCATAGACGGTTTGGTATAAATAGTAATAAATCCCAATTCGAGACAAAGTCATAGAACATAAATTTCTGTAGAATTCTTTGCATAAGTCTTCTACGTTGAAATCTACAATCCCTTTAAACACTTTCCTCACAAACTCTTTTCCCTATTTGCAATAATATCATACAAAATTGTATCTCTTTCGTAAAATATCTTCCTATTTTCTTAGACCTTAACTTTCTGTCTAGCTTGAGTCTTAAACGTTTTAACAATTGTTCAAAATTCTTGTTAAATAAAATACCACAACACAATACATAATAATAAATATAATTTAAAACTAACATTGGCATTCAAAGAAACAATAGAAGGCAACTATACCGACAAACAGCAATGGAGATGTAACTCTTTAAATGTATGCACGTTTTTCTAATGAAAACAACAACCAAAACATTACATACTTTCAGGAGATTCACAAGAGCATTCAACATGTTTAGCATATCTTAAGGAGTGGTTCTGGAAAGGGAGGGGGATACTCTTCGCTAACACAACTAGGAAGATACACATGATTTTACTAGATGAGGCAGATGACGAAGGGGGGTGTTATAAAGCCATCAACAGAAAACAAACAACATTCCAAAGTGTACTTTTAGGGGTTGTTGGGAAAAAAATCAGTCAATTGTGTTAAAACCCCAGCAAACGTTAACAGAATCGGTATGTTTATTTCATAGTTTCATGGGATTGAGAATAATTGTTCTAAATTCGATGGTAGTATTCATTACGTGTGACAACTTTTCGATGTTGTTTTATAGCGTATTCGAACGGTTATGGGATCAGAAGTTTTTAATGAGAATTCTGCTGAATGTGTAGTCTTAAGCAAGCATTCCGAAATCGATTGCGCACATTAAATTCCTTTCGATTGCGCACATACAATTCCTTTCGTAGCTCAAGATACATCCCTCAAGATTCAAGTCGTGTGCCCGAAAAATGCTGCTCGTGCATAGTTACAGGCAATGCACACTCTCGTGGGAACTTACAGAATTTCTAAATTACAACGCATACTCCTTCGGGTAGGTTCAAAAAAGGAGTCGTTCCTGTGAAACTCATTCGCTTCTTATAACGTCCGTTGTGCAACAAATCAATATTTCTTCAAACCCCCTTGTATTAAAAAAAAATAGCAAAGCAAATGGTGTCCCATAACACTCCAGGAAGGGATTGAGGAGAGCTTCTCACAATCAGTGGGATGTGCGCTTTCTTGTTTTTACACTCACTGATTGGGACCTACAGTTTCAGAAATAGTGCTTAAACGCAGGGATATGGAGTTTTGCTAAATCGTTGAAAACTCCAACTTCAACTTCGTATGCAGTGTCAAAACACTGAACTCCTACTCCTACTCTGACCCCAAACTCAACTCTGACTCCAACTCAACAAAGGTATTTAAGTATTTTTTTGTTTAATGGTCCCTATTATAAAGTAGCACAGGTATGCAATTAATTTATTCTACTTAAGTAATAAATAATTTTTCACGAACCAGTGCTTTGGTTTTCTTCTAAGAAACATTAAATTAAAGCTGGTTCTTTCCAATACAAAAACATCCATGTTCTGCAATAGAACCAATTCGGCGTTTACACGAGACAGTTTTGTTTAGACAATAGCAATCCATTCAAATATTTTTACTCAAGCGTACTGCTCTCATGAATATAGTCTATATGTATAAAATTGTTGCGTTACTGACTGACTGATTGACTGACTGATTAATCAGCGCCCTGGAAAAACGGCTAACGGTAGGTTAATGGAAATTTGGAGATAAGTGAAGTAAACAATTTTACTTTTAGGGAGAATAACAAGGCAAACCGGGACGAGAATGGTACCACTGTGAATACCAAACGGCTGAAGAACGAATCATGAAATTTGGGTTGCATATTTCTCGTATAATGCCGACATACGAAGATACGTGATTTTCAAGATTTAAACTATTGGAGATACAAATGGGGCAAAAAGGGGAAAATTATAGTACTTTCATCAAAACGAAACAGTTGGAGATGGAATTATGAATTTTGGGGACTACATTTTGAAATAAATGGTACTTTTTAGATACTCTTATGGTATCATGTTTTAGTACCTTTTGCTAGCTTCGTTGCTATTTCTCTTATAGTCTGTTTGTAGTCCTCTGTACCTTTTTTCGTACTTTTTGCTACATTTCATGTACTTTTTGGTACTTTTTTAGTACTTTTTTGTTCCGTTTTTCAACATCTATGTGATCGTACTTGGCTTTTCTGGGTATCTTTCTCCGTTCGTTTATGGCCTTAATAAAAAAATTTGTACTTTTTTTAAATTTTAGTACATTTTGTGTACTTTTGTTGGCACTTTGTTGGTATTTTTTTTTGGTACTGTGTTTGTATTTTGTGAGTTCTTTTTTGGTACCATTTTTAGTAGCTTTTGCGACCTTCTTTGCGATTTCTCTAAGATAGACAACCAAACAACCACGTGAAATAATAAGATATCAGTTCAGATTTGCCAATCTTCACCTGAAAACTCCAGATTTTTACCCAACGTCTATTATGGGCTCTGCTGCAAAAAGTAGGAGATAGGGGCCCTTTTCACTGTCTTCATTACATAACTTCATTACATTACATATCTTTCGTTAAATTTTATTTAAAATTTTTTTAAGTATCATGTTGGTAAAATCATGTTGGTATGGGGCATAGTATACTGAGACTCTGAATGCTGCTATTTCATTGAGGCAAAACAGCTGTTTGGTATGGTATATAGGCTACCGGAATCATCGGTGTAAACTTCTTCAAAAATGAGGGCGGCTGAAATAACTGTAAATGACGACCATTATCGCTTCATAATGACGGACTAGTAGGTGCCCAATTTCGAGCTTATGATTTCGACGTCATTTGATATTAACAAGATGACGCCATGACATGAGAGCACCAATAATTCGGTGACTATTTAATTCCACCGTTTGGACCGGTAATATCTTGTTATATCTCTCTTGGGGACTGTCTCTTTTGAGATACGTAAAGGCCAAAGTCTTTCAAAAAGGGCCTAAAAATTAATGACCCATTAGTTGCCTCTATGAATATATTTCTCCAATTTGCATTCAAGAGAAGGTTTGCCAGTTATTACAAAATGCTTACACAGCTTTGTAGTTGTTCGAAAAGAAACCATTGCATACTTTTCGTGGCTGTCGATTGAGAGTCTTGAAATCTGGACATATTGACATTTTATTTGGGATATCATTTAAGTTGGGACATTTATTGACATTTTAATTTGGGACATCATCAAAATATGTCTCCTTTAAAATATCTCACACATCAACAAGTTATATAAAACTTTGTTTTTCGAAAACCATTGCATATCTTTAGGAAGTGGCATTTGCATATACCTTCAAAACCTAATGTGCATGTAGAAAATGAGCTTTTCCTTCAACAGAAGCTTTATGTAATTTATGTTTTTTTCAATATAGATATAGAAAAGTTTTGAACCGCGACACACCATATTTACAATATTGCAGATATCTACAAAACAAATAAAACTCTTTTTCTAACCAGTGCATATCTTTAGGAAGTGGTATTCATATATTCCCTAAAATTTTAATGTATACAAAGAAAATTATTGGTTACTGAAATAGCTTTCTCCGCGTATCCTTCGGAAGAAGTTTTATGAGGATTTTAGTATAACTAGTTCACTAGCTTATCCAGTTTAAACAAAATTATTGCATACTTTTAAGTGCCTGTCAAACAGGAAAGTCTGAGGATCTTGGTTGTTGAAAATTGGAGCTAATTATGTAAGAAATTATGTCAAAGTCATTACCGTTTTGTCGGTACTGAAGTTTATGTTTACATGTGTGTTAACTGGTTCTATGCGCCGGCAGTATCGACATAATGATATCATTTGAACAGGTCTAGTCGTACCTAATTTGGTCCTGTTTTTGGTGGAATGTTCAGATATGTAACCTTTTTTTCGATGCATTTCTTTAGTATATAGGCATGTTTTAATTGCACCGCTTGCTTAGATTTTCTCTTTATTTGTAGCTTTGGGCTTAGAGTTTTAAAGCTGCATTCGAAATTACCGCCTAATTTATTGTCTTAGGCAGGCACAACGATTATGCATACCTTGAAGCCAAAGACTTTGTGAACACCATTAATGAATAAAATTCTTACCCATGCGATTGGGATACATTCTCAGAACTAGTGACACTCACTGACACTCACTGGTTGGGTCCTACAGTTTTATACCGATTTCGAATGATATTTTGAGAAGCTTTCTCATGGCAACTTACTCGATAGTGTCGCCATCACTAATCGAGGTGATAGTCGTCGAAAGAAATGTAAGGTATTGTCACAAAGCCAATATGCACCACCTGACAAACTAAGGATCAAAGCGAAAACCAACTTGATATAGTTTCGACTTGACGTATATATATATTATATTTTTTAATCGCAGTGTTTTTTATTAAAATTTTTACTGATATTTTACCCACCTATTATATATTCGTGGCGGAACTGTATGTGAAAAACACTGTATCCTTTATTTTGTCCGCTAGTGTACTTACATGTATATAATGGTTGCCTTGTTTAACATCTTTGTCGTTTTTCACTTTAACGAAAGTCTCATGTGGGGATTTTGATCATCACTATCTACATTTACTTGTGTCACACAAGGCTAGGATGTTTTTTAAGAAACAGTGCATACCTGTAAGTCTCAGAAGTTTTTGAAAAATCATTGCGTACTTTTAGGTGGTTGTCAAATGGCAGTGGCTGACATCCACTCTAATCATTTTGATTTTAATCATCACCAACTACATTTGCATGTGTCACACTAGGCTAGGGTATTTTTTAAGAAACAGTGCATACTTTTAGGTGTAAGAAGATTTCTAAAAAATCGTTGCGTACTTTTAGGAGGTTTTTGAATTGCAGTGTCTTACATTAACTCCACAAAAACTATCGTATAGAGTAAATGCCTCCTCGAAATTTCACACAAAAATGTGCCTTTGTAATCGTTTTTTAGTTAAATATTTTTTAAGTTTTTTTATGTATAACTACAGCATAATTTTAGGATGTTATGTGTTGATATATATATATTCTAACGCTGACAAGCATCTAGAAGGTATTTGGCATATTTAATATCTTTCCTTATTTTTCGTTTTACGGAAGTCTTACTACATTACCCCGTATTTCGTAAGTCTAGAATGGAGTTTTACAAACGAAACCATTGCATACTTTTAAGTGGCTGTCAAAAGGGGAAATTGTAGAGTGTAGCTAAAGAAATTTGTTAACCTATATCTGTCTGGTATGTTAAGATTTTGTTTGGTTGTAGTTTGGTTTTAGATATATGTACATGTAGAAATATTTTCACAGGCTTAGGCACTGATGCGCCCTCTCTGTGTGTCACACATTAGCCAGGATTATTTGCTTGTCTCACCTTTGTACATGCTGCTTCAGGTGGGCTAATGGTGGGTGGGTGTGTTATCCTTTGTGAGTGTAAATTTTTCATGTAGCATGCAATGATAACTGCAGCTCGTAGTTGTTGCACGGGTCTTAATTTGCCATAAGTCGTTGTGTCTCGTGTTGTCAGTTGAAGCTTGAGAGGAAGAATCACAAAAGAATGAAAATTATGATGGCGACGGGGATGATGAAGATGGCGATGGCGATGATGATGCTCTATTCGGCAGTAAACACCAGCATTCCTGTGACAGGAAACGTGTGAATAATGGCTGTAAATTGGGGGTGTTTGTCTTTTGCGCCACTGTGGGATTTCGTCCAAGAAATGTTTTGCTCAAAGTGTAAACCCAGCTTGTCAGTTGTTTTTCTAAGTGCTGGAGAAGAATCGTGTAAGTGGTATTATGCTTCTGGTTTTCTCTTTTTGACAGAGTGTTGCACGTGTATACGGAGTGTTGGCATACTTTTAGGATGAATTCGAAAGTGTCTCTTGTGTTTTTGGTAGGGCCGTTCTCATACAAGAACTTTTTTGAATTTTTAGGGCGAAGCTTCCATTTCCGACATTTGATTAGTTATAACTTAGCTGGCAACGTGGTAGAATTTAATTTCAATTTAAAAAGGTACAATTTTAATATTTATCCGATTTTTTATCCGTGTTTTTTGGGAATATTGTACAAAATATAACAGCGGATATATATTGAAGAGCTGACTACGGAAACGGCAAACTTCTTTATAGGAGCGTCCTTATAGTCCCCTATCGGAGGTTAAATTTTCGATGTCTAGTGCAAAACCAACTGTATTGTTTGGTCAATATGGAGCTCAAGCGATGTTTTGACTAATGTCAAGAAAATGAGACGTCAATGAATTTTTTTACGAAAAAAGTTCAGTTTGGTATGGAATAAACTATATGAATCGATATCCAGAAGAATAAAACCCATCCTGCGTTTTTTATAAGTTAATCTATTTTCTTTTTCAATCGGTATTTTTTCTCCTTTGTATAACAATAGCATTTTTAAAATAAATTTTTTATAAACAGTATTTTATACAAATTATTTCCACATAGAGTCGTGTCTGGATATTGTGAACGCCCGATATAGTGAACACCTCGATAAAGTGTACACCAAAACTTTTTCATGGAGTACTCTAAATAGTGAACAACCGACAGTCTCTAAATAGTAAACAATATTTTGAAAATAACTGCTAGCAGAAAGCAACAAAAAATGACACAAAAGAATCACGTATTAAATCGGGTATTCCCCTTGAATTGTACTTTTGCTGTTGACTGCTACAAATGCAGTTCTTACTTGATGTTAGCGTTAGAGTATATTTTGTTTTTTTGTAAAAGTTTGTGAATGCTAATAAATTGATAGTGCGATCATGTCTTCGAGGAAATTCCTCTCGTTAAGTGAAAAGTCTGAAATTGTGGAAAAAATAGCTTGGACTGAGTTTAACACTTCTGATTTTGTTAACATACTAGCATTGCGAAGTTTACGTGAAAAAGCGGTTCAAAAGTCAATATTTCAACACAAGAAGCAAACATCCATTCGCGAATTCTTTCAATAAACTTACATACATATATACATATATTTTTTTTCCTACATATTTATTCTAATGGAAAAAATATCAACCTTGATATCTACCTGAACAACCTGGATACTGTGAACAGGCCTTGCACAAATTAGTTCACTATAACCATACACGACTGTAGTTTTAAAATCATATAAGTGTGTTACTTACCTCTTTTTGAGACAGATTTTTTCAAATTATTTTCACTTTCATTGTTTCACTTTTAAATTAAGGTCCATAAATTGTTAAAAAAAAATCAGTGAGTGAAAACTTGAAAGCGCACAGCTCAGTGATTGTGAGAAGCTCTCCACTATCCCTTCATGGGCTGTAATGGGAAACCATTCATTCATTCAAATTGTTAATTTTTTACACTAATTTAAATACTTTTTGAATGTATGATCACATAGATGTTGAAAAACGGAACAAAAATTTACTAAACAAAGTACAAACAAGTACCTAAAAAGTACGAAAAAAGGTACAGAGAAGTTCAAACAGAGTATAAGAGAAATAGCAAAGAAGGTAGCAAAAGGTACTACAAATTTTACAAAAAAAGGACCGAAAAAGTACCAAAAAGGGCCAATTATTTTGAGATGTAGTCCCTTAAAAGTAATAATTCCATCTCCAACCGTTTGGTTTTAACGACAGTACTATATTTTTCCCCTTTTTCCCTATTTGTGTCTCTAAAAGGGTAAATCTTGAAAATCAAGTTTCTTCCTATGTCTGCATTATAATAGGAATGTCCATCCCAAATTTCATGATTTGGTCTTCAGCCGTTTGGTATTTACAGTGGTACCATTTTCGTCCCGGTTTGCCATATTTTTCTCCCTAAAAGTAAAATTGTTTAAAAGTCACTTATCTCCCCCCCCCCCGCAGTTTTTATTCATTAAGAGGAGTGTACACATCATGTTTTGTGATTCTGTCTTTAGCCGATTGGATTTTATCGTAGTACCAATTTTGTACCGGTTTTCTCCCTAAAAGTACAAATTTATAAAAGTCACTTTCTCCCCCCCTTTCTATGTGTTACGAAGAATGTACATACCAAGTATCGCGATTCTGTCTTTAGGCGTTTGGATTTGAGTGTAGTACCATTTGTATCCCTTGTTGCCCAATTTTTGTCCCTTAAAATACGAATTTCAAAAAATCCCTTCTTATCTCGAAGAGTTACCGCAAAAGGAGTATTAAGTCTAAATTTCATTATCCCACCTTTAGTCGTTTGGCCAGGCCGCTGATGAATCAGTCAGTCAGTCAGTCAGTAACGCAACAATTTTATATATATAGATGTGTTTTGGCTATAGGTAATCAATTATATATTTGATCAAAAGAGGGCGCTTTACATCAAATATGAAATACAACTTAAATTTGCTATATTTAGTCATTCCAGCAAACATGACACACTTCTCTAAACGTAGATATTCTGTAGCGTAAGGGTATTGTTCCCCAAAGCGAATTTTAGCAATTCATATTCCAAACTCTTAACAAAAGATGGAGCTCTATATGAAATAATATCTCGATTAGATATAGATCATTTAAAAATTCCCCTGACTAGTTGGTATTCAATTCGTATTTACATAAATCATATTTTCTATAAACATTGCGGTTGGTTGATCTATAGCTTAAGGCCATTACTCCCCTTTGAAGTGTATGCACCTTAAATAAATGTAATCACCTAATACAAACACTTTGCAATAGATGGCGTTATGTGTAATCTGGTGTGTGTGCGTGTGTGAGAAGGCGGATAAAAAAAAACACATAAAAACTAACACAATTCCTTAGGGGACACCGCCTGCCACTATTAGCAAATGCCAAAGGAAAACTTATCATACAAAACTAAAAGGTCTTTGTAGAGCAAAATATTTATTTATTTTTTCACTCCCAAGATTATTCCACAGGACATTGCTCTATATAAGTATATGTGTGTATACATGTATTTGTAGTGGAATGAAGACAACCATTTCAAAGACCACCAACCGCCATCACACAAAATGTTTATGAATTTTTAATAAGAAAAACTAACATTTGAACCTTTTGTGGCAACAAAACAAAAACACTTCTTTCAAGGATTGAAGCAAAACGTTTGAAATCAATATTGATGTCTAAGGGTAAAGGGAGTTTTGCATAAATTACAATTCAACAAAAGTGTCAGGCGAAATAACATGAAAATGCTGAAGTCAAACCACAATTTATGTGGCCTAAAATGCAAATGAAAATAATTATTTATGAGTAGTCGGCCCACTAGGGTGGCCTTTACACTTTTAAATTTCGATAACTTCTTTGGGTTGTTTGTAATATTAATGCACAGCTTTCAAGTAATGGATCAAGTATCTTGTACAATTTACAAGATATGGTAACATAAAACATCATTCTTTTTATTGATGCAAGCCAGACGTTACCATAGATACTACACAAATAGATAAAGAAAGAATGCTAGACATCTAAACGTCTGTATCATATGTGTGACACAAGGAGTCAATTCTTTGCAATACAATTTCTCCATTTTACATTGGTACTTGGTACGTGGTACTTACCTTTTCCCAAGTATAACCTTAAGATTCACCCGCCCATACTACTTACCTTTCGCCTTAAGCAAGCCGAACAAAGATAGTACGCTCTCTAGCACACTTAGGCTAAAGAAGCCCATTGTGATACTAGTCTTGAACATATTATCGGCCCACTGCCTGACCTGCAAACGGCAGGTAGAGATTGGCATACTAACACTTTCTTTTGCCGGAAGAACCTGTGCCGTAGTGCCCTGTCTAGCTAACGCATCGGCTACGCAATTGGCTGGAATGTCGCTGTGTCCCGGTACCCAGATGAGCCCGATGTCGAAAATACTCTGCCATCACCTTAAGTGATGAGTGGCATTCTTTCACCATCAGGGACATAGCAAACATGGCTTCCAGGGATTTTATGGCAGCCTGACTGGCTGTGTAGATACATATTTTTTTTCGGAGCGTTTTGACACTACTTTTCAGTAGCTGAGCACCCTGCAGTATGGCGGAAAATTCCGCCTGAAATGCACTACAGTGATCAGGCAGCTTGAAAGATATATTTATATTTAGTTCCGGTGAATGGACCCCAAAGCCTACTTGCTCGTCCAACTTTGATCCATCCGTGAAAAATCTAATACTACTGGTATCCCCTTCCAGTGACTTTTCCCAGGTATTCCTGTTCGGAATAGAAGTCCTTACATTTGTCGCTGGTAGAAGGTAGAGGATACAGTTGTCCATTTTTAATTGAATAGAGTTGATCCGGTGTAGTAATTCAGTGTGCCGGGAATGCCCCGATATCAAAACACCACTCACCAAGGATGTAGCAGCTGCCGATTCGGCCATGATATCAGGAGTACAGATGTTCAGGATAGCACTAAGTGCAGTGCCTGACGTCGTGCCCTTTACCCCTCTAATGCTAATCAGTGCTGATCTTTGAATTTTCATCAAGGAAATCAGAATATATTTCTTTTGGAGGGACCTCCAACAAACTACGATGCCATAGTGAAGTACTGGTCTGACTATTGCCGTATAAATCCACTTGGTTATCTTAGGAGACAGTCCCCAGCGCTTGCCTATCGCTCTTTTACAACAGTAAAAATCAACAGCCGCCTTTTTCACCCTCTCCACCACATTCAGTTTCCAAGACTGTTCTCTGTCGTGAATTATCCCCAGATACTTGACCTTTTCCGTCAACTGTAATTGCACCACATTAACTGACGGGAGTTCAAATGCGGGTATTTTATATTTCCGAGAGAACAAGATAATCTCGGTTTTAAGTGGGTTAAGTGATAGTCCGTTGTTAGCGGTCCAGTTCGAAGTCAGACTAAGTAGGCTGCTAAGTAAATTGAGGTTTCTACCCGTACAGATGATAGCAATATCATCGGCATAGGCAAAGGCCTGGCATTCGGCTCTGTCCAATTCAAGAAGCAGTTCATTGATAGAAGTTAACCATAATAGTGGAGTGTCACCCTGTTAACGTTCCTAGCAATTGTAACACCACCTCATTCTGCTTTGACGGATCTATCCACCAAAAGCTTCCCAATTAGGCGTGTCACTAAGCTGGCGACTCCTAGATTCTGTAACGACCGAAGAATCGCCGAAGGTTGAATGTTATTGAAGGCTCCCTCGATGTCCAGGAAGGTCCATAGAGCGGAGACCTTATTCTCAAGAGAGTTCTCTATTATGCTGACTATAGAGTGGAGAGCCATCTCAGTTGACCTGCCCTTGATATAGGCATGCTGAGAACTCGATAGTAGATTCTGTGGAAGAATACTTCGAATGAGAACCTTTCAAATGTCTTAAGAACAAAGCATGATAGACTGATTGGTCTAAAGTCCTTTGGTTTGACATGAGAGCATTTGCCCGCTTTCGGGACGAAAACCACTTTGGATTGCTTCCAAATTCTAAGAATGACTCCCAGCATAAGGCAGACCCTGAAGATTGCCTCCAATCAACCACAAGATAGGTATAGTGCCTCCTGTAGTTGCGCGGGAATTATCCCGTCAGGTCCGGCTGATTTATAGGGCTTCATTAGAAGTCAACAAAATCCGCCCAGAACTACGCATATTTCCTATATAACATGAAACTAGTGGCGATTTTGTTTATGAAAAAAAACTCAATATTTCTTCTACCATTTCTTCTATCCTAAAGTACCATAAAAGTAAATTTTTTTGTTTATTTGTAAAAAAAAGTGAAATCTACATAAATATTTTGTGTTCTTGTCGAAGAACACGCCTTTGTTTTTATTCCCGCTAAACTAAATTTTCGACGAATTCGTATGAGAAGCCCCTTAAAATCGCTTAACTTCCCATACAAAGTGATCGAACAATTTTATGAACAATTTTAAAAAATGTTTAGCAGGGAATAAAAAAACAGCTCAAATATTACACCAACAAGTGCTACAATTTTGCATTTTCTATCTTCTCACCGAGTCACGGGGTAGAATGTTTCCCGATAAAATGGCTGATTTTTTGTCATTTGGTATGTGTTCTTTGTCCTCGCTAAGCTAATTTTTCTGCCTTTTGTGTGGGGCGCTATGATAATGTAAGCGGATTCACTTAAAATCGCTTAATTTCTCAAACGAATTGGTGGAAATAGTAGTTTAGCGAGAATAATAGAAAAGTACAAATTGATTCCGACCTTGTCGACCTGTTTGTATGAAGAGTCGCTTAAAATCGCACCGCTTCGGCCTCCATATAAACTGGTCGAAAATTTTAGTTTAGCGACGTAAATTTATCATGCTCAAAAACCAAAAGCAAGAATGAAGCCATGAGAAACTGCAACACTTCTATGCTCTTTTCTCACCAAAATGAAAAAAGTGAAATCTACATAAATATTTTGTGTTCTTTTCGAAGAATATTACGCCCAACAGATGCTAAAATTTTGCATTTTCTATCCTCTCACCCAGTCACGGGGAAGAATGTTTCCCGATAAAATGGCCGACTTTCTGTCATTCGTATGTGTTCTTTGTCCTCGCTAAGCTAATTTTTCTACCTTTTGTGTGGGGTGCTATTCTAATTTAAGCGGATTCAGTTAAAATCGCTTAAAATCTCTTAACCGAACGCTTCGGCCTTCTTATAAACTGGTCGAAAATGTTAGTTAGCGAGGTGAATTTATCATGCTCAAAAACCAAAAGCAAGAATACAGCCATGACAAACTGCAACATTTCTATGTTCTTTTCTCAACACAATAACTTTACATCTTTGAAGGGGTGATGACAACATATTGTAAATATTGCTACATTAGTTTTTAGAAAGGAAATCACCATAATGTGGCATTTACACCCACCAAGATTAACGTGTTTCGAAGGTTAACTCCGTTAACCCACGCTAACCCAGAAGATTACTCGTACAATTTTAATCTGTAGACACTGAAGGTTAATTTTTAACCTCATTTTAAATTGGTGTATAGTTTTATGCAACACTGTTATTTACTAAAAAATGCAACCATAATAAAAACACACTCAAAAAATCAACTGTTTGACAGAACCACCAAAACTTTTTTGAAGCTCACGCCGCCATCGATGTAACTGGCTCTTATTGGTTTTAACCTTGAGCCGATTTTATCGACTAGCTCGACTGATCCAATTTTAAAAGTTCAGTTATTTTGAACACATCCCAAATTTGTACAAAACTGGCACAACCAATAGCCGCCAATTTAATTTTTCCGTTATGCCGCCGTCTTCGATAATTTTGTCTTTGTCAACTGAAATGTCAATGTAGTCTCAAATTGGCTGGTGTAAACAGCAGAGATTAGAGAACAAGGCTCTCGCTAACCTGGCCGCGATAAACGGCAGTGTAAATGCATTATAAGTTAGGTTAGGTTATTTTGTACGAAATCAATTGTTTGATAATAGTGTGCAAGCAAAATTTTGACATTTCGATAATTTTGACAAACAATAGTAAAACCACATGCCCTAGAAATAAAATATTACATGAGGTGTCAGGGGACATCCGGTTGGAACGAAGTTCCTTTCTCTATATATTATGTAGTAGTTAGTTCCAACACGCCTAAGACGCCCGTTGATAAATACGATAATTTAGATGGGTATTTAAGAAAATATACTTTTTGTGAAATGATTTTTTAAGAAATTTTTTTTTCTAGAATATATATTATTTTTATCTACTTTTTGTAAGAATATGTATTATATTTTCCCGAAAAGGTTATTTTTCAAAGAGAGGTACTTTTATTAGAAGCTAATAATTTTTTTTACGAAAAGGAACTATTTTGAGAAGAAGTACTCTCTTAACGAAAGAGCCATAAGAAGAAATTCAAATAAGAAGTACTTTTTTTAAGAAAAGGTACTTTTTAAAGAAGTGGTACTCTTTTTAAGAATAGTTTATTTTTTAAAGAAAATGTACCTATTTTCAGAAAGGCTACTTATCTCCAGAAAAGAATAGACAAGAATATATTTATATTATTTTATATTTACGGAAATGTACTTTAAAGGAAATAAATTTTTGTGAGAACATTTTTATCTTTTTTGAAGAAAAGTTTTTTTTTAAAGAAATGGAAATTTTTTTAGATTTGATTCTTTTTTCATGAATAGGTAAATTTTTAAGAGCAGGTACTTATCTCAGGAAAAGGTATTTTGTTTCACAAAAAATATACTCTTTAAAGAAAAGGTAGTTAATTAAAAAAATGGCAATTTGTTGTAAGAAAATGTACTTACTTAAAAAAAATTGTTTTTTTTTAAGAAAATATACTTTTGTAAGAAAATATCATTTTTTTAGCAAAGGTACTTCTTTAAGATAAGGTACTTTTTAAAGAAAATTTACTTTTTTAAGAAAATGTATAGGTATTTTTTTTTGAGAAAATTTAAATTTTGTAAGAAAAGATTCTTATTTAGAAAATTTTCTTTTTTTAAACTTCTTTCACTTTGACTTTTCTAAATTTACTTTTTATTGTTCAAATCTGCAATATGTACCAACTATTTTTTACAGGCTCCACCTAGAAAACTTCCCAGTAAACAAGATATTTCCAACATATGTTAGTCTAGACACAAACCAAGCAAAAGTACCTAAAATAGTTGATAATAGTGAGATGTTGCATAAAAAAAATAGTGTGCCATAACATCCCATGAAGGGATTGAGAAGAGTTTCTCACAATCAGTGTGATGTGTACTTTCTAGTTTTACAGTTTTACACCGTTTCCGAACGGTATTTTGAGAAGCTTTTTCATGGCTATCATGGCCACATCGATTGTGATGTTGCACAATAATGTTAAAACAAAACTTGTTTAATTTTTTTTCATTTCGGCCCCATTCCGCACCGTGCTAATTCATCGCAATGAGAAAATATTCATGAAATATTTGCTAGGTAAATCGAAGACTGGTGGTAACTATATTTAACAGAAAAGCCGTTTAGAGATAAATAATAAAATTTCTTACAAAAATTTCGCTAGACCTGAATCGGGGCTATACCCAGTAAATGACAGCAAAATGATTTGAATACTGCCATGTTATAAATATATAACAAAATGCGTAAAACTGTAAACACCGGTGATGGGATTACAAGATTTTTAAATTGTACCGACTGTACCGATTTACATAAACTCATAATTATTGTCTTTGGGTTGAACTAAAGGGTTTTTCAACAGAGACGCTACAAAAGTAAATCGATAGGGACACCAAACGACACCATATTTTTTCCCGCCATTTCAACATGGAAAGATATACGAGCCAACAACGAGCCGAAAATATTAAAATTTACTACCGAAATTTGGCCTCAACTTTAAGAGCGCTACGTCCAATTTATGGTCGTCATAATCGTCCTACCAGATCAACAATTGAGCGTCTAGTGGAAAAATTTGAATCCACAGGCACAGTACAAAATGTTCCCGTGCCAGTGAGACAAAGAAGTGCCCGTAGTGTCGCGAATATTGCCGCCGCTGAGGCTTCAGTTCAAGGAAGCCCAACTGTGTCTCTCACACGTCGTTCTCAAGCGTTGGGCATCTCTGTGACGTCGTTGTGGCGAATTTTGCGAAAAGATCTTGGCCTACATCCTTACAAGATCAAATTGACGCAAGAACTGCAGCCGCTTGACCACCATAAGCGTCGTATGTTCGTGAATTGGGCTGAGCAACAACTTGAAAATGATTCGGATTTTCATCCGAAAATCATCTTCAGCGATAAGGCCCATTTCTGGCTGAATGGCTTCGTCAATAAGCAAAATATGCGTTATTGGCCAGACAGCAATCCACACGTAATCCATGAGTCATCACTGCATCCCGAAAAAATTACAGTTTGGTGGGGTTTATGGGCCGGCGGCGTCATTGGGCCGTACTTCTTCCGTGACGATCAAGACCGGCACATTACTGTGAATGCGAATCGCTACCGTTCAATGATAACCGAATATTTTTGGCCCCGATTGGATAATATGGACTTGGAGGACATGTGGTTCCAACAGGACGGCGCCACAAGCCACACAGCGAATGCCACAATCAATTTATTGGAAACCAAGTTTGCTGAACGTGTTATCTCACGAAATGGCCCAGTCGATTGGCCGTCTCGGTCGTGCGATTTGGCGCCGTTAGATTATTTCCTGTGGGGCTACGTCAAGTCTATGGTACATGCCAACAAGCCAGCGACGATTGATGAACTACGTACGAATATCGAACGTGAAATTGCAGCAGTATCGGCCGATTTATGCTTGAAACCCGTCGAATATTGGGTTCAGCGCCTGGACTTCTGCAAGGGTGCCCGTGGTGGCCATGCAAAAGAAATCGAGTTCCATACATAATGGCATCGAACGTACTTTCACAGGAATAAAGAATTTCATTGGTATCTAAAACCGGCTTTGTTTTATTTAAAAAAAACTTTTGTAGCGCTCTTATTGAAAAACCCGTTACTAATAACAAAATATTTATTTCAAGTCGGGAATTATGTACTTCACCAACATTCGCACGATTTTCTATTCTTCCTGGATTCGCCGAAGGCAAAAAAGCGCAAAAGCAGAAAATAAAATATTTTGATACTTCGCTGTTTTTCGATATAGCCTGAATTAAATTGTTAAACATATTGTATCTCCTTATTTTGGCAGAAATCATTGAATGAATAGAAAGGAGTTAGTTAACATTGTCCAAGTTATCATGTTTATTAAAATATTTTGTAAATAGCGCATGGGCTTATATAAATTTCCGATGTTTCGGGAATTATAGACCGGCAGGAAAGTTCTTTTTATTTTCGAACCCAGAGTGACGAGTTCTATCATTGATGAAAAATATCTTTGAAAATATTATAGTTATGTGGCAATGGTATGGCTATGCTTCATTCCAGTTTAGACAACACTCTTAACTAAAAACCTCATTCAAGAAATTGTATAATATTCCGAATATAAAAACGCCTTACTACTAAATATATTGAAATATTTACTCTTATGACACTTGCTGCGACACTGAGTTGACACAATACAGGCACTGAGCGAAAACAAAATGGCTGTTGTTTTTGGCTTGATGTATTTGTTGTCGTACTGCATCTACCATTATATTGCTACCATGAATAGTATAGAGAACTTATTGCACTCTTTTGCCGCTCTCATGTAGAGAGTCTGAGTAAAAGAGCGTAAACGAGTCTTATTCTCTTTGTAGAATATTTCAATATAAATGCGCCATCTCGACAATGTTTATGTTAGAAAGCATAAATGTTTCAAAAGGCATCAATGTTTCTATTCTATACTATACTATTCAATACTTTTTGGCGACGACGACCTGCTTGTTTGATTGCTGCAGCTACATCAATCATACTTTTTTTCAGACAGAGACTATTGATGTACAACAACCACGTATGTGATGCTAACGCTGTGTATTGTTTGCTTATGTTCACTTTGATAGATTGCCCTACCATTGGCTATAGATGTTAACACATCAAAAAAATGCGATACGATTTGTAGCCAGTGCCAACAAATACACGGTAGTTTCAATCTGTAATAACAATCTATTGTTTAAATAAAATCATTAGAATGAACTGATGTGTAAGCCATTATGGAAATTTTTGTTTTTGAGTCTCTCCTTCTTGATAACATTTTCAATCACAGGAAACGATCACAAAATTTATCTAAGATTACTTTTTGTTGTCATTTCGTGAAATTGAACATGTGGCAACATTGTCATTGCTCAAGTTGGAATTTAGGTGGGAAATTGATATGACGCGTAGATGACCCGTACAAATTAAGCAATAGTTGACTTTAGCGGGGTAATAAACACACCTATTGTCGTAGATTTAATAAGTGCTGATATGGATTCGGACGTACCAGGGGAAGAAAAAGTTGAGACTTCCACAGTATCTACTGTTGTGTAAGCACATGAAATTTTGAAAAGCAATCTTGTGGTGATTTGTAAGACAACTATATTTCTGTGGCAACAGAATTGGGCGATTTTTCTCAAGTCTGATTTTCATCGGAGCAATTGGGTAAAAATTGCACATATCCTGATGAAGATCTTGCACAAGATCCGAAATAGCTATAAAGACAGCCTTGGTATCTTTGGAACATTTTTATGCGCGACTTTGTTTGAAAGTAATAAGTGGCCGTCGGTGGTGCAATGGTAGTGTGCGCGGCTCATGTGCATGAGGTCGTGGGTTCGATCCCTACTCTGACCACCTAAAATTTCTTTCGACGACGGTCACCCCGCTTAGTGCCGAGTATTTAGCCATGAAAAAGCTTCTCAAAAATACCGTCCGGAACCGGTGTAAAACTGTAGGTCCCAATCAGTGAGTATAAAACTGGAACGCGCACAGCTCACTGGTTGTGAGACGCTCTCCCTAATCCCTTCATGGGATGTAACGGGAAACCATTTATTTATTTATTTAATATAAAGCTAATAAGCTTTATATTATTTAAAAAGGTCTTGAGCTTGAATGAATTTGTAAGTTTTAGAAAACAATGAATTGTTTTAAAATTTATACTTTAAGTAAACTATTTATCAATGAGGAGAATCGGCTGAAGTTAAGGACCAGGGGCAGGTAAAAAAAAAATGTTTTTAAAAAATACCAAATTAAGGAGAAATTAAAGAATGTGAGAAAATGGAACACTGGCCCTCGCAAGGACCTTTGGTGGACCTAACCGGAACACCCAGGAACATTTGGGTATGGATTAGTGTGGGTGCTTCAATGAAAGGTATTCATGTCACGAATTCCGCAGTGGCATTCTTTTCTTCGTGGGATGTCCGTAAGTCCATATAAGTCGACTTTTATACGTACATTGACCATGAGATTGGTTATGGTAACCATCCAGAAAAACAAAACTGTTTTTTTAAATGGCGCGATTTTTCTGATTTTGCCGCATATCCGATGGCTGTCAGTCGCCAACAAATTGCGCCAAATTCCATTTAAAGTACAGAGGGAATTTGAATCCCCTGCCTGAATATAGATTCATTGATTTTCAAAAAGGTCTAGCACACTATAGGAGCAACATAGGTCCCTGTGAGGGCTAGTTTTTTATCACATTTATTACTTTTTTTAAAATTTTGTTTTTAAAAATTATTTAAAAATTATTGGTCCTGAATTTTTGCCGGGGAATCTAAGGGCATCTCCGAAAATTAAACGAAACAACCATATACCTTAAAATCCACTTGCCTGCAAAAGCTTGTTCGAAAAAATTTATTATTTGTCCAGATCTTTTAAACCGAATACGTTTATTCAAAGATTTTGGCTTCCTGGTTTGATTTTACATGGAGTTAGCACTTTTTGAATTGGCTCAATTTGTTGTTTGCTATTTTTCTTTACCTACTCCAAAGTACAGCGATAGAAATGAAGAGTGATCAGTGTGAGGCTTGAACCCACATAATTGTGTGCAAAAGTCGCACACCGGCGATCACTAAGAAAAACAAAATAAATTGACGTACACTCTCGATCAGGTGGTTATAAAAATAAATGGTGTCCAATCAGAAGGAAATGGGGACAGCTTCTCACAACCAGTGAGCTGTACGCTTTCTAGTTTTCTTTACTCGCTGATTGGGACCTACAGTTTTTACACCGATTCCGATCGGTATTGTGAGAAGCTTTTTCATGGCTAAATAGTCGATAGTGTCGCCGTGAGGTGACCGCCGCCGAAAGAAATTTTAAGCTGGTCGAGCAGGGATCGACCTCAGGATCTCATGTACAAGACGCACACACTAACCATTACACCTTCGACGGCCACGATCAGATGGTTAGAACCGCTTGAATTTCTGGATTTAGTAGGCCATATCTTTTAAAATTTGTTGACAACAGCTAAACTCTTATTAACACCGGAAAGTACCTTTTCTTTAGATTACAAAAATAATAACAACAACATTAAGGTTTACCGCAACAGTATTAGAAAGGTCCTTTTCCAAAAAAAGACAAAAAAATTATATCAATTTGTCCGATCCATTTACCTGTCGACAACAACTTTAAGAAGTTATGGCCCACCAAAACCAGAAATGTAAGTGGTTCTAATCATCTGATCGAGAGTGTGTATTTCGTTTTCGAAAAGGTTTATTATCGTTATGGTTTGACTGTATAAAGAGTTCTCAATATTCTAATAAATTAAATAAAAATATAAGTCACACCCTAAAACTATTAGCCGTCCCCCTTTCGAACTGACAAAAGCAAATGAAAATCATATTGAAAGATGACAAGTACAGCATGAAGGGAAACCCGGATAAATACAGCAGCAATGACAAAGAAGACAGCCAACATGAAACCAAGGAAATGAAATAATATTTGGAAAGACCTAAGGTTCTTTCCACCCAGTCATTCTCAATTTAATATTGTACTCGCAAACACACAGCAAATAGGTGTTGATTGTTGGTCGGGGGGGGGGGGGTGCCTGGAGGGTCCAGTGGTCACAGAAGAGATGTTACTCGAAATTGGGAACATCACAACAATGATGTCAAAATGAAAAATAAAATATAGAAATCTTAACGAAATGTAAGGTATCCAGGCGTGAATAAGCCTATACTTAAAGCTTTTATTTCCAGTTTTCTATTATTCACAAATATAATGAGCTTGGGAATACATTTTTATTACAACTATTATTTTCTTTTGGATTTTCTTCGTCTTTATCTTAGAAATTTCTGGACAAATGGAAAAAACGTAATGCCTTAAAAATGGTAACAAATATGATAACCTCTACCTTAATATTTCACAAAGTTTTAAAATTTAAATATAAAAGCTACATGGAAGAACAAAGCGTTCACCCAAAACGAGGCACAAATTAGGCGTGTTTTTGTTGCACCTCTTGGTTAGATTATTATTTATTTTGAATGGAGGGCTAAGCGATATTAAGCGGCAGTTGAAGTTACCGCTTCCATTTCAGTTCTAAGCAGGCATAAAGTTACCAGTCTCAAAAAAAAATAACAGGAATCAGAGTTGGATATAGTTATTGTGGGTTCAAACATAAGAAGCAGAATTTCAACATTTCCAAGTATAATTACGAACCATGCGTTAGAGCAAGACGACTATATATGTCTTCGGTTTGAACTGGAACAAAGTTGCCAGTATGAGAAAATCAGAATAACAGTGTTGGTTATAACGAGTTTTTAAATATGAGCGCTACAAAAGTTTTTTTAAATAAAACAAAACCGGTTTTAGATACCAATGAAATTCTTTATTCCTGTGAAAGTACGTTCGATGCCATTATGTATGGAACTCGATTTCTTTTGCATGGCCACCACGGGCACGCTTGCAGAAGTCCAGGCGCTGAACCCAATATTCGACGGGTTTCAAGCATAAATCGGCCGATACTGCTGCAATTTCACGTTCGATATTCGTACGCAGTTCGTCGCTGGCTTGTTAGCATATACCGTAGAATTGACGTAGCCCCACAGGAAATAATCTAACGGCGTCAAATCGCACGACCGAGGCAGCCAATCGACTCGGCCATTTCGTGAGATAACACGTTCACCAAACTTGGTTTCCAATGAATTGATTGTGGCATTCGCAGTGTGGCTTGTGGCGCCGTCCTGTTGGAACCACATGCCCTCTAAGTCCATATTATCCAATTGGGGCCAAAAATATTCGGTTATCATTGAACGGTAGCGATTCGCATTCACAGTAATGTGCCGGTCTTCATCATCACGGAAGACGTACAGCCCAATGACGCCGCCGGCCCATAAACTGCACCAAACCGTAATTTTTTCGGGATGCAATGATGAGTCATGGATTACGTGTGGATTGCTGTCTGAGCAATAACGCATATTTTGCTCATTGACAAAGCCATTCAGCCAGAAATGAGCCTCATCGCTGAAGATGATTTTCCGATGAAAATCCGAATCATTTTCAAGTTGTTGCTCAGCCCAATTCACGAACATACGACGCTTATGGTGGTCAAGCGGCTTCAGTTCTTGCGTCAATTTGATCTTGTAAGGATGTAGGCCAATATCTTTTCGCAAAATTCGCCACAACGA
Source organism: Phaonia tiefii (assembly GCA_963931995.1). Classification (NCBI taxonomy): domain Eukaryota; kingdom Metazoa; phylum Arthropoda; class Insecta; order Diptera; family Muscidae; genus Phaonia; species Phaonia tiefii. The sequence continues at coordinate 306,218,582 of OZ008367.1, forward strand.
CGTCACAGAGATGTCCAACGCTTGAAAACGACGTGTGAGAGACACATTTGGGCTTTCTTGAACCGAAGTCTCAGCGGCAGCAATATTCTCGACACTATGGGCACTTCTTTGTCTCACTGGCACGGGAACATTTTGTACTGTGCCCGTGGATTCAAATTTTTCCACTAGACGCTCAATTGTTTATCTGGTAGGACAATTATGACGACCATAAATTGGACGTGGGGCTCTTAAAGTTGAGGCCACTTACTCCAAATTTCTGTAGTAAATTTTAATAATTTCGACTCGTTGTTGGCTCGTATATCTTTCCATGATGAATGGCAAACCTTACTGAAGAGAAATGTCAAAAGAGCGGGAAAAAATATGGCGTCGTTTGCTGTCCCTATCGATTTAGTTTTGTAGCGTCTCTGTTGAAAAACCCTTTACATATTTTTCTTGCCAAACCATAGTTTACCACGCCGTGGAGGGTATCATAAAGTTACAGCCTGATAACTTGTAACTTAGCGAAAAAAAATGCATTTGAAATATAAAATTGGATCATTTTGACCCAAGGAGTGCAGAAGGGTTAAGAGAAACAAAATTCAAAAATTTATGTTAGTAATTTTCAATGCTACCATATTTTATATTGAGTTGCACATATAGCGCCGTGGCAACACTGAATTCAAATTCTAACTTTCAACGTCCATAAAATGATTAATCAGCTAAACAAATTGTAACAAATTAAGGATTCCAAGAAATATAATCGTATCGTATTTAATTTCTAATACACGAAAAACTTCAAAATGTATGTATTTATAGCTGTATGTAAAACAGTTGTGTTATGTAAAATATCCTTACAGCATCCTCTCGTTTAGTCACAATTAAAAGCATTAAACAACCATAAAGCAACAATTAATAAAAAGATAATCATCAACAAAATGTAAAGAAACCTTAAAGAAATCAAATAAAAATCGACAAAATGTCCTGTGAATAATGCCAATCAGTTAACGTGAACATACAACGTGGTTAACACGTTCACACACACACACACACGCATCCACACAGCAGCTTTCATGCAACAAATTAAACCTCTACAAACTGTGAACATGAAATCCTGTGTACTCGTTTGCATGTGTCCGCGAATGAGTGAGTGAGTGAATGAGTGTCGGAATACCAAACAAACACAGACCATCGTATATCATTGTCAGCATGAGTCCTGGGCTAAAGTAGTAGTAGTGGTATCTGTTAAATACACACGACATATAAAGCAATAATTGAACTCAGGCAAACGAACAGCCTAACAATATCTTTGCCACCCATTAACCCCCGGTGGGGCAATAAACGCGCGCGTTTCACGTTGCATCGCGGGCCAGTGTTAATCGTGTATTCGCTATATAAAGGACTATTTGTTAAATGCGGTTGTGTTTAAATAAAATAAAACGGACAATATGTTTGTAAATGCGTCTATGTGTGCGTGACTGAGTAAATAAATCCTTCAATGTGTTGTACATACAGAGTGGCAAAGGCTACAGCAGCCCATAGTATACAACACAGTTCTTATACAACCCGGTTGATAAGACTGAAACGTTAAACATGTGACAATGACAACAAAGAGTTGCAACAGTACTAAAGGGACAACAGCAACAGCAAGAGTAAGAACAGCATCTGCAACTACGTCGTCGTCATCCTCAACAGCGCCAAAAGAAGCGCATCTCCTCCACCAACAACACAAGTTTACCAACAACTCCTTGCAAGCCACCTCAACAACAATAAGTCCTGCTGCTGCTGCTGCTGCTGCTGCAGCGGCATCGTTGTCTTTCAACGCAGTAGGGAATTCAAAAATGAATGGTTTTCGCATCAGTGGTTTTCCAGCTGCAACAAATGGTGGCATAGTATCCTCACCCATACCCTCAACTTCTCCGGCCACAGTCCTGGGGACAAATACCAATAAATTCAACTCAATTGTAGGATCAAACAAGAACACCGATACGTTACCATATGTGAAACCCTATAATCTAATGACAACGCCAGCATCATCCTCATCCATGGGCGCCACCACAGCCACAGCAAATGGCGGTTGTCCACCACTAAATTATGCCAGCAGTACAGGCAATGGTGGTGTTCTCATGATGGACGATGACTTTGCCTTGAACATCAAGGAATCCAAGGGAATCACTATAACCAGCAACTCGGCTATAAGTATGTTGCAACCCTCACCGCCTCCCCTAACCACCGAAGTAACTACAAGTGTAATAACAACAGCGCCCATAGCCTTAAAGGGTAATAATCCCTTTTTAAACAGTCCCTCGCCAACGGATAATTCCAAAACGCCCTCTCTCCCAACAACGGCGGGGGCATTTAATTTTCATAATGAGGTGCCGGAATATGCGGAACCGCAACGTTATACACGTTTGCCAAAGCAGGCGACACAAGCGCCGGCCTATGCCAGCAAGGATATTGTAGGCAATTATGCCTGTGCGCCCTCCTCATCCACCTCCATGGTAACTTCTGTCAATACAAACTCGAACACAATACAAACATCTTCGGGATTCGTGGACTATGTGTCGCAACAACAGCTAAGACAGCAACAGCTGACGTTGCAGCAACAGCAGCGTTTATTGCAACTCACACGCCAGCAACAGCAGCTAAGGCAGGCGGTAAGTATGGTAGCCTCCACATCTTCGCCTTCCTCAGCAACTTCACCCTGTATAAATGCCAACACTACAACGAATAGAAGTGAAACAACGATAGTCACGCCCACATCTCACCCAAACCCAGCCACATCCTCTTCCATACCCAGCGATAAAGAAGCAATTTACGCAGCTTTGTATCAACAATATCGCCAAAGTCCTTTAAACGCATTAGCAAACAATCAAACAAAATCGGGAAATGGCACCAATTCACCTGGTAACTATTGTCCTCCCTTGCCCTTACATCGTAATGTTGCCACTCCGAAAGCTATACAATCTCCCACGATGCCCATAAATGGTGGCCAACCGTTGGTGCCACGCAGATCGCACAGTACACCACGGCCAGCAACAAGCCTAACCTCGCAGGGTACTGCCAATGTTAGCACAAATATAGTGCCAGGTGCTCCGAATGCTATCAGTGGCCAAAGACCCCGAAGTTTGGATCGTTTTAACAATGGTCCTACACAAGCTAAACCGGCGGCTAATATGTCACCCTATCAGCCGCCTCCTATACCGCTGAGAAGGTTTGCCCCCGGCACAAATCAAAAACGTACCGTTTCCAGTCCACAGCCTGTGGAACAACCTAAATTCCAAGGCAAGAAAAGTACCAGTATAGACAATATACGCAACACATTGGCCAGCACGGATCCTTTGGTTTCCAACACCGGTACTATGCGTCACTCGGTGACATTTCATGGACGCCAGCAGGGTCAGATAAATGTTGAAAATGGCTTTAGTGTCGAGGACTTGAAGTCCGCAACGAATCCAAATCAATCAAGCAACAGCAACTGCAATAGCTGGCAGAAGACTGACAGGCCCATGTCTTATGCATTTGGTGGAACAGCCCCCGATCAGGCCTATCTGGAAAACCAGTTACGAGCTTACTCCGATCAACTGAGAACCATCACCGAAAGTGTTCGTAAATATTCCGAACAAGCTAAACTGTTGTCGGAACTTAAGCGCCAGCAACATTTGGCCAAACAACAACAATTGGGTAGCACGCTAAGCGTCAATGTGCCCCAACAAAGTTTGGACCCACCCACAAGCAATCAAATGCCAGCGTCAAAATCTACGGGTAACTTCACCTCCAGCATGATATCACAAGAAATGGTAAGCAAATCATTGGCTTCGCTCAATGCCAACGAGGCCCAGACACCCTCAACACAGTTGAAACTATTCCTAGACAATATACGCAGCTCCATGAGGACAGAATACCAGCATAATATACCCGAAGAGGTCTTGAAACCCATTAAGGAAACTAAAACCCAAACTCCTATACCCAACTTACATAATCCTGTTCTAAAGAGAAATTCGCTGGTGGAGGAAATCAAGCAGAATTCACCAGCTAAGACGGCGGCAAAACCAATGTCAGCCAAGGAACAAGATGCTCCCACACCCTCCGATAAATTAAGACTATTCCTAGATGCCATAAGGGCCAATAAGATACCAGAAAATGAAGACAAACCGAAAATGGTTAATTCTCAAACTCTGGACTCTTTTATCACGAAACCTTTACAAATGCCCGATGTTACTTCAGGGACACCCGGCAATAATGGGCCTCCCTCACGGAGAAGACCAAAGTCAACCATTACTAGCAATAATATTCCTGCATCCGCTAGTGCTGCCAACAATGCGGTAACAACAACCACAAAATTGGAACATTCTTTAACCACATCCGAAAGCTTTCATCAAATTTCCGATAATTTACGACTTATGAGTGAAGACCTTAAGGCCCTAAGTCCCAGTAAGGTGGTCAACTCACACAGTTCCAATAGTCTGAAAATATTAGCCGCTACATCGTGTGAGCTAAGAGTTAACTCTACATCCCCCATGGCCACGTCGCCCACCATAAGACCCCAATTTCCTTCCTCCAACAGTAACAGTTCCATCTCCAGCATTGCCAACTCCAATACTACCAATACAAATACCTCCTCGGCCACTTCGACACCATCGACAGCCCCTCTGATGACTGACTTCAATGAGATCCTTGATAGTTTCCAACAAATGGCCGATAAATATAAATCAAAAGGTTCCTATGAATATTTACGCAAATGCTCCGATGCACTGCGCCAGCACTCGCAGCAACTTAAGCAACAGCAACAGATGATGCAGCAACATCATGCCAACAATGGTTACCACCCATCCTCAATGGCGGAGGACAGTACCTCCACGCCGGGCAGCATACGAGAGGCAGTACAGAATTTACTCATGCAACCGCGTAATGGTTTTCAAATACTCGATGATAGAATGCGTTTATTTATCGATATCATCGATAGTCAGGATAAATTAAGTCAGGTAAGTCCCGGCTACAATGTTGAATACTACAATTTTGTAACAAATTACCTTAATTGTTTTGGGATTTTGAAGGAAAAGCAGCGGGCGGAGAGGATAGTAAGTAAATGAGTGCGGGATGTGTAGACTTCGTTCGTGGCCACTTGTGGTGTTTACAAATTAGGATGATTATTGGTCTTTGTTTAAGAGTGCGATGAATTCCAAGTGGTTTCTAGTTTGGGGTGGTCATTTTGTAAGGGTGCCTTCTGTGAACTGTTGCAAATCCATTATGGTAATTGTCCCATTACGTGAAATGATTACAATAATCCATAATGAGTTGGGTGGGAAAAGTATGTTTGGCGAGATAGCGTTGTTGGTCGTGGGATAATGTTGTTGGTATTCTGATATTTGTGAGAAATGAGGAGACTCACGACCGTACGCGAATCTTAGGTCAAATTCCAATACCTTCTGCGGAGACCTTTTGTATCACTGGATAGGTGTGTGAATGAGGCCTCATCCATCATTGTCTAGCAGATTTATTTGGATGAGGATAGTATGCAAAAATCTAATGTCATTTCAATTTAATATTTTTGATTGTAAAAGACTGACAGAGCTTTGTACATTATGCTCCAAAGATCTGACTTTAAATGTACTTGCAGATATTTCAATTTAGATATATCTTCAAAAATACATGATCTAACGGACACTACTCCCGTTTCTATTATACACAATAAATACACCAGGGTATTGTATTCATTAGTATTCAATTCGTTCTCTTCTCATTTGAATGGTTGGCATTTCTTGATCATAACAAATCTCGCCTGCATTCGATTCATTTGAGTGAAAGTCGCGAAATCATTCATTCGTTCTTGGCTTAAATCAGTAATGCAGCTCTCTAAACGAAAGCAAATCTGCATAATATTTCGTGTGCGTTAAAACAGGCTTTCAGGCGTAGGTTTGGAAGATTTAGAGACGTACAAAACTTGACTGTTTAAGGTATTGAAACCCCGAAAACTGCGAATTAGCATGATTCCTGAAAATTGCTTGAATTGGATTCAGAAAATCGAATGCTAAGTGACTTGGTACACTAATAATATGGCAGTAGCAGTGGGAGTTGTTGTAATGATGGGAACAACAATTTGAATTGCGATTTGGTGACCTGATCAAACATCCACCCATATCACTCAAATGCATTTCAAACATGGTTTACTTCCAGTCGATAACACAGTGCAACACGAAAAAATATAACCATATACAGACACCACTACGTGATAAAAGACCAAAAAAAAGACTCGTGTCCCTCAGTTTTGCCCAACGTCATGCACTTTTTTTATGGGCCCCCAAAGATTTGGGGCCTCGGTGTCATTTTTACAAAAATTGATTGTGATCATTTTGTCAGGCTCATATCTTGCAAACCGTTCGGAATTTTTATTTAGTCTCTGATGGAAAGTTGTAGCTCTTATCATAACGAACAAAAATTGGGAACATGTAAAATCAAAACAACTTCATCTACAAGGTCAAAATCGCAAAAAAAAATTTAAAAAATTCGATATATTTTACCATTTTCCCTTGTTCAGGTCCATAGGTAGCAAACCGTTCAAAATTCACGGAAACAATCAACTTCAAAATGTACCTAAGATCAAAATAAACAACTTTCTAGAATATATGAAGTTCCTAGGAACGATTGTAAACACCGTTTTGGTAGCGCTTAGGTAGCGTTTAGGTAGCCGCAAAAGTGAAAAATTTCCCGAAAATTTTTTAATTTCATTCGTTTTTTCTTTACTTCAACATTGAGATGCTATCTATTATAAAATTGAGATTGAGATACTATGCTATCTATTACGATTTTGACCTTGAAGATGAAGTTTTTTTTATTTTATATGTTCACAATTTGTGTTCTTTATGACAAGAGCTACCACTTTTCCTCAGAGAGTAAATCAAAATTCCGAACGGTTTGCAAGATATGAAAAAATTGACACCGAGGCCCCAAGTCTTTGGGGCCCATAAAAAAAGTTGCATGGTTGGTATGTGACACAATTAGAGTGTCCAACCGGTTTTCGGTTTGTTTGAAAAATCAACTTTTCAAGAAACCGGTTTTCGGTGTGTTCGAGAAATAAAGTTTTCAAGAAACCGGGTGTCGGTTTGTTCGAAAAATGAAATGTTTTCAAGAAACCGGTTTTCAGTTTTTAATTTTGGCAAAATCCAATTCTCTGCCATTTAAATCCCTTTGGTACTATGGTCTGTTTTAGTTCCGTTTTTGACCATAGATTATGTGGTAGGAAAAACTACAATCTTTCATTTAATGATACTTAGAAAAAAATTAATGGGTCGATTATCGATAGCAACTGAACCGCAGTGGCATTGCCAGTTGCCGAAAATTTATTTTATATGCCAACTGACAGCTGGCAACTTCAATTACTTAATAGTGGTTCTATTGGCAACTTCGAATTTTGGATTGCTGTATTGTAACAAGAGGTATGGCTTCGTTTGAAGACATTTTTCAAAGTATCCACTAAACAAAGTGTGCCTTCTTTTGGAAGGCGAAAAATGCCTTGCAGCTAAAACAGCGAATTGATTGTCAACTATTATTCTAAGCAACAACATTTACTTACAGTTTAGCCGGTAATTATAAAGGATTAGAGTTTTCTCTTAAGTGTCTTCTAATAGATGTCACGTTTTGTACTTTGTCTTGCTCATCAACAAATAATTTCACTCAATTCATAATCTTTGTTTTCTCACTTTTATTTCTAAAACTCACTTTAGATTTATTGTTTGTTTACAATATTTACTATTGCCGAATTGTCAAAACACTGTTATCGACGGCAAAACACTGTTATCTACGGCAACTGCAGACTGAAAAATAATGGTCGCTCTAATATATTTTCCCAAACATATTCTGAAGGAATCATATATATGTTTGGGACACACTTCAAACATTCATATGTTTGCAAGTCCCAAACTTACTTCTAGTTAAATGCAAACAGTATCGTGTTTACTGACAAACATGTATGCTTTTACGTGGAAATATATGCGTTCTTCATCCCAAACATCTATATACTTACATGGAGGCATTCGCGTGTTACCCCCAAACCTACATATACTTACATACATATGCGAATTTCCTCTCAAATATAATAATATTTAGAGGCGAATTATTATTCTTCGATTTCAATATTTATGTATTATTTATTATAATTAATTTTAACAATATAAATCCACATTTATAAATAATTAATACAAAAAATTAATAAATTTAAAGCGGCACTTTTTACATTTATTTGCATTGACTGCATTATTTGTTATTTTTATGAAATGAGAATCTGCTGCACTTTTGCTTCTCCTTTCTTTGTTGTCTGTCACGTTTTTGTTTTCAGAAGGTTTCAGCTACGCGTTGGTTATCACTATGCGTTGGAACACAAGCAAGATATTTGTATACAAATCAAGTTTATTCAAGCCAAGTAATAAAAATTACTGGGGACTTTTTTTTACTCTTATTTCACAAATGGTCCGCCGTTCCGATTTTGTCAGGAAAGGCTCGGAGAGACAAAGGGCTGCACGTTGTTGCCCTTTCCAGCGTCTTTCTTCAAAATTGTTTCTCGCGTTGGTAGCACATATACATATATACGAAACACATGCACAAACACCAAAGTAACATCACAAATGATTTAACCGTCCGAGCCTTCGTTTATTCTTTTTTCGCTGATCAAGCGCTTTTGATATCCTCTCTCCGATGAACCATTGACGACTGAATACATGAAACTACAACGCAATACATCAGGCAAAATAAGAAACACTTCATCTGCAATTTACACGACCATTCAAGAATATTTATGACTCACTGACTGAGAGAATAATGCAAAAATTCATATACACACGTACAAGATAGACTCCCCCGTTGTCCCTCTTTTATTCTCTTGGTCTCGAGAGAGCATAGACAGTGCAATAAAGACAACTGTATTTGCATCACAAACATAAATATATGTGGGTCGCGAACACATATATTCTAACATATTAATCATTGTGTCTCAAACATGTAATATTGAATAGCAAACACAATGTGTTTGGACACAAGCATATTATATTTGCGACAAACTCCAAACACACTTTTTTTTTGCATCCAAACAACAAAAAAGGTAGATTTTTCAGCGTGTGGCAAAAGTTGTCATACATAATACTAATTTTTATATCAGTGGAAACAAAAATGCAGGCAGCATGGCTATATAGCGGTCGCCATTCACCGTAGCGGCGGCTCCTTGCTCATTTCGAACGAAATAAGGATCGATGATGCCGCCAGCGTGTAAACCGCACCAAATAGTCAATTTTAATGTATGTTATGGTGATTCGATAACGGTTTGACGATTGTCGTCATTCAACATACTGCAATTTTGCTTATTGACGTAGCCACTTAACCAGAAATGAGCTTCATCACTAAACACAATTCTTTGATGGAAATGCTTATGAACTTCAGGAATAGATTTATTTTTTTCAAAGTCAATTGCCACAATTTCGAAGCGTTGTTGCAGAATTAAGCGATTCGTGATGGCTTGCCAAACCTTACTGAATTGAAATGTCAAGCAAAATACCTGTTACAATAAGGCACAACGTTTGAACAACCATAAGACAGCATCCTTTTTGTTCCTTTTATACATTTTTGTATTTATAAATTTATTGTAGTTATTTGTCTGTTTTGTTTTGATCCTCCGTCTACTAAGAAATGGCAACTCTACTTCCACTACCCCGCAGAATTTTATATTCATGTTTTGTCTAATTGATAACAACTCTTCCCCCCTTTCTAACGACATCCTTGTGACATTTGCATTTTGACAATTTGCTGCGGCGTTGTTAGTCTCCATAGAATTGATGTTGTCAATGAATGTTATTATGCAAATTGTGATACACTGAACAACAGAATTACCATCAAATTTACAACCTAATATGTTAATGTTTAATCACTGAACTCCTGAAATCACTTCGACTTTACACCCACTTGCGGCAGGATGTTCTATCCGTTGAGGGATTTGGGAGGGATGGAGAGCTATGACAGCAATACAATTCGGTGATGTGGTGCGACATTGCGCCACACTTTACCCGCTATTCAAATACATAGTAGTTAATTTATTTAAGTACCTGTGGATACATTTGCATATTCAAGTGATTTTGTATTATTTGGGCTTTTAGGGATTAAATGAGAGATTTTCAAAATGTAAATCGTTAATACCATGAGAGGTGTTACGGGTGTTTAAGGACATCCTTTTCCCAGGAGTCTAAGCAAATTTGTAACAATTTCACAAAGCCCTTCAGATTATGATAACAACTGTTGTTTGAGAACGAGATGATGGTGGTGCGTCGGTGTAATAGGCGTTTTAATGATTCCCAAGTGATAAACCTTTAGGAGCAATTAAATAAATTACAAAATTTGTCAAAAATTTTGATTAAAGGAATTAATTAAAATGTTCGCATTTTACTTTTGTTCATCGTTATTCTTATTATGAAAAATTATTAAGGAAAACCTTGTCAAAATTTTGAGGCAGTACGGCAAACATTTCCATCAGAGTATGTGGTTGTATTTTAAAATTTTCCTAAATAACATTATTCGTCACGTCTTCATCAGCATTTCCATCATCGTCATCATCAGTAAAGTACTAGTCCCAGTACCATCCACACCAATCAATTTATCGTAATTTTTAATCAACTTTTGCTTATCTTTATAACACATTTATTAGCTTCCTGATACAATCATTTTCAGCCACACATGTGCACAAATCCTATCGTCAACTTTCATCATGGAAATTGGTTTTGCAAGGAAATTGGTTTTCTCTCTCACAATTTGGTATTTTATCTAGTGATTTTCATCAGGATTTTAAGGATTTTTTTCCCGTCCTTTAAACCTTTTTCAGTTCAAGCAACAAATATGCACCTGCCAGTTAAGGTATAACTTAACTTATTAGAGATTACACCAATGTAATAAAAATCTTAATTATCCTTGAGGTATATCTATCACAGTTTCAGGTAAACAGTTTTGTGGTAAAATACATGTAATATTAATGTCTACATCAAACTAAGTTGACATACAAATTGTAATTATAGGGATCGAGATCCTTTAAATGGAATAGTGGCGGAAACATATAACTTAATATGCCTGAAATTCAAGTGGTGATATATTTCCAGTTACCAGAGTCAAGATACATATTAGAAGTATTATAATTTGTATGAGGAATATTTAGCGACTAAATATTAGCGACTCACTTTATAAAAGATAACCATGTTGTAAATGGCTACATTAGGGTGAACCAAAAAATTTTTCTTTTTCGATTTTCACGGTTGCTCAGCTTAATTGGAAAGCTTATAGGTTAAAGTACTTTTGAGATTTTTTTTAGATTTTTCGGAAGAAGATTAGACAACATATTGCACGAACCATATATAGTTTTGCAAGCATTGTTTTCATGAATTGAAAATCTGATGCGTTTTTGTTCCATTGTTGTCTGTTAGGTTTTTTCAGCAATTTTCAACGAACATAGCCACATTTGCAAAAATAATGCTTGCAAACATATATATGTTTCCTGCAATATGTTGCCGGTACTATTTTTTGCTGCACGTAATTCTTTTACGTTACTTAGTGCATGTAGAGGTTTTCAATCATGCAATGTTTAAAGCAAACCCGATGCAAAAATGACAGACAGTTTAATGTATACTTCCAATATTATTATTTTCATACAATGGGCAAAGAGTTTTAAAATGGCATAACTCTGGAACAGTAACTGCAAATTCAAAATCTTTTTCTACAAATTTGATTGCAATTTATCCGTTTTTTATAGTGCATCATTAGTATTTCAAAATATTAATAGAAATTTAAAGGAAATACAATGCTAAAGTGGCAAACAGTTTATAATATTTTTAGTTTCATACAATCGGCAAGGAGTTTTAAAATGGCATAACTCTGGAACAGTAACTGGAAATTTAAATTTTTTTCCTACAAAATTGCTTGGAATTTGTCCGCCTTTTAATGTACATCATTAGTATTTTAAAATGTTAATAGAAATTTAAAGCAAATTCGATGCAAAAATTTCAAACAGTTTATAATATTTTTAGTTTCATACAATGGATAAAGAGTTTTAAAATGGCATAACTCTGTAACAGTAACTAGAAATTTAATTTTTTTTTTTACAAAATTGCTTGGAATTTACCCGTCTTTTTAGTGACGTACGCAGAGGCTCGGGCTCCCCCCGAAATTATTTATTTAATAGGTGATTTTTGAATTTAGTGATATTTTTCAACCCAAATATCAAGCTGAACAAAATCGCTTGGGTTTTATTCATCTTTTAAAGTGCATCATTAGTATTTTAAAATTTTACAAGATTCATACAAACGGGTAAAAAGTTTTAAAATGGTATAACTCTGGAACAGTAACTGCAAATTCAAAATTTTTTTCTACAAAATTGCTTAAAATTTATCCGTCATTTAAAATTCATCATTAGAATTTTAAAATTCTAATAGAAATTCAAAGCAAATCCGATGCTAAAATGGCAAACAGTTTGTAATATTTTTAGTTTTATACAATGGATAAAGAGTTTTAAAATGGTATAACTCTGGAACAGTAACTGCAAATTCAAAATTTTTTTCCACAAAATTGCTTGAAATTTATCCGTCATTTAAAATTCATCATTAGAATTTTAAAATTATAATAGAAATTCAAAGCAAATCCGATGCAAAAATGTCAAACAGTTTATAATAATTTTAGTTTCATACAATGGGGAAAGAGTTTTAAAATGGTATAACTCTGGAACAGTAACTGCAAATTCAAAATCTTTTTCTACAAATTTGCTTGGAATTTAACCGTCTTTTAAAGTGCATCATTATTATTTCAAAATATTAATAGAAATTTAAAGCAAATCCGATGCTAAAATGGCAAACAGTTTGTAATGTTTTTGGTTTCATACAATGGATTAAGAGTTTTAAAATGGCACAACTCTGGAACACTAATTGCAAATTCAAAATCTTTTTCTACAAATTTTCTTGGAATTTAACCGCCTTTTAAAGTGCATCATTAGTATTTCAAAATTTCAATAGAAATTTAAAGCAAATCCGACTCAAATATGGAAAACAGTTTATATTATTATTAGTTTCCTAAATGGGTAAAGAGTGTTAAAATTGTATAACTCTGGAACAGTAAATGAAAATTTGAAGTTTTTCTACAGACTTGCTTGAAATTTATCCGTCTTTCAAAGTTCATCGTTAGTTTTTTAAATCTTCATAGAAATTTTAAAAGTTATAAACCATTATTTGCAAAATGTATGCAAAATTTACGAAAAAATGTAATACATGGTATCTTATTGAGCAAAATCATTGCCAAAACTGGTGGTATATGCATATAGAATAAAAGTTTGGAAAAATTTTAACGTACAAACTACGAAAATCGTGGATATTGACCGATTTGTAAGTAAAATTCAAAAAATGTCCGGAATACCCGATTTTTGGGGGAAATTCGACCTCCGCGACCTATTCCGAACCTCTTCCGAAAAATCTGAAAAAAAACTCAAAAGTACTTTACCTTTAAGCTTTCAAATACAGCTTGAGGAAAACCAAAATTTTTTTAATGGGACACTCTAAACTACATAGCAGTGCCGTGATGCGTTGTTATCAATAGCTACGATTTTGTATCTCCTGCTGCAGTAATTGTTCGACCACTATGTATGCACGTTGAAATTTTGTTATTTTTTTCATATTTGGATGCAAATACAGAGTGTGTTTGGAGCTTGTCGTCAATGCAGTATGCTTGTGTCCAAACCAGGCATCGTAAACGCACGCGAACGCGCGTCTAAAATCCCTCTCACTACTCAAAATATATCTCGCGATACTCGAGTCGTATATTTCCGTACGCAAAATGCGGCTCGTACGTCCCCAGCAAAAATATATTGGAGTAGTTCCAACGACTCTACCCCCTTCAGTACTACCAACGAAGTACTATGTGCGGATTTTCGGCATACAGGAATCCGAAATTGCATTACAGCTATTATGGTGTTTGTAGGCACAAAAAGATTATCTGCCACTAATGCTGTTATTGTTCGTCCAAGTTCAATGTCTTCGATAGCTCGATGGTGAGATGCGCGGCTGGCAATCAAAACGCTTGAGTTCGAATCCCGGTCCCGGTCGGGGAAAAATTGTTACAGAAAAATTAATCATTAATTATTAAACCCTCGCTACACAACCCCGTAATTTGTATGATATACTTTCAGGCGAATACACAATTTGATTCCGAAAATTTGGCAACAAATGTTCGTTCGTTGCACTAGCCACATTGGGCAATTTTTTTTAAAAAATAACTACAAATTTAATCGACACATTGCAAATCGCTTTAAAAAAAAACAAAGTTTGATTTGGTGAGATTTGAACCCAGGGCCTTCACCAGCTGCCGTTTTCTAGTTGGACATGCTACCATCGTGCTAATTTTTGTGCTGAATCGTAGCTCTAACGAACAGAATTTATTATACTTAAAAAAGACCTTATTCTTAAGAGAGTTTTCTATTATGCGGACTATAGAGTGGAGAGCCGTCTCAGTTGACCCGCCCTTGATATAGACATGTTGAGAACTCGATGATTCCACATAAAAGTATATAATTTTACTAGTGAACATGCTAATGTTTGCATTTAAATATAAGTGTGTTTAGGATTTGCGAGTATATAAATATTTGGACTGCGTTCCAACCATATATATGGTTCCTGCAAAATGTGTTTGAGAAAATATGCTTAAGAGTGCTTGTAACTTAATTCGGATTGGGGAATATAATTGCAGCAGTAAAATTAGGGTTTCTCATTATATGCCATGAATGAATTTGGGACAGCGTCTCACATCCAGTGAGCTCTGCGCCTCCCTAGTTCTACACTTATCGTTTGAGACCTACAGTTTTACACCGGTACCGAAAGGAATTTTGAAAAGCTTTTTCATGGCTAAGTACTCGATAGTATCGCCATTACTGTGCGAGTAGAATGTCGTTGAAAGAAATGTAAGGTGCCAAGAGCAGGGATTTTGATTTGATGTGATGTCCTTCACCATTTAAAAATTTCAATAAATTACAAACTTCTCGTCACCAATGCCTGGCAATATTTTGTTACTCCATCAATTTTGAAAAGTGTGCCCACTAAGATTTTTATATCTTCCATTCTATCGCAATCACAATCATCATTATTATCTATCATCACACAGTCCCAATTCCCATTTCAACATCAATTGTCCAAAAATTTCCCCATGTTTATTACAGTTAATAAAAATCTATCCTGTCGTATGATGAGCACATAACTACTCATACGACTCATGGGTGTGTCAAATTCAAAAACTCAATTCATTAGGTTTGAAAATTCATTGTTTTGTATCACTCGTCATTTCGGGCGGTTGTTGTTGCTCAGCAATTTGGTGAAAAATTGTCATTTGTAGCCAAATGTGTTAGGATGGTGCTCATTTTTATTAATGATCACATCATAAATCATGATTAGCCCGGGGAGTGAGAGTGAGAGATAGCAGTATGGAGCTCGCGGGTGGAAATGATTTTTTGCATTTCGAAATGAGTTTAAAACGAGAAATGAAATGACAGCCGCATCACCACAATACAGCAAAAGTCCTGTGGACAAATGTATGGAATATTTGAATAGTCGCATAGAAGAATGGGCTGACAGAGGGACGGATAGGACAACAATACGTACAGCCACCACTGAACATTATCATCATCGGCATCATAGCAGTCATCATCTGGAGCAACAACAACATCAGCTTCATCATCACAGCCCAAATCAACATTCAGAGCAGTTGTTGGCTGTCTAAAGTTATCACTATGAAATTTAGGTTTCAATTCCTGTTGTTGTTTTTTTTTCATTCTGTCGCACAGGAAGAATTGTTGATTTGCTCGTAATTTTGTATTCATGTGCTCCGAATGGATTTCTTTTGCTGGCAAACAACATTTTTGTGATACAAAGTGGTCACAATTTTATGAAAACCTACTAAATCCTCATACCTTTCGAAATCCTTAGCATGTCATGTACAACACAGGGCATAATAATCATGTTAAGGACGAAATGAAAAGGATATCATCTTTCTACTCTGCTTGTAGAGCGTAAAGAGTTTTTCCCTACCACCTTGGAATGAGATGTTGCTTGATATTGGTTTTGTGATAAATTACATGAGCATTTGTTTATTGTTGTAGTACTTGAATATTGTGGCTTCTTCGTGTAGCGCACTCCTAAAGGAATTACAAGACGAAAATTTCTCTTTCTTGAAAATAATTACCCAAATTTGTCAAGAGTTAAAATGATGGCAGAACATAAGAGAATACAACACAGGGATATTAGTCTTTCTGTATTTGATTTAAAGCAAGAACCTAGAGGGGGGTATACACTCGAAAAATAAAGTTTGCTATTAACAGAATGTTTGATACCAGCAGTTGATTTGTGTGCTATTGCAGCAAATGCATTGCCATAATAACAAACTGTTTGCAATGTTTTTATAATATGGGTCAAAAATATTTGCTAAACCAACAAACTTAAGTTTGCTGATATGTATATCCAACTGGTTTGAGTTATCGTTTCAGCACTTTTACTAACATCTCTCTTTTGAGTGTAGCCAAAGAAAAATAAGGTTAATCATTTAGCGCTTTAAACACGCCGAATACCAAAAAGTTATGGCATTGTGTTAAAGATATCACAAGGATAACTAAACCATAAAATAACTAAATAATAAAAATATTAAAACTTTTCACAGCGACAAGTGACAAGGAGTTGGAATCTTTATGTCAAAACTTTTTATTCGTTCTTCTATTATTTTGCTAATCGCAGAAAATTGTCAGTTTTTGTGTGTTTGCTTTAATTGTTATACCAACTTTACCCCTTTTTTCTGTAATTGTTATACTAATCTAAAGACTTTTTTTAACTTCTTTTCTTTCTTTCCAGGTATGTTGTGAAATTCCAATTTTTAATGCAATGAAACAGGTAAAGCATAATATTAGACTGAATACAATGCAATACTAAAAATTGTTGTATACATTCAGGGATATGTCAAGTGTTAAACAGATTTTGATAAGATCTTAAAGTAAACTTATGTATAAGCCTGAAAGCATGCAACGGTTTTTAAATAATTTCTTTAAAAATATTATAACGGCTACGTTTATTAGTACATTCAGCATTCCTTGAAATATTATTTGTTTTCGTGAGCAATTAAACTCATCTGCCTCTGTACATGTCGAGGTGCTTAATGAGGCCCTGGTACGTTTCCTAGTGAGAATGTCGAATACAAGCCCCATCAGATCCACGTTCACTGTTAGGGTCAATAACGCATTAAGCGTAAAATTATTAAACGCTTCCTAATTCTCAAGAAAACACCCACTGATTTGTTTATATATCCAACTAGTTCATGCAGTGCTGTCCCTTGTCATTGCAGTACACATGCTGGGCACCAGATAACAATATTAGCTATAATACTCGAACGCAAGTGTATATCTATCGACCGTTCCAAAGTCTTCAGTAAGAACGATGACACTCGCAAAGTCTTACGAAACAGCGTGAGGGGCCTTTGCCTCTTTTAAAGCAACATCACTTTTGTATCCTTTCACCATCTAAAATGGTGTGCCTTAACATCCCATGAAGGGATTGAGGAGAGCTTCTCACAATCTGTGATATGTGAGACGCTTCCTAGTTTTACACTCACTGATAGGGACCTACAGTTTTACACCGGTTCCCAACGGAATTTTGAGATGCGGTTTCATGGCTAAGTACTCGATAGTGCTGCCAGCACTAAGCGAGATGACCGTCGTCGAAAGAAATGTAAGGTGGTCTGAGCGGGGATCGAACCCACGTTCTCATGTACAATGGCCGCGTACAGCGACGGCCACAATCACCATCAAATAAGTAAATGGTTTCCCATTACATCCCATAAAGGGACCGGGGAGAGCTTCTCACAATCACTGAGCTGTGCGCTTTCAAGTTTTCACTCACTAATTGGGACCTACTGGTTTTACACCGATTGCGAACGGTATTTTGAGAAGCTTTTTCATGGCTATATACTCGATAGTGTCGCCGTCACTATGATCGTCGCCGAAAGAAATTTTTGTTGAAGGTGGTCAGAGCAGGGTTCGAACCCAGGATCTCATGTACAAGAGCCGCGCACACTAACCATTGCACCACCGACGGCCACAACAATCACCATCATACGCTGAAAAATCTGTCTCTTTTTGTTATTTGGCTGCAAATATAAAGTGTTTGTAGCTGGTCGCAAATATACTACACTTGTGCCCAAACACATTGTTTTTGCTATTCAATATAACATGTTTGAGACACAATCATTAATGGGATATAATATATGTTTTTTGGGGCTTTTTTGTTGAAAACCGCTAAAAACAAATACGAGACAGACAACAAAGAAACAAACACGTAGCAGATCTTCAATTCATGAAAACAGTGCTGGCAACCATGTATGTACATGTTTCCAGCAATATGTTGCTGGGCCGATATTTTTCAGCGTATATACGCGATGTGTAACTTGATCAGCCATATGATCAATATATCGACCCAAGTCTAAAGGTGTACTTGTGATACCATGTCGGGCCCGGACGACTTAAAAGTTTTGAAGCTGACAAAATCCCATTTAATTTTGGATTTAAAAACAATTTCATTGCTAACTTCTGATCTGTGAGGAGTACGTTCACCTGCAGCGCTTTCCTCGTTCAGCGAGTTGTCAGGAAAATTTGAGTCAGTTTTATCATTTTATTGGCTACTAGCTGGACCCGGAAAACTACGTTTTGCCTTCAAAGTTTTTGTAATGCCAAAGGGTGAACAACATTTGTTGTTCCATTTGCCGTTTCAAACTATAGTTATGGCTGTTATATCGGTTCATTTCAAAGGGGTCGTGGCACCGCCCTCTTCCACCCTACCTGTAAACACCCTAAACAACATATATACTAAATTTCATCGTCATATCTCTGACAGTTCATGAGATATAGCGATTTTAAATTTCAAGATGTATGGGCGGTGACACGCCCCTTTATCCAATCCCAACCAAGTATAGCCAAGGAGTATCAGCAGGTCGTCAGTACCAAATTGTGAAATTTTTATAACAATCGGTCTATTAGAAAACCCCGTTAGAGCAATTTTTGAAAAGGGGGCGTGGCACCGCCCTCTTTTACCCTGGCTGTATAGCCTATGTCGTCCGCTAGATGATTCTGAATATTGTCTGTAAATTTTATCAAAATCGGTCCAGCCGTTTTCGAGTCCATTCGTAACATAGGCACATACATACATACATACATCCATTTTTATATATATAGAAGATTTTACAGCCTCAAGAGGTCAGGTGGCTTGCACACATTAATTGAATAAACAAATAAATTAATAAAATAAATGTTAACATATTTCTCCAACTGGTTCTTTCCTTCGCCT
The DNA here is from genome assembly GCA_963931995.1 of Phaonia tiefii. NCBI lineage: Eukaryota > Metazoa > Arthropoda > Insecta > Diptera > Muscidae > Phaonia > Phaonia tiefii. The sequence continues at coordinate 306,237,934 of OZ008367.1, forward strand.
TTCCTCGCTAGTTGTTAACACCAAGGATACGGAGGGATTCTTCTGCCTGGTCGTTCTAGCGGAGTCTTGGTCGCCTTCTTGTTCTCTTACCAGCGGGTACGTTACCGAAAATATTTCGCGCTGGCTCATCTTCATTCATTGTGATAACAGTTGAATAAATTTGATTCGCCTAGCTATGTTTACGTCGGAATACAAATTATATAACTTTTGGTTACACGACGTCAGTACTCGCCGTTTTCTTTAACAGGACCACCTATTTTGAGGAGAATTATTCTCTCGAATACTCTCAAGGGTTTTTCATCCGCTTGCGTTGTGACACAAGTTTCGGAGCCATATGCCAGGACAGATAAAATGGCAGTCTGTTATAGCTGCACTTTTGTCCGTCAAGAGAGTTGTTTGCTGGCTGAGCCCAAAATAGCATCTATTTGCAAGCACAATTCTCCTATTTATCTCCAGGCTGACGTTACTGTCCTGGATCACCGCGCATCCAAGGTAGATAAATTCATCCACTACTTCAAAATTAAATCGGTTGTCAACGTTCCAGTGTGGACCAAGTCGAGAGGTTTGTCTAGTCATCAATTTTGTAGTGCCCTCATTAACAGCAAGACCCACCTTCGCCTATTTCGATTTCGAATCTTGAAAATTATGCAGTAACCTCTCGCAAATTCATCCTCAGCATGAGCTAGAAACATATGATTTTTCGTGTTGATTATTCGTCATTATTCTCTCTATTGATATGTTGAAGAGATTGTACGAAAGTGTGTCGCCTCGTCGCAGTTCTTGCTTGGTACATAATGGTTCGGTGAGGTACTCCCCAATCTTCATGGCTAATTTGAAGGTGGTCAGCGTCATTCTACAGAGGCGGATCAGTTTTGCCGGAATCCCAAGTTCAGACATAACTTCGTACAATTTTCCCCGTATGGGGGTATCGGAAGCAGCTTTGCAATCGGCAAAAAGATGGTTTGTATCGATTTGCTTTTCATGGTTCTTTTCCAGGAGTTGGCGTAGCGTGAATCCTTGGTTAGTCGTGGAATTGTCTGGTCTAAATCAACACTGATAAGGTCCAATCAGATTTTCAACAATTGCCTTTAGAGTTGTTCACATTACGCTAGACAAGACCTTATACGCGAGGTATAGAAGAACACCCTTTTTGAATACAGGACATAACACACTGGGAATCCAATCGTCAGGCATAGATTCCCCCAACCATATACCGCATAAATGTTGATTCGTGTGGCCTAGCAGTCCTTCGCCACCGGCCTTAAAATGTTCAGTGGGTATGCCATATCCTCATCCTCCCCTTTATTGCTCTTAAGCCAGGAGAGTGCCGATCTAATCTCGCCTTGGTTGGGTTGGTGTGGGGGCGTGCAACCTACACTGTCTTCCACTATCAACCTCCTGATCTCCAGTAGAAGAACCTGAGTGGGTAGTGATGAAAGTGGTTTCTCGGCATGTGAATCACGCACTGCTTAGCTGTCACCAGATTCCCAATCTCGTCCTTGCTGAAGAACAGCCCATTATGCGGGCCTTTTTTCGATCTTCTTACCCTCTGGAAAATTTTTCGGGATTCATTACACATCCTGCACCTTTCAGTCTTTTCACTCTCTCTCTCTCTCTCTCTCTCTGCTACCGCTGTCATTTTTCCCGCCTAAATAGCCTCTCAGCCTCTTGTACCGCTCACTCGCAGCACGCATTGTAACTGACTGTTTCGTTGCTATACGTGCAGCATCAGTTTGCAATGCAACATCCCTCGTCGTACTATGGCTTATCCTTCTGCGGTTTTTGATAGACAAATTCAGTCCTTGCAGCGGTGTCCAAAGAATGGGAGATATGCTTCCACTGCGGTTCTGGGTCCTCGGGAGGGGGAGTATTCTACTTTAGCAGGAGAGCGAGCTTTTGTTGATAGAACTTTGATATCTCCGGTATTTGCAGCTTGTCAATATCTAGATTTTTTGGCTTTGTACGTTTTTCGTCCTGCTCAGTATTTTGCGAACTTTCGCAGCCATCAGGTAATGATCCGAGTCTATATTGGCACCCCGAATCACACGAACATCCATTACACTAGAACATTGCCTGACATCTTTTTCCAAGTGATCAATCTGGTTCTTCGTCCTCTGATCTGGTGATCGCCCAGTCGCCTAATGTATTGGATTCCTTAAGGAGATACAATGACTCACAACTACAGGCTGCCCACTGCCAAGAATAGTCTTGCAGGTAACATATGGTGGTATTGCCTGAAACAACTCTTTTCTTTGCCTCGAGACCTGAGATATATCTCCTTTTGATTTACAGGATAGCATCTACGAATTTCTCTTGACTCGGCTGGTTGCATTCTTATATTCCCTTAGCTCAACTTTGTAATTATTCCAGTTATCCATTTCTCTCGATAACTTGACATTGTTCAGCTCTCGTCAGCATATACTGATATATCCTACGTACTTGTATCCCCAAGTTATACATTCCACTACAAATTGTCCTTAAAAATCATACAAATTTTCCTTAAGATATGCAACAAAATTTTGATTACTATCAATTACAATTACAATTGAAGATTTATATAATTATAAGCTCATATGTGGAAGCTTGCGCTATTATGCCCTTGTGAAATTGCGGTCAGTCTACATAAACTAGTTAATTTATCACAATTACCCACTACTGCCTAAAGATATGCATTACCATTTTATTACTCAATTTTAGTTGAAGGTATATGACTTGGGGCAGCTAAGGCTTGATAATATGATAATTATTACGGTTTGTTCATGAAATTTAATGACATATTTGTGGTGCCGAGGATTTTTCATGTGACTCGTGTAGAGTTTTGGCCTGTCTATATTTATGCATTAGTTTATTACAGTGCCTTACGACTATCTAAAAATATGCAATATATTACTAACCCGAATTTAGCTGGGGGTATAAAGCACCTTAGTCTTGGTAATTGGGCGTAGGTTTGTGCGTAGGTTTGTTTGTTTGATATCCTTGTGTTACATGCTTTTGATCAGGTCAAATTGCAGCTAGTGAAAATATCGGCATAACGTCACATCGGTGGCCTTTAAATTTCTTCCTTACTTAGGAGATCTCAAACAACCGAGAGGAATCAAAGGCCTGACAAAATGAGTATAACATGTATCTCCCAATGGCTTGATCTTCAGCTTTCTCCCCAGTTGGTAACACCAAGCTCTCGCAGCCAATCTTACACTCGGTATTTCCTATAAGTCTTTGTCGTCCTTTTATTCGGTGTCCTTGGAATACGTCTTCGACTATCTTTCGCACTGGTTTATTCTGATCCATTCCACTGACATGGTCTAGCCAGCTTAAATGCACTGTTTTGAATTTGCATAACTACGTCGATGTCGGGCTACAGACTAAACAGCAAGTGGTTAAACCGTCGTCGATACTTGCCGTTTTCTCTTATAGGACCATCTATATTTCGGAATATTTTTCTCTTCAGGATTAGTAGTGATGTTTCATCACCATGTGTTATGCCCAGGATTTTACGCCATAAAGCAAGACAGGTTGATTCAGGGTCTCATATGGTTGGATCTTCGTTTCTCGAGATAATATAACTCCTGTTTGAAAGCACAGTTCTCCGTTCGATTTATAGGCTGACGTTATGGCTTCTGTTCACGGCAGATACGAGGTAAACAAATTCGTCACCTACCTTCAAATTATATCGATTATCAACATTACCCTTTCATCCCAAAAGGTTGGGCGGGCTTCTTGTCGAAACCATTCATTCTGTCTTGTCTTTGTTTACTTCCAAACCCACTTTAGCTGATTCCTTTTCAATTCTTGAAAAAACTGCAGTAACTTTTTGCAGATTTCGCCCAATGATGTCTAAATTATATCGATTATCAACATCACCCTTTCATCCAATCGGGTGGACGTTCTTCTTGTCGAAACCATTCATTCTGTCTTGTCTTTGTTTACTTCCAAACCCACTTTTGCTGATTCCTTCTCAATTCTTGCAAATACTGCAGTAACTTTTTCAGGAGTTCGCCCAATGATGTGTAAGTCATCGCCTACTGAGAGTTTTATTCGTGTTGACTGCAGCTTTTCCTACGACGATCTTAATGAAAATTTTGAAGAGGTCGCATGATAGGGTGTGGCCCCGCCGGAAGCAACTCCTCGTACTAAATGGTTCGGTCAGATCTTTATCAATCTTTAAATTTCACAAGTTCTTAAAATCACTATGTTGACATCTATTTTATGGTCTACGAACTTTGATTTATCTAAAGTATCTGGTAGACCTAGCAATGTTACTATTTCTGATTTCTGCAAACAGATTTGTGCTTTCAATTTACAAAAACCTGCTGCTAACCTTTTAATTTGAGCGAAAGGAATTTCAAGGAAATAACCCTAGAACACTAAACCCGGCCTGTGAGGCGACTCGAATTTTTGTTTACACGATATTTTACGAACGGTTGCAAATATCAACACGTGGTTTCGTGTCAATTCAGTCGACTGCTGTATGAGCATGTGAGTAAACGATTAATAAACGATTGTATTCTTCAAGAAAAATCGTTCTTTTTAATAAAAATTATTTTAAACATGAAAATTTTGTACTTTTTGAAAAAGTAGTCTCACAGGCGAGATTTAGTTTTGAGTGTAAAAAAAGAGGTTTAGTGTTCTAGGGATAATCTATTTATTTTGGTACCAAGTACTTTCAGTTGTAATCAAAGACTGGTTAAGTCCTACTAATAGTAATCTTCAAACAATTGCTCTCCATTTGGCTGTACTTTGAAATGGTATCATACAATTCTATTTAAATCAACTCCTGAAACTATGCTACACATTTTACTATCCTAAGTGTATACTAAACATTTTCATAAAATAAATGAAAGCACTTGTTAAATTCTTTTAAAAGGTATCTCAAATCATTTAGATAAATACTATATAAGTCATTTAATGTTAAATAATAGATTTAATGTTAAATAACAAATTTAAAAACAATATTTATTTTCTTTTGTTTTGTGGTTTTATCAAGATTTTTTTTAATTAACCTAATGAACGCTTTGTTTTCCACATCCTTTTCAAATTTCTCTAAGTAATCTTATGCTTTTGTTAGTTTCAATTGGATTTTAAACATTTACACAGGCATTATGCTATTGTGTAGGAAATATTTTTTAAATTTGTATTCTCACACAAAATTGTATAAATCTTGTCGCAATTTGTGGCCTACATTTAGGCTGAGACAAAAGAAAATTTTCTTCACAAGTACAAATAAAAATCAAATAAAATCTCTTGTTTTCATAGTTTAAATATACGTTTGAAAAATACCACAACATATAATTAATTAAAACCTCAGACAACAAATTTTGCAACGAATGAAAATTTTGCAACACATGCACACACAGTTACAGATATTTGTATACAATCACAGCAACATACTCGGTCGAAATACACATTTACATTCACCCACGTATCAACTTGTTTAGGTTTACACTCATTGAAATCTTCCTATAGACACTTAAGTAAAGTGATTACAGCCTTGTGAGAAATTGAGTGTGTGTATGTGATTTTTCATATCCTTGGTTTACGCACTGTGGGGTGTATGGCTTCGTGTCTGTGGGTGTGTTTGTGAGTTTATGTGTGAGTGTAGTTGCGTGTGTGTGGATTTGCGTATGTGAAATATTTCTGAATTTTTAAATCTAGTATATAAGTACGAGTATAATGAAATTTCAAAAAATATTTCTCTGTTTATTTGTACATGTTGTGCACATTGTAAAGATTGTTCATCGAAATTTCTCTAGAGAAAACCAAAATAATTTTATAAGATGACTTTATAATATGTAAAGCAAATCCTTGAAGTGGGTTTAAATGATTTCCCTCATACAAAAAATCAAAACAGTGGGTTGCAGTTAGTAAAGTCAAAGGTTAGAGGTCGTGTTTGAATCCAGCCACACATACATATAAACATTTCAAACCAGAAAAAAAATTGAGAAAAATTAAATTTTGTAACTTAAATAATGTTTAGTTTGTAGAATGAAAATAGTTTCCCTGAATTGAAACTGACGCGCTGTTGAACAGGATAATTGGCATTTTAAAAAACGGCTCTTTGGATGAACACTTGGCCCATACCTTCTAACGTAGGTTTTTGTGAAAAAATTCCGAATGTAGAATCAAATGATTCAAAAATCAATCGGTTAGTGTATTACACATATTCACAAATTTTTTAATATACACGGAGGCTGCTAAACGCTGCTACCGCGAGTATTTCAGTTAACAGTTTTTTTTTAAATTCATATAAATAATTTTTTCTTTACTCATTTGGAAAATTATGCATTTTCATAAAGTCTCGAAATAATGGCTGTCTCAGTATGAATGCACTTTTTCATTTTCAAATAAAATCCCTAGTTTTTGAGATAGTTGTGATTTTTTTATTGAATTGTCAAGAAGACATGTTCCGATTAAGTATGGAGTAAAATACCCTTCGATTGACCGCTACGGTTCTGATGACAGGCCATTACTCTTTTCATGAAATTTTCCATAACTTGTTCCCACAGATTTGGCTGTATCTTACCTATGATGGGTTGGATCTCGGATTTGAGCTCAGTCATTGTTTCTGGTTTATTCGCATAAACTCGAGATTTCACAAAACCCCAAAGAAAAAAATCATACGGCGTTAAATAGCACGATCTTGGTGGCCAGTTGACATCAGAAATTTTTGAGATAATGTGTTCTGGAAATCGGTGCTGCAATAAATGGATTGTTTCTTGCGAGGTTAGGCAGGTGGCACCGTCATGCTGAAACCACATATCGCCCAGATCCATGCCATCCAGTTGAGGCCACAAGAACACCGTTACAAGTATCATGTTCCTGTAACGAATGCCGTTCACAGCCACTGCAATTTCGGTTTCATCTTCAAAAACGTAAGCCCCAATCACGCCGCCTGGCCAAAATCAAAACCGGACAGTTGTTCGTTGTGGGTGCATTTGTTTCTCATGGATTGCATGCGGATTTTCTGAGCCTCAAATTCGACAATTTTGTGTATTCAAGAAGCCATTCAGATTGAAAACGGTCAGGTGAAGATGTTTTTTTTAAGAATTACACTATCTTTTATAAATTTTGGAATTTATTTCAAATGCCCAATATGTCAGCCAAAAGATCTGTAGTTTTAGAGAACTTATTAAAAGAAATCTCTTTGCCACAAAGTAATTTTAAATATATTACACAGTGCAACACGAAAAAAAATAACCATATACGGACACCACTACGTGATAAAAGACTAAAAGAAAAAAGACCCGTGTCTCCCAATTTTTGCCCAAAGTCATGCACTTTTTCTGTTATGGGCCGCCAAAGATTTGGGGCCTCGGTATCATTTTCGTAAAAATGTGATCATTTTCTCAGGCTCATTTCTTGCAAACCGTTCAGAATTTCGATTTACTCTCTTGTAGCTCTTGCCATAAAGAACAAAAATTGCGAACATATAAAATCAAAAAAACTTCACCTTCCAGATCCAAATCGCAAAAAACTTAAAAAAATCCGATTTTTTTTACCTTTTTTCCCGTGTTCAGGTCCATAGGTAGCAAACCGTTCAAAATTCAAGGAAACAATCAACTACAAAAATTTACCTAAGATCTCAATAAACAAATTTCTAGAACATATAACCTTCCTAGAGATGATTCTTAACACTGTTTAGGTAGCACGCAAAAGTGAAAAATTTGCCGAAAATTTTTTAATTTAATTTTTTTTACCTTTTTCTCCTGTTCAGGTCCATAGGTAGCAAAAAATTAAATATTCCTGGCCAGAACCATGTGTTTGTCCAAGGGTTAACACCGTTTAGGTAGTGCTTAGGTATCACGCGATCATGCACCGACAGCAGCAGCACAGGCAATGCAGTAAGCTCAGCACACGCAACAAGGGACGCAGCACACAATATAAAAGCGACACGACGCTCACATCGAGGCATTACACAGCGAGACGTCAACGAGAGCTCAGCGGTGAAAGTTATAAAGTGAAAGTAAAAAAAGTGAAAGTGCAAAAGTATAATTCGCACACAACATTGGCAACTGACAATTTCAATATGCAGTGTGAAAATATTGATTTATTTTGGTACGTTTGCGGTCATCAAACCAGAAAAAAAACATCTACAAGATTTCAGAAGGAAAAGAATCTTTTAACTAGTGAATTCAAAAGAGCATATACATTGTTTTTCGACGAAGTGGATTTGACCGGTGAAAATTACACACCTAATACAGTGTGTCGCCAATGTTATAACAATCTCATGGCATGGTTGAGTGGAGGCAGAGGTACTATGAAGTATTGTAAGCCGGTAAACTGGATTAATCGCCCAGGTGATCATGATGCAACCAGTTGCTATGCATGCGTAAATTACACATGTCGTCTAAATCGACATTCTGAGAAGAACAAAATTTATAAAGCAACTGCAACAGCCACACTACCAGTGCTTGCACCTGAAAATTTTGTATCACCAAGGCCGCCAACTCCAGATCGTACTACAGAATTTACAGCAATGAGTACAGCAAGTGGTGTTACTTATGAAGATCCATTTGATACCGATTCCATTTGATACCGAGAACGGTTTCACCAAACCACAATGCCCATGGAAAAACGGTACAAAGGCAAAAACCTCGACCCATTGCTTGCAGAGGTATGTTGGTGGAGTCACAAGATCACCCTGTATGATGTTAATGAAGTATTTGAAGAAGAAAGAGCTGATGATGGAGGGCAGTCTGGAAGCAACGTGCCTGTGGACACCATAATTGCTGAATCAGAGTCTGATTCGGACGACGATTTGGATCCACAACTTAAGAGAGCGCGATTTGCAAGTCCAGGGCCATCAACATTATAAACATAATACGAATACTTTTTTTTAATATTTTTGTAATAGATAGCATAGTATCTCAATGTTGAAGTAAATAAAAAACAAATGAAATTAAAAAATGGTGTTAAGAATAATTTCCAGGAAGTTTATATGTTCTGGAAATTTGTTTATTGAGATCTTAGGTAAATTTTTGTAGCTGATTGTTTCCTTGAATTTTGAACGGTTTGCTACCTATGGACCTGAACACGGGAAAAAAGGTAAAAAAAAATCGAATTTGTTTAAGTTTTTTTTGCGATTTTGATCTGGAAGGTGAAGTTTGTTTGATTTTATATGTTCGCAATTTTTGTTCTTTATGACAAGAGCTACAACTTTGCCTCAGAGAGTAAATCGAAGTTCTGAACGGTTTGCAAGATATGAGCCTGAGAAAATTATCACATTTTTACGAAAATGATACCGAGGCCCCAAATCTTTGGCGGCCCATAAAAAAAAAGTGCATGACTTTGGGAAAAATTGGGAAACACGGGTCTTTTTTTTTAGTCTTTTAGCACGTAGTGGTGTCCGTATATGGTTATTTTGCCATGACTTAAAAAATTACACACAGTGTTAATTACGAAAATTTAAGCATACCTAAAGGGACACTTCTTCAAGTTTAATTTGTAGATGATCTGTTAACATCTTTCTAGATGTACATTATGTAGATCTTTAATATGACAAATCAGTGAGCGTTTGAACTCACGGCCGATGTGTTAACACCTTTTTGTTACACGGTACCTGTTCGATTTCTATGAACACATTAGTAAACGTCACATTGGAAAACAAAACAAAGAGGAGTTTTTGTGCTGAAAACTCTCGTGCCATTGCACTTTCTTTTTTCTTACATCTGCTTTAACATTCGATGTAATATTGTTAAAATAAATAAAGCCGTATTTGGCTCACTGATGTAATTGTTTTTGTTTTATCATAAACAGAGCGACGACAAAAAGTATTAAATTGTATGAAGAACTTATTGCACTCATTTTCCACTCTCATGTAGAGAGTCTAAGTAAAAGAGCATAAACGAGTCTTATTCTCTTTATACAATATTTCAATATAAATCCACCATTTCGACAATGTTATTACATAAATCAATACAAAAAGCATAAATGTTTCAAAAGTCATCAATGTTTCACATCAAAATTATAAATGGACCAATTTATGACAAAAAGAGAGTAGTACGTTTTGAATCATTCGCCAGTTGTCGCCAGTGCTTTTGAGACATACAATTCGTTCTGTGAGTTCTCTATAATATTCAATACCCCTTGGTGACCTGCTAGATTGTTCGCTGCCGCTACATCAATACCATCATACTTATTTTCAGGCAGGGACTATTGTTGTACAACAACCACGTAAGTGATGTTAACGCTGTGTGTTGTTTGCATGTTTTCACTTTGATAGATTGCCATACCCGTGACTATAGATGTTAACACATCAATAATACAAAGTATAATTCTCAGCGCCAACAGGCTCCGTTAAAAGCCTGTTAGTTTTTTAAAAAAATCGTGCGGAACTAACTGCATTGCATACCTTTAGGGCTAAAGTTTAAACATATGTTATTGGAATAATCTATTAATAAATACTAAAAATACAAAAGTTGAAAATCTACAACGACTCAGAAATATCAGACTTTGGAGAAAATCATAAATAAGTCTTTAAGGTCTCCTTTATGGTTCTTTTCTAAAGGGTGTTTTTTGAAGTACGATAGAAATTGAAATTGAAAAAAATAACACAAAAAATTAAATGATTTGTGGCATATGAACACCGCGGCTGCGCAGGACGAAGAGCATTCTGTGCGTCCAATTTTGGGTTTCTTTGTCGAGCATTCCTGGCCGTATGTCATGAATAACGCGAACAATTGTAGACTCCGAGGCGTCAATTGTTACTGGCGTATCAGCATAAACCAGCGACCTCCCGTCGCCCCACAGGAAATACTCGAGAGGCGTCAAATGACACGACCTGACAGGTTTGTTTCTCGAAAGCGATTTAGCGCCAAAGTTTGATTCCGATGGTTGCCGTCACGTATTGTACGTAGCGCCGTCGGTGGTGCAATGGTTAGTGTGCGCGGCTCTTGTACATGAGATCGCCGTCACTAAGCGAGATGACAGTCGTAGAAATAAATGTAAGGTGGTCAGAAAAGGGACCCACGTTCGCATGTACATGTGCCGCGCTAACTAATCATTGCACCTAGCGACGAGCATACTGATCATAAAGGTCAAAAAGTGAGGGCAGTACGACAGTTCGTTTGACAGCTAACACTTTTGTAAGTTCTATCTAAGCAAAAAAATACTCTTTATTTTATAATTATTTTAAATGAATTATCTTCGAAAACCTTCTAGGTTAGGTGTTGGTGGCAGTCGATGACTGGCATAGTAGGACTTTGTTTTATCCAATGCAATTATGAGATTAACCGCTGTCCCCACCAGATAACCATTTAGTTTTGCTCGAAAAATTTCCCTGGCTCTTACTAACTGAAATTTCAAAGTAGAGATGCATCTGCCGGATAGTGCTGGGCACGTGCAGAGAAGATTTTCAGTGTATTCTTCTTCCTTATTGCAGGTTATACAAAAGTTATTTCTCCTGGTCTTTAGTCTCGCCGCATGTCTGAAATAAACATTGAGTCCTTTGGGCCTGGCTAGAGCCTGAAGTTTAATTAATCTCCTCGTATCCACTGTCGACCAGATTTCCTTCCCTACAAACTTTCCACTGTGCTGTCATATCTCCTTCCGTTGTGCAGTCAACAAATTCTAAAGCTTTTCCAAGATCAATAGATTTGAGAAGTATCGCAATATTTCTTGCATACATTTAGGGTTCAACTTTTATAAAGCATACTTATCGGCTTCCAATGCAAATATATCAGTTACTTTCATGAAGTTTTAACTGCATTCAGTTTAACTGACTTTTGCATATAGTACTTTGCAAACCTCCAACTATTTGCGTAGTTATGGAAAATGAAAGCGATTGAATGCCGCCAAGTGAATCTTTATGAAAAGTTATTGAGATTCATAAGGATTCCTCAAACCACTGAAAATTAAAGCATTCCTTTAGTAAGAATCTGTTTCTATTGCATAGCAAATGAAATAATGGAAAATCCCCCATGCGAAATTGAGTCTATGGTAAATACGTAAAGCATACTTTTGGGGGTACACATTTTCGACTTTCGTTTTCGAAATCAATTGCAATACCCCGAATTCATATGCGCATTTTATAACAAACACTAATGAATGTATATACTGCTGCTGGTGTATGTATAATACCAAATATAAATCCTCTTATTATGTGGTTATTGATGAAAACTTTTCATTGTTGCCAGCATACAAACCACTACTATATGGTGGCAACCGCATTCAACATACGTGCTGACAATTTTAAAAATGTCTAAATGTTACGGTATATTTTAAAGCCTAGCAATTGTAATGTTAATGTGCATTTTCATTGTATATTATTTAATCCCACATTTCAATACAAACGTATTATATACTGTGCGTTCATAAGTGACGCCTCAAAGTAGGCAATGCAAATGTGGTATTTTCCTGTTAATATATTTGTTCGCTTGGATATTTATTTGCATACACGTGAATATTTTAAGTTCATTATATTTAATGTAGACCTTTATTAGCCTGAAAACTTTTTGAAAATTATATTGAATTGGGTTGAATGTTGAAAACTTGAGTGAATGGGTTTTTTTCAATAAAATTCAATTTACTCAAATATTTAATTTTACATTCCTTTATCAACACTTTTTCTCATTATATAACATCATTATCTTCGTTATGCGTAATTATTTCAGAAGTTTGCATATACACATATATGTATATAATGGTAGGTTAATGATTAACCTATAGTTATCGATGGATAAAATATAAATTCCTGTCGCTGCAGCATGTATTTGCATGTGACCGATGACAACACTTGTGGCTATTTTAATTTTATTATAAAATATTTTCATATATTTAGCCTTTAGGTTGTGCAATTATGTTGGATCATAATGTGTCAATTTAATTATACAGACAAAGGATACGAAAAGGATAAACTTGCACTATGCAACAAAATGAAATATGTTGTCATCCAGAACTGCCAAATTCCTGTTTTGAAGTGGAAAACCAACTAAAAAATGTTTTGAATGTTAAGGACTTTATGAATTTTGTGCGATTCTCCAAAATTGGGCATAATCTGCATACATTATAACCTATTAACCATTGTGTCCCAAACCAACAAAAATGCACAAAGTTTGCAGATTGTACATTATGAGGAATCCTATAAAAATATATAATAAAAAATATTCTTGGTTAGTTTGGCGACAAACCCCTTCCCCAGGTAAGAGGTCAAAATGTACAGGTTTGGGAATTTTATTTAACACTTTTTTCTAATGTTCTCGAAAATATTCACTTTCCAAATTTCCAAATTTTCTTTTAAGTTAATCTATATATATAAAAAATTGTTGCAAGTGGGTTGTGACTTTATAACTCACGAACGGTCAAACAGAATTCCATTAAATTTTTAGGGTTTTTCGTGTAGATGGTTTATCTAAAGTTTGCACGAAATCGGTCGACTTGAATTTTTGAAAAACAAAAAATCCAAGCTTTCGACAAAAAATCGATGTGATTTTCAAAAAATAAAAATAAGCGCCAATATCTTCTATACCCGTTATCGACTGACAATAGTAGACAGTCATATAAATCGTGGTTTTATTAAGAGATTTTTCAAAAATTATTTTTATCCGAGAACTGAGATTTAATTCTCGAGAAGTATAACAACAGCACATCTAAACAGCAAACTGCCTTGCATTGTGTAACCCAAGAACTTATTTGGTATTTCAAGTAAAAATTAAAAAGTTATCGATATTTCTTACTGTGATTCCATATAGCAAAATTTAGCTTAATCGCATGACCAGAATGGAAAAAATTTTTATCCTTTAAAACGTGCAAAGGGATTGTATTCTTGTACGACTTTGTCGTAATTCCCTAAGTATTTCGAAGCATGCCAGAAAACTTATACAATTTTCAAGTAAAATCAGTCTCATTACTCTCTACTCGATCTTAAAGGATCATAAAATATTTTACGCCAACGATTTTTAATTAGCCCGATTTATTGTAGTAACTTCGCTTCTGTTCCCTACAAAGAAATGCATTTGACCTGTGCTAATTTTTAATAATATTGTTAACTGCGGTTAATTAAATCCTAAAAATATGCTTTACTAAATAAGTAGTTTACCGAATTGCTTTTTGTGCCGGTACACCTTGGAGTTTAGTTGACCTAAACTTTAGAGGAATCTAATTAATATTGAATGGAAATTATCAGTAAAGAAGGAAGGAAGTCCGAAAATTTTAAATTATATTTTATTAATTCTGTTAAAATTTTGTAAACAAAATATGTATACGATGTAGAAAAGTAGTACAAAAAATCACATGAGGTGTCATGGAACACCCGGTTGGGTCGAAGTTCATTTCGCTATATATTATGTACTAGTTAGTTACAACACGTCTAAGGCGCCCGTTGAAATATACGATAATTTAAATGGATCTTTAAGGAAATATACTTTTTGCAAAATGCTAAACTTTCTTTTAAGAAAGAAAATGTTTTGTTTATATAACGCATTTTTAAAAAAAATTATAGTTTTAGGTCCTTTGTGTAACAGTATGACTTTTTTTACAAAGAAGTACTTTTGTAAGAACAGGTACTTTTTAAAGCAGTGGTACTCTTTTTGGGAAAAGGTTATTTTATTATTAAGGTAAAACTCATAATGATTACGGTCCCTGGCTTTTGTGGATTTAGGAACAACAGACGACGACGGTGGAGATAAGAAAAGACTGTCCAAATTATCCAAGTTAGGAGTTACTGGTGCAATTAAATTACGACCACTAGAAGCTTTTAGTCCGTCTTGGGGAAGACGAAATGTCCTCAGTACATTCAAAAATATCAAACTTATCCTCCAACGATTTAAGTTTCGAAATAATGATGTAAGTTTCGAATAATAGAGACAAAATCAGAATTTCAATTTTGAAATCCTTTCTTGACCTCCTTAAATAGCTTATAAAAGTCAACATCGAATTCCCTATAATTCCAACATGTTCAGCGAAGCGCGCTTTCCTTAGCCGTAATTATGTCATAATGCCTTCCATTGAAGCCAGCACACTTCACATAGGTATGACTAACACAACGCCAACATGAAAGAAAACAACCCTCATATTCGTCCCTGACTGTACAAATCTTTGGCATATTATGTCTAAAGGTATGCAATAAAATAAAATAACAATATGAATTGATACAACTTTCACACACTAAACCACGAAATCCTAAAAGTATGCAGAATAATACTGGGTTTTAGCATAATACGGTTAAAAAAAGTTGTTTACAATTTTTTCATTTAGCCCCCATCCCTCAACGTGCGATGAGAAACTTCGTTCCAAAAAAAAAATCCAAAAAGTAGGCAATACAACGGAAAGAAGCGAGTAAACAACAAAACTGCATTGTCTATTTTTTGGGCATTCAATTAGATATTTTTGCAAGTTGTAATTCCTTTAATACCAACGGATCACGTTTATTCCAATTAGTGAAAATATTGTAAATGCCGTGGATGGGATATGAACTCACATTCGCAGGACGATCGTTTCGATGTGCCCAAGTTTTGAAAGTTATATTTATAACTATCCTTATTGTGGTTTTTGTTCTGTTTTTGATTTTGCCCTACCATATGATTCAATTTTCGTTGTCTTTGATTTTTTCATTTCAAAATTTTGGTACAATTGCACTTTTTTTGATACAATTTAATCCACCAAAGTACCGTGATACTCCCATGATAAATTTGATACAGTAAACAGTTATCCTAATTATACTCCAATTCTTTCCCAAGAAATGTTATACAACAAACGCTCCTAGTATTAAATTGTAATAAAGGGGGTTCCAATAGGGACAGGTAGATGTTAAAATTTAATAAAGCAAGGTGCGTGTGAGCTATCAACGAATTTGATATTTTATTCGAAAGGGTTTGGCTGGGTGGCGCATATCAGAAAGATCCAATTTTCGCCGACTTTGACGTATATATAAGGCTGAATTCGGGCGATGGCACGGGTTATATTGATTTTCAGGACACCAGTCAGCTGTGGCTAAATGGGATAGACATTTGACTTAAGAAGCATCCACAGAATGAACTCAAATGGGTCAAATCACATGATCTCGGGAGCAAGGTCACAACGCCTCTGCCTGAAATAGCCATGTCCTCAAGTCACTCGTGTAGAAAACGCACTGTGACAGTGTGGCAGGTCTTCGTTTCGACTCATCGGTTTCGTAGAAGTACAGACCAATGATGTCGGCCTACAATCCATACCATTCAGTGACTTTCTACGGATGCAATGTCACTTGGTGAACCTCGAGCGGATTGGCATCTTCCCAAAACATGGCTATTTTGTTTGTGGAAATAAACGTTCATCAAAAATTTGCTTGATTGCGAAACGGGGGGAACATGAGGACATCCGTTTTGAGAATAATGCTTTATATTTTTTTAAATAAGTAATTTAATTTATTTTAATAAAATGTAAAAGAAAATTTAAACAATATTGAGAGTAAAAAACCAACCCAAAATAATTTTGGTTTGTACTGAAATGGCAGTGTCATTTTCCATCCCTGGTTCATATTAACCCCAGCGCGTGCTTGAAGTTCGCTGTAAATTTTATTAAGCTGTGCTCCAAGAATTCTGTAACCAGACAATTGGAAATTAATATTTCTCGCTGAGAATATTTACGGTGCAACAGACATGATTGAAAATACAATTTTAGCAGGAATGAAATTATTTCTTCCATCCAATATAATTTTGATTAAATCTTCTAATAAATATTGGTTTATTCAGTTATTCAAAGTGGTTATCATGTCAAAATACGAACTCCACCGTTTAGTTTTGTGTTTCAATTTCACTGCAATCGATAACTCGGCATTAACTAATGATATTTAGCACTACGTTTATATGGTTACAATACCTCCATCTTGTGTTTTAAGCCTAAAAGTATGCTGTAGCTTTTGCTAGAATAAACAGCCTCAAGATATGTAGTACTTCGTTCACCCACTCAAGGCTAATTACTTTTCTATGTTTAAAATTCACACAATTTCTGTTGCAATAATAAAACTTGAACCCATTCAATAGACATATGTATGTATGTTTCTCTGCCGTCTGCCTATGTTCAAAAGCAAATAGTAGTCACATGCATATAAAAGGCAATTATGTATGTATTTTCTAAAACTTCTTGGAGTGTGACTGACGGTCCATACCACGTAGCCCTAGAAACATTTCCAATTACTATGCAATTGAAATCATGACATGAACATTACACAATTTCAGCATAAAAAATGAAACGAGAATGACTGAAAAAATCATATGAATACTACACAATGTCAATAATTCATTGGATAGGAGTTAAAGCAGACTTCCTTATTTACGTCTAAGTATTGATGAATCATTTATGTATTGCATAGATGATTCTACAAAGAGACTCTTGTGTCCTCATAATGATTATGCCTGTCCATCTGCACGTCAGTTACAATCGAACGGGCGTAATTATGCAGCAGTTTAAGTTGAGAATGAAAAGAAATTGGTCACAGAAATATGGAAAATGCTACAACCAATTGGTTGCTGTATTTTAAAATGGATTTGGACTCTAATCACAAAAGTTGTGGATGATCAGAAAGAAGAGGTTTGAAAATCATAGATGATTTTAATTTAAATTGCAAAATTTAGCCTAAAATCTGAGGAAGTTGTCAGTTGGAGGCGAGTTATAGTAGTGACGAAGTAAGGGGTTAGTCTGTCAGGTATTTTGTGCTTCGAATTATATTTCACATGTTGTGAGACATGCAAAAGAACACAAAGATAAAGTGCATTTGCAACAAAATTGCAGATTTAGGCATCCTAAAAGTATGCAACGTTTATACCATAACCACTTGTCATATGTAATTATGATGAAAAAATTTCCAAAAGAATCAACCGATTATGCACGTTGTTATTTACACGCTTCTCCCTTTGTTGCAATATCTGGCTATCTTACAATTAAGCCAGAGTAATAACCTTGAATGTCAGCTTGTATTAAGTCTGAAATTTTTAACTGTAGGTTAACTCTAACCAGACATATAGGTAAATAAATGTTTTCCCGTGAAGGAATTTCTAGTTTTGTGCTCATTGGTTGGGACCTAAAGTTTTAAACCGGTTCCGAACGGTATTTTGAGAAGATCTTTCCTGGCTAAATACTCGATAGTGTCGCCTTCACTATGCGAGGTGACCGCCATCGAAAGAAAACGAACGTGGTCAGAGCGGGGATCGAACGCAGGATATCATGTAAAAGAGGCAGGCACACTAACCATTGCACCACCGACGGTCACAAAGCCATATATATATTGACCTTAGTCATAATTTGTTTTAAGCTTGTTCTTAGGTTTTTGCTTTCCAACACAACTATCCTTACTGCTATCCTAAAAATATGCAAGATTAATCAATTAATCAAGTTTCCTTAAATATTTTGTAAAATAATTCATTTTGCCATTGTATAAAATTTTTTCCAAGCTTATAAATTGTGGACTAAACGAATATAAAGTTGTACTTCTTCACAAGTGCTTGCAAATGGTTCAAGCAAATATACATTAAGTTATGAGTACGATATAACAGTTCTTACAAATATGAAAAAACAATTCCTAAAAGTATGCAGTATTTATAAAACTTTTGAATTTGTGATGGATTCAGTAACAAACTACAGTAGTCGTCGGTTGTGCAGTGGCTAGTGTGCGCGACTCTTTTGGATGAGAAGCTGGGTTCGATCCCTGATCAGACCAGCTAAATTTCTTACGACGACGGTCACCTCACTTATCGGTCAACTTCCTTATTGCCACCACTATTGATTACTTAGCCATGGAGAAGCTTCTCAAAATGCTGTTCAGAATCACCGTAAATCTTTTGGCCTATATCACTAAGTGTGAAACTAGAAAGCTCACAGCTCTCTGGCTGTGAGAAGGTCTGCCCAATGACTTCATAGAATGTAATGGGAGACAAAGAATATTTTAGATTCTGGCTGCAGTTAATATTTGACTCACTTAGACCATTTAGTGCATTGTGATACCACTCCCTGGAGAACCCTACCGGAAATCCATTTAGTTTGCTCGAAGTAGATCAATATTGATCCAACACCTAGATGAGACTATTCTCGCAGTTCTCTAACGATATAGGATCCCACAGTATACATCCTCTTAGTGGGTAGAGTTGCACACTTGCACTGGATTTCTGTATCACTCTAGAGTCTACAAAAGCTATTTGACCGTAAAACCTACCAATCAGACAGTGTCTGTCAGAAAGGACAAGCGGTTAGACAAACTTTGTGCTCCTTGATACACGCTAAAATGACTAGGTAGTCTACAAAACGATGTACTTCTTCTCATTCTACAATGCACTTATAATCTTTCAGCTTCGATCCGTCCATGTTGGAGTACATAACGGGTTTTTCAACAGAGACGCTGCAAAAGTAAATCGACAGGGACAGCAAACGACGCCATATTTTTTCCCGCTCTTTTGACATTTCTCTTCAGTAAGGTTTGACATTTCATCATAGAAAGATATACGAGCCAAAAACAAGTCGAAATTATTAAAATTTACTACCGAAATTTGGAGTCAGTGGCCTCAACTTTAAGAGGCCCCAACAATCAGCGGTGAGGCTCATTTCTGGCTGAGTGGCTTCGTCAATAAGTAAAATATGCGTTATTGGTCAGACAGCAATCCACACGTAATCCATGAGTCATCATTGCATCCCGAAAAAATTACGGTTTGGTGCGGTTTATGGGCCGGCGGCGTCATTGGGCCGTACTTCTTCCATGATGATCAAGGCCGGCACATTACTGTGAATGCAAATCGCTACCGTTCAATGATAACCGAATATTTTTGGCCCCAATTGGATAATATGGACTTGGAGGGCATGTGGTTCCAACAGGACGGCGCCACAAGCCACACAGCGAATGCCACAATCAATTTATTGGAAACCAAGTTTGGTGAACGTGTTATCTCACGAAATGGCCCAATCGATTGGCCGCCTCGGTCGTGCGATTTGACGCCGTTAGATTATTTCCTGTGGGGCTACGTCAAGTCTACGAACTTCGTACGAATATCGAACGTGAAATTGCAGCAGTATCGGCCGATTTATGCTTGAAAACCTTCGAAAATTGGGTTCAGCGTTTGGACTTCTGCTAGCGTGCCCGTGGTGGCCATGCAAAAGAAATCGAGTTCCATACATAATGGCATCGAACGTACTTTCACAGGAATAAATAATTTCATTGGTATCTAAAACCGGTTTGTTTTATTTAAAACAAACTTTTGTAGCGCTCTTATTGAAAAACCCTTTATGTACCTCTTCGCCAGGAACTTAAAACAGTGTACCTTGAAAATGTGTTCAGCTTTATTTAGATATATAGTCACGTACAAGAAATGTTGCTATGGGATAGTGTTGGACAAATGCATTGGATTCTTCCTTGGCTTTTTCGTTATTGTTTCTACAAAAGCCATTCAACTTAATTTAGAACACATGCCTACCAATCATATAGTGGTGTCGTGTCATAAAGGGATAAATTAATAAAACATTATAAGATCTGCCTGATAAACGCTATAATGCCTATGTAGTCTAGTCTATGAGAAGAGCACCCCCCCCCCCCACCTAATTCCCAAGGAAGGACCCCACATCATAACTCATCTGTCAGCTTTGAAATCTTCGGGTAGAAATTCGCACTTGACTTTGAAAGTAAGATAAAAGAATATGCATCAGGATGATGTACATACACTTTCTGCAATCAACCAAAACGAATGCATAAATCGAGGCATAAAACTGTAAAAAATATGCCTTAAACTAGGCAACATATAACAGTTTTTAAAATTTAATATATTTTATTAACACAATGCAAGTTAGCACTGTTATTTTTAACCTGTATGGTGCTACTACATCGGGCACTACCAAGCATTAAATTATACAACAAAACTGGCCTAAAAATATACAACATTTTAAATATTCCTAAACTACGGTCCACTTCTAGTAATACAAAATATTTACACTTTTTATACTCAATACTTAGCCCTTAAAATGTTTAAATCCCGGCGTTTTCCTTTTTCAATGTTTTATATTTTTAGTCTCCAATTCATTTCCCGATATCCTTACAATTTTCATTTATATTCAACATAACTCCCTTTCTCTCTCTCTCTCTCTTCGGCATACTTTCCCTTCCTTGCGAAATATGCTATAAATTTCTTTAGCATTGTACGTTTTTGCTCTATTTATTCGCATATCGTCTTCATTATTTGCCTTTTATTCATAATTTAGTGCCGAGGAATATATTTCATTTTTTGTTAATAATGGAAATAGACTGAATTTTACACTCTATAAATCTATGGCACAAAATCTACGCATTTCACCAGCACCCCTCCTTCACTAACCAGGAGCTCCAGGAACTCTATGTCCTTAGATGGACTCCTTCTCTTTCTTGTTGCCTGTATATACATATGTAATAGGTACATATAAAAAATATATATGTGAGCAAGCGTGAGAAAAAGTCAACGTAAAAATCATTTTTATTTATATTGCATACTTTTAGTTGCAACATAAAATGTGGAGCACATATAACTTTTCATAAACTAATAATAATAGTTTAGAATGAAAAATAGCAAAACAAACCATTTGCATTTATGTGTTATGAAAAGCTTCGAGGGAATAACTTTAAACAATATCAAAAAATATAGTACAGATCCTTTAGATTTTGCAATCCCCCCCAGCACGTATTGCCTTATTATGCTAGCTAGTACTCCTTGTCATGATTTTCCTGTGCTGAGGACCTATGTGTATCATCGTATGCTCCCGTCATACTTTCACTAATATTGCACATAAAATAAATCCCATATATTTTTTATGATGGGAAAAATAGTTTTATGAAAAAAAAACGAACAGAGTGTTGTGTACAAAAGTAACCGGGTACCTGTGAGGTTTAACGAGGGTAGTCTGATGTGTTTGATTTATTATGCTGCATTTATCTGGGGTGGGAAGAAATGCTTGTTTATCTGTTTTCAGGAATGTGGATATGGTTTTTATTTTGTAACTGTTTAAACTAGAGAAGTGCTAGTTGTGTCTAATGCTTTGCCTAGCTGCTTTTTTTTACTCATTATATGTACTTATATTGCTCCGGGATCATTTTGTCGTTCTTCAGCATTTATTCTGCAATTTAAATATATAAAGTTCCTCTAGTTCGCATTTGCTTAGGTACCATTAACTTATATTTACACATCTTAAAAGTATTCAATTTAAAGGTGTCCCAGAAGTATGCACTCTAACTGTATCCTAGAAATATGCAATATTTGTTCATCACTACATTTTTGAATGTGGACAATTTTTTACATATTCGAAAACACGGAAAGTAAGCAACAGAATTACTGTGTCCTATTCCTCCCTTAGTTTAGGGTTGTTTTCTTTAAAAATCAGTTCTTCCTTGTGATAAGGGCAGTGGTAGTCAGTGATATATTTGCATCGTCTTTAAATACATGTTGAAATCTTCAATAATTTTAAAATATTTGACATACATTGTTTTTCTACCTGTAAGTAGGACAGCCAGCCATATCAATGATGTAAAGTTTTTCCTAAAAGTAAGCAATACTTTTTCGAATATTAATATCAGTCTAAAAGTATACAATTCCTTTGGTGGCTGATCTACATGTGATCGCGACTGATCTCTACAGAATGCAAGGACACCTAAACTCGTCGATAAACCTTGTTTGTCTGACGCCCCTCGTTTATGTTTATAATACTATAGTTTACAGAGTGAGCGGATAACTGATGCACAACTGAATTGGTTACAGTGGTTGCAGTTCAACCACTGTCATGACAGAGTTCCACGGTATTTTTTATTTTTTTCTCGCAATGTTGTTGGTGTTTTTTTTTTTGTATGCAACAGAGTTTTTTCCCCCATCATGTTATTGTGTGTTATTTGCTTTAACTCCGAGAGGTTAAACGTACTGAAAAACACTATCACGATAATGATAGTGGTAGTGATGATGCTTCAGAAGACGATGATGATGATGATGCTGATATGTAAACCATGGAATGGTGGCGCATATCATAGCATTTCAGTTATTGCTAATGTTTGCTGAATACCAGTACTTTGGTTTGTTTTTGCAGAGATGCAGGGTTTTTTATGTTCTTCACCCGTTGTATACATTTCAATTTCAATTTATATATCTTGGTAGAGTTTTTTATTTTTTCCACAGATTTTGCGCTCTTTTCGTTTTTGTTCAGTTCTTCCTAGAACTAAAAAGAAGCATAATGCTTATACAAGCAAAATTATTAAGACACTTTTGGCCTGTTCGCATTTTCATTCGTAGTTTTTTTTCTTCTTATCTTAAAATCTCAATTTTTGTAATGGTGTCAAAATTTTCTGCTACAAGCCTTAAAGTATACTATGTTCTTTTTTAAATTGAATAGAATTTTGCTTCTTTTTTATTTTGTCAGGGAACACTGTGTTCTTGTGTCGACGATGACCCTTGGCCGCTGTTTGGAATTTTAGCTAAGTGTGTTTGCTGAAGCTTAAATACACATTTTCATTTGCCATTTCTTTTGCTGCCCTAAATTTTTGCCATATCATCAGTTTTACTCATTGCAATGTTTTTTCGAAGGAATTTTTTTATTATCTCTTTCGTCCTCTCTCTTTTTGTGTGTGCATTTGTGGTTGTGAACTTTATTTTTTGATGATGTTTTAATTTTTATTGCGAATTTGTTGCTTTAGACTCTGTCTATTGGATAAACTGTTTTGTTAAACATAGTTAATTAACTGTTGCTAAAAAATTTCGCTGACCTTTTTGTGCACTTCAATGCAGTTTTTCAAATTACAGGGCAATTGGAATTTCATGAAGTTAATATAATTGTTTATCACCCTGAAAGTATGCAATATATTTTAATGAATTTGTATCAGCCTCAATGTAGGCATGGAATATTTTGTATAAATTCCGGAAAATTACTTGAATAGATGTTACAGCATTACGTTTCTATTTTTTGTAAATGTTGTCGCTGTTGTATGTGATAATGTTTTTATACAAAATATTTAAAAGAAAATATTTAAAGTTTGCACAGGCGGCCATCGTTATGTTATAGATGGACTCTTTTTGTATACAAGTTTTAAATGTAAATAAAGTAAAAGCTGGTTTTGAAGATTTCTTGACACCTTAAGTTAATTTTTTAAATTAATGACATTACGATTTTATTAGGGCTAGAGTTTGGGTTACGGATAGAAATAAGCTTAATGTTATATTTGAAAATATTTAGGTGCCCAATTTGACCCTTTAGTCTCAACCAAAATTTAATTAACAAAAAACAGAATTGCTAGGTGTCCAACATATTTTAACCACTAAACAGGGTTGAGCTATAACCCAAAACCCGGCTCTTAGAGTTCAAATCATTGTTCATTACTAAAAGTATGCAACAGATTTGGTTGGTTTTTGTATTTATTGTGACTCTCAGGGTATCACAATCAGTAGTGAGGTGTTCGCTTTCTTGTTTCACATTCACTATGGTATTTCCCTATTAATCCAGTAGATTGTATTGAACTTAGAAAGTAGGGATTGGAGTAGAATGAAATAGAAAATAATGTTTGTTGATATTCGACTGAAGCTTGTTGATATCATAGGGAATAGACGCACCGAAAACTTATTCCATATACGGGCTATTCTGCTGAAGAACGAATTCTTGTGAAACGTGATTCAATCCTCCGTCCAAGTTACAGTAAGTGAATATGAATATCCGGACAACCGTGTTGTACGCTTAAACTCTCCAACCTCCGGAATGATGTCATGTATCTCAGACGAAATCCTACAGTAAACATATCTATAGAACAGTGGGTTACAGCTAACATTTCAAGGAGACTACAGAGACGGTTAACTTGCTATCTCTGTTAGCATCATCGATCTCTTCTATAGCGGCTTTAATGCACCCAGGTGGACTTAGGACTCCATTTCTAACATGACAGTTATATTCCATCCTTAGCCGAGTATACATGATATTGAGAATGTTAGATGACCTGAAGAATCTCGTACACCAATTTAAAAAACCAAAACACTTGAATGACTCTTTCAACTAATTAAATTCATTTTTATTTCAAAGGACTTAGCTATCCGTTCTCTGAAAACCCCGGGGGGTGAGGGACCTTACAAAACGAAGATAACAAATTTCGCCAACCAGTGCGATAATCGAACATTTCAAAGGACATGACTTAGTATTTTCATGCCCAGAACATCAAGATCTTATGATTTTTCAATATCTGTGCCAGCCATAGAAATCGATGCGGGATAAGAGTGAATTGTAATTTGTGGTTGACAATTATGATTATGCGAATGTATGTAACACTAGGTGTTATGTGCATTAAACTCTACACGGGAAAATTGACGCAACTCAGTAGGGAAGTGTATAACATATTGTCAAACATCTGGACATTATTTGGGGCAGCGAGCTTAGTTTCAGACCCAACGTTGTTACAAGTAGGAATTTCAACACATTTCCAGAATATAAAAACTAGTCAAAAGTAATATCTCTTATTACTGCTTGCATATATATTGTAACATATGAATCCGTGTGCGTCAAAGATGAAATATTGCATAGCAAACACAATTTGTTTGGACACAAGTATACTATATTTGCGACAATATCCAAACACACATAGTTGCATTCAAATTAATAACTCTTATTTGTTCTTGCGTATATATTGTAACATATTAGTCAGTGTGTGTCAAGGATGTAATATTGAATAGCAAACACAATGTTTTTGGACACAAGTATACTATATTTGCGACAACATCCAAACACACTTTATAGTTGCACTCAAATAGGAAAAAAATACAGATTTTTCATCGTGTAGAGTTGCGGAAACAATAAATGGTGTGTGTCAAAGATGTAATATTGAATATCAAACACAATGCATTTGGACATAAGTATACTATATTTGCGACAACATCCAAACAAACATTATAGTTATATTCAAATAGGAAAAAATACAGATTTTTCAGCGTGTAGAGTTGCGGAAACAATAAAATAGTAAATGAAAATCAAATTGATTGAATAAAATGTAAAGTATAGTAGGGGACAATGGTAGCCTACAAATATGCAACAATTATATATCTTTAACGTTTTCTATGGTTCCTGACAATTAAACCTAAATTATTTCCGACCGATCTTTGAGTTCACCATATGTTTAAAGGATTTCAACCCTCAATGGGCTTGCTTTTATAGTCCTTCATATGAGTGACTCAGAGACCAATAGATCTAACTCCACATAACTGAACCTGAAAAAAATTGGGATTGAATTTTGAGGCTTCTATGTATCCGCATATAAAACGAGTGCAAGACCCAAAACATATTCTTGATTGCTGTTTCATTTTGATGATCATAAACAAGGGGACTTAAATGTGACCAGATTAACATGTTTTAGTGTTCATAGCATTTGAATCTCAAATTTGTTAAATTTTGGAGTTAAATCAATAGGTATCTGAGTACCTTAAATATAAAGCTTCCTTTTTTATATAACCTATTTTAACGGCTACCCCACAGTACATATTTTAGCCCATATCGTTATATTTAGTCTCATGAAATAGTGTATATGGTAATTCCTAATCTTCTGTCGCACATCTCCCACTAAAAATAAAAAATTTTAAGTTTATTTTGTATCAATTAAAAACCACTTATATTGGATGCGATGTATCCATGTATAATACTTAATAAGTTGAAGTTTCAAATACTATAATTATACGCCTGTACCTTTATAAATTCAAAGCCATTGCATACTTTTAGGTCTAACGTTCAATTCATACTTTTAGGTGTAATGTTCAATAAATAATTATGCATTTAGATAATTACACACACAATTTCCAATATAAATGAATTGAATTAATAAAATATAAATTGTTTATATTCTTAACGCTAACTAACAACACACAGTGGCCGTGGCCTACACGTCCTCTCCAAAATATGCACCAGTTCTGTATTGTATAATTTTTAATTAGTTTCATTAGTTGCATAGCATATTTTATGGTGCTGCATTTGACTAAGGTTAATAATAATAACAATAATGCATTATGCTCGAGTACATGCACACACAGAGCAAATGAAACGCAACAATATGTTTGTAAGTCTATTATTTACCATAATTATTATTATAGTTATATTTATTGGTGATAGTTATGTTTTTGGCGGTTTTCTATAAATATTTAAATTCAGTTTAAATGTGAATACTCATTTCACATTTTCATGGTATTTTAGGTTGTTTTCCAACAAGTTAATTTGTTCGCTTGCGCAGTTTGTTTAGTTTTATAAATAACTCAGAAAATAAATTGTTAAATAAACAAAATGTCGAAACGAGATCCTTTTGTTATTAACTTTACGCTAGAGTTGTTACCTAAAACAAACTGTAGTATTGTGTTTCACTTTCAAAAATGTTTGCAACTACAGCAGGGTTCAAAATAGCAACTAAGGAGTATAAATGCTTAATTATTTGTAGTTAAAAAGTGATTCAGCAAAAATGGGCATACCTTAAGGCGTCAGTATAATATAAAAACACGGTGCATAGTTTCCGGTTTTATGTTACAAAAAACAAAGCAGAATTAAGTGAATTTTACATATTGTTTATTGTTGTAGCTATTTTGTTATACTTTTTAATTGATATAATTTGTTTTGAAGACATCTCAATATTTGTATGGTTTGAGTAAAGCCACGGAAAACAGGGGAAGTATTTAATGAGTTTATGGCTAGCGACAAGTTAAGGCAATTATTAACTCAATTTATAAATTTTTAAAAATATAAGTAAATACATTTTTAGTATATAGTATTTTTCGAAAATCGAAAAACTAATAAATAAATTTTATTTTATCCGGTAGTTTATGAAAGAAAATTAAAATTTTTTACATTTGTTTTTTAAAGAATTTTTCTTTCGTATGTTGGCAATAACTGGAGCTAACTAATTCTGAGGTTCCCATTTTCGATGACGCATTCGAGCATTTCGAGTGGTATTTGGCGAATGCCGCGAGTAATATCCGTTATCAATTCCTCAATCGTAGCCGACTTATCCATGTACACTTTATGCAGCCCAAAGGGAAAAAGTCTGGAGATGTGATATCTTATGATCTAGGAGATAAATTCACCGGTTCGAAGCGTGAAATTAACTGTTCACCGAATTGTTCTCGCAATAATGCTACGGTTTCGTGAACAGTGTGACAAGTAGCGACGTCGCGATGGCGGACTTAAATTTTCGGCAGCAATTGGGCTGCTATCATGGTGCGATATCGGCCACTATTCACAGTTACGTTCTGGCCGGCCTAATTTAAAGAAGTAGTTGTCTTCTCTTCCTGGAAAGAATAAAGCGTTTAGAGATAGTTTGGCGTAAAATATTTCTGTTGTCCCAAAATAATTTCGTAGGGCACTTAGTTTTATGGTTGATGTCAAATGTTTATATTGTTCCCGCAAACAAAAAAACATTCACCATAAAGGTCGATTCGTTCGTTGTGAACAAAAATTAATTTACCCCAAAAATTAACACAATTTAAATGTGTGGCAAACAAAACAAACAAAAGTGAGCATACCAAAGACTACACTGTTTTTCAATTGGTTCTATTTTCTTTCAGCAGAGAGAAACAAGCAAATCCTATTTTCAAGGTTTTGTTCGTCCTTGCACAGAGTATGCGATGGCTCAGTGGATACATTCGATGACTTGCAGTGATAAGCAAGGGTTCAACTCCATTCCAGGGAAAACGTAAATGCTAAAATAAATTTGTATTTAATATTCAACAAAATACTTCGATTAATGACGGAATACTTCGTTTCAATGGTCATCATATTCTGTAAAGTGTAAATTATTTGCCTAAAAAATGAAAGCAGTTTGTCGCAAATATTTTCTGATTCTCATAAAAGTTAGTTTTGAGTTTGAAGTCACTATTTGTCGATTACGGCTTAAAGAATAGTTAACGGAAACGTGTTTCGTTTTCCGTAAACGTTTTTCAGGTTAGGGTTATCACATATCGTTTGGTGTGAAAGTTGTTCGCTCCTCGTACATAATATAATGTATTTATCACAAACGATATGGCATATTTGCTTCCACAAATATTCGTTTACAGCTATTAGGTTCCCAAAAGATATTCACTTATCTGACAATCAATTTGGATGCATCGCAAATTTTTCTTTGTGTGTACCTTTCTTCCCATAAAGGTCCGTCCCATTGCTGCTGATTGGAGCGTTGCCATATATCTCGTGTTACGATAGTCTACTTTATATGCTAAATTGTTTTAAAAGCTTAAAAAAATGGTTTTCCATTGCAAACCATAACGGGATTGGGGAGAGTTCCACGCAACCAGTGAGCTGTGCCCTTTCTAGTTTTACACTCAGCGATTGGGACCTACAATTTTACACCGGTTCCGAACAGTATTTTGAGAAGCTTTTTGATAGCTAGGTATACGATAGTGTCGCCATCACTAAGCGAGGTAACCGTCGTCGAATGAAATGTAAGGTCGAAACACCAGGAATCCAAAGCACGTTCACGTTCAGAACACTAACCATTGTACCACTGACGGGCACAACACGACGAAAATTATCGCAAACAGAACCAATAGCGCTTTATCTTCAACAACTAATGCAGATGCTAGTAATAAAGACCGCAGTAAATGTGGCGAGTTAGGAGTTAAATCTGGTATATTATTCTGTAATTTTAAGGGAAAGTTGTGTTTTAAGGGAAAGTTAATTCGAGGCATATATCCTACTTCTTCCATGCTATCCTTATTCAGATGTTAATTCAAGTATGGTAATTTTAAAATAAATTCCTGTAGCATATTTTTGGGCGCAAGATATCGAGGGTTTCTGTATACATTTTGTGGCCGAATATTTAAAAAACCAATACTGATGATCTAATTGGTTTTATTGTTTCTCTAGATATTCTCCATGAAGGTCAATACAATTTTAGAAGCGCCTTTAACACACAGAATGACGTAGGTCCAAAACATGCGATTTGAGCGCATTAACGGTTCCTTCAGGTGCTAAAGTTCGTTGACCACGCAATTTATTTTTAATGTGCGGAAATAAATAGACATCCTTAAGTGCCAAATCGGGGCAGAAAGGCGGCTGACCGATCAAACGAATGCATTTGCTGATCAAATACATATGTATGATAGCTAGCATTTTCATGATGGAGAATGATTCTTCTTTGGGGGGGTTCGTTTTCCTTAGCTCACAAAAAACTTCTGGCAAAACAAATGTCTGTGTACCATAAAGAATTGACTGTCTTTGGGTGCTTTATTGGAACTGCTGCCACACGACCAGTTACGCTGACGAACAGACCACCATTTTCTTTTAAGTGATTCGTGCGCGAACAAATTTTGGTTGGATTTGGCTCGAATTGGAAGACCCATAGGTTAGGGTAGAGCGACTGTGAGTTCCTCCTAAGGCAGTTCGCCCAAGTACCAGTGATACTGATTTGAACAGCATCTTGACCCTGAAAGGAAACAAAGAAAAGCAATGAATATGCCAGTAATAACTTGGGGTTACACAGTGCTAATATTAGCAAAGCAGTACATGAGGAAGCCTCTGATCACTAGGGATAATTCGAAAGCGGGAGGCAGACCGAACAATCTGGTCTCGATCTCCCCTTTAGCTCCCCAACCTGAAGATTGTTCTGGCTATTCTCATCAACCACGCCAAGTGAGAGGTCATCATTGGCCACATCCGCTTACGCATATATTGGATACTTCTCGTGCTTAGCTGTGTAAGCCGAGAATGCTGTTCTGGTCTCATCTTGAGACCGGTCCCATTTGGAAGTGAGAACGCGGTCTCTTCTGGCAAGCTTGATTTTCACCGTGCTGCTTCTTGCGGCTAGGTGCTGCTCGTACACCTCCAATACTTTCTTACGCTCCAGCTCACTTTTCTCATCACGAGGGGCCTGTTTTTCCAGCTTGCTTCCTTCCTTTTGAGAACATAACACGCGCGCTGGTATCAGCTCTTCTTTTGGTTTCAACTGGGCTGCTGGTTCACTTTTGTTCTCCTGAGAAGAAGCCAAAAGCTCGTTTTCGTAGACGTGTTTCGCCGCATGAAGATGCATGTTGATATTTTGTTGTATGTTTGGGCAATTCATATTTTTCTTACGACTTCGTCTCCGTCGGTGCAGATCAGAAAGAAGGCCACGGAAAAATAGGGGGCGCAGTAGCGTCGACCTAGTTCGCCCAGTCCTTGGTAAGGCCGTAGTTACTCTCCGAGACCGCCCAGTATCGGAGAGGCACACGTTACAAAACAGCCTGTATTAACCTCTGGCTCCTATCTACACAATAGGCACGGATCACATAACACCCTGGACTAGGTGATTATTTCTATCGACTTAGAAGTCTAGATCCGTAGTGTTTAGAAAACAGAAGGAGCAGCTGGATCAGAATGTGGCTCATAAAAAATATCGGCCTCTGTAACATATATTCTCGCACACATTCTGCAGTATGTGATGAAACAGCTGTTTCATCAAAACCCCATCATCAAAACCATTCCAATATTTCTTTTCAATTGGTATCCGATTCCACAACCTGCATTTGCATTGCCTGACCAAATGGAAATTCAAAAATTTCTGTCCAATGGATTTGCCAAATTGCACAATAGCAATCCTCGTATAAAAACAACTTTCATGAACCACTACACTACTTTTCTTCTTTGCTAACGAAACACCAACACCACATTTTGCAACTGGCAACACTAAAAATTACCTAGTTCAGAAATATAAATGGCAACCCTCGTATCAAAAACAACATCCGTGAACTACAACAATTAAAGATTTATCAACGACATTACATTTTTCCATTTGCTACCGACTCAAGCAATTAAAACAGACTTTTCCCCGTAACTGTTCTCCACAGTTACACAGCTACACATTTAAGTATAAGCTTTTAATATTCCTACAATTACAGCATACTTTTGGGATGCTAACATATAGCCTCTACTTTTCAGGAGGGTTGATGATGATGCTGCTGTTTCCTTTAAAAACTTTCCTGTAAAACTTCCGTAAAAATTGTACTATTCAATTCGGGAACTTCATCAAATTTATTAACTTTTTAGCAAGTTTTCCACGTTCTGTTTCCTACAAAACCCACAACTCCCTGACTTTTGGAAAAATTTCCTTAATTTTTTTTTGGTTGTTTTGTCATATTTTGTGACTTGTTGTAAGATATAACAAAAGTTTAACGAAAACATTTTTTGACATGATAATGTTTGGCATGAAACATATACTTTTACATATATAGTCGCATATATTCGAACGCGAACACAGACAGTTGAAACATAGTTGAGGAGCAAAGACGGGTTCACAAACTCTCTGATACAACACAGCCATTCATAAAAACATACTGTTGTGTGTTATTACTAACCCTTCGTTACATGCACACTAACGCAAAAAGGGACAAGAAATTATGTTGACATAAGTGTTTGACATAGTAGTGGTCTTTTAACTGTACCAACACTCTGTTAACTGCGTTGTATGATAGTGAAAACTTATTGCTGTTGCATGCGTCGTAGTACATGGCAGGCTAACCAAGCAGCCACCAAACCTATTCCGCAATCCAGCAACAGCGTCACCAAGCCCCCCACCGAAAGTGAGTGTGCACTTGTCACATCAACTGATAAAAAACATAGTTTATACTTTCACAAGATTTCGTCCTGATGTTGTTGTAGATGACATTATTGTTGTGG
The DNA here is from genome assembly GCA_963931995.1 of Phaonia tiefii. NCBI lineage: Eukaryota > Metazoa > Arthropoda > Insecta > Diptera > Muscidae > Phaonia > Phaonia tiefii. Next base: position 306,270,487 of record OZ008367.1, read on the forward strand.
TTGTTGCTGTATGTTGAATGTTGTTGTTGTTGTTATTATTGTTGCTGCTGTTGTTGTTGTTGCTGCTGTTGTTGTTGCTGCTGTTTGTGGCGATGATGATGATGGTGGTTATGATGCTGCTGATGATATGGACGCTTTTTGCGCCACTGCTGTTGTAAGTGTTGCAAATATGAAAAATTTCAACTTTAAGTCTGTAACTAAAACCATGCGACTAAATGTCATATAAGCGAAAATATGTTAACACCACTCGCTCACTCACTCACTCGCCCACTCTATAGTTTCTACACACATACGACTGTCTGCAGTGTGTGCGAAAGTGTTGCTAGTGATAGCTATAAAAGAGGTAATTATGAAAATTGTGGGAAATATTAGGAAATGAATTAGAAAGTTGTTGAACACTATAACTATTGTGCAGAACAAATATATTGTTACGATAAATGTTTTCCATTGTTGGCTTAACTAATATTTTAAGCCAATGGATGTCCAAGACACATTGGAATACCAACTGACGGTTTGTGGTGTGATTTTTCTTACCTGGGAGTTTCGATGAATCAGCTGTTCGACTTGGCACTTGGAGTACTAGTAAAGAATTGAGTGTAATGAAAGAATAAGCGATAAGTGACCGAAAGTAAACCATGTTTGCAATACATTTGTATTATATTAGCGGACGTTTGTTTGATAGCAATTGAAATTAAACTATGTTTGATTAATGATACTGTCTTTTAAATTATGTGCATTGCTTGTTTTGCCATCTAAAAGTTGAACTATTTGCGAACTCCAACTATTCCAGTGACTTTCATAGGTTTCCGATTGTACACTCTTGGTATATAAATATGTCTCTATGGATTCAACAGTTATGCTTAATGTCGGTAAAAAGTTTGTGGTTACTTTCAGTAGAAGGTTAACCACACACAATCTCACCACGAATGGTTGATGAATTCGGTAACAACTCTAAAGCAATCGTGAACAGATGGCGCTTCTATGCAATCTCATCAATTCGCTAAAAACATTGTAGAAGAATCAAGAAAGTTAATAGTGCTGTTTGCGACATGGTTCATAAAAACACGTGTTGGGTATTAGACTGAATATAAACAACCAATTGAGGTGGCCCCGTCTTGCAAACATGTAATAGTATGCATCGCCGAGTATACTAAAGTTGTTGTGACTTATATACGTTGTTATTGACTATCGAGAACTGTAAATAATATATTTGTGAAAATAAGAAACTATAGTGGCAGTCGCAATTTGAAAAGATCCTTATTTCATTGCTGGGGAATAAAATAGCTATCAAATCCAAGCTTCCAAGCTTCCAACCTTTAACTAATAATCTGTCAGTTCATAAATATCATATTGGCTAACTGCTTCTAAATACCGGGGGACAAAATTAAAAATTTTACATAGCCCACCCTTGACAATGCCACGAATTTGCTAGTGGTCAGTTTCTCAGTCAGTGGTGATCTTCGTTTCTTATTTAAATAGTGGTTAAACATCAAATTGTGGTGTTCAGTCATTGGTTAACTATGATTTAACCACCGAATGTTGGTGGATTAACTTTTATTGAGAACCATGTAATGTTGACAACCACATTACTGACTGGTTGTCTTCTACGGTTAAAGAAAATTGGGAAATATCAAAAACTTTCTTCCCAAGTTCTGAGTCTTCGACTCAAACTGTAAGAAATATTTGTAATAAATTCGATAGAAATAAAGTTCCAGCAGCGCAGTTTGTGGATATATTTGTGAAGGGAGTTCCGGGTCTCCTGAACTCCTGTACGTGCTCGTTCCGTGGAAAATATTTCCCCTGCAGCTGAAAGTGTGGAAGAACAGCCGTCAACATCAACTCGCCATCGTTCGCAGCAATTGAATAGTTCTCGCACTTCTTTGTGCATAATTTTGAATAAAGACCTCGGTATAAAGTCCAATTAGTACAAGAACTGAAGCCTCATTACAATCTGACGAGATTTTGCTTCGCTGAATGGGTTGACGATAGCTTGGCTGAAGACGAACATGTTGACCAAAAACTCATCTTTTCCAGTGAAGCTTATTTTCACCTGCGTTAACAAACAACATTTTTGCATAGGGGTTTGGAAAATCCGAACGTCGTCCATTTGAGGCCTTAAAATACGAAACTGGCGCAGTCGTTCTCGAAGTAGAGTCGTGAGCAGACGAAAATTTACTGAAAAATTGGGTATATCGAATAAGGTACTGTAAAACAAGTTGTGGAAGCCTTTGGCTCGATGTTGTGTTTCATTCATACATGTCCTACCAATAAAATGAAGAGTCCGACCAATAAAATCATTATTTTGAAAAAATGTCTATTAGAATTTTTTTTAAAGCGAAATTAAATCAAATTCCAAATGTTACATGGCTTTAGTCTACTAGGACGTGGATGCCAGTAGAAAATAGATGACCTCTTAACTTTCATCTGAATGCATGAAAACCTCGATTCTAAACTGAGTAGCTGTAATGTACATACTTTTGGGTACCTTTCGATTTAAAATACAATGCCTAACTTTGGGCGTATCTTTAACCATGTGAACTTAGAATGCTATCCAAACTGCTCCAGGATTCTGGTAATGTTCTTGTTAGTAGAATCTCATTTGTCTAAAATTTATTACAATTTGAAGCAACAACGAGGGTAATTCGACAATTGTGGGAAATTAGTTTTTGTTGATTATTATAAATAAAAAATTCAAAAATATATATTATGAGCAAGTTGTTAAAAATAGTCAGTACTTGTATACGCTATAAAAACTGTAGTCTAATTATTTAAGGAACGATATCGAATTCATTATCGTTTTATCGGTAGGGAAGTTTTAGAAACACGTGTATTTTAAATGTGTTATGAGCCAGCATTATCAACATAACGATATCGTTTGTATGATTATCGTCATAAATAAGTAGGCTTCTGATCAATATTTTCAAAAATGTGCGAGATACACAAAGTACTTAAGGCTGTGAATGAAGTTGATGTAAACCAGGAAAATTTTTACTTATGTTATTTACTTCGTTGAATATAATTGCTAGACTTATTGGCGCTATATGTCCTTTTATCGGTTAGTCTTTAGGCAATTGCAACCGTATATAAAAAAACGGTGTCCCATAACATCCCACGAAGGAATTGATGAAATCTTCTCACAATCAGTGAGATGTGCGCTTTCTAGTTTTACACTCAGTGATTGGGACCTACAGTTTTACACCGGTTCTGAACGGTATTTTGAGATGTTTTTTCATGGCTAAGTACTCGACAGTGTCACCATCACTAAGCGCGGTGACCGTCGTCGAAAGAAATGTAAGGTGATCTGAGCAGGGATCGAAACCACGTTATCATGTACAAGAGTGGCGCACACTGACCATTGCACATATGTATTTAATGAGTTTTTCAACAGAGACGCTACAAAAGTAAATCGATAGGGACAGCACACGACGACATATTTTTTCGCGCTCTTTTGACATTTCTCTTCAGCAAGGTTTGCCATTTCATCATGGAAAGATGTACGAGCCAACAACGAGTCGAAATTATTAAACTTTACTAGTGAAATTTGGAGTCAGTGGCCTCAACTTTAAGAGCGCTACGTCCAATTTATGGTCGTCATAATCGTCCTACCAGATCAACAGTTGAGCGTCTAGTAGAAAACTTTTAATCCGCAGGCGCAGTACAAAATGTTCCCGTGCCAGTGAGAAAAAGAAGTGCCCGTAGTGTCGAGAATATTGCTGCCGCTGACGCTTCAGTTCAAGAAAGCACAAATGTGTCTCTCACACGTCGTTCTCAAGCGTTGGGCATCTCTGTGACGTCGTTGTGGTGAATTTTGCGAAAAGATCTTGGCCTACATCCTTACAAGATCAAATTGACGCAAGAACTGAAGCCGCTTGACCGCCATAAGCGTCCTATGTTCGTGAATTGGGCTCAGCAACAACTTGAAAATGAATCCGATTTTCAGCGGAAAATCATCTTCAGTGATGAGGCTCATTTCTGGCTGAATGGCTTCGTCAATAAGCAAAATATGCGTTATTGGTCAGACAGCAATCCACACGTAATCCATGAGTCATCATTGCATCCCGAAAAAAATACGGTTTGGTGCGGTTTATGGGCCGGCGGCGTCATTGGGCCGTACTTCTTTCATTACTGTGAATGCAAATCGCTACCGTTCAATGATAACCGAATATTTTTGGCTCCAATTGGATAATATGGACTTGGAGGACATGTGGTTCCAACAGGACGGTGCCACAAGCCACACAGCGAATGCCACAATCAATTTATTGGAAACCAAGTTTGGTGAACGTGTTATCTCACGAAATGGCCCAGTCGATTGGCCGCCTCGGTCGTGCGATTTGGCGCCGTTAGATTATTGCCTGTGGGGCTACGTCAAGTCTATGGTCTATGCCAACAAGCCAGCGACGATTGATGAACTTCGTACGAATATCGAACGTGAAATTGCAGCAGTATCGGTCCAGCGTCTGGACTTCTGCAAGCGCGCCCGTGGTGGCCATGCAAAAGAAATCGAGTTCCATACATAATGGCATCGAACGTACTTTCACAGGAATAAACAATTTCATTGGTATCTAAAACCGGTTTTGTTTTATTTAAAAAAAATCAATGAGTGTTCGAACTCACGGGCGATGTGTTAACACCTTTTTGTTACACGGTACCTGTTCGATTTCTATGAACACATTCGTAAATGTTACATTGGAAAATAAAAAACAGCGTTCAATCATATGATGACGTTACAGTTAAATAATATTAATACTTAAAATTATTTAAAGACCCAGTGCAAGCACATGTGTCATTATTTTCTTGCTCAATACTTTTTGTTTTATTCCCACAAAAGTCAAAGAATGCAAAGTAACAGACACTTGTACATACATACATACATTGTTATATTCGTACGATATAACCGAAGATCAACATAAAATACTTTTTTAATATTACTCCAAATTAATACTCCAAATTAAAACACTTCAATCTCGGCTCGCCGATATCGGATCGCCTTAATTTTTAGCCTAAACTCTTCGTCGAAACCCGCACTAGCTTTTTCATCCAAAAATTAATAAAATCGGCTATGAATTTCTGGAGAAAATTGCGTGGGAAAATTATATGAAAATCGCCCAATAATCACTTTCAATACCGACTGCCAAGCAACGAACAAACAAACGATGATTTACTCTTACAAACCTAACACTTGCGTATGTATTAAATTTATAGTTTACTACCCTAGAGGCGCGCGTATAGATGTTGTAGCGCTCTTATTGAAAAACCCTTTACATAGGTCAATATATATTTTTCACTGTGTCCAGTCTTTGAATTTCAGATTTTGCAAAATTGACAAGGCATTTTAAATAACGACTCCCATCGCCTGGGTACAGTATTTTAAAGAAATTCGGAATTAGATATCCTCCGGTGAGGTTAGGTAAGTTGTTGTTACTATTAATAAACGTAGACCAATGAAGACGGTTGTGATACCAAAGGACATCATATCCCGTCCCCACCGAAAATTGACCTGGGGTGGGCAATGGGTCATATGTGATATGACAGCCCATCCCAATAATCCCAAATGTGGCTAATGAAGACATGTACATTAGTCCCTGGCGAAACAATTAGTATTCCGCAAAAATATACTAACATCATTCACCTTGACGCCCCGAATGTATATTAGATTACTGAATAATATTGTATCCTACTGACACAAAATGTCGGGATGTAGCATGTCAGATGTTCGTCGCTCTCGTCCCACTCTTCATCCCCACAGCTTCTGCAGGAACCTTAAGCTGAGATTCCGAGTCTAGACGCACGTTTGCCTATTAAACAGTGTCCAGTGACCACATGCTGATAAATTTGTTTTTTGTTGTTGTTTGGATACAAATATAACCTGTTGTAGCTTGTCGGAAATATAATATACTTGTGTACAAACACATCGTGTTTGCTATTCAATATTACATATAGGAGACACATTGATTAATATGTTATGATATGTCTTTTTGTGACCCAAATTTGGTTTTTTTTGTTGGAATCTGCTGAAAACAAAAACGTGACAGACAACAAAGAAACAAAAATGAGATCACATGATAGGGTTTCACCCTGTCTAAGGCATCGCCTCGTACCAATGGAGGTGGTAGGTTTCGATTTTTCCATGATGTGTCCTAATATGAAAATCTGGTCAATGGTTCTAACTTCGCTTTGGCTAGGATTGGGCAGTCGATAGTCCTGTATGTGATCAACACCCTCATCTATATTGAAGTCTCCTGTGACAAGTAAAGCAGAGAAGTGACCCCTCTATTTTCTCAACATACTCTGCACAAAATTCCCATATTAATCTCAACAGAGGGTGTTCCCAATCCAGATGACAATCTGCATCGTACCAGGCTTTGTCTTTAAGCGGTTTTTCACAATTAAGTACGGTTTCCACTGCAGTTTCCATTCATCGACTTGACGCTTCTAGTATTAACCACATTACGAAATTTTTGCATACTTCTGGGCCAATCAAATATTTACCAGAAAACTTTATTCCGAAGTGCCCACCATTAAATATTTTGTATTAGATTATCTATTTATAGTTCTGGAAAATATTTTAATAACATACAATTTTTGAAAATATCGAAGAAATCGAATTTAAAAGTAGGCAAACAGGCGTTTTTAAGGGCAGTAAATAATTGTGTTATCTTAGTACAGTGTTATCTTAAGTACATTGCCAAATACTGGTCACATCTGTTATAGCCGTTTTTTATACTAATCTAGTGATAATTAAGACTTTTTGTAATTTCCTTAGCTCCGCTTTTCATACTCTCTCCATTCGAGAGTTGCTGTGCAAGGACATCATCAGCTTTAAGTAAAATATCCGTATATTATAATAAACACATACGATTTCTTTTCTCCTTCATTCTTTATATTTCTTACACATACATATGTATAAAAATATATTCATATATATAGAATAAAAACACTCAAACTGATTTCTATTCTGGCAAGTGTCTGTAGTTAGTCATGCCTTTCGCATATTCATAACAAACTTTGTGGCACACTACACACCATGAGCTCTGGAGACCCCTGACAGCAAAACGAAAAACATACCCACATGTTATGACGGAACACAGAAAACTAATGAAATCTTGTTGTTGTTATTATTTATTTTTTTTGTTGGCACGGTAAACATTAATGACCGCTTGTTATTGCACTTCTTATTCTCTGGGTTTTGTGGCAGAAAGAAATTATGAGAAATTTAATAATTTTGTTAATATATGGACGTATGTGACTGACAGACAGCTGAAGAGAAGGACTCACAGATTGTTGCATAACATACAATTCTTGCCCTGAACTAGGACACTAGGAAGCCCGATATTAACATGTGGCAAGACAAGTTATCAAAATTGAGCTTTGTTTGACTCGACTTACGACAAACTACAATTTACTTAGTCAAATGCTGAAAAGGTCCTGAAATCTTATTAAAAGTTTGACATTATGTAAGTCATGACAGTCTAATGGAGCAGTTTAAATACAGTTTGTCTTACTTTCGTCGTCGCATAATAGTTACGTAAGGTTTTTAGTTGTAATTTAAGTGAACATGTAAATGTTGCATACATTAAGGGTTGTTGCTTGTAAGTGATGGGTCTGCTAAATTAAAGTATACTTTAAAGCTAATTGACAACAATTGTGTTGCAACGAATGAGAATAATTGATTTAATTTTACAACGTTGTATAAGTAGTTTAATTTAAATAGTGTTAAATCTGGGCGCATGTCAAACATTATATATCATTTTGCAGAGTCTATGAAACCAAAGAGAGCAAAATGCTGTGTATAGTATACTTTAAGGCATACATATTTAGGGGAGCTTCAAAGTGGACAATGTAGATCTTTTTCTAAATCTTCGAGGCGTTTGAGAACATATCGGCGTGTACCAGTGTTTTTTGGGATCGGTTGTTGTTTCTGTAGCTTTCTTGTCCAGCAGTTATCCGGCTAAACACATAAATGTGACAACATTGTGAAGTCGGGGCAACAGTCCCTGCTGTTATAAAAATGTTTTATTTCTTACATGTGGATTGGGCATGCGGATGTATAGCCTTGCCACCTAGTTCTTCCCTAAATTTTAGGTCACTTACACTTACTTTAACGCTGTTGTTCTCAGCTTCTTCAAGGTGGCGCAAAAGTAATGTCATCATAAAAATGTGTTTCAATTTTGGCAAATGGTGTCAAATGTCAGTGTCCTTTGACCTCAATATTGTAGACATATTGGGAATTATTTAAAAGTAACCAATTGAGCGATACACATCTGAAGCACGTAGAATTATTGCAACTGCTTATTTGCACGTGCACATGTGCACCAAGCAGTGGGTCCACTAGAGATTTCACAAGAAGTGGACTGCCTCGTATTGCACGTCCGATCGAGATCATCGCTGCTGTGGTCGTAGACTTCCGAGATAATTCACAGACATCGACGAGCCGACGATGCACACAATTAGGCATCAGCAGACGCTCGGTGCAATGAACTTAAGTGGAAGACTTGAAGATGTTTCCGTACAAAGTGCAAACCGTTTACGAATTGCTGCCTGCTGACCGTCTAACTAGATTAACTTAGGTTATATTAACAAACAAAATATGCGTTTCTGGGGTACAGAGAACCAACATGACATGCAAAAAGAACCATTGCATCCTCTCAAATCCCCACACTGTTTGGGGTTTTTTTCCTTATCTTACGTTTTAACACTATTATGCCAAAACCCACTATTATAAACTATATTGTTTACTTTTGCTTTGGTTTGTGTCTAGACTAACGGTTTGGATCATAGAGTAGAAATTAGCTAGATATCTCACATATGTTGGGAAATTTCTTTTTTAATGGAAAGTTTTCTAGGTGTAGCCTGTAACCAATATTTAGTATATATTATAGTTTCGAACTCAATAAAAAGTAAATTTAGAGAAGCCAAAGTGCAAGAAGTTTAAAAAAGGAAAATTTTTGAAATATATGGCTTTTCATAAAAAAGTAAATTTTCTCAAAACAAAAATACCTAATCATAATATTAAGTACCTTTTCTTAAAAAAAAAACCCTTATCTTAAAGAAGTACCTTTGCTTAAAGTACCTTTTGTTAAAAAAAGTAGTACCATTTGTTAAAAATAGTAATTTTTCTTGCAAAAAGCACCTTTCGTTAAAAAAAAGTATTTTTTTTTTAAATATGTACCTTTTCTTAAAAAAGTTAATTTTCTTACACCAATTTGCATTTTCTTAAAAAAGCACTCTTTACCTTTTTTATGAAACAAAATAACTTTTCTTAAGATAAGTAAATACTCTTAAAAATTTACCTATTCTTGAAAAAAGAACCAATTCAAAAAAATAATCCCATTTCTTAAAAAAACGTTTTTCTTCAATAAAAAACTTTCTCTTAAAAAATACCTTTTCTTACAAAAATTCCTTTTCTTAAAAGTGCCTTTTCCTAAAAGTACCTTTTCTTAAAAGTACCTTCTCTTAAAAGTACCGTTTCTTAAAAGTACATTTTCTTAAAAGTGCCTTTTCTTAAAAGTGCCTTTTCTTAAAAGTAACTTTTCTTAAAAGTACCTTTTCTTAAAAGTACCTTTTCTTAAAAGTACCTTTTCTTAAAAGTACCTTTTCTTAAAAGTACCTTTTCTTAAAAGTACATTTTCTTAAAAGTACCTTTTCTTAAAAGTACCTTTTCTTAAAAGTAAATTCAAAATAATACCTTTTCTCTTCTGGCGATAAGTAGCCTTTCTGAAAATAAGTAAATTTTCTTTAAAAACAATCATTTCCTAAAAACAGTACCACATCTTTAAAAAGAACCTGTTCTTAAAAAAAGTACTTTTTGGAAATCTTAAAAATAGTACCTTTTTTATAAAAATCATTAACTTTAATAAGATAAGTACCTCTCTTTAAAAAATTACCTTTTCGGAAAATATAATACATATTCTTAAAAAAATGTACTCTTTTTAAAAAAAAATACGTTCTAAAAAAAAATTTTTAAAAAGTTTTTCATTTAAAAAAACGTATCTGTTCTTAAAGATCCATTTAAATTATAGTGTTTTTCGATGTGCGCCTTGGGCGTGTTGATACTAATAGTACAAAATATATAGCGAAAAGAGCTTCGTTTCAACCGGATGTCCCTGATGCCTCATATGATTTTTTATTTGAGGACGCCAATGAAACCACCGTCACCGTCACTGTTGAGCGTTATAGGCAGATGTTAAATGTGTTTTTTCCGCAAGTTGCTGAATTGAATATCGGGAATTGTTGGTTCCATCAGGATGGAACAACCGCTCACACAGCTCGAACAAAGATGGGGATTTTGAGACACCAATTTCCTCTTTGGAGATCTGAACTGTCCGTCGAGATCGCCGGCGTCAGACTTCCTCCTTTGGGACTTTTTAAAATGTCTCGTTTGCCACAATAAACCACAAATCTTGCTTGACGACAAAATAAGGCTGATTATCTTCGTGAGTTGGGAAGCAAGGCCTTTCGACCCTCTCTACAGGAAGGGCTTACGAAAGCCTACAGAAATAGCAGGTTTTGAAGGCAAAAATAAAAAAGTATATGGGATATATTACCACATTTCAGATATATACTTTTACCAATTTTTATGCATATAAATAATTTTTATTTAAATCTGCAGCCACAGGAATTGAACAGACGGCCTTAGCACTTATGCTCGGACGGTTTATCTACTGGGTTATAGCATGTTATGACTTTGCAACGATGAATTGCGAACATACGGAAAGACAGGTCATCACGAACAACAGCGTCTTCTTGCATTGTTTAAAAAAAAACAAAAAAAAAAAAAACGTTTCCCATTACATCCCATGAAGGGATTGGGGAGAGCTTCTCACAACCAGTGAGCTGTGCGCTTTCTAACTTTTCACTCACTGATTGGGACCTACAGTTTTTACACCGATTCCGAACGGTATTTTTTGTTTTAAGGGGGTCAGAGCAGGGATCGAACCCAGGATCTCATGTACAAGAGGCGCGCACACTACCCATTGCATCACCGACGGCCTGATAAAATCATGCATTTTGCGGGCTTTATTCAAGAACGCAATACCAATGAAGGATTCCGCATGCCTTATTCGTGGAATGCCTCAGAAAATTCCCCCGCTGGGTTACTATGTCTGTTATGGGCATTACAGATTATGTGCTGTATGACAAATATTGTGGCGGCCACAAATGCAAAGATGAGCTTAAGCTCAATGTTCGTAACGCTTTGACGCCATGCCACAGAAAATTGTGTCATTGTTCATTAATATCTTTGCCTGTGAAAAGTCATACTTTGTATTTTAGTTTTGTTGCCTATTATTAGGGGAACAACAAATGATACCTAGTTTAAGGATGTTAAACGTTTACCAAAAAGAGAATTGCAATTAGCAATAGCCTATTTTTTGTTGTCTTTAATAAAATACCTATTTTGTTCCAAAGTTTTGCTAATTTGCTGTTGCTTGTTCCTATTTTTTGTTGCTTTTACACCACAAGGTTATTTTACCACTCTTTGAAATAGACTTAATGCATTTTCACGATGAAACAAAATTAATTAAAAATATAGTACGTACACTAATAAATCTTCCTTCAGAAAAGTAGATAATTTCCTTTACTTTTTAAAAACAGTTGCCAGCTTTGAGGCGCGTTTTGTGTTAACGCCATATCAAGGATACATTTAAGCTTTGAGTGAAAGTTAAAAATAAAATGCAACTCATCAAAATGAAATAGAAACAATCGTGCCAAAACAAAAACAGTTTTAAGTGTAGATTTATGTATTAAAATTTTGTAGCCGCAATACAACTCTTTTAAGGTCGCACTAAAAACCGTTGCATAGCTTTAGGCTATAGGTTTATGACGAGAAGATAAACCTTCAGAAAACGTTTGTGAAATGCAGAATAGACAAAATGTATAACAATCAACGAATAAAATGAGTAACGGCCATTAATTCGGTATCTCATTAATATAAAAGTGTAGACAATTTAATGGAATAATTTTTATAATTTAATAATCTTTTGTAAATTTAAAATTAATAAAGAAGACGTGTAACCATTTCTCATTGAAAACCATTGCATAGTTTTAGGCAATATCAAAAAAATATCAACAGATTTGGTAGTCGCAGCATAACTCTTTATAAAAACGGTTTCCCGTTGCATCCCATAAAGGGTAGGGAGAGTTTATCACAACCAAAGAGCTGTGCGCGTTCTTGTTTTACACTCACTGATGTGGACCAAAAGTTTTACACCGGTTCGAACGATATATTGAGAAGCTTTTTCATGGCCAAAAACTCTATAGTGTCGTCGTCACTAAGAGATGTTATTGCCGTCGAAAGCAATGTAAGGTGGTCAGAGAAGGCCATTGCACCACTGATGGCCACTATTTTAGGTTCTAAATAAAAACCCGTTGCATAGCTTTAGGATATATATTTGATTCCGAAACTGTATCACAAACACTGTTGTTGTTTGAAGGAGATATTTCACAAAATAATTTTTAAAAATATATGATAGTCACCGAATTAAATTTCTGATCACCAGGAGTTTAGTATATCATCAATAATAAAGTATTTACATTTCAAATTAACGGTTTTGATAATTTCCAAGGGATCATTCGTTAATTATTAATCAGTTTCTATTTTAAGCCATAACTTTTAAAATGAAAGTAAGCCATAACTTTTAAAGTAAAATAAATTTCTTTTAAAATAAAATCTTTCTATATTTTGTGGCTTACACCAAAAACTTTCACTTGGTGTCAGCCGCAAACTGGCCTTCCCATCTCCGAGGCACATATTGAAGAGTGAACAAACCCTATCTAAGCACGATATGCAAAAAAGTTCTGTGGTTTTTTTGTGCCTTTGTTGCCTACTTCCTTTTAACTCCAGATTTATAATTTCCCTTTGTGACCTTAATAACCTAACAAAATTCCAAAAAAAAAACATATGTGGTCAACAGCCATTGCAAAACAAAAACTACACATACTATACGCAAAACTGTGTTCCATTTTTACGAAAACAGAACGTGGTAAATTTAAACACTAAAAATATTCACCGAAAACCGTGATTAATTAGAAAACTTGCAGCTTTAGTCCTCTCCTGCCAGCAGGTTTTACAAAAATCAAAGAATTTATAGAATTTTTTACATTTAAGCAGATGCCTTAACGTATGCACTACATTGTGTTTACATTGGTGCCACTGCACAGTAACTTATTATGCCTGAAAGTATGCCACACTAATTTTATCCTGTTTATATTTGTGAACTTTCACTGCTGTCGGTGTCATTTCAGTGGTATTTTTATGCTTATTTCTCAATGTGCCACATGACAAACACAGATTCGGAATGAGTAAAGTTTATATGTGTTTGTATTTACCAGCACATTTGCAGTAAATTGCAATGAAAACAGAAACAGAGAGTAAAAGAAGGATAATAAATACCAGCAACCACATGTAGAGAGCCAAGAGTACGCACATTCATCAGACACTGACATATAGGTGAGATACGAGGGGCGACAAGTTTGTTTTCTTTCAAAAGTTTTGATTCTTGATTTGAGTTATTTTTCTATCATCTTTGGGAATTCTCAATAGCATAATTCAAATTTATGCTTAAACTTTGCCCTCTCCTCTCGTTGGAATCATTCTTCAAGCAACTTTTGTATTGCAGTTTAATTATTGTCATTATTTTATACGCTCATCCTTTCTTCCTCTCGGTTTGCAGTCATTGCCTACTGTGTCACCACACTCACTCAGAATCCATGCGGCTTCAGACATCCTGGCTGGTGTTTGTATCTCCATACATGCACATACTATGTATATGGGTATGCGTGTAGTATTTGTTTACCCTAATTTTATGTGTAGTGGAGTACCATTATACGAGTGAACATAAAACACATTGCATACACACAGGCTGATGTTGGCAAAACCTATGGTTAAAACTGTGAATATATTTAATGATGATGATGATGCCGCTGCTGCCGCTTATGCTGTGATTTTGCCGGTATTATTCCAGTGTTGCATGTGCAAAGCAAAGCCCTTTCAGCTATAGTTCAAATGACCTAAAAGCCTCAATTTTATTTGTCAGGTGTTTTATTTCATCCTTTTCGCCTGTACAAGCGAGCGTTTTGACAGGTTTCTGTTTTACTCCCGCTCATACTTCGGTTTTTTGTTTTCTTTGTATTTTTTTTGTCATTTCTCTGCCATTTTTAGACATCGTATAACAGCGAGGAGTAATGAAATGAGAACTGAAATGAAAACAAAAGCCTACATTCAGGTGGTCGGAATTTATTATATATATGTATTACATATCATATTGTTAGGCATACTTACTACAGCTCTCTGCGAAAACACGTTGCATATTCTCCCCATCCCGCATATCTCATCTCAGGATCATAGGACTTTTCCCAGTCCCTTTCGTTTGTTACTTTTGTCTGTGTATTTTTTCTTTCTCTCAAAATGAACATGAAAAGTAAACCTCACAAAACAAAACAAAAAAAATAATACAAAAATTCTGAATAAAAACAAAGAAAGAATTTTCTCACACACACTTGTACGACATGGCTTTTGTTGGCTTTTCACACGATTTTCCGGGTTTTAGTGGTTAAACTAACAATAGCCTGTTGTGCTTCTATTGTGTCTATTAACAAATGTGAAAAGTGTAGCATACCATGCAGGCGTTTGGGGGGAAAAACACACATTTTTTTCGTACACGGGAAACTATTGTAGACAATACAAAATACTATTTGCTAGATTATACGGAAAATAATACCAGAAACGTAAGCATTGATTAACTTTTGCCTTCAAAATGCTTTAAAGCTATGGCATACTTTTAGTCGTTTTCATTGTTTGGCAAAAGTAAATCATGGTTTTTGGAATAGATTTACTATTTTCAATAATTTTGACATTGAGGTTTTGTAGACTTACCGTTTGAAATAAAACTCGAATTGTTATTACAACTATGTTATTATTTATGATTTACAGCGGCTACAGTTCAACTGAGTTCGCTTGACATTAGGAGTTGAGACTTAATGTAATTCGTGTAAAATATTTGATTTTGACAAGGGCTATAGCATTGATTAACTCTTCTGGTATACATTTAGCTGTTTTTGTTTGGGACAAAAATAAAGCATACTTTTTGGGACACTTTTTTTACATTTTAAAGAATTTATTATCATTGAAACAAAAGCATAACTTGCTGACATTTTTCGATTTTTTCGAAGAATTTTTCTCTTTTCACTCCTAGCTCTATTTGGTCAGTGTGCGATATGACACAGAATTCTGTGCCATAAAGCAAATCAGGGTGTATGAGAGCACGGTATTTATTCGCGGGAGAGGCCCTTCTCTCGCAAGCACTAGATTAGTCAGAAATAAAACCTGATCGCAAGCACTATTCTCCATTTGACTTCTAAGATATATGCAACCCAGAAGGCTTAGACACCTTGTATAACAAAACTAACATATTTGTCCAACTTGGTGTACCTTTGGGTTTTTATTCCTAACATCAATCTTTAACAGGGATTTTTCCAATTCATCTTTCCATCGGAGTCTTGGTCATCATACTCGGAAGTGTTGAAGTGCATCTTCAAATACCTTTCGCGCTGGTTCATGTTTATACATTATACTGCCACGCCTTAGCTACCGTAATCACGTTATATTAATGTCCTTAACCCTTTGGCGACCACAGGCAATTCTGTTTGCCCATGTGTTTTTGGGACCTATACCTGTTCTGAGAGTAGATAGAGCACATGTGTCCTGAAATTAGCTATCTCGCACGCTATCTCTCCCTATAAAGCGGGTCACAAAGTTGTCCCAATACTAGGTCGAAACATAGAGAAACCCATGGTAGATTTGCGTTTATTCTTTACCTTGCAAAAAATGTAAGAATGAATTTCAACCTTCCCTCCTGGGAAAAGGGGCACAGGGTGAAATCCGAGATAAATTTGCGTTCATTCCTTACATTTCAACGAATATAAGATTGAATTACAACCTGCGACATAGGAAAATGCGCACAGATTGAAACCCCAGTTAGAATCGACTTCGTTCCTTGGTTGGTTGAAAAGGCAGAAATACAGCACACTGTCTAGCACACTCAGGCTAAAGAAGCCCATTGTGATACCTGCAGTTTCCTCTATAGCAGCTATTGACTAGACGTCTAGCCAATTTGCCCTTTCAATGAAGTTGTCTATAAGACCTACAGGAATATCCTGGTGGGCTACGATGCTAACTATATGTGTTCCGAATATCCTACTTCTCAGTCCTGACAAAGAGTTTTCTCGTCCTCTTCCATGCAGCATCTACAGAGAGTGGAGATTCTATGTCCCAATCTTAGGGCGTGTTTTCCTACAAGACAATGTCCCATAAGTGTTCCTATCATTGTGCATAGCCTGCCTCTCGGCGGTAATTTCCGCCTGAAATACACTACAGTGATCAGGCAGCTTGAAGGATAAATTTACATGTAGGTCCGGTGAATGGACCCAATAGCCTACTTGCTCGTCCAACTTTGGTCCATCCGTGAAAAATCTGATTCTACTGGTATCCCCTTCCAGTGACTTTTCGCAGGTATTCCTGTTCGGAATAGAAGTCCTTAGATTTGTCGCTGATAGAAGGTAGAGGATACAGTAGTCCGTTTTACGGGAATAGAGGAATTCGTTACTTACCTTAAAAAAAATTAATTTCGAATTACAACCTGGCCACATGACCGAACAATTTGCTGGCATACTACATGTTTGGTTGGAAATATACGAAAAGGTGGCACAGAGCACGAAGAGCCCATTTCTAGTGGCACAGAGCACGAAATTAAATAAAGGCGCTTCAGTTGAAAATGTGTCATTGCCAAAGGGCTAACTACCTCTATTTCAGGGTGCAGTTCATACAGCTCGTGGTTCATACGTTGTCTTTTATAGGACCATATGTTTTTGGGAGTATTTTCCTCTCTTCACTCCCAGCGTGCGATATGGCCCAGAGTTCTGCGCCATAAAGCAAGAATGGATTTTCTTCTCGAGAGAGGTCCTTATCTCGCAAGTACTAGCTTAGTCGGAAATTAACCTGTTCGACAACACTATTCTCCATTGGACTTCTAGGCTGGTAGTTCGAAGCTATCTACACTTTCCAGTTCCGCCATTAATATTGTCGTGTCCCCTTTTACTGTCAGAGCCGCTTTTGCAGGAACTTTTGGCACGGTCCGCCCAATTATATCTACTTTATTTCATCAGAATACGAGTGCAGCTTGTGTCATCGACTGGTGATGGTTATTTATTATATTTGATGGTTGTATCTCTGATCCGTCCAATGTTCGTAGATATGCATCTAAGACGCTGATTCTACCAATTATGCGCTCCCAGTTTGCCATACTAAGTCATTATAACCTCATATAAATTTGGTGCTATGCTCGAAGTTCCTCAGAAAGTCCCAGTTAATTTCCATAAGATTGGTTTTATCCGGTATTGTTCTCTCTGAGAGATTCCTGGATCTGGCCATTGATACAGAAAATGCTCGATAGGCTCATCGTCCCCCTTCACGCCCTGTATTCAATATTTTCCACGTGCCCAATATGGTATAGGTGGGCTCGTAAACCCGAGTGTCCTGTTAAGTTTCCTCTCAACTTTCTCATTTCAAACTTCCCCAGTTTCACCAAGCGTTTTGTCTTCACCCATAGGATCCTTGTTATCATGCCCACTGTTTCCTGATTCCACAAGGCTGCGTGGATTTATTCCGCCCATTGGTTCAACTCGTCACTAAAGGTTTCGCGCTCTCCACGTACATCGTATGAAGTTTTCTGGCTTGTGTTACCAGAATATTCGAGATTGTTTGCACGCTCGTTACCGATAACTCCACTGTGTCCCGGCACCCAGATTGTATTAAACCATGCACGGCAGGGAATAATCATTGATTGAATCTTTTTGGTGTTAAGACCCATTACAGCTTAGTCAGTTTTCGATGGCATTGCCTTAACTACAATTTGGCTATCCATGAAGATATTCACGTCCGTTTGCCTCCTGGTTTTTTATCGAGCGATTTAATTAGGCAGGTTTCGGTCGCCGGATCTTCAATGAAACAATCCAAGACCTGTTCTTGTCCATAGCTTCGAGAAAACCATATAATAACAAGTGCCAATTGGCGTTTGTGCCAAGGTCCCATTCTGCCAATCGTCAGTAGATGGCGCCATTATCACTCAGTTTGCCTTAATCCTTACTTCGGATATTCGGTTGTATTCACCCGCATCTTTCGCATAACCGGCCAAGGCCTCCATTATTCGTTGGTATTTCGACTTGTGATCCCTGCTGATCCGTTCGCTTATCGCCTATAGTCTTTTTGCCACAAGGGCAGCCTCGTATTTGACCCTGATCTCAATTGGCTGGATACATAATCAGTCTCCATAGACCTTTTCGGGGTTTTTCTCATTGCATCACTAATTCCAATGCAGCACAAACGTTGAACTTTTTGCAGTGTCGCAGTATTGCATTTCCTCTCAACTTTCTTCGACCATATTAAGGAAGCGTATAGTAGTAGTAGCCTAGTTACTCTTCTGTAGAGCCAATGCATCATTTCCGGGCTGATACCTCATTTGGGTGCTACAGCCCTTCTGTATAGCGACAAACATCTGTAGGCCTTATTTGCCATGTCCTCTACGTGGTGCTTCTAAGGTTAAGGTTATCTAAATATTTGTCCAGGAACCTAGGCTCTTCAAACACTGAGATTTTCGATTTCCTTGTAACATATTTCCGCTTTTTCCGGGTCCACATTTAATCCCTTTGGCTGTGCCCAGTTATGCGCTAAATTCAGTGTCCTCTCGGTATCTCTGCATAATCGAATAGGATCCATTCCCATAATAAATGTTGCAACATCGTCTGCACCTTCTGGTCTAAGTCCCTCGACGGTAAAAATCCTAAGGAGACTGTGAATTGTGACGATCCACAAGAGAGGTGATATAATCTCCCCTAGTCGTGTTTATTTATGATATGGGAACCTCCCTTATATTTATGATATGGGAACCTCAGTCTATCCATATATTCCTTAGCAAATGCTCGATCCAGTCTCACAATGCGCGGTCCACAACAAAGTGGTCTAAGGATAGGACGAGTATTTCGGTCTGGACATTGTTGAATGCACCCTCAATATCTATGCATACTGAAAGTGTGTACAATTTACTATTGAGCGATTCGTCTATGTAGTGGGTTACCTCGTGAAGTGCGGTTTTCACCGATCGACCTTTGAGATTTGCGTGTTTCCAGAATTTCAGCATATTGTCTGATATTCCACTTTTCACCTCTAGAAACGAGGTGGAGCTACTTGGTCTATAAGCCTTTGCGGTCGCATAACTTGCCATTCCAGGTTTAGGTATGAATACTACCCTAACCCCCTTCCTATTCTTTTGGGCAAATTTTAAGCATGCGGTTAAGATTCTCACCAAACGAGTTGCTATAAAATCAACCTCATGTTGTAGGTTAGCCCGAAAGATCCCAGCCTGTGCCACCGCTTTATATGAGGATAAGCTCTTTTGACCATTAGGTCCGTGATGATTGACGCGTGATGCAACCCATTTTCGCTCTACCCCCGTCGGTTCAGCATTTCTATTTGGAAAGTGTGTAGCCTTAGCGTTTGTTCCATTGTCTCCATCCTTTTCCCTGCATCGTCCACTAGCGTTTAAGCCTGAATGTGGGTCTTGGAGAGGAATTTTTTCATCTTCGACGTAACAGTGACGCTTTTTACCTGCTAACAGAATGGTCTCCTGGACTTTCGTCTCGCTTTTCTCTATATCGTGTTGTATTCGCTGCGACTTCTTTTATAGTCCTCCCAGTATAGTAGCAATTCTTTCCAGTTAGCCCTGTTCTACAGTCTGCGGAATTTCTTTCGAGTTAGTTGTAGTTTTCCGTATAATGTTCTTCATTAAGATGTTGAAGAGATCGCATGATAGGGTGTCAGTTATTCTGAAGACACTCCCTGGTATCAAATGGTTCTGTAAGACCTTTACTAATCTTTACTGAGGATTTGGTGTCTGTGAGTGTCATTGTCCAGAGGCGTATCAACTTAGCTGGATACCAAACTCAGATATGACCACTTACCGTTTTCGGCGTGTCAGGCTGCCGAAGACAGCCTTATGCTCAACAAGAAGAGTGCAGGAGTCGTTTCGATTTGTTTTTCGTTGGTGTTTTCAGCTAGTGGTGTTGGTTCCTCCACTACTTAATGATAACACAGGAATATATACCGATCAAGTCTTATGTATTTGCATTGCTAACATGATACCCATAATAATACAAGGGAGAGGTAACGATTATTTCACGCAGTCACTCTGCATCCAAGTTCCCACACGTGAGGCATAGATCTTCCTCAGATGGGGAACAAAAGGATAAAAGTTTACAAAATCTGTCATTAAGCATAGATCTTCCTCAGATGGGGGCAAAAGGATAAAAGTTTATTAATTCTGTCATTAAACAACTTCATGTTACCAGGATTCGAAAGGCCACTCGTGTCCTCGTCATTACCATTGTTAAGCAATTGTATTAAAATATGTGACTGTTGGCAAACCTATAACATTGATTAACCTTAGACTTCGCAATGTAATTTGGTATTTTTTGCTTAAAATTCTCCATACCATCTTAAATCTTAACGGCTAAAATATGCACTTATATTTTACAACTTCATCAAACATTGCCTACAATTAGGCTTCACAACATTAATACTACAACACGCAGGCTTAATTGTTATTACCTTTATTATGACTGACTTCTCGTTTACCAGTAGCAAACTTGAATTTAGAACATACCAATATTGGCAATAATGAAAGCAAT
Organism: Phaonia tiefii; assembly: GCA_963931995.1. NCBI lineage: Eukaryota > Metazoa > Arthropoda > Insecta > Diptera > Muscidae > Phaonia > Phaonia tiefii. The sequence goes on from OZ008367.1 coordinate 306,291,223, forward strand.
ATTTATTTATGGCATACTTTTGAGGAGAACAAAATATTTTCTTTTCTTCTACATTGGCATGTATTTCAGTCTTAACATATTCCCATATGCCTTGGAGTGGCTTGTCCAAAAACCAAATAGCATTTCCTGTTGTTTCTGAGAATTTTATTGTTGAAATATCGTTAGGACTTCAGCAATTTGGGCCAATAAATGATTTTGTTGTTCATTGTATTGCATACTGTTAGGCTTTCGTTTGGTTTGAATAAGAGAAAAGGTACATGTGCATAGTTATGTATGGATACACTCAAAAAAATACAGTTTGGTATAAACAAGAAATAATCTTTTCTACTTATATGCAGCCAATTTTGTATGATATTACAGTCAATGTACTGTCATAACAACAAACTGCTTGCAGTGTTGATGAGAATACCTGGCAAAATGTTTGCTAAATCAACAAACATATGTTGGTTGATATTGCAAACATGTTACATTTCAACAGTCTTTTCGGCGGTTTTTACAAACATATTTTCTTGAGTGTAGTTATTTAAAAACAGAAGCTTAACACATCGTATACGAACTGTCTTTCAACAACAATACCTACCACAAAAGCTGAGAACATGAACAGGCCTTAAAATTTACACATATTTTTCGGCAGAAAAGGACGAGAAGAAAAATGGACAGGAAATGAAAGGAAATGAATGAATTATAGTACAATTCATTCTGGTTATTATTGTTGGATTCTCCTTTGTCTCCATTTAATACACAACACTATCGGGCGGAAGCCAAAAATATTCAAAAATTAACTGATAAATACCAAGAACAGTAGTGGCGGTTCTGAGAGATCGTAACATATTGAGTAGGGTATGATTCAACTTCCAGGTATCAGTTTTATGTGTTGTGTGCTCACATCTATGTCCCACTTTAATATCAGGAACATGGTTGTCATAGCAGTACAACTGTCTGTATTAGCATACAAATCTTGTGGCAATTTTCTCCCCTAGATTTCTTGTTTCGCACTACAACTCACTGTGGGTTCTTATGTTAACGAAATCCCCATTTACTTCTGATTCATTTATTTGTTCACATTTTTCTTTTGCCTCAACCATCCTTATGAGATCTACCGTCTAGGACATAGATAGATTTCACAGGGCTCCTTCGTTTTAAACAGAGTTTCATGAATTCCATACGTTTTTGTTGTTGTGATTTTTTCGGTCGAAAGGAATAAATGTGGTGTTCCCCTTCTCAATATGTCACCATGTAAGCCTTGTTTGATTTATTGCCTACTACGTGGGAACATATATTTTTCCTGTTCTTCTCTTTCACCACATATTATTTCCATTGTGCCTTAATACACTTTACCAAATTGTTGAAAACTGTCCGTTAGTCCATATTCAACATTTCGTTTGGTTTTCTTTCGTCAGTTCTGTATTTTTCCTTGGAAGTCTGTCTCATTTCCCCGTACCCACAATTTAAATATTTAACAATGTTAATTTTAAACACTTGTAATATTTTATTTTACCTTGTGCCTTTTCCGTTTTTTTTTCGTTTCAGGTATGTAGCTGTGATAAAAGATCTGCCCGAAATTGAATTTAATATTCATCAGGTAAATTAAGAAAGATATTTGTTGTTTAACATGATTTGATAAATGTTAAGCGTAATATTAGCAGGCAGCCAACTTCAAAGTTAATGTTAAACAAAGAATTTGTACAAAATGGTATCATTAAAGTTGACAAGGTTTTAAATCATATTGTAAAGGTCAGATGTTGCTCAAAGAAATGTTGAATAGTGGTATGGGACCCGACTTACTTTAAGGAAATAGGAAATGTTTGTGGGGTAAATATCATAAAAATTTAAATTTAGAAATTTAAACAAAGAATTTCTATTAAATACCTAACAAATATTTCAATTAATATTAATCATACGTAATGTACTACTACAGATGACGTATAATTGATATCAATTGTCCTTATATTGATTTCGGTTCTAAAACAAAATGTTGTCTTTCATTGCACTGAGATTGTTTTAATTTGTCCCGTGCACTCTGAAAGTGTTGACTTTTTTGCGTTCAAGAAATATAATGTGGTCTTCTAATAGCTAGATTTTAATTGTTTTTCAAAGTAATTTCTACTGCACTTTATTAAATGTTTAATAGTGTGTTCCATGACTGCATAATTAAATAGTTGATTTTCAAAATATGAAGCAGATGAACTGTAAATATATATGTGTATAATATCCATACATTTTTCTCGAACACACTTGCAATATGAAAAATTTGTCTTGAAGATATTTTCAGTAGAATTTCCTTAGGAAAATGTCAGTATGTGATGACACTTTGTGTAAGAAATCTTCTTAACCCATTTGAAACCACTGTTCTAGTTTTCGACCAACTGTTTGCGATCCAATTTTGTCCTACGACGAAGTATACTCTATGTAAACCGCAATAATGCAGTGCTATAGGAAATTTTGTTGGCTTTGAAATTCTATTCTATTTCTATTGGCCCACTATTGGCCTGGAGGTGTTGAAAACCCCTTATATTTAGATCAGAGTTCATAAAGGAAAGTAAGACACATTAAAAGAATTATATTTCCAAAAATATATTAGTTTTAAAGAAATAGCTAGAAATAAGAGTTTGTTTCGAAAAAAATTGGCATAATTTATATTTCCATTTTTCGACTTCTCGAACAACTGATATTGTTGAAATTTTGAAATTTTGATGACGGGTTTGAGCTCAGCGGATACCAGTTGCCATAGAAAAGTAATTTTCAATTAAAAATACAAAACTCGGCTCAAAAGCGGTTAATATGTCACTAGTTGCGACATAGATGACATAAATTGTCAAAGGGCTGACACTCTATGTAACGCAGAGTGGTTCAGAATCTATTTCCATCAGAGAAAATTGTATATCTTTTGATCTATTAAACATTTTTAAGTTTTATACAAACCCGATTGTCGACTAAGCGTCAAGGATTATTGCGATATATGAACATTGAAAATCGCACAGTGGGGTATATTTCCGAAAAATTTCCAAAGTTGAGTATTTGTATTCTATTTCCAAGAAAATAAAATTTTCTGAGTTTTTCTTTTTATATTTTTGATTTTGAATTTTCTGTTTCCGAACCACTGTGGGACAGTCCTACCGACCTGTCAGCATTTTGCCATGACTGACTCTAACTAAAGACAATATGTAATATTGATAGGTTACGTCTTTAACATTTGCCAAGGTAGAATTATGTGAATAGATTTTCAAGTTATTAAAAAACCCAAAATGCCTAAAATTCTTTGGAATTTATTTCAAAAATACTTGAAAATCAATAAAAGAATATGCACATTTGCAGGAAATTATCATAGAGTAATATATATTAGGGTGGGTCAATTTTTTTGCCGACCAAGGGTATAACAGAAACGTAATCTACGGCAAGTTTTATGAAAATGATTTTTCACTTGAAAATTTCACTTGAAATTTTCCATACTTTTGAAACTTCATACCGTTCGATTTCGTTCAAGTTTCACACATATATTCTAGCCGTTGCTGCCCTTGAATGCGATATTAGATTTAACATTTATATTTTTATTCCTAAAGAGAAGGCTAAAACCTATCAGGCGATACCTTGATCGCTACCATCTGATATCGCATTCAAAAATTATTCTAATATTAACACAGTTATCTCTTCACAAAAATGCTGCAGTTGACCAATTTTAAACAGCTATTAAACATGAACCGTGTAGAGTTTCGATCTAAACTAAACGTCACAACGTTTAAAAAATGCACAAATCACCGATTTCGGGAAGCTCTACCCTGTCCCTGGGATGTAATGTGACTCTAATTATTATCGATGCTGCAGCGGTTAGCGTTCTCAACAGTTGTGCACTTGAACGTAAGCATAATTTCCGCGCAAACGGCAACTCTATCATATAATGAGCCATTGAAAAGCTGATCAAACCCCGCTCTGAATCAGTGTAAGGCACACAGCTCACTGATTATGAGTAGCTTTCTCCTGTCCCATCATGGGACGTACGGCCGATATATTTGATTACTTAAGCCGATATATTTGATTACTTAAGTTTTAATCATTTGCCTACTTTTAGGATAAGTAACAAATATCGAAATAGGCATATGTTACGACCCTTTCCGATTACGTTTGTTTGATTGCTTTGCTCGCATTTCACTTATAAAATAAATACATATAATAATACATACAACTTCCTTTAATTACTTCAAAAAACAGTACATACTTTAGGGATAATAAAACATTGTTAGTTAATGCATACTTCTGGGTGCATTCCCAAAACTTTTGTATCTCAACATTTATAAATGAAGCATGTGTTCCTATTTAACAACTACAAACCAAAATTTGTTATTACTTTTTAAGTTGCTTGCCAAAACAAAATAATATATAAATATAAAACAATTTAGTTTCAACAAACTCCGTTTTGTGTTATCACAGGACCCTAAGGAGAAATTAAAGGAAACTTTTGCAAAAACAAACTGTTCTATATTTAATAACATTCATTAAACAATTTTACTTTTTCATACTGCTTGTGTAACATTGAACAAATGTGGCCGAGATTGGTGTCCAGAGTTCTTGAGTGCACAAAAAAAATTTGCTGACCTGACCAATCTAAAGTTTGTTTAAGCCACATGGTCAATGTACATATGAGTGAGCAGCTCTGCTTGGCCGCTTCCAGATAAGATGGCAGCAATAATTTGAGGAGTTAACTTTATATAATTTCAGTAGCCCAACGATGTTAAAAATTCAAAGATTAGTTTTTATATCAGTTATGGCCACAAGTTTACAAAATAAAAGAGGTGGGAAACTTCGCACCCACTCTATATTCCCAAGCCTGTCTGAGTCGGTTAAGGTTTAATTTTTAGTGAAAAAAAAATTTCAAGACTACATTCGTTCGCAAGGGCAAAAGAAATGGAAGTTTGATGTGGTGGTACAAAAGAGGTAAAAATTGTTGCAAAAATATTAAATTTATATAAATTGTATGGCTTAGATTTTAAAACTTTTTCCTCGTTTTGCCTTCACAGAAGGTTGTGAATATTTTGGTTTCCTCTTCTCACTTTTTTTTTGAAAATCATAAAGTTTTACAATACAGCAAATTGTTCTGAATAAATAATATTAAGCTTGTGGTTTTAAGAGTTTCCTCTACGAATATAGATAAACAGAGAGAGCGAGAGAGACAGAAAAGTTATCTTTTATATTGTTAGAAGGATTTGTTAAGCGAATTCTTCTTTAATTGTTATTACATTTTGATTTGGTTTTCTTGTTCAACATGTTTTAATTCTGTGGGATGTGGTTTAATAGTTTTTGTGATTTTCTTTTAAACAATGTATACATTTAGGGGTTGGCTGATATTCTTGTGTATATGGTATATTGTAGTATATTTTTGGGGACCACATATAAAATATTCCTTTAGAAATAATATCAGCCTGAAAGCGAGTGAACTCAAATTGGAGAAGTAGATTTACACACGATGTATTTCTTTTAAACATTTTCTTCAAAATGAAGGGTTTTAAACAGTGACGCCTAAAAGTATGCTTTGGGTTTTATTTTAAAGGCATGTATCAAGTACTTTAAATTAAAGACCAAATATTGAATTTGTCAATTCATTCGTGTACATTTTCTTCAAAATGTAGGTTTTTAAGCAGATACGTCTAAAGGTAAGCTTTGCTTTTTATTTTAAATACTTGTAACAAGTAAGATTATTTTAAAGACGAAACAACAAATTTTTCAATTCATTCGCTTGCGTTTGCTAAACTTGCCAGTTCGTCTGCTATTAATTGTTTTTCTGCAATTTATTTTTTCTTGTGAAATGCACCAATATTTCCCTTACAGGGTGATCCAAATACAACTATCTTTTTAAAAATTAAATAAAATTAACTAAACTTATATACAGCAAGACTTTGTTAACGGTTTCTGGTTCCATCTCACGAATGGCTAGGGCGAATTTTATCGTGTGTCGTTTCTGGATGAATCGCATAGCATCCGATTTTTAAGGGCGCACCACAAGAAAACGTTTAAAGGGTTCAAAACCAAACTGTTCCTCTCTGTGGATCCAAACAACGACGTGCAGGTTTTCCGATACCAAGGTGGAACAATTTTGGTTGTTTCCATTGCCACCAATATGACAAAATATGACGTTTCAACCAAACTCGATGTCTGATTTGAGTTTCTGTAAGGCCCAAACAGAGATGCCGTAACGAAGTGGATGGTCACTTGGCTTCAATAGCTGACTCAATTATTTGTGCAATAATCTCATCATCCATCTGCGTGAAGTGCCGAGATCTTGAATCGACATTTTCGGATTGAGTTGCACACTTTCCTTACAATGACGGGCAGCATAAGTGTTGTCCAATAGCAATCCAGTCTCATGAACTTTTTGGACAAACTTGCGTCGAGTAAGTTTAATTTCGACCAAAACTTCTTTTCAACAAACGCAAAGATTGGTAAATGTTGAGAACAGAAATATTCAAAATTCATATAAATTTAAAGAACAGTGCATTGCATTTTTTTTGTCTTTAACCTGATTTTCTTCAGTTTTGGGAACCATATTTTTCATTATTGAGTGCGTTGTAGTATTCGCGATGGACTGGTTAAATATACAGCAGCAAATTCACACGCCGAAAAATCTTTTTGATGTGTTAACATCTATAGACACGGGTTGGGCAATATATCACAGTGAACACATGCAAACAACACACAGCGTTAGCATCACATACGCGGTTGTTGTGCAACAATAGATTCTGCCTGAAAATAGTTATGATGGTATTGATGTAGAAGCTGCGAACAAACATGCAGGTCGTCGTCGCCAAAGAATATTGAATAGTATAGAGAACTCATGGAACGAATTGTATTACTCAAAAGCACTGGCGACATCTGGCAAATGATTCAAAACGTATTACTTTCATTTTGTCATAACTTGGTCCATTCGTAATTTTGATTTGAAACATTGATGCCTTTTGAAACATTGATGCCTTTTGAAACATCTATGCTTTTTGTATTGTTTTATGTAATAACATTTATATTGAAATATTCTGTAAAGAGAATAAGACCCGTTTATGCTCTTTTACTCAGACTCTACATGAGAGCGGAAAAAGAGTGCAATAAGTTCTCTATACTATTCAATACTTTTTGTCGTCTATCTGTTTGTGCAAAAGCAATTATTCCAGCGAGCTAAATATTGCTTTATTTATTTTAACAATATTACATCTCCTCTAAAAGCAGCTATAAGAAAAAAGAAAGTGCAATAGCAAAAGAATCCTTCAGGGCAAAAACTATTCTTTTTTATTTTCCAATGTAATATTTCCTAATGTGTTCATAGAAATCAAACAGGTACCGTGTAACAAAATGGTGTGAACACATCGCCCGTGAGTTCGAACACTCATTGATTTTTTTGTTTACATGCAAATATAACGCGTTTGTAGCTTGTCGCAAATATAGTACACTTGTGTCCAAACACATTGTGTTTGCTATTCAACATTACATGTTTGAGGCACAATGATTAATTTGTTATAGTATATATTTTTATGACCCAAATATGGCTTTATTTGTTCGAAACTGCTAAAAACAAATAAATAACTGAAACCAAAGAAACAAAAACGTCTTCAGTTCATGAAAACAATGCTTCCGCGTAAGTATATGGATGTTCCAAACTTATAAATGGTTCCTGCATAATATTACTGGGGCCTTTTTCAGCATGCAACTATATTTTTAAATTGTTTACATGTTACTGGCGCGGGCATACCAGTGCTGGTATTTAAAGGGGTCAGAACAATATTTTGGAAGGGTTTTGGTGTTTCTCTATTGGGTGAAGAGTCTAATATATGGAACCTGATACTCTCATCCAGAGTGGGTTAATATAACATTTTATATGGATTAGATTTCAAAAACCTAATCCACTCAATTTTCGGCCAAGGAAGAGTATCGTTGTCGGTATTTGTTCCTCTCCTGGCAATGGAGTTTTATGAATGTTTTTATCGCTTGCATGTCTATATATCGTGTTTCTTGCTTATCGCAAAAATAGTTATACTTGTACCCAAACACATTGTGTTCGCTGTTTAATATTAATTGTTGGAGACACTGTGATTAGTAGGTTATAAAACATGTTTTTGTGACCAAAATGTAGCTTTGTTTGTTTACAACTTCTAAACACTAAAGAAACAGAAATAGCAACAGTTTTCCAATTCAAGAAACCCATGCTTACAAACATATACATGGTTCTTGCAATATATTGCTGTGGCGGGGTTTCTTCAGCGTGTAATGGAAAAAAGCATTTCGTTCCATATGTTGTACCATAAACGGCATTGCTCAATACATTCACAGTAATGAACGGGAAGGTAAATATGGTTCCTTTTTGTATCTTTATTTTCAATTCTATTGGGTAAACACGAGCAACCAGATGCAGGAAATTTATAGTATATTATATCGATATTATTATCTGTTGAATGTACAATTTTCATTCACATAAGAGCTATTTTTATATTTCGATTTTGGCCGTAACACCATCATTACTGCTAGCCATCACGTGTTTCTGTGTTGTAATGTATTTAGTATATTTCATAAGGAACGACGCAATTTCTTGTGAACCTCCTGGTGCTCATTCCTGGTCCTCATTCTACACGTACATTTGGGCACCATCATTGTGGAAATTTTAAAGTCCTAAATTGTGTTCGTACATATTTCGTTTATAATAAGCCGCAGAATCGAATTATATAGGATATGGAATCGGCATTTGTGGATCAAATGAGGAGAAGTTGTATTCATTGGGGATTTCTTGTGCTTTTTATACGTAATCTTTTTAGGCTCTGATCTTTTACGCGCCTACTTTAATTTCTGCAAACGTAGGTCATGGTTTCCTTGAAACTCTTGTTTTTCATCCTCCGTGGTGGTGGTGTCAATTGTCAGAATACGCAAATTAAATTCAGTGTTGAATATTTTCCAGTATGTCCACTCCTTTGCAAAAATTTCATTAGTTATCTCGAATTTTTCTCCATAGGTTAGGTTAGAATAGCAAACTGTATATCAGATTCACCTTGATCATGTATTAGTACCACAGTGACAGAAGGCAAAATATGGAATTTTTTCGAGTCCCTCCCGTCAAGCTGGAGTGGAAGCGAGCAAGTCATCAGTAAGCAGAGTAATAAGCTTAAATACCGGAAATTACAAAAAAGCCGCCACTTAATGCTCCTCGTAACGAAAAGCGACTTCAATTCGCATGAGACTACATGGTAAGGGATGTGCAGTCAAGAGGTCATGTAAATGACTGGAGAACCGTTGTATTTACGGATGAGAAGAAATTTAGTTTGGATGGGCCTGATAGCTACAACTATTATTTCCATGATCTGCGCAAAGAAAAGCCTTTTTTGAACCGACATCACAGCCGAGAGGGCGGCGTTCATTCATGTGAATCAAATAGAACATTGTTGGACTTTTCTTGTAATTTCCTCAAAAAAAGGTCTTTAGTTAAGAAACCACTATTCATATCTCAAGATGTCGAGCTTCCATTTTCATTTTAAAATTCAGCAATCGGTTAAAAATTTCAAAAGATACAGGCTCCTGAATATGGAATTTTAGTGGCTTTAAATAAGTGAACCGGAGGTAAATATAATGTTTTTTGTGGAAATAATGGATAAAAAAATTGTTGGTTGCTCTTTAAATTATGTATACATAAAAAAATTTTCTTAAATTGGCAAATCGCATTCGGTTTTGACTCGATCGATTTTCATCAAATACTGGAATATTCCTATATTTCAGTGCAGTTGATATCCGATTCCACAACCATCTCAATTTAATTGTATTTGCTAGCAGTGGCATGGCTTTCCGCAGTAGCATTATGTAAAGTAACGCAAATTAAAAAGTAATGCAAATTAAAAAATCCCAACACTGGTATAAAACCCCACCAACTGCGAATATTAACTAAAATAAATAATATCACTACACTGTTTTCAATTACACCATAAATGTTTTCAATTATTGAGTAAATTAACTTTAATTTTTCTCCGTATTGTTTTTAATAGTTTATATAATTCGTTGCATATTTTTAGGTTTTATATAATATGTATAATTTGCAATATATGTTGCCTAGCTTAAGGCTTGTAACAACAGCATTTTGTTTGTTGCAAGCCTGACGTATATATTCATATATTTAATTAAATTTTAGCTTATAAATCCATAGTTTAACATTGAAATCAATAACATAATATTTAAACATATCCTAGTTGAGTAAATATTTCTAATCTGGTTTGTGTTTTTTTTTAACAAGTTACATAGTAGTGTTGTCATGTTAACAAACACACAACAAATATCCCAAAAATTTACGTGATGCTTGATTGTAAAACCAATTCATGACATACATTTGGGGGCCAAAAATATAACTAATAGTAATAATACTATTTAATGGCTTTGTTATGCAAATAATAATTGTGGTTCATTACAAAATTAAATAAATCAATTCTCATTAGAGAGAGATTGAAGAGAGATTTAACGACTTCACAGTTAAAGTGTAGGTTGTCACAATATGCGAAACTGTCACAATTAGACTCGAACTCATGTTCACCAATAGATTGTTTCGTGGGTAGGAATACTTGATCTTTAACGTTGCCTAGTTTTAGGTGGTTGTACATGATGTTCAGCGTTGCCTAGTTTTAGGTGGGAATATTTGATATTTAGCGTTGCTTAATTTTAGTGATCTTTTCTCATATCCTGTAGTTTAATTTTTTTGCCTACTTTAAAAATTATTTTAATTATTTATTTATTATTTTGACGTGACAACGTCTTAAATTAGGTTGCGGCTGGGAGTCACTTATGAAAAAGTGTAACGCCCGGTAACGTTACGATGAGTCACCGAACACAAGTAAACGCAATGTGTTTACTTGTGTGCCAGAAACGATTTGCTTTGCTGGCTTCTAGTGGCTGTTGGTCGGTGGTGTGAGTGTTTTTGTTTTTTGGCACATCATATATATGACGACTGAGCAAGTATGTATGTGCGTATATATGTGCGTGTGTATGAATATTGATTTAGATCAGTCTGCATTGGATAAGGTATTATTTTTTGTTTTTTGTTTTTTGGCTTTATGATATGTGTAGTGTATGTTTGTGTGTAGAAATTTTCATATGAATTAGGTAGCCAAAACGAAACAGAGAGCTGCGGTCGGCTTTAAAAACGATATGCGAATATGATGAATTGAAATACTTTTTGGTTAGTAAATTATTTTCTTTTGTTTTTAATAAAAGAAATGTTTATTTTTTATAATAAAAGAAATGTTTATATTTTATAATAAAGGATATGTTTATTGTTTATAATGTCACATTTGATAATGTGTTCATAGAAATCGCACAGGTACCTAGATGGTGTTGAAATTACTTCTATTTTCCTAAACCATAAGTTTCAATAAATGTTAAAACATCGCCCGTGAGTTCTAACACTCATTGGGCAAGTGAGTTCATTGCACTCCTATTGTGCAATTTAATTATATTCATATCAATAAATATTCTATCGAGAAAAAGACGTTGTCACGTAAAATCTTCGGCAACAATTTTTTCTATTTTATTTTATTATTTAGTTTTATTTTTCCGTGGTTGGTTAGACCCGGCAATGCCGCCGACAAAGCGTGCGATAACCTTAGCAATAAAGTTAAATAAATTAATAAATAAATAAAAGTGATACATGATTGATTCAGGAGCACGCATTCCATCACCTGCCCATCGTATCGACCATGGCCACAAAAATCTATAGATTTTGTTTTTTCATGAGTTTTTCAAATTTTTGTATATTCTACCACAAAATATCTATTAGCATGTTGTTAACATGCAACAAAAAACCAAACTGCTGTTACCGCCCCAAACAGCTTGTAGCAAATGACATAAAAATAAACTTTGTTTTACAAATTTGTCAACATTTAATGTAACTTTAACTCACCCAAAAGGGATTTGTAGAATTTTAGCATAAGTTTAGTAAATTTGTTTAAGTGTCCTCCTACCTCCCAATGGAACATCCCACTAACACACCTATGACTCCTCCCCTATGGTTTAAAGGTAGTTATAAAATAATTTTTCTGAACCAGGAGAAATAAAAATGCTGTCTGTGTGGGTGACCTCAAAAATGTATACAGATTGTAACATATTTCCAGGTGACATGACGGTAGAGGATGGAGGCAACTCACACACACACACACACACGCACACTAACACAGCTGCTTGCAACATTATGTTGTGTGTTGTGATTATGTTGAATGCTCATTTCGTGGCATACCATGCCACCAGGCGTCATATCGTGCCACAGCATCATTTACTATGGCTATGGCCAGTATCAGCTGTAGAACCACCAACACCACCATCACGGCAGGACGACAAAAACATAACATGATACATGGCGTGTACGTAAATTCACTGGGGTCTACGCGTGCCAATGTCTGTATATGTGTGGATTTGAATCCCTGTATAAGTCCGTGTATTGAGGTGTACTATTTAATGTTTATGTTTATTCACACATACACAGACACACTCTCGACGCACACAGCTCAAATACTACATACATTCACAAAACCATAGGTGACAAGGTGTTTGTGTGTTTGTGGGGCCATTTTTATGGCATCTGTGAGTATGGGTGTGTATGTGTATGTGTGTAGTGAGAGGTTGAGGTAGAGAACATGAAACATTGTGCAAATCCACAAAATGTCTCATGAAGTGAAAGTAAAATTTATGAAAATTGTTCTCTATGGCAAAAGAAATGAAAAGAATTTCTACAATCTTTTCCAGCAGCAGCAGCAGTATTAGAAAAATATGTTATATGTAAATACCTTAATGACGACTGTCAATTACTTTCACTCGCACTATGTCACTGGTCTAGCTAAAAGTATGCCATGGATTGGCTTAAACATTTTGCAGCAACTAAAAGTATGCAATGAATTTGTGGGTTCTTTGATCGAAATATGTGGCTCATTTCAGGTATTGTGGCAAAAATATAATAGAGAACGGATAAAAGTGTGTCAGAAGTTCGGGGTCTTTTTATAGTTTCTGTGTTTACTTGGGAAATTATGGAGAAAACGTTTAAATTTTATGGTATTTCATGGAAGTTTGGCCGTATTCCTTTTGAAATGTAGTCACTGTTTTTTCTTAAATTTCATTTCACTTCAATAAATGCTCCATTAATTATTATATTTATGTTTATTATATATTTGTTTTAAATGTAGTAGAACATTTTTTAACAATTTCCTTTCAATTTTATGGATCATATTATTATGTTTATCAATAGTTTCCTATTAACTACAAAAGCTGTTAACCTGCTAGTATATGACAAGTTTATGCAACGTGCGAGGAATGTCGAGTTTAGCTAACATGTTAAACATCACTATGCCAGAATTAAAGAAAATAAATTTTTCCGAACCGTGACGAGTCGAAAGCGAGAGGCCACATATAAAAACAGTTGGCGGTTTAGAAATCACCTCATCTAATTTGTTAAGGCTATCTCACATTCCTGGGGAAAAACACTATTCGGGCCTTGTACGTTAATCAATTTCCATGACAGGGCAGCTACTAATAATGCCAAACGATTGGCAACTTCCGGCTACAAAATGAAAAATAATAGCCCCGAGCAACATATTGCAGGAACCATGTATATGTTTGCAGCATTTTTATCATGAATTGAAGATCTGTTGCTTTTTTGTCCCTTTGTTGCCTGTCACGTTTTTGTTTTCAGCAGTTTTCAACAAACAAAAACACATTTGGGTCACAACATTATATATTATAACGTATTAATCATTGTATCTCAAACGTGTAATATTGGATAGAACACACAGTGTGTTTGGACACAAGTATTCTATATTTGTGACAAACTACAAACTCGTTATATTTGCATCCAAACAATAAAAAAGGCAAATTTTTCAGCGTGTAGTATTATTCAGCTTCCTTTACAATGTTTTCAAAATTAATATAATTATTTTAACCGTTCTAACAATAACGTGAATACTGAACTGCTACGCAAGCAGGCAATATCCAAGTGTGCCAAAATACTTCGACGCGAAAACTTTCTTCACCAACAGCATATTCGTGCTAAAGTCCTTCCGTTCGCTAGAGGAAGTAAGAGCCTTTGGTCAATTGCAAGAAGAGTAAAGGATAGTTCTTCCTCTATCCCAACTCTTGATACAGATGACATAACTTTCACAGAACAGGTTGGTAAAGCTAACCTCCTGGATGAAACGTTTTCAAGGAACTCTTCCTTGCTGGATAGCAATCAAGCACTCCCCGTGATCAATTACGTATCTTGTTTCATGCCCAAAATATTTCTTCGAACACGAGGAGTTAAAAAGATTCTTACGAATCTCGTCGTAAATATATCCCCGGGCTCGAGTAACATATCTGCACTGGTCTTGAGTAGGTGCTCTTCGTCGCTGGGACGTCCACTGCACAAGTTTTTCAATCTTGCTTACCTTACGGGAGTCTTCCCGGCGCGTTGAAAGGTTGCTGATGTCCAGCCAATCCCTAAAAAAGGTGATGCAAGTAACCTTGCAAATTACCGTCCAATTGCAATTTGTTCTGCACTCTCGAAGATTATGGAAAGCGTGGTTAACCACCATCTTGTAAAATATCTTGAGCCCAATGACCTTCTAAATGATTGATCCTATGGCTTCTGTAGAATGAGATCTACTGGACACCTGATTGCATTCCTTACGGTACAGTGGAGTCTATCAATCCACCGGCTTAGTGAGAGTAATGTAGTGGCTGTTAATATTTCCAAGACCTTCGATAAAGTATGGCACGATGCACTCTTGTCAAAGCTCGCTGGTTTTGGTGTCGGTGATAACTTCACTCGATTTATATCGAGTTTTCACAGAGATCGCACTATTCGAGTTGTTGTAGATGGTATTTCATCCGACGAGCATTAATTGACTGCAGGTGAACCACAGGGCCCTGTTGTTTCTCCTTCTTCTTTTCTTATTTTCATTGACGATCTCCTGGGTCAGACTGTGAATCCAATATACTCTTTTGCGGATGACAGTAATCTCTGTCATTCTTATTTATCAGTAGGCCAAGTCCTCATGAGGTTGAAGTCAAATGCCGGACGATGAATGAAACACTCCACCGGGATCTGGTGTCCATTGTTTAATGGATAGAGAATAGAGTAGATTTTAATGCAGGTCAGACCCAGTGTTGTTTGTTGTCTATGGACGGTGTGGATACTGAGAATCAGACGCTCTTGATGTTCTGGGCATGAAAATACAATGTGATGTCCGTTGGGCAAAACATGTATTTGAAATGTCGAAATTTGAATTCAAGTGTCTAGGATTTTTAAAGCTGTGCAAGAAATACTTCACTCCATACTACCTACAACAGGCCAACGATGGTATGCAACTCCCATATATGGGCAGGTGACCGTCGGTGGTGCAATGGTTAGTGTGCGCGGCTTTTGAACATGAGAGCGTGGGTTCGTTCCTGCTCAGACCACCTTAGATTTCTTTCGACGACAGCCACCTCGCTTAGTGATGGCGACACAATTCAGTACTTAGCCATGAAAAAGCTTCTCAAATACCGTTCGGAACCGGTGAAAACTATAGGTCCCAATCGTTGAGTGCAAGAACTAGAAAGCGCCCATCTCACTGATTGTGAGAAGCTCTCCTCAGTCCCTTCCTGGGATGTTATAGGACACCATTTTTTTTCATATGGGCAGGTGCTTCTAGGACATCTTTGAAGCCGACAATGTCCGAAGGAGATCGACACTAGGGTATCCCACTCTATGATATTTCCACGGCATGTGTTCCTCGGACATTCGTCAACATATGCCCAACGTGAGGATATTTAGCCCATGTATGCGGCTTTCCAGGAACTCTCATCCGTTTTTTGATCGAGTGAAAACTTGCATAACGTGTACACAAAGCCGAAATGAGGTAGTGATACCGTGCGCTGTACGTAGTCCTATAAAAAAAAAATGGTGTCCCTTAACATCCCATGGAGGGATTTGGGAGAGCTTCTCACAAGCAGTGAGATGTGCGCTTTCTAGTTTTACACTCACTGATTGGGACCTACAGTTTTACACCGATTCCGAACGGTATTTTGAGAAGCATTTTCATGGCTGAGTACTCGATAGTGTCGCCGTCACTAAGGGAGGTGACCGTCGTCGAAAGAAATTTTAAGGTGGTCGGAGCAGGAATCGAACCCAGGATCTCCCGTACAAGAGGCGCGCACACTAACCATAGCACCACCGACGGCCATGTACCTAATATTTTTTATAAGCATGATATTGGTACTTATCGGAATAGCTACGCAGACAGACCCGGTATCACTGGAAATTCTTTTGTAAATAAATACAAAGTGGGAAGTGAAATTCGCGAAGAAGGTGTTGGTAGCTTCCGGTTAGACCCGACGTAGAGTTTCCAGTTAGAAAGGCCTTGAATCGAATAAGTTTGAGTTTGTCCAGATCCACTATACCTAGGTTATTTTATTATCCTACACGAAATGTGGTTATATGTTCCGTGTCATACAAATGATCCCTAGAAGTATGCTGTGGTATGTGCTCACATAGAATGACGTAAAGACGGTGCAATATGTTATATGATCCTGTGTAGTTTGGAGCTATACTTGTATTAAAACTTGGTGTAAAAATGGTTTACCGTAAATCAGGGGAACATATGACAACGTTAATGCTATGTCAAAGTTCAACTATTAGTAAATTATATATTTTTTTAACAAACGGCATATAGAAAAGTTGTAACTAGTATTAATAACATGACAAAAATGTTATGCTGAAGCTACAGACTAACTGGGGAACATTTAAGATAAACGAACATTATTGGAATGCACGCCACGCGGTTAAAGGTCAAAATTTAGAGAATTGTATATTTCCAACAAGTCAGTTATTTTACTTACTTTTTTTTAACGTTGTCCGATTTATCTCAAACTTTCGCCAGCTAAATTGAAATGACAATGTAATAATTTTAGCATGTTTCATAAAAGTTTGCCAGAAAATTACAAGCTTTCTTTAAGCTGATTGTTAAAAATAAATATTCTCCTAAAATTTAAAATTTTACCTCGAAATGCCACGTCTTGACGTTGCTTAATTTGCCACCAAATCTCAGCATTACATTTAGACATCAAGTGTCACATAATTCCTCAACGTGCTCCTTGAATTTCAACGAAATATAATTTCTTTTGCAGAAAAATGTCACTCCAGTATACTGATATCAGTTTCTTGGAAAAAATTTTAATTCAACATGAAATATATGTCTGGTTTTATTTGTCATCTTTAAATTGTCATTTTACTTGTCAACGTATGGCTGGAAAAGTGTGGTAGAATCACTTAGTTGTACAGTATGCTCAGGAGACTTGCAAATATTTGCTATCGCCTAAAAGTATGATATGGACTTTGATGTTTATAATTTAATGTGTGGCTTTAAGGAAGATATAGCAACAAAAAGTATGCAATGGTTTTCAGAAGTTTTATCTATAAATTTTATATTTAACGGGAAAATATTTATACTTATGCAATCGCCGAAAATTAATATTCAAAGCAAGAATAATGAAATGGTGAATGAAAATAACATTTTAAATTCTGTAGGTTTTACAAAATCTTATAGGAACTCATAAACATAATAAAATGTAATGCATTCAACTCTAAAAATTTACTTTAATTCCTTTAATTTCCTTTTCAACAAACTTATTTACATCAAACTATCTAACATTTAAAAAAAATATTCTGCTTTCACTTCACCGTCTCGTTTTATCCAAATCAATCGTCTACCACAAACATTTACCTCTTTCTAAACTCAAAGTATACTCTGACGTTTGTAACATATTAAGGCAACCCTCCATAAAATATGCAAAACAGTTTGTATTACCCGTTTGAATATCTAACACTTCCAAAACAGTAGAGAATATAATGAATTTGTACACATTTCGTGGGTAATACAAATTATTATTAAGTACTCATTAGAGTTCTTTGGGTAATAACGACGGTTTGTTATTATTGCACCAACAAATTATGGTTAAACATTAAATATAGAAATAAAAATGAAGGGTAATTAGGTAAAAATTGCAAAACTTTTACATTAAGCCATGAAAGCGAGCGAGTAAACGATGGAAATTATTATTATAGCATACTTTTAGGAGATTGATTTAATTTAGAAAATTTTCAATAAGTTTTTTTCATACGTTGCTACTGAGTAAAATATTGGTAAAGGAAAACTGTTAGCAACATAACTAATTTATATATATAACCTTAAATTCAACTTGAATATGAAACAAAAAATACGTCTCAATGTATTAGCTGTGGGATTCGGTACAAAACTGAAGGTCCTGGTCACTGAACCTACAAATTTGAAATCAATTTAAAAGAAATGAATATATTTTAAGTTAAATGTAAAAAAATACTTTGTAGTTTAAAATATATTTCTACCAAATTAATATAAAAAAAATAACAGGGCTTTTAATACTGCGCCTGAAAGTAAAGCTGCAAGTACGTTATTTTTACAACAGCTACACCACAGGTTCTGGAATCGGGTACCAAAATCCAGAAGCCGGTATAGACCCTAGTGGAGAGAAGCATAACTCGTATAAGTAGCTGCGGTTTTTGGCATATTGCCTCAGTCTGTGATTAAACGCCCAAAAGTAAGCAACGAGAAGTATTAGTAAAAAGGTTGAACATAGGCAATTGTGAATGTTAAGAGGTGTAAATAAAGGAAACCGTTTGTAGTGTATCAGTAGGATAAAAGGAAAAAAACTGTTGTAATTATCGTAATTTAACACGATTAAAAAAATTAAGGATTAAGGAACACTATAAAACACGATTAACGAAATTCGTAGCAATATCTAATATGTAAGATTTTCAATTAATATCCAATAAGTTTGTTTTCGACGTGGTCCATACAATTAGGTCATCACTAACCATTGACTATCATTCTGTAAAACAAGCTAATCCTTAACAAATTCTTAGAATATTGTTTAAATTACACAGTGCAACACGAAAAAATATAACCATATACGGACACACTCCCAGTTTTGCACAAAGTCATGCGATTTTTTTTATGGGTCCCCAAAGATTTGGGGCCTCGGTGTCATTTTTGCAAAAATATGATCATTCTGTCAGCCGCATATCTTGCAAACCGTTTGTTCTAGAAAGTTGTTTATTAAGATCTTAGGTACATTTTTGTAGTTGATTGTTTCCTTGAATTTTGCACGGTTTGCTACCTATGGACCTGAACAGGGGAGAAAAGGTAGAAAAATCGATTTTTTTAAAGTTTTTTGTGATTTTGACCTTGAAGATGGAGATTTTTTGATGTTATATGTTAACAATTTTTGTTTTTTATGACAAGAGCTACAACTTTCCTTTAGAAAGTAAATCGAAATTCGGAACGAATTGCAAGATATGAGCCTGGCAAAATGATCACTTTTTTGCAAAACTGACACCGAGGCCCCAAATCCTTGGGGGCCATAAAAAAAAGTTCATGACTTTTGGCAAAACTGGGAGACACAGGTGTTATCATATATTTAAAGTAGCATTACCATGAGATATTCTACCTTTCCTCTTTTGACACATAATTTTTTATTTCCTTATTTCATTAATGCTGTGGTTGATATGAGTTATATATTAATTGTAAGCCTAACTGCAGGCAATAATATTAGTTTTCTCAATTTGTTATAATTTATAAATTCTAGTTGCATAAATCTTTTAATTAATTTTAATTCAATTACGGAAGGAACTGTTATTCGATAGGCCCGCAAAAGTTTGCATTAGTTTTATTAATCTCCTTACGCCCAAAGGTATGCAATTATTTTAAGAATTTTTATGAATTTTTTAATATACATAGCCAACCCTATAACATCGATGAAGGGTAGCTACTTATTAAAATGATGCTGCATGTGTCCAAAATTATCTGTCACGTGCCACGTGAGTCTCATGGGAGGGGTATAAGGAGGAAAGGAGAGAGGTAAACCACTGCTAAAAAGCGACAGTGGAGAATGTGTGAGAGATTAAAAGAACGAATCACGAAGAACGACATTCTTCCAAATAGTACGAAGCCAAACTAACTGCTAAGCCTCAGTCTCGCCTTGTGTGAACAAAAGAACGGCAGTCTAGTCATACAGTATGTTGCGGATAGGCAAAGCACATTCCTCTGTATTTTTTGCGCCAGAAGAATCGAATACAGAGTCGAAAAAATAGAAGGGCCTGGTATCACTTGTCCCCACATGAACAAAACGAGGTCAGAACAGCAATTTCCCAGCTTGAAAAGAATAAACCAGCGGGTGTCGACGGACTACCGGTAGGAGTGCCAGACGCCATACGCTAATAGTCTGGATAACCATTAATAAAAAGTGAAATTATTCTGGACAACTAGACATTTAATACTATATAAGGATTTGCCTTTCGTTTTTAGAAGCGTTATTTTTATCAGTAGCCACCTTTCATCGCTGTTATAGGGCTAGATATGGTAGTCACAAATTCGTAAAAAGTCTTAAAGCAATTGCATATCTTTGGGCGTACAGAGATTAATAAAACAAATGCATACTTTTGGGTGTTTAAAAATATCATAGTTGCGAAATCGCATTAAAATTAATCGGGAGATTTATGTAACTACAATTTATAAATTAAAACAAACCCAGAAAACTATTATCATTGCCTACAGTTAGGTGTATGCTTGCGCTCACTGGACTCAGTTAAGCGAATTCGTACCTTCCTTTTTGAGCCTATTTTAGTGTTGCAACTATCGCAAAAGAAATCATTGTATACACTATTTTAATATACAAAATTGCTCGTTCATGGTACGATCGTCGTTTCAAAAGTGCTTTTAGAGACAATATTTCCGGGCAAAACGACGTTTCGCCGGCCAGCTAATGGTATATAAAAGCGTACTGTGCGAAAGACTGAAATCAATTTTTGCAGACATTATCGGCGTCAGGAAAATCCGCAACTGACAAAATATTCACAGTACGCCAAATGTTGGAAACCCCCACGAAAGGCAAATCGACACCTACCGGATGTTAATTGATTATAAGTCAGCTTTCGATAGTTCGATATGGAAAAAACTATTCGAAACTTTACTTCAGCTGGGTATCCCGTCTAAACTGATACGCCTCTGCGGAATGACGCTGACGGATGGCATATCTTCAGTGAAGGTTGATAAAGATCTTACAGAACCATTTGATACCTGGAAAGGCCTCATATAAAGCGACGCCCAATTGTACAATCTCTTCAACATCTTAAAATTGTCACTACTGAGCAAAGCTGCAGTAAACACGAATAAACCCATCAGCAGCAATAAACGCATGATTTATTCGCACGCTGATGCTATAGATGTCATTGAGCTAACACAATGGGAAGCTACTACTGTGTTTCCGGAAATCAAAAGGGATGCAGAGCGAGTGAGTTTGGCAAAGGACCCAACAATGTTAATTCTTTCAACGAGGTGAGGTGCTACTCCCTTTCCTTAGTGCCGAGATCAACGGTTAGGGCAAATAACACTTGTAGCAGCTGTATTGATGAGAAATATGGAGAATCTACTGAACGTCTTCTCTGCACGAAGTATGACTACTGTGGGTTGTGTCCTATTTAAGCGCTTGAGAGAATTGTCTCAGACGGGCGTTGAGCACCTTGGAGCAGAGTCCAAATTTCCTTGGTGGGGCTAGCGCATAATCTCGTCAGCCCTTTGTATCGCAATGGACCAAAAAGTCTGAGTGAGTCATTCATCGATGGCCACAAACACTTAGCCTAATATATGGATTAAATCAGAGAGGAGTGAATCATAACCAATGGACCGCTTACTTTAGTGTTCTACGGTTCTGACATAATGACGTATATCTCGGGTTTAGGAAATTTCCCATAACCTTATTGTGCGACAACTCAATAAAGCCTTTATAAGCAAACCCTGGACTGAATTTATCTCTGTGTAGACCCATTATAGACCTCTGTGCCAAAGAATCCCGAAATTTTAAAATTTCATTGCGTTGTTTCTGATACCAAAATCAAAAAGAAAATCGTGAAAGCTAAATCTGACATTAGCCCGCTCCTAAAAGTATGCTCACCAAAATACCAAAATATGAATAACGTTCGATAACCTCAAAAAACCGCTTTCCTATCGAGAAACAGTATAGATCCCTATTACATCCCATGCAGGCATTTGGGAGAGCTTCTCACAATCAGTGAGATGTGCGCTTTCTAGTTTTAACTTACTGATTGTGGCCTACAGTTTTGCACCGGTTCCTAATGGTATTTTGGGAATCATTTTCATGGCTAAATACTCGATAGTGTCGCCGTCATTAAGCGAGGTGACAGCATTTGCAGGAAATATAAGGTGATCAGAGCTTAGATCGAATCCACGTTCGCATGCACACGTACCGTTGCGCCACCGACGGAGAACATACTTTCCTGAATGAATGAATGAATAGTTTCCCATTACATCCCATAAAGGGACTGGGGAGAACTTCTCACAATCACTGAGCTGTGCGCTTTCCAGTTTTCACTCACTGATTGGGACCTACAGTTTTACACCGATTCCGAACGGTATTTTGAGAAGCTTTTTCATGGCTAGATACTCGATAGTGTCGCCGTCACTATGCGAGGTGACCGCCGCCGAAAGAAAATTTGAAGGTGGTCAGAGCCGGGTTCGAACCCAGGATCTCATGTACAAGAGCCGCGCACACTAACCATTGCACCACCGACGGCCACAACATACTTTCCTATCTATATCTAATGTTATATACTGCAGTCATTTAGGGTATTGATCTACCGATGGCCATGCTAGTGAGTCTTCTTTCGTGTATTATCTATTTTTCCAACACAAGCAGCAATTTTTTTAGCTGCTAAAATGTCTGTTACCAAGGTCGCTAGTAGTGTGTGAAATGCTCATACAGTGAAATTTTCTGCGAAAATATTAGAAGAAAAAAATGTATGCAATTATTATATTGATATATATATATATTTCACTCTCAACTATTTTCGATGTATGATTGTATACATAATAATTGCAGTTTATTTCTCCCTTTACTCCCAAAAATATGCTTCAGTTTTATTAAACTTATTTATTCTAAAGATACGCAATTATTAAATGACTCTTTGTGTATGCATTGTGTTTATTTATTATATTTTTATATACAAACTAAGGCATATACTATGGATTAATTTCTCTCTAAAAACCGTACTATAATTTAAGGCTTTACCAAAAGTATATATAATATACATATAAAGAACACATATTTACATACAACACATTCACAAATAATACGTAGATATGTATTTTCACAAAGCCATTGAAATTCATTATGAATAATATAATAAAGTCAAGTTGACACAACGATTTCCACTTTCAAGTATTTACAAATTTCAAATGGTCCATATACAGAATTACTTGTATAATTTTATGCAGAAGTACAAATTTCAATAATTATATACTCGTATGAAGAGTACGAGATATTTCGAAATACTCTTATTCCAAATAGTAACGTTGTGGCAAGAATGTGCAATTTCAGATAAAATTATAAAATTATGCAATTTGAGAAATTGGATTACCATACGAATATACGAGTATTTGTAGTGGACTGAAGGAGCCATAATTTAATTTATGTTCTGTATCATGTGGCAAAATGCTAATAATGGTGAATTTAAGTTACATTTTAATTCCGCTTGTGTACACATATGAGTTTTGTCTAATTTTAAACATACATTCTGCAGATGTTTCAGTAGATTTTGCATTCCTTAACGTATGCAGCAAATGCGACGCCTCAAGGTATGCATTAGAAAACGTGTATTGATACAATGCTGGAAATATATTATAATTTTGACAGATATAATTAAATAGGAAGAATAATAGTAGTGATTATATTTATTACTACATTGAACGTATTGAAGCAACTAAATGTTGACAACTAATTGAACATGCTGCAGTATAAATAAATATTTACTAATAACACGTAGTTAGGTCTTAGTTACTGGCATTCAAATACGTAACGATTTTGATTGAGAAGCGAATACCATTACACATCACACCTATACATTGGGCCTATTTGGAAATGCATCACTGCTCTGCATCTGATGCCCATATAGCACCACTAAGGCCGATGAGATGTTTGCTTGTTTGCTGCGCGTTTTAATTGCATTTGCGATATCAAAAATCCCCAAATGTTTTATATAAAAGCCTAAATTTTTTTAACGACTTCGTCGCACATTCCGTATATTCCTCCTCTCTCGTCGCATATTCCTCCTTTCTATCTTACATTTTCGTTGCCGTCTCCATTTTTGTGATGCGTGTTTGCGCATATTACGATTAAGTGATGCATTTTCGAACATTGATACCTGAAAATTTGTCAGATGTTGCATATTGAAATGTGCAGCTCATCAGATACAGTGAAGTGATGCATGTCTGGAAAGGCCCATTTTGTGCATACCCTTTTCCAATTATATTGAATTTTTGAATTATTACTGATGGTTTTTCAATCACTCTTCAAACTATTTTCCATATTACTGATTGATTACAATAATATTTAAAATTATTTAGGAGTAGATTAATGAGCGCGCCATCTGTTGGGTCCACCGGCATACATTAATGCATTCACGTCATCTGGCGGGCAATAGTAGCAGCGTCCATTATAGCAGCTGACATTATAGTTAGGTTAGGTAGAAGTGGCTGTCACTATTGACCAATGAAGATTGTTGTGATACCACGGGACGTCGTATTCCGTCCCCATCGTTGAACTTGTAAATTGACCCGATATGATTATGAGGCGTTCAAGCCATATGATACCTCATCGCAAAATTCCGGCATGTATCTAAAGAAGGAACATATGCACAATAGTCCCTTGCGAACCAATTAGTACTCTGCAAGTATATGCTAAGATTATTCAGCTGAACTCCCTTAATGTCTGTTAGATCCAATATGAAGGAAGATTCTAGATATTGTCACCTACTTACATAAAAAGCCGCGCAGTAAAGCAAGAGATGTTCGACGCTGTCTTCATCCCTAAAGCTTCTGGAGTAATAATTAGCTGAGATATGCGTTTTTGCCAATTAAACAGTGTCCACTGATTACTGTGTCTAGCGTCGCGATAACTTGACCATACTGGCCAGATGATCTTGGATTTTGTGCTTCTAGACTGTCTACTATTCGCATGTCTGACAGTTTCGGGTTTCAGCATGAGCTTGCATGCAGAAATATATTTAATATCTATAAATTCTCTATGAAAGACGGAGTTACTTGGTACTCTAGGCAGGGGTTATCCTCTCTACAGCCGATCCAAATTGTGGTTGGGGATGTGAAAGTAAACTAAGTCTAAATATTGCTTGATTGATTCTAATGACAACCAAGTTATGTTTGATGCTAGTTGTGTCGAACGCAAATGCGAACTACTTGTTTTCTGTGATTTATGTCAAACATCTAACAGCAACTCCAACTCCGTCAAATCTGCGACTACCTCGGTGATCTCAAGAGAACGTAAAAGCAACTGATGAAAGCTATTATATATTACTCTCTGCTCTGGGCGGTTCGGTTTGCATGCGTTGCAGCGCCAACATAGTCTAAGTAGTGCAGTACATATCCTAAGGAATTTTGTTCAAAACATAGACATCATCGAATCTCATATGTAATTTTCGTCCCACTGTCAACTTCTCTTGTTTCAAGCCAGATATTCCCTGCCTGAGGAGTCTCCACCTTGGCACGCATCTGAGCGGTGTAAAATTTGGTACTTGTCTTTCTCTTGGTACGAGCTAGAGTTTCTACGTCTGAGCTTCTTGACCTTGTTCCTTTCCATTCCCCTGGTACAAGTTAGAGTATCCTGCCTGAGGTGTCTCCACCTTGGTACCTACATTTTCCCAAGTATTAGTATACACCCCCTGAGGGGTCCCGTCCATATTACTTACCGTTCGTTTTAAGCAAGCCCGGAAATCCCTGCATTAGCGATTCGACCCAGTTTTTGCTTTACCCCTGGTACAAGCCAAAAATGTTCTGCTTGAATGTCGACCTAGCCACATACATTTCTCCTGGTGCGAGCTACAGGTTCGCTGCATGAGGGTAATGGACCTTGTTACATGCCTTTTCCTTCGAACAAACCTCAGGTTCCCTGCCAGCATAATCCCAACCTTCTTCTTACCTCTTCCCTATTACAACCCAGATATTCTCGCCTGAGTGGTTCCGGCCTTCTTACTCACCTTTCTCCTGGTGCAGGTCAGAGATTTTATGCAGTTTTGGTATAGACAGTATTACTTACTTTTCTGTACCGTAGGTGGTGCAACGGTTAGTGTGCGCGGCTCTTGTACATGCGAACGGGCGTTCGATCCCTGCTCTGACCACCTTACATTTCTTACGACGGTGGTCACCTCCCTTAGTGATGGCGACACTTGCGAGTGCTTAGCCATGAAAAAGCATCTCAAAATACCGTTCGGAACCGGTGTAAAACTGTAGGTACCAATCAGTGAGGGTAAAACTAAGAAACGCATAGCATAGCAAAGTTGTGACAAGCTCTCCGCAATCCCTTCATGGGATATAATGGGAATCCATTTTGTTGAATTACTTTTCTCCTGATACAAGTGGGTGATTACCAGTTTGAGGAGGCTCGACTTTATTACTTAGCGTTCCCAAGAATAAACCAAAGATTGCCTGCCCCAGGGCATCAACCTTGTTACTTGCCTTTCTGCTGGTACAAGCTTACCGCTGCGCATTACAAAACAGAGAAGATTGCCTGCCTGAGGTTTACCGGTCTTGGCACTTAACCTTCTCCCATAATTAGTCAGAGATTTCGTGCATGAGGGGTCTCGACTTTGTTACTTACCATTTCCCAGGTACAAATCAGAGAGTCCCTGGCTCTATAATACCAACCTTTTTATTACCTATATCCCAGTTCGCAGATTCACCGCTTGAGTTGTCACGACCCCGTTACTCACCTTTATCGTGGTGCAGGTCACAGATTCTCTGTCTGAGGGGTATTGACCGTATTCCTTACTTTTCTTCTGATACAAGTCTGAGTTTGCATGTCTGAGGATGCTCGACTGTGTCAGTTAGCATTCGCCAGTTCCAGACAGAGAGTGCCTTCCTCAGGGGTATCACTCTTGTTATTTACCTCTCTCCTAATGCAAGTCATTGATTCCCCGCCTTAGAAGTCACGACCTTGATTCTTACCGTTCCGCAGTACGAAATAAAGGGTGTCCCTCTGAAGATTACCGATCTTGGTACTTAACTTTTCCCAGAATTAGCCAACAATTGCCTACCTGAGGGGTGTCGACATTGCTACTTATCATTCCAGAAAGTCACTGCCTGATGGGTCTCAAACTTGGTACATAGCTTTCCTCTAGGTTAGGTTAACCTAACCTAACCTAGGTGTTCTCCAGTACAAACCATAAGTACCCTACCTTCAGGGCCTCGAGCTTTATACTTACCATTCCCTTGGTAAAAGCCAGAGATTGTTTGCAAGCGGAATACCAAGCTCGAGTTTTTACATCCGAAATTGTAACTTGCGTTTCTCTGTCTGAAGAGTATCAATCATGTTACTTACCTTGTCCTGTGAACATGTCAGAGATCCTCTTTCTGAAGGTTATCGACCGTGATACATACTTCTCTCCTAATACAGGTCAGAAATTCCCTGGCTGAAGAGTTGCGATTTTGTTAATTGTCATTGCACATTACAACCCTGAGATTCGCTGACTGAGGTGCCCCGACCTTGTGACTTGCCTTACCCAGGTACAAGCTAGATATTCCCAGCCTATGATGTCTCGGCTGCAGTACATGCCAGTTGTAACAATTTAGAGGTTACCAGCTTGAGGGGGTCTCGATTTCATGATGTGTTTTGATTGTTTCTTTTCGTGCCCCACTCGGAGGTCTCACACCTGCTGGTGCTGTACACCTCATGTGCAGGGTTTCCCAAGCTGTTTTTGACATCTATCCTTTTGTTGTTAATTTTCTCACCAGGCCTGTCAACTGCCACGTTTCATCAACGCCTCGTCTCTATCACAGACGCCATTGTTCCTTGTTAATCTATACATATGCCGGTCACTGCCGATTATGTCAACCATCGCCTCAACAGCCCGATCCATCGCCACCATCTCCATTCAACACCATCAATTGACGCCGCTAGAACGCCGCGCGTCCATAAATTCAATATTGAATTGAATTGAGCGTTAGTGTTAATTTATATTCCAAAGAACAGTGTCAATCCAGAATTTTGTTGGCGTATCGTCTATTTTCCGGTTTTAAACAGAAAATCATGTCTTCACGCTATCTTATCTTTTGTGTCTGTCATGGCATTTCCTTGCTTGGTCTTTACACTAGAACGATATAGACTAAAGTGTTGGTTTATATTTTTACTGAACCTCTGTAATCAGCGTGAAAATCTAGGCCCCAATCAGTGATTACGCGACCTACAATAACCCTAGTCTTAAGTTGAATTTTGACGTGAAAATAATCATAAAATAAAGAAAGAATATTTATAAAATTTACTCTATATTCGTGTTTTGCAATGCATACTTTTAGGCAAATTTTTGTATTTTCCTAGTTTAAAGTTCACTTTAAAGTTGACAATGCAATATAAAACTCCTAGTTATGACAAAGCCTCAAGCACATATTTAGGCTTTTTTAAACGTTTATGACATTTCTCCTTGGTCACCTAGTTACGCTTTGGAAAATAATGTGAAAATATACCAATGCAAAACAAAATATATATATTTCTTCAAAAGCAGTCAGCCCCCCTTTCATATTCTACTGCCACAAAGCTAACAAGCTAAAATGTCAAAAAATGTTGTGTAGACATTTAACATGTTAATTTAATTTGTCAACCTACTACAGGGTTTGCCTCCACAGGGGAAAGATTCTTGGTACAAATTTTATTAGAGTCAAAAAAAAAATAAATGGGCAACTTTTACACGCAAAATAAAATGGAAAATGGCGTTGGCAATGAAAAGCGAAGCAAATAATATATAACTCTAAGGACGCAAGCGGCGTGCAAGGGGAATAAAATGAAAAGTGAAATTGTCATTTAAGTGAAAATGTTTGAGATTGAATTACATTTAAGACTGACACTAAAACCATAAATTTGAATTTGACAGGGAAAGAGAAAAATAATAGAATAGAAAACAAGAGGAAACAACAGAAGAAACAAGTCAAAGCCGATACAGGGCTGAGCTAACTACAGTGGGACCCAAATGAAGGGAAAAATTGTTAAGGGCTTCCTTAATTTGCTTATAGACGTATAAAGCGTTAAATTCTTTCGAAAACTTATAGAATTCTTCTATGTTAAGAATTTTGCAATTTAAATGTGTGCTGAGTTACTCTATCATAAAATAATTATCTTGAACGCTTGAATTTTGATTGTATTTATAGTATATACATGTATTTGGAACTAATTTCGATTACTTAGTTTTGCTCATCGCAATCTATTTTTAGCATTTACGCTTTGACGATAATTGCCCATAAGCACCTTATGTCGCAAGAAAAATTCGACGTCTTTTCCCACGCTATCAATTTTGTTTATTATTGATTTCACAATTTTCATTCAGAATAACAATAATTAATCTTGTTATATTTTGGTATTTAAAATTAAATTCCTTAAAGAATTTGTTACCCTTAAAATATGCAACAGATTTTACGCCTACAGATATGGAACGATTTTATATATTTTAAATATGAACTTATTGAGATTTGGCACAGTTTGAGGCGCGATAAAAAATCCTTCTGAAAAAATAACTCGAAATGAGTCACCCGCTACAATTACAGTTTTTGGTTCGACAGCTGAAAATTATATTAATTTTTAAACAAAATTCTAACTGTGGACAATATTTAATTATATTTATAATAAAAATTATAAATTTATTTTATAATTCTGATAAGTTTTATTTACAGTTGCATTCCTTAAAGTATGCAACAAAAGAAATTCAACTTTCTAATTTTATTAACTTTGAAATAGAACAAAGTTCTAAATTCTTGATATAGTCAGTTCAATATTTACTGAAATAACAATTAAAATAAATTGCATTTGTTACAAAGGCTACTGACTGAATGAGTCGAATCGCTAACAATTATTTTCACCCGAATGTTTTTGTTAGGGATTTGCAATCGTCAAAGTATGCAACAAATGCAAATCCTGGAAGTATGCTTTGATTTTTTGTAAATATTGTAATTTAAGATTTTAGTATTATTATGTGTTTTTTTTTTGTTAGAGATTTGGTCTCGATTTAAAAGACACAAAATTGCCCT
The DNA here is from genome assembly GCA_963931995.1 of Phaonia tiefii. Lineage (NCBI taxonomy): Eukaryota > Metazoa > Arthropoda > Insecta > Diptera > Muscidae > Phaonia > Phaonia tiefii. Next base: position 306,321,363 of record OZ008367.1, read on the forward strand.
AAATTCTTGATTTATTTAGTCAAAGTTTTAGTGGAAATTAGTAGTAAAATTCAATGAAGTTGGTAAAAAGAGTATATTAAATGACCCCAGTCACTACCAATGTTGTTCACCCGAATGTTTCGTTGAACAATTGTATTCCTTAAAGTATGCAACATTTTCAATTGCATTATTTAAAGTATCGAACAAACTCAAACCCTAGAAGTATGCAACGTTTTCGAAGAGTTTTATTATTAAACTTTCTAATATTATTAAGTTAGTTTTTTAAGATCTAGTCTCGATTTAACAAATTTGACAATGTACTAAATTGCTGATTTATTGGGTCATATATATACTGACTATTATGGCAAAAGAGGGTATTCATGGAATGACTTGAGTATCATCTGGTCGTGGGGAATGTCTTTCAGCGAAATATTTTGTCAGGCATTAAGAAGTATTTTTCTTAAAAAGCTGCGCCGACAAGCAAAATTGTTATACCCGAAGCAAATACAAATTATAGGGACACTCAACCTGAAACATTTACAGTTCCGTTCTGTCTAGTTTAGCTGCTGTAAACATCTGTCCTTTCTTATCAGTGTGCCGTAGAAATTACAAGGCAAGATTTTTGTCTCCCTACTGCTCCAATTGTACATCGTTGTAGTAACCACCTTCAAATACTTTAATTTCTCTCAAACTCTTGGCATTTAAAGGACTCTTTTTTTCTCATTATTGGAATCTTGATGAGTTCCTGCAAAATTAATGACATGTTAATTGCATTTTATGCAAAGAACCAATGACTTCTTTTAAAAGGACTTTAACCACTTGTAATTGCTTGATATTTCTTTGACACGAATCATTGTGGATTATTATATAATAGTCCATTTCCCCCTCTCTCTTATGTATATTTTATTCTGTTATCAGCTTTCCTTTCTCCCCCCTTTCTCAGTTCAATCATTCACCAACAGCTTCACTATAAAAGGACATATAATGCCCAACAAAAAAAAAGCGAATGAAACAGAAAGTGTAACCGAAAAACAAATTAAATGAACTTTTCCTTTCGATTGCTCTAGATTGTGCCAACCGAAATATCGCATTGTATCCAATTCGGGTGAATATATTTTTTTGTTTGCCTTAACATTTCGAAGGAAAATTCAATTCATTTTAAGGCAATCGTGCGTAAACATGTTATAACCACAACCCAGACAGGAAAACGGAAATTGGTGGAAACGAAGTATATAACAAAACCAGTTACGAATGGAAATAATTTGGGACAACACAAAGGGACTTTAAATAAAAATCCTTAATTTACAGTTTATTTTTAAAGCAGTATTGAGAGTAATTTGTATGAAATAAAAAGGGAGGAGGACACCAGTCCTGATGTGGTGCTGATAATTTCCTTTCAAAGATGCATAAAAAATTTAAGAATTATTTTATGGAGGTTACCTCTAGCTTGTAAAAAAATTAGGGTTAAGTCGACTTTAAATAGTCTGTAAATAAAATAGTAATTTATCCTAATAATAAGTAGTAATTTGGCAGGGTTGACTTGACTCTAAAATATGAAATTTGTGTCTAAGTTCTGACACAAATGTAATTGGCATCACAAATTATTAACAAAACTATTACGAAGACCACATACTTTAAATCTCCGTAATATTAAAAACTTTGATATAAGAATTATAACAAAACATATGATATGTTCTAGGTAATTCTGAATTATATGCAAATATTTCATTTATGATGATAAGTCTCTCAATGATAGATTCCTAAAACCACACAATCAACCCAAATTCTACAATTATTAATATTAGTAATATTTACTGGTATTATCATCATATGCCAATTTATGAATTTCATACAATAACATCATTGCTTCCTAAAAGTATGCATTCATATCGAACTCCTTAAAGTATGCAACATATTGTAGGCTCTTGAGATCAACAACAATAACACATGTATGAAATTTATTTTTGCTTTTGTTAAATAAATCTTCAATATATTTTATGTTAAACTTTTTGATTTAAATTAAAAAGGGAGCATCATAAATATTTCATCTTCGAAATGTTGATATAAGACTAAAAGTCATATTGTTGTCAGGCCAAGAAGAATTTGCTAATTGGAAAAATTGTCAAGCAACATTTTATCCTAGATTTAACCTTCCGAAAATTGTTGGTATTTTGTAAAGTAAAGTAATAGGGAAATACAAAATGAGAATGAGAAACATAAAACTTCCCAAGAGAAATCCCCAGTTGACGACCACCGCAAACATTATAAGGACCACGATTTAAGGATATATATTTGGATTGTTAGAAAGATCCGGTGCCACTGTCCAACTGGCAGATGTCCTTGAGAATTATAAGGTTTATATTTGTACAAGAAAGAAGTACTGTGACATATACTACAGCTACCATGAGAAAAGTATGAATTTGGTTGCGGATTTGTAGTTGGCATAGGACTGCGACATCTGGTCTCAAGGTCCTACCCCAAGAGTGACCGTATAGCCACCATTCGCATTACAGCAAAATACTTTAATATATTCCCAATTTGTGTACATACCCCGACGGAAGAAAAAGACGATGACACTAAGGACAAGCTCTATGAGCGCCTAGAGGAGACATACAACGGCTGTAATTAAGATGTTTGTAATGCTAAAGTCGGCAGGGAAATTGTTTTGAGCCAACTATCTCCAAATTCAGTCTACACACCATCACTTCCGATAACGGAATGAGACGGTTAGATTTTACCGCTTTAAAAAACATGGTTGTCAGTAGTACGAGATTCCATCATACATAAATTCAAAAGACTACTTGGATATCCCCCGATGAACAGACGAAACCCCAGATTGATCACCTGGTAATTGATGAAGAGCAGTTGATGCATGTGATTCGAAGACCTAATTTCCATTCGAATCACTACCTGGTTGCAGTAATGGTTCGCACAAGGTTAATTAGAGCGAAAGTCGTACGAAACCAGACATATAGAAAACTAAACATTGGAAAGCTGCATTAAGCGGAGATATCCACAGCCTATGCAGATAAGGTCACTCAGCTACTGGCACCTCATGATCGTGACGCGCACACACACAGGAAAATAACCGTATTAGCCGTAACCGAATTTGGAAGTTGCCACAACCATATTTGAGTTTATCACCACCTCTAATGCGGTTGTGACAACCTAATATAAATTGCTTTTACCGAATTTCAGTTGTAGGGACTGAATTCAGTCGCGATATCCTCGATTCGAGTATGGCAACTACCAAATCGGTGGCAACAACCGAATTTCCGGTAGCCAACACATCTTCCAAACAATTGGTTCGGTGAGTGCAGTGGAATTACTTTTACCACTTTATGGAAACTGCTGCATAGATCGTATTTCGTTATGAAGAACCGCCTAAAGACAAACAATGGTACGATGAAGAGTGCCGCATGGCAAGTGAAGTAAAGAACGCTGCACCTATGGCGGTGCTTTAGTCACCTGCGACGCCAATCTTGCAAGAGTGGTATAAGAAGAAGAAGAGATAGGAAACCCGTTTATTTCTTAAGAAAGAGCGAGAGTGAGCAAATTGAATCTTACAGAAGCTAGAATGAGACCCGTAAATTCTACCGAAAAGTAAAAAAGATCAGGGCTCCCTTTTGTAGAAATAAGGACGGGAATCTAGCCGCAGATATGCAGAGTATGTTGGGATTATGAAGAGCTCATTTCTCTGATTTACTTGTCCAAGTAGACGCCAATGTATATGAGGGTGTTGAACACATAGCCAAACGGGTGTTGAACACAAAGCCAAACGGAAGCTAGAACTGGAATTTGTAACCAGAAAGCCTCTTGCGCTGCTTGATTACCGGCTCCGCTCTTTAAGGCTGGTGGCTATGCGTTGCGGAGGTGAGCGCATAAGCTCATATTCAAAATCTGGCTAGACGAATGCATGCCCAACGATGGGAGCAAAAACATACTGTGTTCTGGTTTCAAAACAAGCCACCCGAGTACCTGCAGAAACTATCGTGGAATAAAACTTTTATCCACCACATAAAAGTTCCTCTCGACCGAAATGTGCGAAAGATGGAAACCGTTTATTGTAGACCCGATAGGATCTTATCAGTGCAATTAATGGACTGGAAAGACAACTGTCGTCCAGATATTTACACTACCACACACCGTGGAGAAAATCCACGAAAACTGATCGACACCCACCACCTCTTTGTAGATTATAGTGCTGCCTTCGATAGTTCGAAGCGGGGAAGGTTGTGCCAAATTTTGACGGAGCTTGATATTTCTGTTAAGTTGTCACGTTTTAATAGAACTACACTGACCGACACGAAATCCTCAGTAAAGGTTTGTAAAGATCTCGACGAAACAATTAGGTTAAGGCGATGCCTCAGGCAGGGCACCGCCCTATCATGCGATCTCTTCAACATATTAATTGAGGTTATCGTGGGAAGAGCTGCAGTCAACACGAATACAACTATCAGCAGCAAAAGTCACGTGGGGCTCGCGTATGCTAATGATTGAGACATCATTGTGTAAAATCTGTTTTAAGTTACTGCAGTATTTTCGAGAATTGAGAAGGTATCAGCAAAAGTGGGTTCGGCAGTACAAGACTCGAAGGACAAGACAAAGTTCATGGTTTTTACAAGCAGAACATTCACCCGATTGGATGAAAAGCTGAACGTTGATAACCGTTATAATTTCGATGTAGTGGACGAATTTAGTTACTCGGAGCTGACGTGAACAGAAGCAATAATGTCAGCCTTAAAATCAAACGGAGATTTGTGCTTGCGAACAGGTGTCATTTCGGGTTAAGCAAGCACTTCAAAGATAAGAGCCTCTCTCGAGAAATGAAGATCCAACTATATCAGACTCTCACAAAGCATATCTTGCTTTATGGCACAGAGTCCTGGGTCGTATCGCCTGCTGATGAAACATCACTGGGAGTCTTTGAGAGAAAAATGCTCCGAAAATATATATATATAAAATAATGCTCCCTATAATAGAAAACGGCGACTATCGACGACGGATAAAACACGAGCTCTCTAATCTATATCCCGACATCGCCGTAGTTATGCATATTAGCGCGTTTACGTTGGATATGCCATATCAGTACAATAGATCAGCATGAACCAGTGGGACAGGTATTCGAAGACGTACTCGAAGGACATGGAAAAATAGGAAACAATAGGTGGAATATTGCCTGCGAAAGCTTGGTGTTACCAACTGAAGGAGAAAAGCTGACTGTCGAGCCGATTAGAGAAATATGTTATCCTCATTTGGTAAGGCCCCTGACCCCTTTGGGTTGCTTCAGGACACCTACACTCCGGTTCACTTATTTCAAGGCACTAAAAATTCCATATTCAGCAGCCTGTATATTTTGCAATTTGTAACTGATTGCAGAATTTTAAAATGGAAATGGAAGCTTGACATCTTGGGATATAAAAAAAATCATGACAAAAGTGGTTTCTTAACTAATGAGCTTTTTTTGAGCAGTTTATAAAAAAGTCCAAAAATGTGCTATTTTTTTTTTGGTTCACTTGAATAAAGGCATTATATTATTTTTTTATTATTGTTAACGTAAACGATAATTTTTTGTAAGGAGCGTTTGTTTATTACAATTTATTACATCTTAATCAGTTTACGAGTCAAAATTGCAAAACAACAAATTTTAAATCTATCGGAAAAAACTAAAATCGGTGTTTACCGTTCTGAAGGATATTCACCGCGCAATAGCTAAAAAAAATGGACGGAGTCCAACAGTTGTCGACAATTACATCAAGGAATGGAAAAAATTTTAAAGGAAGGGTTTCGTTGTCTTTATCTACGTATGAGAAAAGAAAAATCATCAGAATTGCTTCTAATTCTACCTTATCCTTGTCAAAAATATGAGCTCAAGGTGGCCCAAAAGAGTGACTGTTTGATGAGCAGTATGACATAGTGTGTCATCCATATCATATCTTCCATCATCATATCTTCCATTTCAGCACCATTAAAGGTCCGCAATCATGACTCTGTAGCGCTCACCGCTGCCGATTCCACCAGTATTTACTAAACAAATTGGGTCAATGAAGCCACCACACTAAAATCCACACCAAATTTCACTCTCAGTGGATGCAGTGGCATTGGATTTTGCGATCCCCAGATGCGGCAAATTCTGTTTGTTGACATAGTCGCCGTGATGAAATTGCGTCTCTTCAGAAAACATGATTTTTCGGTCAAATTCGATGTCAGCTTGGAGTTCGCAATAGTTGCAATATTTCCCAACGTTGCTCAAGCGTAAAGCGACTCATTTTGGTCCGCGGCGGTTGAAACTGGCTTGATGTTCAATATTTCGGATTGAGAAAACTCTATTAGTGGCAAAATAACATATGATTTAGAAAGATACCTGTATTTGGCCAACCCTTTACACATTTACTTTTGAATCATATGTTATTTTCACACTAAATATTGGCTTTCGCTCAAAAAATTAGTTGTCCGTCAGTATCATACCACCGCGGAATAAAATGTGTCGCTCCCTACATGAACAACGTTGGGAAATATTGCAAACTTATTTCCAATGTGGGTCCGGTTGTGCTTCCCAACTTGGGTGTTTATAATCCAAGTTTCTGAAAAAGCATGCAAGCATTGATTCCTTGAATTGAAAATTTGTGCTTGCTTGTTTCTTTGTTACCCGCCATGATTTTCTTTTCCACACACGAAGCCATATTTGGGTTACAAAATCATATATTATAACATATTAATCATTGTGTCTCCAACATATTGTTACGATTAAGTAAAAGCTTTTACTTTCTTTTAATGGTCAGACTAACATTATGCAAATAACAGGGCGATTAATGCTGCGCCTGAAAGTATACATTGTAACAACATACCAGATCGCTAACCAGTAGCATGAATTCGCCACAAGTAAAGAAAATTCTTCACTACTCGAGATGATTCCACATTATTCCAGAGGTGGATTCATAAATTAGTAGAAATATAACTAATATCAACGACTAGAAGGTTCTTGAATTCGCTAGAGATAACTACATTTGAGTATGGTGAGTTCGTATAAATACCTGAGGTTTTTGGAACGGAGAGTTCAGTTGGCGATTAACCGCCGGAAAGTATGCAACGCGATTTGATAGTAAAACATAAGACTTATTATAAAGTGGGGTAAATAAAGTAAACTATTGTACTATATAAGTAAAATAAAAGGAAGTTAAACTGTTGTAGTTGTCGTAATTTACAACGAACCTCGTTTTATTATTGGAAAAAAACAGCGGTGTAAAGGACGAATATGGAAATTCTTAACAATATAATATTGACTGGAAAACTCAATGTGTTTGGACACAGGTCTACTATATTTGCGACAAGCTACAAATACGTTATATATGCATCCAAACAACAACAAAAATACTGATTTTCAGCGTGCAATAACTGTAACATTGTACCGACGAAAAGAGACTGCTCTGGCCGAGAATGTGCAACTCACTCCAGGATCATTGCCTCGCCATCGATCTTAACATGTCATGATTACCGCCTTTTTGTGAACTGAAATATGAACTTGGACAACCTTTGGTGTCAGCAGAAAGACTCATCGTACCATACAGAACAACAGTGAATCTTTTGCGCCCTACGTTCGGTAATCGTGATTTCAGCAGTCTTGGTGATTGTAAAAGGGACGTCACGGAGCTACTATTTTAGCCCTGAAACTTTTGTTGTTGAATGCCATTATCCAGAGACAATTCAGACCCTAGGCGAATATCATTCGATCCATTCGTGTGATGAAGGCTCGTGTAATTGGTTTGAAAGGATGGTTTACTGTGGAGCCATCCGCGGCAGCCACATAAATGAAGTCGCTTTTCATAACTACTGGGAATGTGTATTATCTCGAAAAAAGTCAAAATATTCGAAAAGAAATTGAGTTTTGTAAATTTTCGTTAATTATTAAAAATACACTTGTGGAACGTGTGTTTGATCCCAGCTCTGACCATCTTACATTTTTTGATACTGCGGCCTCCTCGCTTAGTGATAGCAACATTATCGAGTAGTTGGTTATGAAAAAGCTTCGCAAAGATACCATTCGAAAACGGCGTAAAACTATTGGTGTCAATCAGTGAGTCCTCCCCAATCCCTTCGTGGGATGTAAACCGCAAAATTTTTTTTTTCTTGTTTTATACTTGTGTTTGGATCACACTGCTAGCGAAATTGTTTTGAAAAGTATGCAACAAACATATACATATAGAAATCGTTATTAAATAAAAACAAAAACTACGAAAAGTATGCAACAAATGTGTGTATGTTTAAAATATATTCCTAAATGTATGCAACATACATATATAGTATATAAGTGTATTACCAGCTTTTGTTATTTTTGTTTCAAAATTCTGTAACATGTAGGAATTGAAGAGAGTTTCTCCCAATCAATCAGCTATGAACTTTTTATTGTTAGACCCACTGATGGCGACCTACACTTTTAAATCAAATCTATTATATTGCGAAATTATCGAAATGTAGTTTATTATTCGATAGTCTCGCTGTCCTTCAACCACATGATCTTCGGCGATATAAACTCTTGTCACAAATTAAAGTCTCAACTTAAAATATCGAATATAGCGTTAGTCTTACGATACTAGCATTGAATCCTTTTCACAAAGCATTAAAATAAAGGACATTGTTAAGTGTTTCTTGACACAGAATGCCAAATACTTTTATGACCACAAAAATGTTTTCTTTTTCTTTTTCTCAATAACAAAAAAATAAAACATTTGCTAATTTTCCCCACATTTGTAGCCGATGCTTCATTTGCAGTGACAGTTCGTACCAGGGATTTTTTCAATTTTGTAGAAAGACCTTTAAAGGTCCTTTTACCCATTTACACTGTAATTTAGTTGAATTTTCACACTTGCTTCATTATGTTGTTCGTGGAAGGAGAATCTTTCCGAAGTGATGGGGAAGAAGTTAGTTGGAAAATGGGGAAGAGTGTTTTCTTCACTTGTTTGAGAGAAAACCGAGGGTTGTTATTCACATCTTACTTTTTGAAAATGTCAACTTTTCGTCCTTCCTTTGTAGTTGCAAACGAACAAACCACTACTGGTGGTCTGTGGGTTTTTGTTACTAAATTGTAGAGAGGTCCTTGCGACTGAAGTTTCACCCGCAGTAATGACATTTTCAAAGTGCGTTAGAATGCCCCAAATGTACATTTAGCTTAATCAAGATTTTAATATTTAAACAACTTTTGAATAAAACAACTACATTGACAAGCAAAGGATATAAAAGAGTTTATTTATGTGCATGTGTGTGTGTATGTGTTTGTGTGTTGGTATAGATTTGGTTGTCAAATACCAAGTAGAACTTCAAGATAATATATCTCGACAAATATTTTCCTTTACCCTTTGTAAATTTTCCATTTAGTAACTGCTTCCCTATCCATAAGAAACCAATGTAAAACTATGATACCGAATAGACAAAGCTTAACGCTTTACAGTGGTAAACCCCAATACCAATAAAAAAAAGTGCACCCCCCCCCCCCCCCCCCAAATGTCCACAACAAAAATGTGACCCTCTTCCCCTCGTCTATTTGAATGAATGATTTTCCATTTAGACACAAACTACCCACTGCAGGATATCACGAAGGAATGTTGTTTTTTAAATCCTTCACAGAAAAAAGCTCCTTTGCCTTTTTTCCAGCAAGAATATTTGATATCGTTTCGAAATTTGCACAATCCAATGAACATTTTTCCTAAGGATCCCTTAATAATCTCTTACTGATTATAAAATACATACATTATTATTTGATTCCCATAAATTCATTCCATTTAGTCCTTCCCCTTATCTAATATTAAGGTTTAAGGTTTACAAATTCGAGAATGAATAGATATGGTAGCAGCAAATCGGATTTAAAAGGGTCTTTGTTGTCCTACTGACCATAAGTCATCATTAAATATTTATAGTATACTTTTGTGGGTCATTTCATATTTTCCACATGCATACATATTTAAATGTGTACTTCATACTTTTAGGTTAGGATTTGATTTGATTTTCATGAAAGTGGAAAATATTTTCTATCCCTGAAATTGAATGTTAACGCACTACGTGCTAGACATATTTTATGGGCACGTTAAAAACAAAATGTTGTTGAGCGTTTTCGGCTTATGGTTTTCAATGGTTTTCATTTCAAATTTATATTTAAAGCATAACTTTAGGAGAAGAAAAAGTTATATTTTGTTTTGACAAGACATTTGATGTTAAGGGAATGTGATACCGCACTTTAATTCTTAAAAGTAAACCAAGATTTCATGGTCTGTTGGATCTAAGCAGTAGTAGGGATCTGCTTGTCAAAGGTGAAACAAACATTTTTATAACACATTATTATTGTTTCTACTATTGATAGATATAGTTGATCCTAAAAGTAGGCAATATGTTTGTGTATAATTTGAATACAAAAAGCTGTTTGGAAATTTAAAATAATACTTTAATACAATGTAATAAAGTTAGCCTAAAATTGTTGTCTACCTTAAGGAGCAGAACTGCGTTCTCAGGTCCTATTTACATCGCATTTACTTCAAGTCACTCTAGTTTTTTGTATCCCCTGGTAAACTAACCTTTTGCTAACTTTCCGTGTGTAGCTAATCAATTTGAAGCGACTCCACACTCAACATGGGCGAACAATTAGTGTAGGACAGAACATGCAGTACAGAAGGGACCTAAGAACTTAGTTCCGCTCCCTAAGGTAGACTCCAAATTTATGCTAACTGTGGGTTTCTGCAGAACTTTAGATTCGTGTGCTGGAAGCAACCTAAGTTGAAAATTTTCTGGCTCCTGTTGAAGATTACTGGGGAAGTTTACTCCTGTCTTTAAACAATTTCATTAAACAATTTAATAGAAAGCGTATAAAAAATAGAAATACAGAGTGGCGCAAACACCATCACTTTATTTCCGTTCGCTATAACTTTTGTTTAGCCTTTCGACCATCACAGTATCTTTCTCCTAGGGTTTTTGGCGCAAATAGATGAACAGGTGGGAGATACAGCGAATGTGTCCATGCGTGACTAATAGAAGACGCTAGGCGCAATAATACTGTAGTAGGCTTCAATTCTCTAACTGATCTTATTTGACCCCTATGAGCCATCATGTTGGGTCAGAAAGGGACCCAAAGGGAGATGCAACAAGTCGAAAATCGGGCGCACGTGGAAGAAATGTAAGGTGCGTTTTGAGTCCATATCTTGACTGTTCTGAAATACAAAGTCGAATTTCATCGCACTTTTTTCAACATATACAACGTTTACTTCGTTTACTTTATGATTTTAAAATATCAGATCCTGAAACTATGCAACGTCATTTGAGAATGCAATATATACTAAGATCCTCCGTAAAATATGACTTAGTTCTACAAATTTCTTACGTTTAGAAAAGAAAATCTGCAACCAAAATATAATTTAGTAAGACTCGTGTTTTTTATTACTAAACAAGTGAAAAGTATACTACAACCCCACAAACGTCCGTAAATTAGAAAAGGCAAATCTCCTAAAGGTTTGCAACAGATTATAAATGTTATGCTGCCGATAATTTATGGTCTTCAGCGACCAGGCTCATTTTTGGCGTATGTCAATAAACAGAGTTGGCGAATTTGGTCAGAAGTCAGAAGAGCAGGCAGATTCTGTACAAGAGCCACCAATGCACCCCTGAAAAATGCAGTGTTTGGTGCAGTTTATGGTCCAGCGGTATCATTGGGCCGAACTTCTTCAAAGCCGATGATAACCGCAACGTTACGGTAAATGAGGCAAGGTACCTTTCTGTGATCACTGACTTTTTTTTTGGTTTCAACAGGATGGTGCCACATGCCATACTTCATGCGATACCAGGAACCAATTGAAATGCGAGTTTGGTGAGCAATCAATTGGCCGCCTCGTTCGTGCGATTTGATCATAGAAGACAATTTTTAGTATGGCACGTGAAGTTAATTTTCTATAGGATAAGCCAACCACTATTACCTTTCTGAAAGACAACATTACAAGTGTCCTTGTTGAGATGCCGGCCAAAATGTTGGAAAAAGTGTGCCAAAATTTCACTTTTAGAAAGCACCACGTGATCGTAGTCGCGGGCAACAATTTCATGGAATAATCTTTAAAATGTTTATCGGGACAAATGTATATATCATTCACATGAACAAATTTTCTGTGTTTTCTACAATTTTCAAAAACCAAATAGCAAAATATCACCCTTTATACGAGGGCGGATCAATAAGTCCGTGACTTTTCGAACTTCCCTCGTAGTTATATGAAATGCAACACTGCTCCCATCAAGTACCACCTGCTAGTAGACTACTGTCAAATTTGTAACAAGTGCCGTCATTTACTTTGCGTTTAACAGCTGCGTTTTGACTGTTCATTAAACTTTATTTTTTGCGAAAACTTGTACGAAAAATTCGTTGTGGTCGCACAAGGCCAATTGACATGCATACACCCGAAAATGTCGACAAAATCCACGATATGGTGTTGGCCGATCGGGGAGTAAAAGTGCGTGAGATTGTTGATGCCATAGGCATTTGATATGGCAGAATGGTTTCGATTTTAAATGACCAGTTGGGTTTGAGAAAGCTGTCTGCAAGATGGGCGCTGCGTTTGCTCACAATTGAATCGTTTAACAACTTCAAACGATTGTTTGGAGTTGTTTAATTGGGCTTCGAATTGGTACCTCATCCGCCATATTCTCCGGATTTAGCTCCCAGTGACTATTCCATATTTCAACAACTAAAGAAATGGCTCGGTGGAAAGAGATTTAGCTCCAACGACGAAATTATTGATAAAACAAATGCCTATTTTATTGACCTCGAAAAATCCTATTTTTGAAAGGTATATAAAAATTGGGGAAACGTCGGACTAACTGTATTGAGCGAAACGGAGATTCTGTTGAAAAAAATTTTTTTTCCAAAAAAAAACTGTGGTTTATTCAAAAAGTCACGGAAATAATTATCCGCCCTCATATTAAAGAAAATAAGTGTGCGCTAGAGAAGATAAAATTTTATATTTTAGTCACTAATACAGTGAGGTATGCAATCAATAATTTTCTTACAGTTGTGAAAATCGAACACTTGATACGGAGGTTGTCATGGAACAATGCTTAAATGTATCGAAGCAATCTCAAGAAAATTGTTAACCTCCAATAACTTACTAGTGGTTTTAGAGAGAGCTACTCACAATCAGTGAACGATTTTTGTTTATAATTCAAACATAGCTTAAGAGGCACACTTACTATGCAGTCCAAATTTCAAGGGAAGTTATTGATTTTGAATCCGCGAAAACATATTGGAACTAAATATGAGTGGAATTTAATTATGAAATGCATTTCCAACTGCAATATGCATTGACAAATATTGATTCTAATAGGGTTGTGTTTAGTTGTAGTATTTCTTGGTGCATACTTTTAGGAGCAGTAAATTTCATAAAAGTTGCAGTGAAAGTTGTATTTATTGAGTCGAAATTTGTATATACTGCTGCCAGTGACTAATCAAATACATAATTCAAAAATCACAACAAAAATATTTAAAAAGAAACCCCTTAATATATATTATACCAAGTGGTAAGAAATTTCCATCTTATAACAAAGTCCCACCAAATAAATGATTATTCAAGTCTGAGATTTTGTTGTTGTTTGATTATCTCGTCAAATCCTCACTAAGCCGTTCAGCATTATAATACCCTCTGATCTATAAAATCCGAGTATTGGTATCTATATTAACATATACTTATAAACAAATCCTTTTTTAATCCTTGACATTTTTTAAAATGTACACAGCATATGTTTACACATTTTGTTATATTCTGAATTATTTTCATCATTTGTTTTGAAATGGCAGCAAAAATTTAAATGTCTACATGACCTAGATTTTCATCCTTTATACTAAAAAAAAACATATTGTTTTCATACATTTTAATAACTTAATTATGACAAAATGTTTTTAATTGATTTATAATTGTAATTAATTTATTATTATCGATAATTATGATGGCATATTTTATATCGCAGTAATATAACAAATGGATTGAATACATATTTACGTAACGCAAAAAATTGGCAAGAATTAAAGCAAATATTTGTTTTTAAAACGCATAAATATCATTTCTTAATTATAATAATTATTATACTTCGAACTTATATATATGGAATGCGTTGACAGTTAGAGGGTATAAAACTGTGGGAATTATTTCCATTGATCACACTGAAGATTTTGTTTGATTGAGGGTCTCTATTCCCTAAAACGAATTAGAACAGAACATAAATACTTCCCGTTTTGGGCAAACTAGTATCATATGATCTTGTAGTCTTAGCTGGCGCATTCATTCCTTTTTGTTCTTTTGTTGTTGTTTGGATGCAAATATAACATGTTTGTAGCTTGTCGGAAATATAGTGTATTTGTGTCCAAACAAATTGTGTTTGGTGTTCAATAATACATGTTCTAGACACCATGATTAATATGTTATAAGTTTTTTCCCATCGTTTTATTTGTATTATTTATTATTCATATGTTTTTGGTTTTGTTAGTTGAAAATCATGACAGACAACAAAGAAACACAAAGCAGTAGATTTTCAATTAATAAAAACAATGCTTGCACGTAAACATACAGATGTTCCAAACATATAAATGGTTCATGTATAATGTTACAGAGGGCCATTTTATTCAGCGTGTGGGAACAGAGCCATCTGTAGAGATAAGGGGCGTATGGTATAGAGAATGTTCCCGAAAGGGTCACGAGTACTCTCAAAAAGTAGCTACAAATTTCTCGAATTTCTCCAAGAGGGAAGAAAAAGCCTCCGAACGAATGGATAACTTCCGGATATAGGGAAGTCATGTCGACCACAGTCTTTTATATACAAGAAGGGGTGGGATAATTACAAAGATCTAAGTTCTAAGGCGATATAATAATGACCTCAGGCGGTTCAGAGGTAATCCGTGGATGCTAGTCGGTAATTCAATAGATGATACATCGGAGGGGTCGAGGCTATGGGAGATGCTGCCATCAGGCAATACGACGATTGGATATCTTAGGGAATATTCCGAGCAGTGAACAACCTGCAGTGGTGATTCGCTCAATCTCTAATGGGCACCGATATCCTTGACAACTGGCTGAGTAGGAGACCACTGCATGGATTAGAAGTTGTCATTAAAATTGATACCCAATCCTTGCTTAAATGGGCTAGTGGTTTAAGTGTACTGGGTCCAACGTGGTGTACTTATATATGCACGCTGGAAAAAGAATTCTCGCAAACATTTTCTCTTTTATTCTCTTGCTCTCCAGAGAGCATAAACAGTGCAACAAACACGGTTGTATTTGTATCACAAACACAAATATGTTTGGGTTGCAAACACATACAATGTTATAACATATTAATCATTGTGTCTGAAATTTGTAATATTGAATAGCAAACACAATATGTTTGGCCACAAGTATATTATATTTGCGACAAGCTGCAAACACATGTTATATTTGCATCCAAAAAACAAAAAATACAGATATTTCAGCGTGTTCATGCGTGTTTAAACTTCGGCTACACATCTAGTGTATAAGTATAGGCATAAAAGAGCGGTATTTATTTCCAAAACGGGAACAGTCTCTCTCATAGCTCCTAACGGCTTTAGACCTATAAGCTTATCATCGTGTCTACGGAATGATTTGGAACGGCTGATAGATGGAGACTTGCCCGCGAGTATTGATGTGAGACTGCTATCTTGTGCACAGCATGAGTACTGAGAGATATACAGAGATACTACAGCTGAAACGGGAAGGTTACACAGAGAACTCGTTGACTGCTAAGGAGTGTACGTTAGTAGCCTTTCTTGATATTGAGGGTGGGTTCAATACTATCACTCCAAATGCGATAGACCCTTAAGGTAAACATGGATGTTATGGGGTTTGTATACTAACTGTTCACCAGGAGAAATGTCAGGGCCGAAATGAGCTCGTCGCCCTGTACGAGCCGTGTTAACAGTGGCACGCCTCATGGAGGGATTTTTTCTCCACATATATGGAACCTTGCGGTGAACTGAATACTGCTTACTTTCGCAAAGGCGAGTGCAAAAATTGTTGCTAATGCGGACGTCATGACAATAGTTGTAAAGGGCAATTATCCTAGCCCCTAAGGGCTATTCTCCAAAGTAGCTTGCGTACTTAGGGCAGACGGGCGTGCGCAAATGGGACTATTCTCCAAAGTAGCTTGCGTACTTTGGGCAGACGGGCGTGCGCAAATGGGGTAGGTATAAACTCGGCTTAGAAATTACCTATCGTGGGACCTATCATGTTGAATGGAAATTAACCTTGCAGAGTGGACCATATGCCTGGGTGTTATTTTGGACAGCAAGCTGAGCTGCAGATCCAATTTAGTGCATACGGCCAAAACGCTATATATCGTGCAAGAGGGCTATAGTTTGTAGGTGGGGATTTTCTCCGAAGATTGTTCCTCTGGATCTATACAGCGTTCTCTGGAGACATCATCTGGTAGCAGGTGCGCGCACACTAGTGTTCAGAGAATGGCGACAATGTGCATCACGGATGCTCTGCGTGCCACTCCCGCTGATGCACTAAATGTAATGTTATATTTGGTACCGGTGGACGTTATAGACAGGTGGATTGCTTCATCGTCTGCCATCAGGCTAAATCAACAATCACAATGGGACATTGTTGGTGTCGGTCATGGAACAACGCAGCAATGTACACCCAACATTCCTATATTTGTCGACTACTTGAAAGCGGAACCACTCACTATTCGAGTGGAAATACTGCACTCCCTTATGAGCTGAAAAATCTGAATGTTTCGCTGTTTGGATGCAAATATAGCGTGTTTTTGTAGCTTGTCGCAATTATAGTATACTTGAATCCAAACACATTGTGTTTGCTATGCAATATTACATGTTGAATACAGATAATTAACAGGTTATAATCACACATGTCTTTTTTTATTTGCATTGGATTTTAATTTGCATTACTTTATCTTATGCAAATACAAAAGAATTACCACAGTTCGCAATGGCAATGCAGAAATTTTGAAATTTTATTTGTTCAGACAATGCAAATGCAGGTTGTGAGACCGGATGCCAATTGTAATGCAATATGGAAATGCTTTTAATTGTTTTAAATTTATTTGACTGCTGGCAGTTCAGTTTTTAAAGTATTTTATATGTAGAGGTTTGTGGCTTCGCTAGGTATTGCCTCGTAGTACTTTCAAATTCATAAACCTGTACTGTACAAAATATTTGAAAACCAAAACTGCCAGATATGAACTTAATGCTTTGAAAATAAATACAATTGCCAATGGTATTGAAATTTTTTTGAATTTGTATTTAGACAAGTAATTCAAATTAAACTACAAATTATAATTGTCATATAATTAATTTGCCCCATGTATGGTAATAATACATGTCTCTGTAGCACAAAGTGATTTTATTTGTTAAAAACTGCTGACAAGCAACAATGAAACAAAAAAGCAGCAGATCTTCAGTTCATGCAAACAATGCTTGCAAATATATACATGGTTCCTGCAATATGTTGTGGAGGCCGGTTTATTCAGCGTGCGCACAGATGGGTCAAAAGTTAATGATCAGGTAGGCTACGAAGCTGTGCTAGGGACTTAGGGGTGTGCATTTCTCGTAGACAATCTGATTATTGAAGATTGTACAAGAAGTCAAGGAAAATAATCCAACAGTCATTGAGGTCAATATCTTCTCTGACAGTCAAGCGGCCATCAAGTAACTGGACTGAGTATTCCTGAATTCAACAGTGTGCCCAGGACTGCCACAGATCTCTTAACGAAATGAGCCAGTAGTATGATATTCACCTCATATGTGTGGGACATTCCAGGGCAACTGCAGAACGGACGAGCTCGGCTGACTAGGGACTACCTTACAGACTCCATAGGAAATTGAGCCTATTGGAATACTCCTAGTGATTAGAGAATTTACCCTACAAGAGCGCTCCCATATAATGATGTTCGAGAGATGGGCAAGGGGCACAGACTGTGTATGCTCCAGACAACGGTACCAATGCTTGTTTCAGTTTTGACGGAAAACTGTCCGATTGGTAGACATATGGCGAGACTAAAGGTCAGATCAATTGACTTCTGTTGAACCTGTAGCGATGGGGAAGAGGAAGAATAAACCGAACATTTGCTTTGAACGTTTCCATCACTATCCGGGAGGAGAATGTGTACCACGGAGTCCTATCTACTTAGGGACGTGGGAGAAATATGGCAGATAGGCGTAGACAACATCTTGAGCTTCTTGGGGCAAACTAATTGGGTTTCCGGTTTGGCTAACGCCTAATCTCGTTAGTTCGTGGTTTCACTAGCACCTAGCCCTAACCTCTCACTTGCAGTCTTCAAGGCATCAATATTTCTAAGTCAGAAATTATTAGTGAAGTTTTTTCTACACTTTTTTTACGTCGTCTCTTCTGGACGACGTG
This sequence comes from Phaonia tiefii, assembly GCA_963931995.1. NCBI lineage: Eukaryota > Metazoa > Arthropoda > Insecta > Diptera > Muscidae > Phaonia > Phaonia tiefii. The sequence continues at coordinate 306,339,755 of OZ008367.1, forward strand.
GATTGATGTACTCAAGTAATATACAAAATATTTAAAAAAAATCATGTCCCATAACATCCCATGAAGGCATTGGGGAGAACTTCGCACAATCGGTGAGATGAGCGCTTCTTGTTTTACACGCACTGATTGGGACCCACAATTTTACACCGGTTCCGAACGGTATTTTGAGAAGCATACTTTATGGCTAAGTGCTCAATAGTGTCGCAACACTAAGCCGAGTGAACATCGTCGAAAGAAATGTAAGGTGGTCTGTGCAGGGATCGAACCCACGTTCTTATGAACAAGAGACGCGCACACTTACCATTGCACCACCGACAAATATTTTAAGAATGTTTAATTTTGAAAAGGCTTATATTCTTATCTTATTCTATTTCTCATGCTTATTGTATATCGCATGCAGTATACTTTTGGGCCGCCGTGTGTGTTGCATATTCTTAGGAGCTCTTTATAAGTTTCTGACTCTAATTAAAATTTTCTAATTGTCACAGATTTATACAGAAATTAAATTTATATCCACACATTTTGTTAGATTACCTTGCGATAATTGTTTGTCACAATTAATACTTGTAACATTAAAAGACTAAGTATCTTATACTTGTCAACAAGTAACAACTTTTTATATTATCTTCTTGTTTCTTTTAATCAAAGGAATTTATTAAAACCCCATAAACCTTAATATGTATTCCCTTATTTTAGCATAAAAAATGGATGCCACTTGTGTCCTTAACTGCGGCTTTCCATCAACCCTTCCACATAGGCTATGATTTATTATCAACAACTTTGTTGGCCATTTTTCTTTGTGCTCTTGCCTTTACCTGCCTTAAAACTGTAAAAGGCAAACCAGACGCACACAGCATACAATTAGGCTGTAAAGCAAAAGGATAACGTCAAGGAGCCGGGATTATGGTGAGGTGTTTGCAGTGTTGGTTGGATAAAGATGACGCTGACGATGATAATGATGCGAATGAAGAATGTACCAACTTTGCATAACTAATTAAAGTTCTTTCCTTTACTGCCGCTGTACTCCACACTTACATAATTTCCGTTTTATGTTCGTGGCATGGAATATAAAAAGGATACATTGGCCACAAAGCAATGTATCCTTTGTTTCCGCTGCATGGATATATGAGTGAGCCCGCGTAAAGTTGAAGTATATGGCTGTGTTGGGAAACTTATTCCATTTTGTTTTGTTTATAATAAACAGCGGTTGTTTGTGTTGTGGTTTAGCCTTTTTGTTGCGCTATGCATTTTTGCATCATCACTTCGGTTTACACATCAATTGCATCGTTGCATGTCTGTCTAGGATACTCCATTTCCTGTAGATGAAAGCGAAAGAGTTTGTTTCGCTCAAATTTAAGTCTCTGGTTGTAGGCAAGAATACGAACAGAGAATGAAGAAGTGACGGAAAAAATAGGATTCGTTGGAGTCTCTCTATGTGTGTGAAAAAGAAGATATCAACACTTCTTTTTTTTTGTAAAAGAGAATGAAAAGCCTGTTGTTAGTTTTTTCTAACTTTCGCTTCAGTTTTACACTTCAAAGCCTATTGTTGTTGTGGTTTTTATAAAAAAAATAATTGGTTTGAAAAATATGTTTTTATAGGGTCAGGCTTTGAGAAATATGAATTCGGTTTTAAAGCAGATTAGTACCAGTAAAGCTGAGTTACAATACAATATCAAAGGTATTTAAATTTAAAGATTTGTGATATTGTCATTTCTCAACATCCGTTTGTGATCTCTCAGAATATAGTAACCCGAATTAAATGCAAATATACGTCTACGGTGTCTTATATTAGTGTTTAAAACTGGTTAAGCATGAATAATTTTCATACTTTAAGGCTGTCTGCAAATATCTTCTGTTAACTGTTCAGCAAGAATGCTTTGCATACTCGCAGGCTGCCTTAAAAATGTAACATATCCTTCAGGCGATACAATAAAATTCCGGAAGGTAAAATATACCCGCGTAAAATTGTGAGGACTAAATAGATCCGATAAATTATTATATCAAATTTGATCAAATCTGATATATTAATATTCAATTATATCTATTTACAATGTGGCCGTCGGTGGTGCAATGGTAGTGTGCGCGGCTCTTGTGCATGAGAACGTGGATTTGATCCCTGCTCTGACCAACTTAAATTTGTTTCGAAGGCGGTCACCTCGCATAGTAATGGCGACACTATCGAGTACTTAGCTATGAAAAAGCTTCTCAAAATACCATTCGGAACCGGTGTAAAATTGTAGGTCCCAATCAGTGAGTGTAAAACTAGTAAGCGCACAGCTCACAGCCTTGTGAGAAGCTCTGTCTAATCCGTTCATGGGATGTAACGGGAAATCATTTTTTTTTTTCTATTTACATCTAAATTGTTTTGGAACAAACTTCATTATCGCACGTTGCGGGATAGGGGCTACATGAAAAAAAATATTAAACAACTTTTTTTTAAAAACCTTATTACTACCCAGTGTTATCAACTATATTGGGAACTTTTGCTTTGGTTTGTGTCTAGACTAACATATGGCGGGAAATTTCTTGTTTAATGGGTAGTTTTCTAGGTGGAGCCCTTGTAACCAATATCATAGATAAATAAAAACCATACATGATTCATTTGCTTAATCACCATTTTCACCAGAGGGCACATGCTGTTTCCGTGCGACCATTTTTCGCTCGGATGCGACGAAAAAGCACTTAAATATCAATTTTATTTCGATTCTTTTATTTAAATTTGAAAATAGAAAATAAATAATAGAAAAGCTGTTGATATTTGTTGACAATACAAAGGGCAATAAAGTTTCTTTCAAGTTTTTCAGTAGTTTATGTTTCCAGAGAAATTTGCCCATATACACCACTCCGGCGCCATCTAGAAAATTTCCCTTTACTTTCAAATCCACCACTTATCTTTCGCCGTCTATGGTTTTTTATTTACCTATGCCAATATTTAGTATATATTGTAGTTTTGAACCCAATAAAAAGTACATTTAGAAAAGCCAAAGTTATTTCATAATGAAATAACTCCCAATGTTATGACAATGAAATAACTCCCAAAAAAATGACCGTTTGTACAAGGCCCATGTAACAAGTACTGTAGGAGAAGTCTTGGGACTTATTTCACTTTGCTATTGGGAGTTTTTTCATTTTTTGTGGGACTTATTTCATTTTTTCGTTATTGGAAGTTATTTCATTTTTGGTGGGAATTATTTCGTTGGGAGTTATTTCATGAGAGTTATTTCATGGGAGTTATTTCATGGGGAGTTATTTCGCTACGCCCCATTTGTCGGATATAATTGGGTGTGTCAAGAGGCGCCACGAAGTAATCCCCAATGAAATAACCCCCAAACTCGAAAACGAAATAATCCCCAATGAAATAACTCACACAATCAAATAAAATAAAAAACCCCCAAAATGAAAAATGAAATAAAGCCCAAAATGAAAAATGAAATAAAGCCCAAATTAGAAATGAAAGAACCCCCAAAAGATATCGGTACTACCGCCTAATGAAATAACCCCCAAAATAGGAATGAAATATCCCCCAGTGAGGCAAGCCCCAAGTAAATGAAATAAACCCCATAATAGTTATTATTAATTATAATATTAGTATTAAAGAATTGAGAAGAATTCATTATTGTAAAAAGGGTAATTTCTTGCGGAAATGAACTAAACCCCAAATAAGATAAAGTAACTCCCAAAACCAAAACCACAATAAAATTATACCCAAAAAAAATTTTTGGGGCCTTTTTCATTTGGGGGTTATTTCATTATGAAATAAATAACTCCCGAAAATTAGGATATTATCCCCAAATTCGTTTTTCCTGATTTTTTTGAGGATTATTTCGAGTTTGGGGGTTATTTCATTAGTGGTTTTTTCTTGGCGCCGTGTCAGGATACCTTGGGTTAGCTAAGATGCAATCATATCTATACTTTTTCACACGGGGTTCATACTGCTCTACCACTTCGTGAAGAAAGTTTTGGGTCGAATTGATGTTAAATTCTGTTGCATCGACTAAATTGCACCTGAATTGATGGAGCCTTCGGTTGCTGCAACTGGATTTGGTATCAATTTCAGTTGTTGCCAACAAACTAATTCCAAATTGGGTTGTTGCAATCGAAACTATAGAAAATTTAGTTAACAGAACGAATACAATTGAAGATTCAGTTGCAACAACCGATTCAACTAAGGAACATGGTTGCCTCAATCTTTCTTCAGTTTTGGTAACTACATTCAGTCGTGACAACCTCAGTTCGGTTGTGGCAACCACAATTCGTTTGCTTCAACGGAAATTATAGAAATTTTAGTTAAAAGAACGAATACAATTAAAGATTCAGTTAAGATAACCAAATCAAGTAAGACCCATGGTTAGGTCAACCTTACTTTAGTTTTGGTGACTAAATTCAGCCGTGACAACCTCAATTTGGTTGTGGCAACAATTCGGTGGCAGCACCTGAATTTATGGCTGCTATAAGCTCGTTCCTATCAATTTGTTCTCTGAGGACATGAATCGCATGCTAATACCGACTAATCCCATGTTGTTAAATGACTATCGTCACTGAAACACTTCGAACTTTTATGTCATTTATTGTGTCCTTATGACACATTAATATGAGGGTGTTGATCACATATAGGACGATGGCGTCGACTCCCAACCTCCTAACAGAAGCGAAGTTAGAACTGCAATTTCCCAGCTTTAGAACAACAAAACCGCTGTTTAAGGCTGGTGCCTCTGAGTTGGAAAGGTGCATATATCAGCTCATATGCATAATTTGGCTAGACGAGTGCATGCCCGACGATTAGGGCTTTAGCATGTAGTGTCCTGTTTTGAAAAATTAAAGGCGACCCGAGTATATGTACAAGCTATTTTGGAATAAACCTTTTATCCATCGCATACAAAGTCCTCTCGAGCGTAATATGCGAATGACTAAATCCGTTTGTTGCAGACCTGATATCATTGTTCATTTAGGCTTGAAGAGTCAACTGTCGACCTGATATTCACATTACGATAAATCCTGCAGACACCGCGCGAAAACAAATCGACACCTACCATCTCTTTGTAGATTATAAGACTGCCTTCGATAACCCGATACGGGAGAAGCGGTACCAAGCTATATCGGAGCTTGGTATTCCTACTAAGCTGACACGCCTTTTTAGAATGACACTGATCGACATGAAATCCTCAGTAAAGGTTGGTAAATATCTCACCAAACCATTTATTACGAGGCGAGGCCTCAGGTAGGGCGACACCTTCTCTTCAACATTTGAATTAACATCATCGTGAGAAATGCTGTAGACAAAACGAATAAAACTATCAGCAGCAAAAGTCGCATGCTGCTCGTGTACACTAATGAACTAAATATCATTGGGCGAAATCTTCGAAAAGTTGTTGCAGTATTTTCCAGAATTGATAAGGAATTAGCAAAGGCGGGATTGGCAGTAAACGAGGACAAGACAAAATTATTGGTTTCGGCAAGCAGAACATCCACCCGATTGAATGAAAGGGTAAACGGAGATAACCTTTATAATCTCGAGGTAGTGCACGAATTTATTTACTTCGGATCTGCCATAAACAGAACCGAGAATTGCGCTGGCAAACAGCTGTTATTTCGGGATAAGCAAGCACTTCAGAGATAAGACCTTCTGTTGAGAAACGAAGATCCAACTATAACAGACTCTAATACAACGTGTCTTGCTCTATTGCGGAAAATCCTGTGTCATATCGCGTGCTGTTGAAACATCACTGGGAGTCTTCGAGAGAAATATGCTCCGAAAAACATGGTCGTATTATTAAAAAAACGGCGAGTATCGACGACGTATGAACCACGATGTGTATAATCTGTATCCCAACATCGACGTAGTTATGCGTGTCAAAATAGCGCGTTTAAGCTGGCTACGTCATCTCAGTAGAATGAATCAGAATGAACGAGTGCGAAAGGTAGGTTCGTAACACGTACTCGAAGGACATCAAAACTGGGCAGACAAAGACTTCGTTGGATAGGTCAGATGGAATATTACCTGGCGGGAGCTTCGTGTTACCAACTGCAGGAGAAAAGCTAAAGATCGAGCCGATTGGAGAAACATGTTGTCCACATTTTGTAAGGCCCTTGACCCCTGTGGGTTGTTTTAGACCACCTAAGTAAGTATTGTGTCCTTAGATGAAAGACGAACCAATATTTCTGGTCAAGGGCGCAAAAATTTTCGGATTCCAAATGGGCGGCTGCAATACTAATGCTTGCGGTAGAACAAATGGAAATCTCCGGTGTTCTGGTCTTTCCATATTGGCAATGACACTGTGCAAAGGCCAAACGGAAGGCATACTACCCCCTATTGGCTGAAGACACCCACAAATGTTATAAGGATTTCGATGTATGGATAATATGGAACTTTTGGTAAACAATTTTATGAAATTATGATTCGAGTCTCTATTATTTCCATGAACTCTTTCCCCAAAAATATTATGTAAAGCATATCTGTTGAATCCCAATTAAAACTAAAATGCATTTCATACTTTATGAATGTGTTTACAATTTTTTTTTGTAATTTCTCACTCCATATCCATGTGGTTATTTCCATTTGTCACATATATGTAAGATAAAGTCATTGTTGTACTTATTTGTTGCATACTTTAGGGATACATTTGCATTCATTTCATTTTTGTTTCCCTTTTACATAACCTTTGACACTATTTCATTGTGAGTATAGATGTTTGTATTACTTTTCGTTTTACTGGTTGCATTTACAACTTGCTTTTTATTCACTTATTTTGCATTGCATTCTTTGAGGCAAAAAAAAACGACATGTCACATTTTTTGTTACACATCAAAAAACAACACAACTAACAATAAGAATTCCATTTTTATTATATTTCTAAAAAGTAAAAAATAAACGAAAAAATTTCCAACATACTATTTGTGCTGCATTCCCATTTGTTGAAATCATCTCTTTCTTTCATCTTCCGTTGCAACACATGTCTTTTTCTCTTTATATATTTAATAGAATTCATGTTAAAATGTACTTAGTTGTTCTATGACTTTCTTGTGTGCTTTGTAAGCATCAGCATCGTAGCACCAGTTGCTCCCAATTGCATTTGACATTTGGTTCTCTATTTTTTTTTTCTCTGGCTAAAAAACGTGACTCTTACCAATATGATGATGGTAGTCTGGTGGCTGTTGGCTTTTGTATTTCGTAAATTTACTAAACTCTTTCGAAATTTCATTGTTGTCTCTATTTAGGTTTCTATGGATACGAAACTCTAAACTTTCGCAAATACGTGCAGCAACAGTTTCCATTGAAAAATACGTAATTGCTACGTTGCTACACAACATTTGCTGAAGCTTTGGAGTGCGGATTGCTTCATTTTTGCTTCGGGTGGAATCTTCAATGAATTTTTAATTTTTCGAAATATAATTGTTTCTTGTGCTACTATTCCGTCTCTGTTAATATTTGCTCTCTTTTGTGTTACTCGGAATTAAAGTTAATTAAAATTGTTGTATGAATTTGAGTTTATGTTTTGGGTTAGCTTTGTAGTCAAAAGTTTACTGGGGAAACTTTGTCATTTGTCGAGTTTGTCTGGGGCTAATAATTGCCTGGCGTAGTCTGCTGATTACCAAGAGCAAAAAATATTGCCAACTCATTGGGGAGTAACTAAGTGAATCAAAATAATTAAATAATATTTAATTTTCGACGTGTTTTTCGTGCGAAATTATGTGCGAAAATTATATTTTTCTGGAAATATCCTAGAAATGAAGAAAAGTGTGTAAAGGAATTTAAGTGGAATTATGGTCAAAAACATCAAAGATCAATAATAACTAACTGCTAAAGCTAATGAAGTAGTCTTAAATTATTGATATTTGCTGCATACTTCAATGAGTACGAAAATGAAATAAAATGTTGCTTACTTTTAGGCAGAACAGAAAATACTGAAATCTTACTCAAACCCCAGATTTGTTTCAATGACTTTAATGTCGATGTGCTTTAAACTTTTGCACAGACTCTATGCGGTGCTCGACGTTTGGAAATCGGTATACGTGTAGTCGTTATTGATCACTATCGATGACTCTTTATAAATATTTATCATTGTGTAGGAAGAATTGACGTCGATGTTGAATTTAAACGATTCTATTTCTGTCGACACAGGTTTTGGCAAGGACTGAAAGAAAATTTTAAAATTTGTTGTTCGTAATTAAAAACATTTCGGAGTTCTATTTCTGAATTATGGATTAACATAACTGTGCAAAACTTCTGAAATTGGGCGAAAAACACCAAGGGAGTCGTGTAGGATTGTTTCGAAGCAGGCGCCACTTTATGCGTATAGCGAGTACATCAGTTATTGCCATTAAAGGCTACATGTGCCTCCATTGAAGACTGTACTCAATTCACCGCTTCTATACTATATAGGGCGTCTAGATTAATTGACTTATAAATCGTAGTCCATATTGTTACAAAAATTAACCACTTTTTAGGAATTTCAATAGCTTTAACCAAATTAAATAAAATAGTTGAACTACAAATAGCAAATGGTTTTGTAACGTAGTTTTGTCTAGGGCTGAGGTAAGCACAGCCATGTCCAGAGTCTTTCGTTAGGATCCACCAAACCTTTCGAAATAAGAACAGAATAGTTTACCCTTTCTGGGGGGGTTTGAATTCAGATTCTTTATTGATATTTAATTTACAAAGTAATTTGATTTACAGGAATAACATCAACTGCTTCACTCGGTGAGAACTCCTCTTCTTAGCTTGAGAACACTAGTCCTGGTTGACAACACTCTTCTGGGGCACTTGTCTCGGCTTGACAACAATCTTCTGGGGCACTTGTCTCGGCTTGACAACATCCTTCCGGGAATACCAGCATTGGCTTGAGAAATCGTCTGGGGCAGGTTGCGGACTGGTAGATTCTAAAGTGATCGGTATCGGATATGCTGGTTCGGTATGTGCTTTACATTTCCGGTTAGAACGGTTCGGTATCGGTTATCACCGGCTGGTTTACATAGGAACAGTGAGCCGAAGCCCCTGTGTAGGAACAGTGAGCCAAAGCCCCTGTGTAGGAACAGTGAGCCAAAGCCGCTGTGTAGGAACAGTGAGCCGAAACTCCTTTGTAGGAACAGTGAGCCGAAGCCCCTGTGTAGGAACAGTAAGCCGAAACTCCTGTGTAGGAACAGTGAGCCGAAACTCCTGTGTAGGAACAGTGAGCCGAAACTCCTGTGTAGCAAATGTATTTACACCGTCTTTACTAAAGAACGGATCCAAAATTTGCAGAACTAGAGCCCCATGCAAAATGCTATAATCTTGTCTGGTTGTTCGCTCGGAGGCGACCACTTACATCTAGTCAACCTTAACACTAAGTACCATTGCTGTAGTGACGCAAATGAGAATTGCATCCAATCATTCAATCTCGTGTGCACATTAAAACTAGTTCGCTGCTAATATGCACACAACGTCGACAGAGCTTGTGTGTTGTCAGTGAGTGTGATTCTTCGCGGTGGTTGGTGCGACTGATGGATGTTGAGTATGCTTAGGTGACGGTTAGACGAGGGACGTATGCGGGTGTGAATGGCGGTGAGTGTTTGTTATTATGTACGGACGGATCGACACGCTACAATCTTCATCTTCCCGAGTTCATTCACTACGATTGGCAACTCTGTTTATATATTTGATAAGTTATCGATAAACAGTCGATGTCGTCTCAAGGTAGTTACAGAATATCAGACTAGCGTTGATGTGACGACGTAATAAGGGCGAATCTCTATATACGCTGAAAAATTTGTATTTTGTTGTTGTTTGGATGCAAGGATAATGTGTTTGTAGCTTGTTGCAAATATAGTATACTTGTGTTCAAACACATTGTGTTTGCTATTCAATATAACATGTTTGGGGCACAATGATTAATTGGTTATAATATATGTATTTGTGACGGAAATCTAGTTTTGTTTGTTGAAATCTGTTGAAAACACTGTTGTCTATCACAATAAAGAAACAAAAAGCAGCAGATCTTCTATTCATGAAAGCAATGCTTACAAACATGTACAAGGTTCCTGCAATATGTTGCTGTGGCCCATATTTTTCAGCGTGTATGAATAGTGATATCTATATAGATAGTAGCGACATAAGTACTGTTACAACATTGATGAACACTCCCATTCCAATAGTAGAATTGAACATACCCTGTTTTGACCGCATTGTTTATGAAACCTAATCACTATAGCCGTAGTCTGTAACAGGACTTCCTATTTGGTTTAGATTTCACCAAGGAGTGATTATATAAGAAAAACCTTATGGGTGTTATAGCGGTTTTTAAGTGTGAAATGTATAAAGGCGATGGTCTTCTACCGGACCACAAAACTGTTTGGAGAGACTGAGAATGTCGAAGACCGACACCAGTCGAACCGTCAGAGTGAAATTCAGACGCAACCTCAAATCAAGAATTCAGCGAAATCCGCTCCGAAAACAGCAAATCTTGGGTCGTGAAATGAATATCAGCCAATGTCGCGATTTTTTTATTTGCATTGGATTTTAATTTGTCTTACATTATCTAATGCAAATGCGTAAAAATTATTAACAATTGAAAAATTTTGAATTTCCATTTGCAGAGGCGATGCAAATGCACACGCTACAAAACATAGTCTCGTCTACATATTCTCTCAAACACACGCTGCAGGAACCGCGTATATGTTTGAAGCACACCCCAAATATTCATATATTTGCAAGTCCTAAACTCACTTGCATTTAAATTCAAACACTAGCATGTTTACTTTCAGAGATGCATACTTTTACGTGGAGTCATATGCGTGTTTCATCCCAAACATCCATATACTTACTTCGAATCATTCGTGTGCTTCCTCTCAAACGTCCAAATATGCACAAATACTTTTATAGACGTCAAATAACATTAACTTTGACTGACAATAATCTTTCATTCTCCCTCTTTCATTATTGTACTCTCAACCGAACATAGCGAGAAAAAAAATTAAGTAAACAATGCACCAAACACAAGTGTATTTGTATTACAAACACAACTGTATTCAGAAAATGAACACATGTATTATAATATATTAATCATTGTGTCCCCAATATGTAATATTGAATAGCAATCAAAATGTGTTGGAACACAAGTATACTATATTTGCAACACAAGTATACTATATTGCGAACCAATTGTCGAAACACTTTTGCCACTCTGATTGAGGTATCTCCAAAACATGCATTCGGAATGCAGGAACCTCTTCTTCAGATGTCAAAAAACGTTAACCTCTCAGTTTGTTTTTTACTTACGGGAATAAAAAGAAGTCATTCGGTGCCAAGTCAGGACTGTACGGCGGATCACCCATCAAATCGATGTTTTGGGTACTTACAAATGCAGTTGTTTCAGCCGATGTGTGAGAGCTCGCATTGTCGTGGTGAAGAGTGATACATCTTCAGCGGTTGGTTTTCCTGATTTCTTGGAAGACAACTGGCAAACAAATGGTTGTGTACCACTCAGAATTCACTGTTCTGCGTTGTTCTACTGGTACGGTTGCGACATGTCCGGGTTTTTCAAAAAAACAGGCGACCATCTGCTTGGAAGTGCTTCGGGCGCGATCAACTTTTGTTGCATTTGGCTCAACTTGAAACACCCATACAGTTGACTGCTGTTTACTTTCGGGCTCATACTCGTAAATCCAGGATTCATCACCGGTCACGATATCACAGATGTATTTCGAAGCACCAAGTTCGTATTTTTGGAGCATTTCTTTCGACCAATCGGCACGAGCCTTTTTTTGAGCCACTGACAAATTGTGTGGGATCCAACGCGAACAATTTTTTTTGACAGTCAAATGTTTATACAATGTTGAATGTATGCTGGTTCCACTAATGCCTAAGGTTGTCTCGATCTCACGATAGGTCACATGACGATCTTGCAAAATCAGTTCGCGCACAGCATCAATGGTTTTCGGAACAACAGCTGATTTTGGACGACCTTCACGAAATTCGTCTTGGAGTGAACTACGACCACGATTGATTTCACCATAGCATCGATAAACACTGGTCCTTGATGGAGCTTCATCGCCTAAAATTGAATTAAGTTCATCCATGCACTGCTGCTGAGTTAATCCACGTCGAAAGTTGTAAAAAATAATCGCACGAAAATGTTCACGATTTAATTCCATTTTTGGGCCAAGATGAATCTTTTAAGTTACTGTAAACAACACAAATAGCGCTCTTATGTCAAAACGTTCTGAGTACGCATAACCTCAAAAATGTCCAACTTTACGATAGAGCTGTCAGTTAACAGATTGCAACACTAGGGTTGCCAAATCCCGAAACATAAATTTCAACCCTCTTAAGTATGTGCCTTCGACTGGTGTCGCCTCTTAGTACTTTCAATTTCATATACCTGCCAGATATGAAGGAAATGCTTTCAAAAATTAATTCGCGGAGTTATGATACTGACTGAATACATTTTTCGAACACAAAAATCTACCAGTTTCAAAGTAACATATGATTTAAGAAGATACCTGTATTGAGACCACCCCTTGCATGTAGTCAAAAATCGAATCTGAAAAAACTCGTGATAGGGTGGCATACCAAGCCAACCGGACCATTTATGGTATCCCTGCGATCTACGCCACCCTTCCATTTTAATTAGATACGCTTGCTCATCCTTCTCAAGATCCGCATTTTTTCGTCAAAGTCCCGGAGAATCATATCCACATGATGAGAACTTTCTGAATAGATGGGGATCTTCTCCATATCCTGGGCAGAATGGTTTGCAATTGGTTGAATATTTTCACGGGAAATTAACATTTTTCCCATAGGTTGAATAGGAACATTTTTCCCACAAAAGAATAGTTTCCTAAACATTAACAATCATGTTGATTGGTGTCTTGGCTACAAATGTATATTGCCTCTACATAAGTAGAGATTTGTTCTATTCCGACTTAATCGTTTCTGTCAAGATACTGGGTGACTCAATAAGACCGCAGATTATATTTAATAAATAAAACACACCACAAATTTTTTTTGTTACTTCGTTATCATTTTAAGTCTATGGCGGGTTTAACCACCAAACCCCTGACTTATATACAAAATATACAAATATACAAATCTAGTTCACACAAGCCAAGCGTGTATTAATTACTTTTTTTTTTATTTTTTATTCTCAGTAAAGGCTCGGACAGACAAAGGGCTTCAAGTTGTTGCCCTAAACAGTTTCTCTCCTCAAAATCGTTTCTAACTTTGGTAGCACATAGCACATATATGCAAAATACACGTATAATACACACAACACAAAGCATCATCACAAGTGCAACAAACACAGCTGTAGTTGTATCACAAACACAAATATATTTGGGTCGCAAACACATATATTACATAATATTAATCATTGCCAAAATAAGAAACACTGATTTCATCTGCAATTTACACACACATTCAGGAATATTTATGAATCACTCACTGAGAGAATAATGCAAAAAATACAGATACACACTCACAAGATAGACTCTTTCGTTGTCCCTCTTTTATTCATTTGCTCTCTAGAGAGCATAAACAGTGCAATAAACACAACTGTGTTTGTATAACAAACAAAGATAAATTTGGAACTCAAACACATAGATTATAACATGTTAATTATAGTGTCTCAAACATGTAATATTGAATAGCAAACACAATGATTTTGCGCACAAATGTATTATATTTGCGACGAGTTCCAAACACACGGTATATTTGCATCCAAACAACAAAAAACGACAGCTTTGTCAGCGTGTGGGTTGTCGCTTCAAATCTCTTAACTGCTCATACAATGTGGACGAAAAATTAGTTTAGCAGGGAAAGAAATAATTCGAATTCGATTGTCGATTTCCCTAGACAACATTTGGATATTTTTAATAAAAACTTAAGACTTCATCTGAAGAGTGTTAGATTGTCATAAACCAAATTTACTACAACTTCTTTCGCACCCATCCACACATCCTTGTAATGGGCTAACATGAAACATCACCAACTTTCTAGTCTTGCAGAAAATGACAAATTACAACACATTACAATATATCTTGTATAAAATGAACTCAACTTTCTTCGAGTCCAAGAAAACCAATGTAGTGTAAAGAAAAATTCTAACAAAAACACATGGAAACTCTAATGGCACGTCGGGAAAATATAATGTGTGTTCTCACCATCTCCCTACCAGGAGATGATGTTTGGACTTGTGTTCCTTGTAAGAAAAAGCAAGCGACGAAAACACCCCTAAAGATATAGTCACAATAAATAAAACATTACATGAATACTTGAGAAATGAAATGAAATTGTAGTATAAAAGCAACGAAAATGACAAGAAAGGGACTTAGGAACAACAACATACATACACACATGCACATAGCAATAAAACATATCATATAAACAAATAAGCTCTGACATAAAAGACATTGTACTTTCTTAAAGTTAACATAACAAATAAAGTCGCAACAGCAAATCTCCAGCCAGCACATATACTACTACGTATATACAATCTAGGACTCGCATTCCTTTGAATGTCTTCTAATCTGCTACGGCATGAGACTGTTTGAGTTTTACTCTCGCTCTCCCTCTCCCTCTTCTTATGGACGGTGCTGTCGCAGTGTATCGCATAAAAAGGATTTAAGGGTTTTATGTTCTCTTTATGTTTTGCTTCACAGATTATCTGCGGAATATCATAACACACTCGTATCCTTGTATACACTATAATCACAACATGAATGAGACATTTCCCAGGCTGTAAAGGATTTCAAAATGTCTTTAGATTACCATTTAGATATTTTCACATAGTGAGCGAGTGAGTGAGTGAGTGCGTCAGTGGCAGTGTAGCAACTTATGATGGTGATTATGGCTTCATTTTATTTTCGGTTAAATGTCATTTCTTATGACTTTTCCGCATGTTAACACAATATTTGCATTAAGATTATATTTATAAATTGACGTCTAGTAACCAACCAAAGTCTAAATACCTTTGGGGGGACAGGACGTTGTAAGGATATGTGTAGTATATTTAAATCACTTTAAGTGTATTGATATTTTATGGTTAGTAAAATTTTATATATTTTTATATTTCATTGCAGGTATGTACGAGAACGTTCATGTATTGTGATCAAGGAGTGGTAAGTTTTAAAGACAAATTAGTAAAATTCATTTCCAAAGGGTGTTCCAGAACAAAACTAACATAAATCCTCCATAACTATTAAAATAAATTTCCAAGAATGATGTTTATTTATTCGGCCTTTTTATAAATTAATTTTATTTTATATATTCAAGCTCAAGACTATACTATATCTCTACTAAGAGAGATATAGTTTTTAAAACAAGTTTTGCAAAATGCATTCCTCATGATTCCTGGCAAACCGTATAGCTATTTCAGATCTACCCACAGATTTTCATCAGCGGTTGTTTGGAATGATGCTATTGAAAATATTGTTATACTAAATGCAAACTTTCTCTCTAATTGAGAATTCCCCACTATGCAAGTTATGCGAGTGTTCGAAAAATATCGCAAGCAAAATTAAAAAAAAGATTAGAATCGAATCAGATTTTCATCAGCGGTTGTTTGGAATGATGCTATTGAAAAATTCTATTGAAAACTAAATGGAAATGAAAACTCATTTTAATTCAGGATTTCCCACTATGCAAGTGTTCGAAAATATTCCAAGCAAAATAAAAATATGTTTCTAATTCTTCGACCTTTATTTTATTAATTATTCTCGACTAATTCTTCCAGCTTAAGGTCTCTCCAGATTTCATAAAACTTTTTGGCTTTTTTTTCGATTTCCTTTGGAAATCTTCTTCTTCTTTCCTGAAGAAGATTTCTAAAGGTAATTAAGCAATTAAGCAAAATAAAAAAAAAAGTATCAGTATCGAATCTTGTGTCGAAAAGAAAATTCTTCTATTTAATAATTTCCTTGTTTGATTACACAGTGCAACACGAAAAAATATAACCATATACGGACACAACTACATGATAAAAGACAAAAAATAAAAAAGACCCGTGCCTCCCAGTTTTGCCCAAAGTCATGCACTTTTTTTTAAGGCCCCCAAAGATTTGGGGCCTTGGTGTCATTTTTGCAAAAAACTGTTTATTTTATCAGGCTCATATCTTGCAAACCGTTTGGAATTTTGATTTACTCTCTGAGGGAAAGTTATATTTCCATGACTTAAAAAATTATACACAGTGAAATTAAAAAATTGTCGGGACATTTTTCACTTTTGCGGCTACATAAAGGCTACCTAAGCGCTACCTAAACGGTGTTAAGAATCATTCCTAGGAAGTGCATATGTTCTAGAAAGTTGTTTATTCAGAGTTTATTGTAGTTGATTCTTTCCTTGAATTTTGAACGGGTTGCTGCTACCTATGGACCAGAACAAAGGAAACAAGGTAACCAAAAATTTAATTTTTGAAAGTTGTTTGCGATTTTGACTTTGAAGATGAAGTTTTTTTGATTTTCTATGTTAACAATTTTTGTTCTTTATGACAAGAGCTACAACTTTGCGTCAGAGAGTAAATCAAAATTCCGAACGATTTGCAAGATATGAGCTTGAGAAAATGATCACTTTTTTGCAAAAATTACACCGAGGGCCCACTTCTTTGGGGGCCCATAACCTGGAGGACTTTGGGCAAAACTGGGATACAGGGGTCTTTTTTTTTTGCTCTTTTATCACGTAGTGGTGTCCGTATATGGTTATTTTGCCATGACTTAAAAAATAACACACATATTTTTTGAGTGGATCCAAATTAATTTCAAGAACTTAACCGTAAATTAAAGTCAATTATTTGACAATTTTTTAAATGTATCTGACTAAACTGTTGTCCATTGAAAGTGTATGTGTTATATTTTTGTCAACGGAAGCAAAAACAGTTAGGAACAGTGTGTGAAATCGACGCGATATTGGCGATGACGGCGGCTGAACCAGTTGGTGCTCGGCTGTGACGGCGTGTCATTCGAAATCGGCTCGAAGATTTTATGTTGGCAGCTAAGTTGGTGGGATTACGATGGCCGACGCCCCTCGATCCAATAATGCACAAAACCAAAATAATACAGTAATATTAAAGAAACAGTTTCCATAACTCGCTTAGCAATTGAGATATAGGGCGTTGAAATTTTTAAAAATAAAGTTTTTATAATATTGGTGATCCAAGGAATCCAAGGCGGCATTAGAGCCACCCAGAAGATAATATTCATAAAACCGGTCATGCTAAAAGCTTTGTTTATAATTATGTCTCACTAAGAATGCACATTTTAATTTTAAAATAAAAATACATACGAATTTTTTAGGTAGTTGGGGTTGGTTTCTTGGATTGTAAAGATAACGTGTTCCTATTAAGTATGGAATAAACTATCCGTCAAATGGCCCCACAGTTCTGATGTACTATTTTCAGTACTATTTTCATGAAATTTTCCATGAACTTTTCACCTAGATGTGGCTGTATATAGGGAGAAGAGAAAGGAGGTAAACCGTCTCTTTAGGCGTAAGAAACGGCAGTGGAGAAAGCGTGAGAGTGAGAAAATTGAGACATACAGAAGGAAGAACGAAGCCCGAAAATTCTACCAAAAAGTTAAAAACGGAACTAATGGACATAGTTCAGGGCCCCCTTCTGTAAAGACAAGGACGGAAATCTCGTCGCAGATGTGCAGAGCATGTTGGGAATATGGAGAGAGCATTTCTCCGCGCTACTAGTACCTGAGAAATCCAATGACGATGGGACAATCGATCACAATATGGACGACGACGTCGATTGCCCCCCTCCTAACCAAGACGAGGTCAGAACATCTATTGCCCGGCTTAAGAACAACAAAGCCGCAGGAGCCGATGGATTACCGGCGGAGCTGTTTAAGGCTGGCGGCGATGAGCCGATAAGGTGCATGCATCAGCTCATTAGCAAAATTTGGTTAGATGAATGCATGGCCGGTGATTGGAGTCTCAGTGTACTGTGTCCCATACTTAAAAAAGGTGACCCGAGTATCTGTGCCAACTACCGTGGAATAAGCCTTTTATCCATAGCATATAAGGTTCTATCAAGTATAATGTGCGAAAGACTAAAACCAATTATCGCTGACCTGATTGGACCATACCAGTGTGGCTTTAGGCCTGGAAAATCGACAACTGACCAGATTTTCACGCTACGCCAAATCCTGGAGAAGACACACGAAAAACAAATCGACACCTATCATCTATTTATCGATTATAAAGCAGCCTTCGATAGTCCGATACGGGAGAAACTCTATGAAGCAATGTCTGAGCTTGGTATTCCTGCAAAACTCATACGCATTTGCAGGATGACCTTGACGAACACCAAATCCGCAGTGAAAGTTGGTACGGTTCTTACCGAACCTTTCGAAACTAAGCGAGGCGTCAGGCAAGGCGACACCCTATCCTGCGATCTCTTTAACATCTTAATGGAGATCATTATGAGAAAAGCTGCAGTCAACATGAATAAAACCATCAGCAGCAAAAATCACATGCTGCTCGCGTATGCTGATGATATAGATATCATTGGCCGCACAATTAGAGAAGTTACTGCAGTTTTTTCGAGAACTGAGAAGGAGTCAGCAAAAGTGGATCTGACGGTTAATGAGGACAAGACAAAATTAATGGTTTCAACGAGCAGGGCCTCCACGCGATTAGACCAAAGCGTGAACGTTGATAACCGTTATAACTTCCAGGTAGTGGACGAATTTATATATCTCGGATCTGCCGTGAACAAAAACAACAACGTCAGCCTTGAGATCAAGCGGAGAATTGTGCTTGCGAATAGAGGTTATTTTAGGCTAAGCAAGCACTTTAGAGATAAAGCCCTCTCTCGAGTAATAAAAGTCCAGCTTTACCAGACTCTCATTCAACCTGTCTTGGTTTATGGCGCCGAATCCTGGGTCCTATCGCAAGAAGATGAAACATCTGTAGGAGTCTTCGAGAGAAAAATACTCCGAAAAATGTATGGCCCTATAGTGCACAACGGCGAGTATCGGCGACGCATGAATCATGAGCTGTATGAGCTTTATCCTGACATTGACATAGTTAAGCGGATCAAGATAACGCGATTGCGCTGGCTAGGCCATGTCAGTAGAATGGATGAAGATGAACCAGCACGAAGGGTTTTCGAAACCGAACTCGAAGGAAGACGGAAAATAGGAAGACCAAGACTCCGCTGGAGGGATCAGGTTGACGAATCCCTGCGTACACTTGGTATTGCCAACTGGAGAAATAAAGCAAAAGATCAAACTGGTTGGCGAAATATGTTATCTTCGTGTTGTAAGGTCCCTGACCCCCCGGGGTTGTCAGAGACAAGATAAGTAAGTAAGTAAGTGGCTGTATCTCACCGATGTACTGTTTGTTAACAAACGATTTCCATCGGCCAAAATTCAATATATTTTGATCTAGTAAACATTTTTAAGTTCTGTAAAAAATCGATTGTAATTGTTCATAATGCGTACAAAAATTTTTTAATTTTTTACGCATTAGAGATATTCGATAGTTTCGAATTTCGAAAATCGAAAAATTTTAATCTCTTTTTTCGAAATTTCTTGAACTAAATCTCATTCAGTTTAAGAGATATTACACTTGATTGATTAGTCTATATACGAGGTTGAATTTTATGTTTCGGGATTTTGTAACCCTAGTGTTTCAATCTGGCAACTGACAGCTCTATCGTAAAGTTGAACATTTTTGAGGTTATGCGTACACAGAACGTTTTGGCATAAGAGCGCTATTTGTGTTGTTTACAGTAACTTACAAAATTCATCTCGGCCCAAAAATGGAATTAAATCGTGAACATTTTCGTGCGATTATTTTTTACAACTTTCGACGTGGATTAACTCAGCAGCAGTGCATGGATGAACTTAATTCAATTTTTGGCGATGAAGCTCCATCAAGGACCAGTGTTTATCGATGGTATGGGGAATTCAATCGTGGTCGTAGTTCACTCCAAGACGAATTTCGTGAAGGTCGTCCAAAATCAGCTGTTGTTCCGAAAACCGTTGATGCTGTGCGCGAACTGATTTTGCAAGATCGTCATGTGACCTGTCGTGAGATTGAGACAACCTTAGGCATTAGTGGGACCAGCATACATTCAATATTGCATAAACATTTGACTGTCAAAAAAAATTGTTCGCGTTGGATCCCACACAATTTGTCAGTGGCTCAAAAAAAGGCTCGTGTCGATTGCTCGAAAGAATTGCTCCAAAAAATACGATGGCGGTGCTTCGAAACCCGTCTATTACATCGTGACAGGTGATGAATTCTGGATTTACGCGTACGAGTCCGAAAGTAAACAGCAGTCAACTGTATGGGTGTTTCAAGATGAGCCAAATCCAACAAAAGTTGTTCGCGCCCGAATCACTTCCAAGCAAATGGTCACCAGTTTTTTTTTTGGAAAACCCAGACATGTCGCAACCGTACCACTAGACCAAGCACGAACAGTGAATTCTGAGTGGTACACAACCATTTGTTTGCCAGTTGTCTTCCAAGAAATCAGGATAACCTACCGCCGAAGACGGATCACTCTTCACCACGACAATGCGAGCTCTCACACATCGGCTGAAACAACTGCATTTTTAAGCACCCAAAACATCGATTTGATGGGTTATCCGCCGTATAGTTCTGACTTGGCACCGAGTGACTTCTTTTTATTTCCGTACATAAAAAACAAATTGAGAGGTTAACGTTTTTCAACATCTGAAGAAGAGGTTGCTGCATTCAGAATGCATGTTTTGGAGATACCTCAATCAGAGTGGCAAAAGTGTTTCGACAATTGGTTCAAACACATGCAAAAGTGTATAAATTTTCATGGAGAATATTTTGAAAAACAATAAAGTGATTTTCGATGATTAATATTTATTTTTGTTCTTTAATCCCGAAACATAAAATTCAACCCTCTGTTCCTGAATTTTTCAGGGTAACTGTTCCTGTCACCCGATGAAATACAAAGAGGATAGAAATTCTGATTTTGTACTGTCTAAACGTGAATAACTTGAATAGCAACTTTAAGAAAGTAGGTACCCAGCTAAAAAGTTGTTAAAATTCTCTTCCAAATTTTGGTATTTTGTATACTAATCGGTGTTCATTTGTCGGAGTTATGTTCCAAATCCATTACAACATTTAGCATTCAAATCGAATTACTGCCGTTGAATTGCATACAAGTGGGACTGTAATTCATCGCAAGGCAAACATTGACATTATTTTAATGTTTTATACCCAAATGCTAATAAAATTCGCCTCATTAACAGCCTTGGACCAATTTCTACCCTAGTAGTATTCCGTCAGCATTTTCAGAAAAATTAAATATATACTGCGGGGGTATTCGGTTTTCTTTGTAACGGGTTTTTCAACAGAGACGCTACAAAAGTAAATCGATAGGGACAGCAAATGACGTCATATTTTTTCCCGCTCTTTTGACATTTCTCTTCAGTAAGGTTTGCCATTTCATCAGGGGTAGGTATACGAGCCAACAACGAGTCGAAATTATTAAAATTTACTACCGCAATTTGGAGTCAGTGGCCTCAACTTTAACAGGCCTACTGTAAGAGCCCTCAACAATCAGCGATGAGCCTCATTTCTGGCTGAATGGCTTCGTCAATAACCAAAATATGCGTTAAGAATGCCACACACTGTCAACAAATCGTTTCGATCGGTCGAAATTTCGACAGATTGTCATGTGTGTAGCGTGGTTTGCATACAGATCGAAAATTGACAAAAATTTTTGTCTTTCTTGCGATCGGTTGCGTGTGTGTGGCGTAGTTGACGATTTTCTGTTCACAGTTTGCAATCGGTTGTGTGTGCGTGGCGAAGGTGACGATTTTTGTCATTTCTTTTGTTTTTTTGAAGTGTTCACATCGGCGGAAAAATGGCAACCCAGTAAAGAATTTTATGTGCGAAAACTCATCTCGCCTTTTTAACCACTCCTGCATCCAAACTGAGCGATATTTTTTCCTCTTCCTCTCCTCACTTCTTCTTTCACATAAATAAATACCATACATGGCTATTATTCTCTGTCCGCGTTCCATCTTCACTTGGCGGCGAACAACGTGCAATTAAAATTGTCAACCGATCGACAAGTGTGTGGCAAAACGACTTTCGACCGATCGAAACGATTTGTTGACAGTGTGTGGCCTGCTTTATTGGTCAGACAGCAATCCACACGTAATCCATGAGTCATCATTGCATCCCGAAAAAATTACGGTTTGGTGCGGTTTATGGGCCGGCGGTGTTATTGGGCCGTACTTCTTCCGTGATGGTCAAGACCGGCACATTACTGTGAATTCGAATCGCTACCGTTCAATGATAACCGAATAGTTTTGGCCCCAATTGGATAATACGGACTTGGAGGACATGTGGTTCCAACAGGACGGCACCACAAGCCACACAGCGAATGCCACAATCAATTTATTGGAAACCAAGTTTGGTGAACGTGTTATCTCACGAAATGGCAAAGTCGATTGGCCGCCTCGGTCGTGCGATTTGACGCCGTTAGATTATTTCCTGTGGGGCTACGTCAAGTCTATGGTCTATGCCAACAAGCCAGCGACGATTAATGAACTTCGTACCAATATCGAACGTGGAATTGCAGCAGTATCGGCCGATTTATGCTTGAAAACCGTCGAAAATTGGGTTCAGCGTCTGGACTTCTGCAAGCGTGCCCGTGGTGGCCATGCAAAAGAAATCGAGTTCCATACATAATGGCATCGAACGTACTTTCACAGGAATAAAGAATTTCATTGGTATCTAAAACCGGTTTTGTTTTAATTAAAAAAAACTTTTGTAGCGCTCTTATTGAAAAACCCTGTATTATGAAATATCAATATATGAACTAACTGATACAAAAGTCTTGCTGGCCTGCAATCATCAGCAATTTTTATAAGCCCACTTATATTTATGTTTTAATCAAAAAAACTAGGAGTTTTAAGTGAAGTAGTCCTACTGGCAATAAACAATATGTACTTACCCTTTTTCCAACACTCATAATAAATACAATACATATACTTCAATAAATGAAGTTAAAAATAAATTAAATTTCAATAAGGAATTATGATTGTAGCTGTCTATTTTGGCTATAAAATACACGGCTGTATTCAGTTAAAATTTATATTGCATTCAAACGATATTCATCAAACTGTTTCTGTTGCGCCGCCGAGATGGCTTAAGCACGGAGGTGCCCCCTGAAATTCCAATTTAATCTCAAATTGGTTGCTGTAAACGGCAAAGATTAACTGCGATAAACTTCAGCCTAAATGCGACAGTATATTGATGTTCAGGACACCAGTCGTTTGTGGCTTCTTGGCATTGATCTGTGACTTTACGAACCCCTTAAGAGAAACAGTAACGGCCATGTTCTCAAAACGCTCGTGCAAACTGACCACTGTGTCATCAGCTGTGTAGCACGTAGCGCCGTCTTGTCAGAACTAAATGCATTTACATCTCTATCATCCAATGTTGCCCAAAAGAAATCGGTTATTATCGATCAGTGGCTCCCTCGAGTAACGGTGATAGACATGCCATCATCGTTTTCGAAGTAGTACGGACCAATGATGCCGTCGCCCGCAATCCACATCAACCAGTGACTCTCTGCGGATGCATTGCTATTTAGTGGACCTCGTGTGGATTGATGTCGTCCCAGCCCCGACAATTTTGCTTGTTGACATAACTTTTTATCAAAAATGTTTCCAGAAGACAACGCCCATTTCTAATGTAATAAAATAAAAATCAAATCTAAAAATATATTAGCATTTTAGTACTCTGAAGGGGGGAAAAGGTACCCAAACTAATTTAGTTTGGTACTGACATGGCAATGCCCTTTTCCATGCTCAACTCCTCCACAAATATCTGGTACATTCTTAAACGATCCAACGAATTGTTTAATAATCCTGACATTATTACCAATTTTTTGCAATCGGACCCACTGTGCGGCGTTTAATATCAACGAGCCAAGTAAGTCGTCCATTGGTGAAAACATTGATTTCAACCTTTGTTTTGAAGAATGCGTAATCCTTATAAAATAAACTAAAAGAATTATAAATATAAATATAAAAAAATATAGAAGTAATACTTAAAAACATGGTTGTTGTGGACCAAAAATATTTTTGGAATGAATTTCCTTATGGCACGTTGCGGGATGGGGGATAAATGAAAAAAATATCTTTCGTTTTAACTCTATTATGCTACAACCCAGTATTATCAACTATATTGGGTACTTTTGATTTGGTTTGTGTCAAGACTAAAGTATGCTGGGAAATTTCTTGTTTAATGGGAAGTTTTCCAGGTGGAGCCTGTAACCAATATTTAGTAAATATTGTTGTTTTAAACCCAATAAAAGTAAATTTAAAGCAACTAAAGTGGAAGAAGTTTACAAGAAGAAAATTTTCTCAAATAAGTGGCTTTTCTTAAAAAAAGTAAATTTTCTCAAAAAATACCTATTCATATTCTTAAACAAAGTACCTTTTCTTAAAAAATACCTTATCTTAAAGAAGTACCTTTGCATACAATAAGTACCTTTCCTTAAAGAATTTTATTTTGGAACGAAGTTCCTTATCACACGTTGCGGGATGGCGTCTACTAAATGAAAACTCTTTTTTAACTATTTCATTACAACCTATTATCATCAACTTCATTGGGAACTTTTGGTTTGGTTTGGATTAAAGGGAAGTTTTCCAGGTGGAGCATGTGTATTACATATTGTAGTTTTGAATCCAATAAAAAGTAAATTTAGAAAAGCCAAAGTGCGAGACTGGCAAATCCATGAAATACAACCCTGAGCATGGAATTACATTTGGCAGCACACTTACTCTTACACTCGTACTTTTTGTTTGGTTTGTGTCTAGACTAACATATCGGGGGATATTTTTTGTTTAACGGGAAATTTTCTAGGTGGTGCCGGTATATTAAATATTGTAGTTTGAACTGAATAAAAAGTAAATTTAGAAAAGGTAAAGTGAAAGAAGTTTAAAAAAATAAAATTTTCTTAAATAAGTGCGTTTCCTTAAAAAAGCTAAATTTTCTCAAAAAAATACCTATTAATATTCTTAAACAATCTACCTTTTCTTAAAAAATACCTTATCTTAAAGAAGTACCTTTGATTAAAAAAGTAAATTTTCTTACAAAAAGTACCTTTTCTTAACACAAGTAATTTTTTTTAAATAAGTGCAATTTCTTTAAAAAGTACATTATATTACAGCATATTGCTTTTTCTTAAAAAACTACCTTTTCTTTAAAGAATACCCTTTTTGTAAAACAAAATAAATTTTCTTGAGATAAGTACCTACTCTTAAAATTGTATATGTTCGTTCTTAAAAATAAAGCTTTTCTTTAAAAAAAATATACTTTCTCTTAAAAAAAATACCTTTTATTAAAAAAATTCCATTTCTTAAAAGTACATTTTCTTAAAAATAAAATAATACCTTTTCTTTTCGTTCCTTTTCCTTTCTGAAATTAAGTAAATTTTCATAAAAAAATAAGCTTTTCCTAAAAAGAGTACAACTTCTTTAAAAACTACCTGTTCTTAAAAAAAGGACTTTGTAAAAAAATGCATACTCTTAGGCTGTTTCTTATAGAAAGCACTTCATATTAAAAATGGTAGCTTTTCTTAAAAAAACATTAGCTTTTAATAAAACAAGTACCTCTTATTAAAGAAAGGACCTTTTCGGAAAAATATAATATATATTCTTACAAAAGGGACCTAAAAATATACTTTTTTTTTAAAAAAAAAAATACATTCAATAAATAGAAAATTTCTTAAAAAAAATTATAATTTTACAAAAAGTATCTTTTCTTAAAGATCCATTTAAATTACAGTATTTTTCAACAGGCGCCTTAGACGTGTTGGTACTAACTGGTACATAATAGTGCATAATTTGTAGCGAAAGGAACTTCGTTCTAACCGGGTGTCCCCTGACACCTCATGTGATTTTTTTTAAATAAGTACCTTTCCTTAAAAAAGTTAATTTTCTTACAACCAATTGCGTTTTCTTAAAAAAACTAACTTTTCTTCAAAGAGTTCCTTTTTTTGTGAAACAAAATAACCTTTCTTGAGATAAGTACCCACTCTTAAAAATGTACATATTCTTGGAAAAAGGCCAATTCTAAAAACAGTTCCCATTTCTTAAAAAAATACCTTTTATTCAAAAAAATACCTTCTCTTAAAAAGTATCTTTTGTTACAAAAATTCCTTTCTTAAAATACCTTTTTTTAGAAATAAAATAATACCTTTTTTTATTTTCTTGAGATGAGTAGCCTTTCTGAAAATAAGTACATTTTCTTAAAAAAATAGCCTTTTCCTTATACGAGTACCACTTCTTTAAAAAGTATCTGTTCTTAAAAAAAGTTCTTCTTTGTAAAAAAAATTCATACTCTTATGGTTTTTTATTACAGAAAGTACTTCTTCTGAAAAACAGTATCTTTTCTTAAAAAACAACATTAGCTTTTAATAAAAGAAGTACCACTACTCGTACCTAACTACTCTGACCACCATAAATTTCTTTCGAAGGCGGTCACCTCGCTAAGTGACGGCGACACTATCGAGTATTTATCTAGGAAAAAGCTTCTCAAAAAACCGTTCGGATCCGGTGTAAAACTGTAGGTCCAATCAGTGACTTTAAAACTAGAACGCGCATAGCTCACTGGCTGTGAGAATCTCTTCATAATCCCTTCATGGGATGTAACGGGAAACCATTTAATTATTTATTTTTACCTCTCGTTAAAAAATTACCTTTTCGGGAAGATACAATATAATACATATTGTTACAAAAAGGACCTAAAAATATACTTTTTTTTTTTAATAAATTCTATAAAAAAAAATTTCTTAAATAAAATTTACAATTTTACAAAAGTATCTTTTCTTAAAGATCCATTTATATTATCGTATTTTTCAACGGACGCCTTAGGCGTATTGGAACTAACTAGTACATAAAATATAACGAAAGGAACTTCGTTCCAACCGGGTGTCCCCTGAAACCTCATGTGATTTTGTTTTTGTTTCGCAATTTTTGCCACACCTGAGTTAGTAATTGTACTGTGCCCCTTCAAAAATTGCATTTGTTGGGTTGTTAGTCAAATTTTTATTTTCATGAAAAATCGGAGTTTTTGTAATTTCCTGATAACCACAGATGATTAATTTTTCTTAACTTCCCTCATTTCTTTCCTCCTTCCTGATGCCCTTAATTTAACAGAGCCATAATCATATAATCCCCTTTTAAATAAATGTTTTAATCATGATGCTGCACCAGAAGAGCACAAGTAAAACGTATCCACAACGAGACGAACAAACTACCGAACCATGTAAATCATTATCATCATTTTACTTGAGCGGAAAAAGTAAAAAACACGACGTGGATGGGGGGAAAAGCCACAAAGCAAATATTCTTAAAACATTTAAGAACTTCATAAACAACGGCACTTGAATAGACGTACGTTTGACGCTCTTAAAACACACACACACACACAGAACCATTCAGATTCAGTTAAACATTCACTTACACAAACACACGTGTAGCACTCTCGTTTGCAAATGAAACGGCACACATCAGACATCTGTATTGTGATATTGCCTAAAAGTAGGCAGCGAAGTTTTCTAACGAAAATCAACACAGACATTAAGTAAGAGCAGCTCTTTCCCAACCAAATGAACAAGACGATAATGACGTTGATTGTAATGCCAACCAGTCAGCCAGCCATCTTTTGATATCTCGTTTCGTTCTTCATATGAATGAATACGAGAGAAAGTGAATAAGTTTGTGGAAAGCGCAAAAACGTAACAAACGACAGGCGATGAACGAATGTTGGTATTAGTAACTTTTATATAGACCAGCAAATTTTTGTGACATCATTTGGTTTGTAGTTTTTTGTTCTATACTTCTTTGCTGTGTGGTGGTAAAACTTTGTCTGCATCATCTTCAACATTATACAACTCTCCACCTACTACAACTAAATACCAAATGAAAGTTTTTTGTGCAAGCAAACTCTCCAATATAGACACATTGAAGGATAAATGGAAAAAAATTCCTGAAATGCTGTTTAGCATGAGCCTTTCTGCTCTTCCCGTCCTTTCCTGTCCCTTCTGTTATTTTCTCTTTTCATCTCATCTATTTTTTGTGGTTTATTAACATAATTGATTACTTGATTGGCTTAGGAGTTAAAAGCGTTATACTCGTAATGTAGTGAGGAGAAAAGCGTTTTTTCTTCGTCTTCCTTTTTTGTGGAATGAAGATAAATGAATTGCAAAGTGGGCGTGATAGAAAGTTGTGCTGATTAGCAGCAGCATAGACAGTCATTATTAGTTAAAGTTGGAAAAAGGCTTAAGTTACAATTTAATTTTACAAAAGTTGTAAAACAGTCTCGACAATTGCAGAAGTTTCACAGAATAATCATTTGAAATCAGCAAAAGAGGAACAAAAATTTGGTCCGTATAAAATGGCAGAAATTGATTGGGAAGATCTAAAGGGGTTTTCAACAGAGACGCTACAAAAGTAAATCGATAGGGACAGCAAAGGACGCCATATTTTTTCCCGCTCTTTTGACACTTCTCTTCAGTAAGGGTTGCCATTTCATCATGGAAAGATATACGAGCCAACAACGAGTCGAAATTATTCAAATTTACTACTGAAATTTGGAGTCAGTGGGCTCAACTTTAAGAGCGGAAAATAATCGGAAATCATCTTCAGCGATGAGGCTCATTTCTGGCTGAATGGCTTCGTCAATAAGCAAAATATGCGTTATTGGTCAGACGGCAATCCACACGTAATCCATGAGTCATCATTGCATCCCGAAAAAATTACTGTTTGGTGCGGTTTATGGGCCGGCGGCGTCATTGGGCCGTACTGCTTCCGTGATGATCAAGACCGCCACATTACTGTGAATGCGAATCGCTACCGTTCAATGACAACCGAATATTTTTGGCCCCAATTGGATAATATGGACTTGGAGGACATGTGGTTCCAACAGGACGGCGCCACAAGCCACACAGCGAATGCCACAATCAATTTATTGGAAACCAAGTTTGGTGAACGTGTTATCTCACGAACGTAAATCTCACGAAATATTTCCTGTGGGGCTACGTCAAGTCTATGGTCTATGCCAACAAGCCAGAGACGATTGATGAACTTTGTACGAATATCGAACGTGAAATTTCAGCAGTATCGGCCGATTTATGTTTGAAAACCGTCGAAAATTGGGTTCAGCGTCTGGACGTCTGCAAGCGTGCCCGTGGTGGCCATGCAAAGAAATCGAGTTCCATACATAATGGCATCGAACGTACTTTCACAGGAATAAAGAATTTCATTGGTATCTAAAACCGGTTTTGTTTTATTTAAAAAAACTTTTGTAGCGCTCTTATTGAAAACCCCGTTACTTACAATCAACCTTAATCCTAGGAAGATCGACAGGGTTTTTCCAGGAATACTTGAGCTGTGTTCCTAAAATAATATCTGCCCATATTTTTGATCGCAAATACGCGCAGTTTAGTATTTGTCCCAATTGTTTTTTTGCTAACTCTACCCAACACACATGGAATGAATTTAGGTAGAGGGAAAGAGGAAGAGGAGATAGTGCTTGTTGGCATTAGACTTAAACTTAAGTAAATTGTAAGACTTCGGTGGAAATTTGATTCCACATACACGAGTTGTTCTGCCAAAGAATCAGTTCGTCTATCCATCTATTTTCTTCTTCTATATACAAAAGAACTGTTTCTCATTGCATACCTTGAAGAGAGTAGGGAGAGCTTCTCAGAACCAGTTAGCAGAGAGCTTTCTAGTTTTACACTCTCTGATTGGGGCACCGATTACACCGGTTCCCAACGATAGATTTAGATGCCTTTTCCTGGCCAAGTACCCGATGGTATAACCCTTACTAAGAAAGGAGATCGAAGTCGAAAGATATGTAAGATGATCAGAGCAGGGATCAAGCCCACGTTCTCATGTACAAGAGCCGCACAAACTACTCATTGCACCACGACGGCTTTATTGGTTTGTGTGTTCCTTCCCAGGGTACTAAACCAGGGAACTGGTTTTCTTGAAAGTTTAACAGATTGTAGCTGCATGCCGGGCGGCGGAACTAGGCTGCTTAAATAGTTAATATGTTAAGTGGGCGTGGCTCTGTCCATAGTAACCTATTTTTGAAAACACAATACCTGAAGCACTACAGCAACAAACGCCTTGAAATTTGGTATAGATTCGTTCGATATTAGAACACGTACTCAAATCAAATGGACGGCATCGGATGAATGGGTGTGGCAGGGCCAGAGTTCGTATTTACCTTCCCCTCCCATGTGTCATCTATACACATTGGCGTGGGGAATGTGTAATTAACGTTTACTCATTACCCACATGGTATGGGGAAAATTATTGGTAGCTACCCGCGAAACTGGGGAATTACCCATCACGATTACCCATTACCCACAGGGTAACCGGGGAAAAATGGGTAGCTACCCGTGACTACTCATCAAGGTAATGGGGAATATAATGGGTAGCTACCCACGACAATGGGGAATTACCCATCACGATTACACATTACCCTTAGGGTATGGGAAAATAAAACGGTTACCCACGGCGATGGGTAATGAGTTACCCAGGATAACCCATCCCCATTTTTGATCGAAAATATGACAAAAATTTCTATATCTCGGGAACGTAGCGTCCAATCAGAAAAACAAACAATTTTTAAGGCTTTTAGGAGTTTTTCATAAAGTGGTCCAATTCGTATAAAAGATATTTGTTCTCAAAAAATCGCCAAATTAAGAAAATCGCTGAAATAAAAAAGGGCTTATAACTCGGAAACGGTGCGTCCAATCGAAAAAATAATAAGAGTTCTACCACTACAGCAGCCATTAACCACTGAATATCTCCAATATGGCATTTTTTTGGCACTTTTTTATTTTAGCGATTTTCTTATCATGGCGATTTTTCGAAAAAAAATGTTTCCATACGAATTGGACCAGTTTATGAAAACCCCTAGCGACTCGGAAAAATTGGATATTTTTTCGATTGGACGTTCCGTTTCCGAGATATAGACATGAGGGCATTGTAGCGATTTTTTTATTGGAAAAATTTTAGTTTGAGCGATTTAAAAGAAATCAAGCCATATTGAAGACATCCATTGGTTGAAGCCTCCAACAGAGATAAAAAAATATATTATTGTTGCGATTCGACGCACCGATTCCCAGTTATTGCCACTTAATTATTTTAGCGATTTTTTGAAAAAAAATTCTTCCTTGCGATAAAGACCAGTTTATGAAAAACCTGCAAATAGTTTATTTTTTCGATTGGACCCTCTGTTTTCGAGATATGACATGAGGGCATTTTAGCAATTTTTTATTTGAAAAATTTTAGTTTCAGCGATTTTCTTGAAAAAAAAAATATGCCATATTGAAGACATCCATTGGTTAAAGCCTCCAACAGAGATAAAAAATATATTATTGTTGCGATTCGACGCACCGATTTCGAGTTATAGCCACTTTTTTATTTTCGCGATTTTTTTAATTTGGCTATTTTTTTGAAAAAAATTCTTCCACACGATACGGACCAGTTTATGGAAACCCCTTAGAAACCCGGAAATTTTGGATATTTTTTCGATTGGACACTTCGTTTCCGAGATATAGACTTGAGGGCATTTTAGCGATTTTTTATTTGAAAAATTTTAGTTTCAGCAATTTTCTTGAAAAAAAAAACCCTAATGCCATATTGAAGACATCCATTGGTGAAATTCTCCAATGGAGGTAAAAGTGTTAATATGTTTTCGATTGGCCGCACCGTTTCCGAGTTAGGGATTTTCTTACTTTGGCGATTTGTTGAAAGAAAAAATCTTCCATTCGAATTGGACCACTATGAAAAACCCTTAGAAACAGTCAAAAAGCAGATATTTTTTCGATATAGAAGAAGTTTTTTCTAATTTTTTCATATTTTCGATTAAAAATGGAGATGGGTTACCATCTGGCATGGGTTACCCATCGCCGTGGGTTAACCCATTAATTTTCCAATTCCCCATTACCCTAAGGGTAATGTGTAATAGTGACGGTGATGATGTCGAGGGTAGCTACCCATTATTTTCCCATGCCCTGTGGGTAATGGGTAAACGAGCGCTACCCATTCCCCATGGCGTCTTGAAATTTGGTGTATATGCACTTAAGAGCAGAGTGCGTGATTAGGTCAAAATTGGACGGGATTATACATTAGTAGGCGTGGTCACACCCATAATGACAGAATATACTAGATTTTCGTTTTGTTGGGGGATCGGCGTGGTAAAATCTTTTTTTAGAGCCAGATGACTGAAACTAATTTCTAGTCTCTAAATCTCTTAAAATCAACACTGGAACAGACATTTAAAAATTTGAAGTATCCACTTTTTTCTACACGCTGAAAATCTGTTTTTTGTTGTTGTTTGGATGCAAATATAAAGTGTGTTTGGAGCTTGTTGCAAATATAATATACTTTTGTCCAAACATATTGTGTTTGCTATTCAATATTGCATGTTTAAGACACAATGATTAATATGTTAGAATATATGTGTTTGCGATGTTTGTGTTTTGTGTTTGTATGTTTGTGGTACAAATACAGCTGTATTTGTTGCACTGCATATGCTCTCTCGAGAGTAAAATAGGGACAACGAGAGAGTCTATCTTCTAAGTGTATATCTGTATTTTTGCATTATTCTCTCATTCAGTGAGTCATAAATATTCCTGAATGTTCGTGTAAATTGCAGATGAAGTGTTTCTTATTTTGCCTGATGTATTGCGTTTTAGTTTCATGTATTGAGGCGTCAATGGTTCATCGGACAGAGGATATCTAAAGCGCTTGATAAGTGAAACAAGAATAAACGCATGCTCGGACGCTTAAATAGTTTGCGATGTTGCTTTGGATTTTGTGTATGTGTTTCGTATATATGGCTGTGTGCTACAAAAGTGAGAAACGATGTTGAGGAAAGAAACAAAGAAAGGAAAAGCAAAAGAGCAGCAGATTCTTATTTCATGAAAAAAAAACCAAAAAAATCTTTTAATTTGTTGTAAAAATTATTTATAAATGTGGATTTATATTGATAAAATTAATTATAATAAAATTAGTTCTTAATTATAATAAATAACACGAAAAAATATAACCATACACGGACACCACTACGTGGTAAAAGACCAAAAAGAAAAGACCCGTGTCTCCCAGTTTTGCCCAAAGTCATGCAATTTTTTGTGGGCCCCCAACGATTTGGGGCCTCTGTGTCATTTTTTCAAAAACATGATCATTTTGTCAGGCTCATATCTTGCAATTCGTTCGGAATTTTGATTTACTCTCTGAAGGAAAGTTGTAGCTCTTGTCATGGAGAATAAAAATTGTCAACATATAAAATCAAAATAACTTCATATTCAAGGTCAAAATCGCAAAAAACTTTAAAAAATTAGATTTTCCCTGTTCAGGTCCATAGGTACCAAACCGTTCAAAATTCAAGGAAATCATCAACAACAAAAACGTACCTAAGATCTCAGTAAACAACTTTCTAGAACATATGAACTTCCTAGGAATGATTCTTAATACCGTCTAGGTAGGCCTTAGGTAGCGTTTAGGTAGCCGCAAAAGTGAAAAATTTCCCAAAAATTTTTTATTTTCACTTTGTGTAATTTTTTAAGTCATGGAAATATAATCACATAGGGACACCACTACGTTATAAAAGCCAAAAAAAGTCCCGTGTCTCCCAGTTTTGCCTAAAGTCATGCATTTTTTTTATGGGCCCCCAAAGATTTGGAGCCTCGGTGTCATTTTTGCAAAAAAGTGATCATTTTGTCAGGCGCATATCTAGCAAACCGTCTGGAATTTTGATTTACTCGCTGAGGGATAGTTGTACGTCTTGTCATAAAGAACAAAAATTGCGAACATATAAAATCAAAAAAATTCATCTTCAAGGTCAAAAAATTAGATTTTTTAAACTTTTTTCCCCTGTTCAGGTTTATAGGTAGCACACCGTTCAAAATTCAAGGAAACAATCAACTAGAGAAATGTACCTAAGATCTCAGTAAACAACTTTCTAGAACATATGAACTTCCTAGGAATGATTCTTAACACCGTTTACTTCAACATTGAGATACTATGCTATCTAACCGACCGCAGCAGCACAGGCAAAGCAGTAATCTCAGCACACGCAACAAGGGATGCAGCACACAATATAAGAATCATTGTGTGCTGTCAAATCTTTGGGAGCCCATAAAAAAAAGTTCATGACTTTGGGCAAAACTGGGAGACACGGTTTTTTTTTTTGGTCTTTTATCACGTAGTGGTGTCCGTATATGGTTATATTTTTTCGTGTTGCACTGTGTTATACATTGCGGCGTGAAGGGATTAATTCGGAATCGCCTCAATTATTGCTTTAATGGACTGCTTTAATTCAGTCAAATTCCTTGGTTTCGTTTTGTACGACGCCTGCTGGCCATAAAAAAAAAAGTCTGGTGGAGTCAGGTTAGGTGACCTTGATGGCCAGCGGAAAGTGGAGTTTTTGGATATTAATTTGTTTGGAAATTTTCGTTGGAGGTCCGCCATGACCAGTCTGGATATTTGTGCAGTTGCCCCATTTTGCTGGAACCAAATGCTGTTGAAACGGATACGACTTCGGCGCAATTGTGGGTAAAAAAAAATCTGTTACACCGTTTTCTTCCACACAATGCACCTTGATGAAACTGCGCACCACGCAGTGACTCGTTTTGGGGGCAGTTCCGTCTCATGCAGTATTTCTGGATTATATTCAGTCCACAAACGGCAATTTTTGTTTGTTTACACTGCTGTTTAGGTCAAAATGGGCCGCAACCAATAATTTGTATCGTAAAAATATATGACATTTATGTTCTGTAATAAGTACTTGAGCTTGAGTACCAAATTATTAAAAAGAGAACTTGCTGAAAAGGTTACATTTATAACATAAGTATGACGTTTCTCTAATTTATGCATAAATATTGAAATCCTCATCACCCCACTCGGGCGCAGCAGGGATTTTGACTTAAGGAGTCTTAAAAGTTAACAATAGCACAGCTGAGACCACCATTAGTATTAAAATTGCAAAAGTAAACACGTCCTTGTAAAGAAAAACGACAATATGAAAGTGAAACCTTTCAAACAAACTGCTGCCTTACCACCGTTTCCATCTCTCCTCTTTCTCTTTCTCCCTCTGTCTCTCTCTCTCTCTCTGTCTTCCTGACCTTAAGGATATGGCAAAAGTAAGAAGCTTGGCAAAAACAAAAAAAAAACACCAGGGTTTGGTTACCCAATAAACGATTTTCAACAGAAACCACAAAACCTTCAATAGCATTGCAAAATTCCCGGTCTGTTGTGGAAACCGACAGATTTAAAGAAAAACCAACAGCAAAGAAATTAGCAGGACTGCTGGGGGTGCAGTCATATTTTGAGACAGTATTTTAGTAGGGAGGCTTTGGAAAATTGTGGTTGAATTTGTTGTAGGTATTACACGTCCTTGTTTGTTATTTGCCAACCATGATACTTCCTCAACTGGGGAGTGTGGCAAAGAACTCTACGCCGTCATCCCTCGCTCATTTTCATCAAATTATATGATTGATGACATTTTGAGTTTGTTCCCTTTGCCTCAACGATTATAAAGTGAATGTTTACTTTCGTCCTGTGTCATTTAAAAGCTTTTCATGGAGAAAAATGAAAATGTTAAAAAGCGCAAGAAACTTTAAGTCGAAGAGGACCAAGGAAGACGAAACAACAAAACGAACCACCAGGAGATTTCTAAGGATTTACTTTATTAAAATGAAAATGTATTTTGTGGCACTTGACGAAGAAGGCGTTATTGTAGTCGTTATTTCTATTCGTCCTTGTGTCAGTCCCCCCTCTACCGGACGCTCACATCCAACATCAGCGTCAGCATCATCATCATCTACCCATCTTTAATGGAGTGCTTAATTTCACAAATTACTTTTCAATTTGTTGAAGCATCGTCACAAAGGACGATAAGCAGGAAACCCATCATCATTGAAAAACAAATCAACAGCAAAATGGCAGTAACATAGAAATGAAATGAAATGAAATTATTACCAGATAAATAAATGGTGATAATTTCAAGAGGAACTCTGCAAAACATAACATTTTCACTGCATACTTTTTGGGGACGTATCGTAACAGCAACGGCAGCTAGGGGAAGTGATTGAATTATATGAATAGGAAATTTTGTATTGTAATTGAAGGCGGTAAAAATTAATTGAGCACGATGTTATGGAAATGAAAATATGCAAAAGGTTTTATATCAGTCAACAATAGAAAGAATATAGTAGAAATATATTTAATAAATATTTGATGACATATTAAAACAAAATTTACGAAATATCATCTGGCTGTTAGCTTTGATAAGGGTAGAGAATTGAAATCGGAAACGAATTAATGTTTGACAATGTAAATTAATATTGCTACTTACAAACTTTTTTGATTATACGATAATTGTCGTTAGCTTCGGCAAATTGATGCATGTGTTGAGGAGGATTCATGAAATTCAATCTTCTCAATTAAATTGAATGAAATTTGTCAATGGCCATGTGAGAATACAATGAGGACAGACATTTAGTTTACCAAAAATATTGTGGGGAATTCTAGTGACTCGTCCCAGCGGATGAATATGTAGTTCAGCTTGGTTTTAATGTAAGGCTGGCAGTTTGTGGCTGTGGTCAATAAAAATTAACCATTTTTCACTTAGAAAAATATTCCCGACTTCTCAACTTCTCATACATTAACTAAAACTAACAACCCCGCTCATAAAATTCAAACCCAAAAACGCAACGGCGTTGGGAACCTCCAATTCGGTTGGGACAACCTCTAATTTAGTTGGCACAACCTCTAATTCGGCTGTAAAGGCCTCTAATTTGGTTGCGACAACATCTAATTCAGTTGTAACAAGATTAAGACTCACCTCACAGCACTACAACGATGCGAGAATGCAAGAGGAAAAGAAGAACATGGAGGGAAAATGATTTTTATTCTTGCGTTGGAATTGTCGTTGGTAGTTGGTACGTAGGGATCTTCAATCGATACTAGGTCGGATTTGTAAATTGTATGTTTCAATTTGCAAGATTGATGATCTGCCGATGGTATCAATTCAAGCACAGTAGTCAGACATCTGACAATGAACGGATTTCGAAACTACTCATGCCAGTGAA
This sequence comes from Phaonia tiefii, assembly GCA_963931995.1. NCBI lineage: Eukaryota > Metazoa > Arthropoda > Insecta > Diptera > Muscidae > Phaonia > Phaonia tiefii. The sequence continues at coordinate 306,376,849 of OZ008367.1, forward strand.
TTGTCTATTATTCCAATAACAACACAAAAATGTTTCATTTAGAAAAATTTTCCCGACCTTGCCAGCTCGTAGTATGAACTTCTCATACATTAACTAAATAAAAAAAAATCATTCTCGTGGATTGAAATAGACATGTAGTCAAAAAAAAATGTTTAAGAGTTGACTGACAAATTGCGTGAGCGTCACTGATATATTTTCAATTGATTGTAGAACCTCAGCGTAGCGTTAAAATATGTACACTAGGGTGTTCCAAAAAAATGTTTTTTTTTTTCGATTTTCATGGTTGCTCAAGCTTTAATTGAAAGCTGCGAGATTTCTTTCAGATTTTTCGGAAGAGGTTTAGAGGTCGCACAAGTCGAATTTCCTTCAAAAATTTTGCTTAAAACACGGTCAATAACCACGATTTTCTGAGTTTGTAAGTGAAGATTTTTAAAGCAAAACGTTCAAGCTTTTATCGTATATGAATAAACCACCAGGTACACCAGAAGATACAACGTATTACATTTTTTCGTAAATTTTGGATAAATTTTGTAAATAACATTTTATAACTTTTAAAATTTCTACGTAAATTTAAAAAAAACTAATGATGTACTCTAAAAGACGGTTAAATTTTGTAGAAAACTATTTTAATTTGCTGTTACTGTTCCAGAGTTAAACCATTTTAAAGCCTTTTACACATTGTATGAACCAAAAAATATTATAAACCGTTTGCCATTTTTGCATCGGATTTGCTTTAAAATTCTATGAAAATTTAAAATAATAATGATGAACTTTAAAAGACGGATAAATACCAGGCAATTTTGTGGAAAAACATTTGAATTTGCAGTTGCTGTTCCAGAGTTATGCCATTTTAAAACTCTTTACCCATTGTATGAAACTAATAATACTGTAAACTATTTGTCAATTTTTCATCGGATTTGCCTTAAACACTGTATTCATGAAAACATCTACATGTGCTAAGTAACGACAAAAAGTTACACACAGAAAAAACGGCCCTAGCAACATATTGCAGGAAACATATATATGTTTGCAAGCAATAATATATATGGTTCCTGCAATATGTTGAAGGGGCCATTTTATGCTACGTGTAATTTTTTCTCGTTAATTAGCGCATGTAGATTTTTTTCAATAATACGATGAAAAACAGTTTAGAATATTATTAGGTTCATACAATGGGGAAAGAATTTTAAAGTGCCATAACTCCGGAACAGTAACTGTAAATTCAAACTTTTTTTTACAAAATTGCTTGGAATTTATCCTTCTTCTAGAATGCATTATTAGTTTTATAAATTTTCATAGAAATTTAAAGCAAATCCGCTGCAAAAATAGCAAACAGATCATAATATTATTAGTTTCATACTATGAGTAAAAGCCTCTAAAATGGTATAACTCTGGAACTTTTTACTTTAATTTTATTGACTATATTACAACCTCATGAGGTCAGACGTCTTACACATATTAATTAAACAAACAAATTAAACAAATTTCAACATATTCTTCCAACGGGCTCTATCATTCGCCTTTTCTCGCCAGTTGGTAACACCAAGGATACGGAGGGATTCTTCTGCCTGGGCTTTCCAGCGGAGTCTTGGTCGTCCTCTTTTCCTGCTTCCATCGGGTACGTTATTAAAAATCTTTCGTGCTGGCTCATCTTCATCCATTCTGATAAGATGGCCTAGCCAACGCAATTGGCAGATTTTGATTCATCTAGCTATGTCCACGTCAGAATAGAGATTATATAGCTCTGCGTTCCAGCGACGTCGGTACTCGCCATTTTCGCTAACAGGCCCATATATTTTACGGAGAATTTTTCTCTCGAAAACTCCCAGGTGTTTTTCATCCGCTTGCGATATGACCCAAGTTTCGGAGCCATATGTCAAGACAGGTAAAATGAGAGTCTGATATAGCTGGACTTTTGTCCGTCGAGGGAGGGCTTTATTCCTAAACTGCTTGCTGAGCCCAAAATAACATCTATTTGCAAGCACAATTCTCCTATCTATCTCCAGGCTGACGTTGTTGTCCCTGTTCACGGCGGATCCAAGGTAGACAAATTCATCTACCACTTCAAAATTAAATCGGTTGTCAACGTTCAAGTGAGGACCATGTTTAGAGGTTTCTCTAGTCGTTGACACCATCAATTTTGTCTTGCCCTCATTAACAGCAAGACCCACCTTTTCTGATTCCTTTTCGATTCTTGAAAATACTGCGGTAACCTTTCGCAAATTACGCCCAATAATGTCTATGTCGTCAGCATACGCCAGCAACATATGGCTTTTCGTGTTAATGGTCTTGTTCGTATTTACTGCAGCCTTTCTCATTATTATCTCCATTAAGATGTTGAAGAGATTGCACGAAAGTGTGTCGCCTTGTCTAAGTCCTCGCTTGGTACAGAATGGTTCAGTGAGGTCTTTTCCCACTTTCACTGCTGATTTGGTGTTGGTCAGCGTCATTCTACAGGGGCGGATCAGTTTTGCCGGAATACCAAGTTCAGACATAGCTTCGTACAGTTTTCCCCGTAAGGGGCTATCGAAAGCTGCTTTGTAATCGACAAAAAGGTGGTATGTATCGATTTGCTTTTCGTGGGTCTTTTCCAGGATTTGGCGTAGCGTGAATATTTGGTCAGTTATGGACTTGCCTGGTCTAAAACCACACTGATAAGGTCCAATCAGGTTTTCAATAATTGGCTTTAGTCTTTCACATAATACGCTCGACAAGACCTTATACGCGATGGATAAAAGACTGATACCGCGATAGTTGGAACAGACACATGGATCACCCTTTTTGAATACAGGACATAATACACTGAGACTCCAGTCGTCGGGCATAGATTCCCCCAGCCATATACCCTGGAACAGTAACCGCAAATTCAAAAATTTTTTTTACGCAATTGCTTGGAATTTATACGTCTTCTAGAATGCATCTTTAGTTTTTTTTTTTTTTAATTTTCATAGGAATCTTAAAAGATATAAAGCGTTATTTACAAAATTTACAAAAAATTTACGAAGAAATTTAATACTTTTTAATTTTAATTAATTTAATTTTTTTTTTTAATCGAGCGAACCCGTCGCCGCCACTACCGACCGAGAGGGCCACGTCCCCATAACGTGAGGACAGCGTACACATTATAGACCGGTCTATAATGGGAGAGCAAGGATCATAAGTTCACACGTTGCAACCAACTACAGAAATTCTTCACCAGTTGGTACTACACTAACATAAATAAGTATAAAAGTACATCACGAGATATTAATATAACAGACTTCATAATAAATAATAATTACGAGCAAAACGAAAACCAAATTATAAATCAGACAGACAGACAGATAGTAAGGATAACGTAAATTTACGTATGTAAAGGAATATATAGCACTAATGCAATCGCTTCAAATGACAAATTATCCTAGACTTTGTAGTTTCCCAACTACCAGTGAAATCAGTAAACTGATGTAGCTCATTAAAGTCACGACACATTCTCCTAATTGGATCAAAGGACGCATAATTCGAACGCTGAAACTCGATGTGAATGAGTTTATAGTACCTCGTGGTTCTCAATGGGACATTTATGAAATTCTTAGATAACAGAAATTCAGAACATATACATCCATCAATTATCCTCAAAACTGTAATAGAGTTTATCATGGTACGTCTACTACTAAGAGTCGGCAATCTGATCAATGCTAGTCTACTGCTATACGAAGGAAGATTATGGTTCGGGTTCCATTGAAGGTTTCTCAGACAAAAAAATGAGAAACTGTTTCTGGACCGATTCATATCATATTAACATACAAATTGTACTGGGGGTCCCAAAGAACAGATCCATATTCGAGAATAGGGCGGACTAGTGAAGTAAAAAGATTTTTCGTAACCTAGGGATCTGAAAATTCCTTGGCCCAACGTTTAATAAAGTTCAGAACGCCATAAGCCTTATTTACCATCGTTGAAATTCAATTTTCTGTCCAAGAGAACACCAAGATCAACAAATGAATCCACCGATTCAAGAACATTGCCACCTAAATGGCGAAAAGAATGATGACCTAGATAACAGCATATGCTTACATTTCGCAAACTTAAGCTCTATCAAATTGGCTTCGCACTACGTCTAGAAAGTAGACAAATCCCTCTGAAGTAAAGTATATTGACAAGGATCCTTGTAAGAAAAACAGATCTTCACGTCATCAGCGTACATTAACAATATAGAGACCCTCCTCCATGGGTAAGTCGTTAATGAATAACAAGAATAGAACCGGGCCAAGATGACTGCCCTGAGGCACCCCAGATGACACAAAAATAGATCTTGAGAATGATCGCCCAAATGATACCATCTGTTCTCTGTTCATTAAGTAAGAACTAATCCAATTCAGCATATTACAATTAAAACCCATTGTCCCGAGTTTATATAATAACAAATTGTGGTCCACTTTATCAAACGCCTTACTAAAATCGGTAAAAATCACATCAGTTTGATCTCCATTAATAAAACCGTCAATAATAGAAGTGGAAAACTGAAGCAAATTAGTCACGGTGGAATGACCAACGACCCTTCCGAAAGCATGGACGTGGATCTAAAATAGAGGAAACATGATGAGAAATTACCTCAGTGAGTAACTTCTCAAAAAGTTTAGGAATGGAACTCAATTTTGCAATTCCCCTATAATTTGCAACATTTACTAAACTACCAGATTTGTGGAGAGGGATTATATAAGAGCTCTTCCACTGTGCAGGAAAATTACCGAACTTCAGCGAAGCGTTAAATAAGGTAAGCTGAGAGAATTCGAGCAGTATTTCAACATAGAGTCCGGGATACCATCAGGACCAGCTTTATTCGAGGCTTTCAAGCTGACTAAGTTATCTAGCAACCACGAAGAATTTACGACAGGTGCACCAAACGGAATGGTAGAGCGGACAGTGTAGGGGTATGATTTGGAAACATCATAGGCTCGGGTGGAATAAATAGATGCAAAAAAATCGGCGAAGCAATTAGCAATGGACTCCTCATCTGAATAATCAATACCGTTAATTTTGATCCTACAAAGTGTGGAAGACGAATTACGCTTCAAGTTAACAAATCTAAAGAATGATTTGGGGTTCCGTTTAAAATTAGCCTTCAACTTATGCAAATATAATCTGTAACTCTCACGAGATTTAGAGTTGTATCTACTCCTAGCAACAATATACCTAGCATAGTCTGCTAGCAGTCCAGACTTTTTTATACTTTTTCGAACATCTATTCCTTACATTCTTGAGACTGTTTAGAGCCCTTGAGGACCATGGGGGGCCACTATTACCCATTATAGGCCTCTTGGTACAGACTTAAAAATATGGCCATTAATAATATTATAGAAATCATCCAGGGCGATTTCAAACTCAAAAGCATTATCCCACTGACATATACTATGCCAGTCGGTATCAAAGATAAGATTATTCAAAAGAATAAAGTTCGCACGCGAAAAGCATAGGCCAACATAGGACGAAGAGCGATTGCGACCAACCGGCATGGTATCATATGTATAATTAATTCCCAGCATTGGATGGTAACTATCCTCAGGAGAAATTAACGGATCAATTCGAGAAATATCAAAGTTGTTAGAATCATCCACTAAAACTAGATCAAGGACTCGATTCATAGAATTGGGAATGTCGTTCAATTGAATCAAGCCAAGTTCGGAAATATGCGTAACAAAATCAGATGACCAATCACATGGTGTCAATGGAGTCAGAGAATTGGTATCGGGTAAAGACACCCATGTCACAGACGGCAAGTTGAACTCACCCAATACTAAAATACGGTCCTTTCTACTGGCTAACGCAATAACTTTTGCAATAGCGTCAATATGCAATATACCTCAAAGCATGAAGATGGCGGTATATAAGAACACGTGACAAACAATTTCAAATTGCCTAAATTAATGGACACCACAATAAACTCAAGATCGTCAATGTCATCAACTGTAACCAGCTTAGAAGATAAAGCATTTTCAATTGAGATTAAAACACCACCACCAATTTTACCAACACGATCTGTTCTATAAACTACGTACTTATTGCGGAACAACTCCGCATTAAAAACATTAGGTTTAAGCCAGGAAAATCATTGCCAAAACTGGTGGTTTGTGCATATACAATAAAAATTTGGACGTTTAGTATCACAAATATTGACTGAGAAACTAAGAAATTCGTGGCTATTGGCAGAGTTTTAAGTAAAATGCAAAAAACGCCCGGAATACCCGATTTTTGGTTGAAATTCACCTTGCGCGACCTCTAAACCACTTCCGAAAAACCTGAAAAAAAACTCTAAAATACTTTACCCTATCAGCTTTCAAATAAAGCTTGAGCAAAAAATTTTTTTTATTGATGGTTCACTGACAGAACTAGTCGTTTGAAAAGTGTTTGCAACAAATGTAAATTCGGCTGTTGTCACCGAATTGCGGTTGCCACAAGCTAACTGTGGTTATTACAACTGAATTTTGTCCTTACAACTGAAATTCTGTTAAAACGAACACGCTTCATAATTGATTTGGTTGAGACAGCTAAATTTCCAGACATATTCGTTGTGTCCAATAATGTTATCCATAATTTCGATTGCAACAAAAAAATTTGGAATCAGTTCGTTTACAACCACCAAATTCGGTATCGATTCGGGCACAGCAACCGAATTTCTCTTGAATACTATTGGCACAAACCTGCAAAATTTTAATTCGGTTAGTTGAATCCACTAAATTTGATTCAAAATTTGGTACTAATTCAGTTAGAGTAACTAAATTTGATCGCAATTCAGTAAAATGTGGCGTCAATTCGATTGCAACAACCGAATTTGGGCAAAGTTCGGTTACAACCACCGAATTCGGTATCAATTCCGGCACAGCAACCGATTTTCTCATGAATTCTATTGGAACAAACGAATTCATATTTGATTCAGTTATCGCAACACAATTCTACAAGGTGTTTAAAACGAAGTCATCCGATGTTGTTTGGCTCTTATTTTTTTTTTTCTAAATGAAAAACTTCGATTCTGTTTTTTGATTATGTCTATTTGAACCTTTAGAATTTTATTGGTTAAGTTGAGAAGATGATATCGGTTAAATGGGCGCCGTCACAATTGATTACCATACGGGCTCGTTTTATGGCATTTTTGTTCATAATGATTTGAAAATCATAATGAGCGGTGGACGGTGCGCGCTATAGGACCGTGTTAACCGAGTTTTTCTGCCGCAATTCGACGAATTAGGACTGGAGGATATGTGGTTCCAACAGGACGGAGCAACGGCACACACTGCGCGAGCCACATCCGATATTCTGAAGGCGGCGTTCCCGCGTCGCCTCTTCTCTCGTTTTGGCGATTTGCACTAGCCCGAAAGATCGCCCGATTTAACCGTTCCAGACTTTTTTTTGTGGGTTTTTTTGAATGCCCATGTTTACGTGAACAAGCCCGAGACCCTGGAAGCCCTCAAGGTCAACATTCGACATGAGTGCCAGACTCTGTCGCCCGAAGTTCTCGCCGAAGTGATGAAAAATGCCATAAAAAGAGCCCGTATGGTAATCAATTGTGACGGCGCCCATTTAACCGATATCATCTTCTCAACTTAACCAGTAAAATTCTAAAGGTTCAAATAGACATAATCAAAAAACAGAATCGAAGTTTTTCATTTAGGAAAACAATGAAAGCCAAACAACATCGGATGACTTCTTTTGAAACACCTTGTATAATACATGTTCTTACAAAAAGGATATAAAAATATACTTTTTCTTTTTATAAAATACATTCTTTAAAAATTATTTTTTTTTTTCTTAAAACAAGTTTCTCATTTTACAAAAAGTATTTTTTCTTAAAGATCCATTTAAATAATAGTATTTTTCAACGGGCGCCTTAAGCGTGTTGGAAGTAACTAATACATAATATATAGCGAAAGGAACTTCGTTCCACCCGGGTGTCCACTGACAACTCATGTGATTTTTATTTGAATTTCTATTTTTTATTTATATTTATATTTTTTATAAAATTGAAACGAATGAATGAATTTTGAAAAATTTCTACAAAATCCAAATATCCTGTAAATTAAACTCTATACTGATTGCATCATCCAAACTGCCGTCGGAATTCGGTAGTCGTTCGTAAGAACTCGTTACATCATATTTTACTGCGCCTTCGTAAGCCAACGGCGAAAGACTATTATCATTGACTTACGACATCGCCTACTAGGAAGCAACATGTTAAGCACTAAACATTACTTTAATTTATTAATCGATTGAAACATTATGTAAAATATTCTGCATTTTTACACGCTGAAAAATCTGTATTTTTTGTTGTTTGGATGCAAATATAAAGTGTTTTTGGAGCTTGTCGCAAATATAATATACTTGTGTCCAAACGTATTGTGTTTGCTATTCAATATTACAAGTTTGTACGCGCAAGTAAACGAAGTTGGTATTTCAGTTGTCAAAAACATACTAAAAATCTTTATTACGGTTGGACTACATTTGATTTCTTAATTTCTTACTATCCCTATTCGCTTTCTACTCAAGAGAGTATTTAGTCTGGATCAATACTAATAAAGGAAGAATGCAAGAATAAAAAATAAAGCGACAATAACAATTGAGTGATTTGCAATGTTACATTTCATAAAAATAAACATCATTCGATTTTACCGTTTTTCTTGTGGAACAAGTAGAACAGTAGCGTAGTCAAATACATTTGCACTTACGATAGTGGGATCATTAGTTAATTATCAAACTGGACTAAGACCCCTTTCACACTCGGCAAGTTACTTGCGCAAGTCAGTTTTTCAACTTTCCGAGTACAAGCAAGTCTGTACTCAAAATTTATTCCCCTATCCCGACCTTACCTCTGTCATCAACAAACCAAGACTTGGGCAAGAGACTTGCGCAAGTAACTTGCCGAGTGTGAAAGGGGTCTAAGTCAAACAATTTAAATGTGGCTTTACGTTAACAAAGAAATTATGTTAATAAATATAAATACAGTTTGCATCAACAAGTTTGAAACACAATGATTAATATGTTAGAATATCTGTGTTTGCGACCTACATATATTTATGTTTGTGATACAAATACAGCTGTGTTTGTTGCACAGTATATACTCTCTCTCGAGAGCAAGAGATTAAAAGAGGGACAACGAGAGAGTCTATCTTGTGTATCTGTATTTTTGCAGTATTCTCTCTGTCAGTGAGTCATAAATATTCCTGAATGTACGAGCATATCGCAGATGAATTAGTGTTTCCTATTTTGGCTGTCGTCGGACAGAGGATATCAGAAGCACTTGATCAGTGAAAAAAGAATAAACGAAGGCACGGACGGTTAAATGGTTTGTGATGTTACTTTGGGTTTGCGTATGTGTTTCGTATATATCTATATCAGCTACCAAAGTGAGAAACGATTTTGAGGAAAGAAACTGGAAAGGGCAACAACGTGAAGCCCTTTTTCTGTCCGAGCCTTTACTGAGAACCATTTGTGAAATAAACGCTTGCCTTGCATGAACTAGATTTGGCCGTCGGTGGTGCAATGGGTAGTGTGCGCGGCTCTTATACATGAGATCCTGGGTTAGAACCCTGCTCTGACCACCTAAAATTTCCTTCCGCGGCTGTCACCTCGCATAGTGACTGATTGTGAGAAGTTCTCCCCGGTCCCTTCATGGGATGTAATGGGAAACCATTTTATATTATTTGTGTACCAACGCGTAGTGATAACCAATGCATAGCTGAAACCTTCCGAACACAAAAACGTGAAAGACAACAAAAAAGAAGAAGCAAAAAAGCAGCAGATTCTCAATTCATGCAAAATAAAAACAAATAATGCATTCAATGCACTTAAATGTAAAATAGGCCGTTTTAAATCTTTTAATTTTTTGTATTAATTATTTATAAATGTGGACTCATATTGATAAAATTAATTATAATAAATAATACATACATATATATTGAAATCAAAGAATAATTCGTTGTTAAATATTATTATACTTGGGAGGAAATACGCATATGTTTCCACGTACGTAGGTTTGGGGTAAACAGGCGAATGCTTCCACGTAGGTCTATGGATGTTTGGGATCAAAAATGCATATTTCCACGTAAAAGTATATATGTTTGCCAGTAAACATGATGCTGTTTACATTTAAACACAAGTGAGTTTGGGACTTGCAAATATATTAGTGTTTGAAGTGTGTTCCAAACATATACATGGTTCCAGCAGAATATTTTTGGGAGAATATTTTAGAGAGGCCGTTATTTTTCAACGTGTATATTGCCTTTTCGATGGAATATATGTAAGGACTCCCTAGTAAGCGGGAAGAGTTGAGTTGCTGATGCTTCCAAACACTTAAAACTGTTGCTGGTTTACAACTTTTTCTAGATAAGTTGTACACCGTTAAAGCAGCACATAACGGGGTTTTCAACAGAGACGCTACAAAAGTAAATCGATAGGCACAGCAAACGACGCCATATTTTTTCCCGCTCTTTTGACATTTCTCTTCAGTAAGGTTTGCCATTTCATCATGGGCAGATATACGAGCCAACAACGAGTCGAAATTATTAAAATTTACTACCGAAATTTTGAGTCAGGGGCCTCAACTTTAAGAGCGCTACGTCCAATTTATGGTCGTCATAATCGTCTTACCAGAGCAACAATTTGAGCGTCTAGTGGAAAAATTTGAATCCACAGGCACAGTACAAAATGTTCCCGTGCCAGTGAGATAAAGAAGTGCCCGTAGTGTCGAGAATATTGCTGACGCTGAGGCTTCAGTTCAAGAAAGCCCAAATGTGTCTCTCACACGTCGTTCTCAAGCGTTGGGCATCTCTGTGACGTCACTGTGGCGAATTTTGCGAAAAGATCTTGGCCTACATCCTTACAAGATCAAATTGACGCAAGAACTGAAGCCGCTTGAGCACCATAAGCGTCGTATGTTCGTGAATTGGGCTGAGCAACAACTTGAAAATTATTCGGGTTTTCATCGGAAAATCATCTTCAGCGATGAGGCTCATTTCTGGCTGAATGGCTTTGTCAATAAGCAAAAATATGCGTTATTGGGCTTCCACACGTAATCCATGAGTCATCATTGCATCCCGAAAAAATTATGGTTTGGTGCGGTTTATGGGCCGGCGGCGTCATTGGGCCGTACTTCTTCCGTGATGATCAAGACCGGCACATTACTGTGAATGCGAATCACTACCGTTCAATGATAACCGAATATTTTTGGCCCCAATTGGATAATATGGACTTGGGGGATATGCGGTTCTAACAGGACGGCGCCACAAGCCACACAGCGAATGCCACAATCAAATTATTGGAAACCAAATTTGGTAAACGTGTTATCTCACGAAATGGCCCAGTCGATTGGCCGCCTCGGTCGTGCGATTTGACGCCGTTAGATTATTTCCTGTGGGGCTACGTCAAGTCTATGGAAATTGGGTTCAGCGTCTGGACTACTGCAAGCGTGCCCGTGGTGGCCATGCAAAAGAAACCGAGTTCCATACATAATGGCATCGAACGTACTTTCACAGGAATAAAGAATTTCATTGGTGTCTAAAACCGATTTTATTTTATTTAAAAAAACTTTTGTAGCGCTCTTATTGAAAAACCCGTTACCAGCAAATTCAACTTCAAATAGCAATCAGGCATCAGCGTATCAGAAATATTGAGAAAACTTTATATGGGAAAAGTCCGAAAACATAAAAAAAATTACAGCAGACAGTTGTCCGAGGCCTTCGGCCACGGACTGTCCCTGCAGGCTGTGTCAGAGACACGGCCATTAAGTTTAACGTAGAATACGCCATCCGATAAGACAGAAAACATATATAACAATAAATTCATTTGCTTATATTATTTATCATTTATTGTTATATATGTTTTCTGTCTTATCGGATGGCGTATTCTACGTTAAACTTAATGGCCGTGTCTCTGACACAGCCTGCAGGGACAGTCCGTGGCCGAAGGCCTCGGACAACTGTCTGCTGTAATTTGTATATTTACCAACGGCATTTGATTCAAGTCCGTTTAAAAAAAAAATATTAAATTTTTTTAAATTTAATTTTTTTAAACTTAATTTAATTTATGTATTTTAATTAATATTTATATTGAAATAAGTTCTGCGAATGTTGAGAGGGCCGCCCTAATATTAAAAAAGGTTTACCTTATCGGGTCTTCGCATTAGCATTCGAGCGTTGCGTGAAAGCTTTACGCTTTACAATTCAAAATTAATGTTACAACAGCTTTATTGAAGCTTTCGCAAAAAAGCTTTATTACGTTAGCTTATTGTTTGTTTCACTTTTTACTAGATACATGTTGCCAAGCAACATTAGCTTGCTGTTCGTTTCACTTTTTACTAGGTACATGTTCCTAAGCAATGTTGAGCAACCAAAAACACTCAACCAAACACCACACATATGTTTGAGTGTATGTGTTTAAACAATTTTCATTTGAGAATTTAAAATACTAGAAATATATCAACCAATATGAAATGTATATCAAACGAAAGATAACATCTTCATTTACCTATAAAAAAAATTTTAAAAAAATTCATCTAGCCGTTTCCTCAAATTCAATGAAATAAAGATTACAACAATAAAAACCTGACATGACTCCTCATACCGTAAGGTAAGACGTATTCTACGTCAAAAGGACAAAATCTTTTTCGTGGCTAATGACTCGATAATGTCGCTGTCACTACGTAGTGTGGCTATCGTGCGGCAATTGAACGTGCATATTTTAAAAATTTGGTCTTTAGGTTCAACATTTCTAAAATTAGTTGCACCTAAGCTACAATATACCCCACTGTGCCGCATTTATTACTTTCGATTACACACTTTTCTCATCTTTCTCAGAGAAATGAAATTAATCTTTTGCTTTAGATGTAAAAATAATAAAATAACACTCATATGTCACCGTAAACGAGAGTTTGTTATTTATGCATCACTTCTCCGTACCGAGGGAGGCCAATACCGTAAACAACATACGGCAAAGGACTTCAAGGAACGCAGCTCCACCAAACACATTATATGAATATAAATATTATATCATAATAATAATGTTAGCATAAATTTGTAATGATTTCAAAACGGCAGTATCAACATCAACATCAATATGAATACGAATACGACGAATACAATTATGATGACACAAACGCATGATATAGTTGTTTGTCTGGCTGAATGTCTGTCTAACTTGTGTTTGTTTATGCTCTGGCAGTTCTCCGACTTTCGCAAAGACCCTTGCAGCTACACCCAAAATACTCAAGAACAACAACAATGGCAATAGCGAGCTTAATACTTTATGGATAATAAACATTCTTATGGTGGTTTAGTCAGGGGATGAGATAGAATAAATTCCTTTCTTTCATATTCTCATCTTTGAGCTTGTACCCTTAATGCCTCACCCTTGGCAAGGATCTACTCGTTGTTGGTTGTCTTTCAAATGCCAGTCAGTATGTGTGAGTGAATGGACGAGGATGGGGTGATATACCAAAAAGATAAAAATCCTTAAGTGTTTTTCTTTCACATATGCGTAAATGTTAGTGTGAGTACGGAAGTGTTGGTGCGTATAAGGATATTGGATGTGCACCTACAGGGGGTCCCGTCTGCCAGCGTGTATGAGCATCTGCGTAGTTGTGGGTAAATTTCTAAGTGTGTGTTAATGTTTTATACCAACACCACTTTAGGGCAATGTTATAAATATTAAAAACATTTACAGGAGAAACAATTTTTACTTTGTTAATTTTTTTTTTGATATTTTTTTAAAGTGAAACCCCATTTTGTGTCGGTTTTTATGACAAGAACTGGGATATTTCAGTACATTTACAAATTTTAATGAAGATTTTAAGGATAGTTATGTTTCCACAATATATCCTGGATCAGTGAAAGATATAAATTCTTCATCAAACTAACTTGATCACACGAAGGGCTTTTGTAGATCTGGCTCATCGTTGTACTTGAAAGTATATTGTACAGAACAAGTAGTTCCCTACTCGCGTTATTGTGATCTAACAAGATTCAGCGCCAAGATGATTTTACTCCTTATGAGATCCAGGTTGTTGTGAAATTAAGCTTGCCATTTTGGATAGAAAATCTTGTTTCAAACCCAAGATAACAAAAAGGGCGAAAAAGCGTCTATGTCCATTTGAATCCGTTTCGAATTCGACACGGAGTCGCTTTTTCCCACATTTTGTCTGAAAAGGAAATCAGTTACGGAAGCATAACGAACCCGTTTGCGTATGAAATTTTTCTCGAAAAGCGGATCGATTTTTCTACATTTTCGGTACCGTCTTGAACCCGCAACGGACTTCATATTCGAATCCGTTTCGGGTCTGTTTTTTGTAAAAAAAAAATGGAATTGAGACGGATTGACTTTTATCAAATTTTGCGTATTTGAAATGGATTCGTTCAAATTTTTATTGCCAGGTGAGAAGGCTGAAAGTTGAAGAGGCCGTGGGCTGGGTATCAATTGACCGAAATACAAGTTTGGTTCCCTCACGAAATGTTTTCAATTTCAAACTTGACCGAAATACAAGTTTGGTTCCCTCACGAGATGTTTTCAATTTAAAATTTGCTTTCGCAACCTGGCATTTCGCGTTTTCATATTTTACGGACACGTAACGGTTTCAAAACGGATCCGGCAATTTCACTGACTCGCTCTTTTATATTTTTACTGACTCGCTTTTTATGTTTTTACTGACTCGTAACGGGTTCGAAACGGATCTGCCAGATCACAATTTTACGGTTTCACTTTTCTATGTGTCTATGGACACGTAACGGGTTCGAAACGAGTTGGACAACTCACACGTCGCTTTTTAATGCTTTACGGAATCGGTCGAAAAGGATCCCATCCGTTTTTGTGCACATTGGCTAGGGATCTTCTCCTAGGATTGTTCGCCGGGGCTATGCAGTGGTGGTGAAACTGAAAATTCTCTACTATGCACAACTGCAAGGGATGAGCGTACGGCGACGATGTGCATAACGAATGATCTGCGCACAACTTCCACTATTGCATTGAATATAATGTTTTATTTGTTGCCGGTGGGCATTATAGGCTGGCATTATGCTTCCAAGTCTGTCATCAGGTTAAGCAACTCTCTCAATGGGGCATTATCGGAATCAGTCATGTAACAGTACTGGAAGGTACTCCCATCATTCCTGCATTTTTCGACAACTCGAGAGCGGGATACCTCACTCTCCACTAGAGGAGTTCCTTGAGCAAATGAGGTGAATTTCTACACGGATGGATCGAAAATTAATGATTAGGTAGGCTACGGGGTCTGCTTTAGGGAATTAGGTGTGTACCTTTCTCGTTGACTATCTTCTGTAGCATGCATCAGAAGGAAATTTTCGCTATTAGGGAAGTGACAGACTGGCTGACAGATAATGGCCTAGCTGTCATTGAGGTCATTGTTTTCTTTGACAACAGTCAGGCGGTCATTTAGCCCCTGGAAACAGTATTCCTGAATTCAGCATCTGCTCAGGACTACGGCAGATCTCTTAATGTGATAAACTAGCCGTACGATATTCACCTCATGTGTTGGCAGGGGCACAAGGACATTTCGGGGCCAGACTAGGGACTACCTTACATGCTCCACAGGAATTGGAGCATGTTGCCATGCCGCTAGCGACGTGTAAGCATATCTTGATAAAGTGTTTCTATATAGTGACGCAGGAGAAATGGTCGAGGGGCACAAATTGTGTACGATCAATACCATTCTGGCCAACATTGGATATAAGGAAATCCAAGAATCTTCAGTTTTTGACATGAGGCGACACTAAAGGTCGTACGTCGGTAGGGTGCAAAATGAGGGAGTTATAGCCAGCCTCCCAAATTTCAATACAAGTAAAATGAGAGAAAATTGTATTGAAATTTGGGAGGTTGTCGTGCAAAAATGGCTACAACTCCCTCATTTTGCACCCTACCGACCTGCAGAACCCCGCAAAATGTTTGCAAAAAAATGTTGTTTTAACATATATTTTTTCAAAAAATCCAAGGATGGCCTTTTTTGTTAAGTTCTTTAAAAAAATTATGTTTTTTGGAAAAAAAAAATTCGATTTTTTTTAAAGTCAATTTCCTTGTGAACATTCGTGGAAGATTTCAAAATTATAGCTTTCACCGTTTGCGAGTTATTTGAAAATAAAGAAAAACGATACTGATTCTTTTCAAAGCTTATAAAACCCACAAAAAACCTCAAAAAAAGCTGCAATTTTGGGGTTGAGTTTTACATGGTATAGGCTTACTTCCCACCAAAGTTCATCAAAATCGGTGACATGTCACTTGGAAAATATTTTCTTTACCTTGTACTACCCCATTTACTAAATATTGGCTACAGATTTCACCTAGAAAACTTCCCATTAGACAAAAAATTTCCCAACATATGTGAGACATCTAGTTAATTTATTTCTATATAATCCAATCTGTTAGTCTAGACACAAACCAAAGCAAAATTAAACAATATAGTTGATAATTGTGGGTTGTGGTAAAATGTTAAAATAACAGTGGGTTATTATTTTAGATTTAACCCCATATGGCTAAATCAGCGTTACAATTGTCTATATGTTTCATTGCCTTGTAATGGAATAAAATTTCTGATAGTGTATTTCTGATAGTGGTCCAGGTCTTTTGGTGCTCTTTAGGTCAAATACACCAGTATTTTCAGATAAGACTTTTTTAAATGCCATCCAGTAAAATTTGAAATTTGGAAATTGGAATGAAGATTTTCTGAAAATATGTCTCCCATTCATTTAAGATTTCAGGTGGTTCGGATAAAACTATTCGAAATTTTCCAGTTTGCCCTAGATCAAAGTGTGTTTCAGGTTTCTCGCACAGGCTTTTAACACCTTCAATGAAAATGTGCACACTGAAAGAAAAACGCTTCATAGCATCAATGAATGGGTTACATTGATGCAATGGAAAGTTTCTTTGAGGCTATGAAATGTTACATTACTTCCATTAACTCCTTCATAGCTGTAGTTTTTGAATTTGTGGACCGTCATTAATGCTAAGAAACCTTTTACATTGATGGAATGAAGTATGTTTTTCATGTAAATATGGGAAACTATAGCGAAAAATTGCAGACATTTTATCGACATTATAAAGTAGAATCTATTACATAGGCCATCCTTTAGATTACACACGTTCTATTGAATTTTTAAATACTTTTTCTAAAAAAAACAATAATGAAACATCTTTATTTAATATAATGTACAATTTCACTAATTTTGAACCATTACATAGTTGGTTAAAGGATAATATGTATTTAGGTACGCTTTGTATAAATGTATGTATTTATGTATGTACAGTAGTTGTGACACAATATATGAGTGCCAGTATGAGATAAGGAATAAATAAGAAATAAATAAAAATAAGAAAAATGCAGAATCCCGCGCCATTTAAAAAAACCCGAAAATCGAGCAAAATAAGGGGATTTCAAAAGCCAAAATTATTTTGCTGGCCGTACCTATGGGGACCCACAAGGTCCAGAAAACGGGTCCACTCAGGGACACTTTTGTATGGGTAAATTTTCTCAAAAATCAAAAAATTCCGAAATCCAAAATTTGCAACAGAGATATTCCTCTCCCTGGCCCCGTCCCAGAAAACCTAATAGTCGAAAAAAAATCGTGCACACAAAAAGCCCGAACTTTGGAGGCCCATAACTCCTAAAATAGGGATTCGCTCTAACTTTTGCATTTAAATTTTTTTGCTTAGAATCGTGTGTTCTACAAACCCCCCCCCCCCCCCCCTAACTTTTGTTTTTTGGCCCCAATCTGACCATACCAGCAATGAAATATCTTCATACTATCGATGAATTGTCTTCATAGTACCAATGAAGTCGATTCATACCATCAATAAAACCCGTTCTAACCATCAATGAAATATGTTCATACCGTCAATGAAACGTGTTATACCATCAATCCAACATATTCATACCGTCAATGAACCCGATTCATACAATCAATGAAACCTGTTCATACTATCAATGAAACCTATTCATACCAACAATGAAACTTGTTCATACCACATGTTCATACCGTCAATGAAACGTGTTACACCATCAAAGAAATATGTTCATACAATCAATGAAACATATTCAGACCTTCAATGAAACATGTTCAAACCATCAATGAAACATATTCATTGCATTATGAAACATGCTCATAGCATCAATGGAACATGTTTATAGCATAAATGTAACATGTTCATTGCATCAATGATTATGTTTCATTACATCAATGAAACGGTTTATAATATCAATGTAACATATTTCTTTAATACAATGATAATGTTTCATTCCAGTTAGAAAGTTTACATTAATTTCAGGTCTATTAAACATTTTTCGTTTAATATAACATTGTTCATAGCAGTAATGAAGCCCGACATTGGCTCATTAATGCAACGTAAGAATTCATTAATGGTATGAATGTTTTTCTTTCAGTGTATATATTTGGAATATCCCGAGACCCACATATTCCGTTTATTTCAATTAATTCGAATAAACTATCCCTGATTAATATTTCAGGTAATCTCTTGGAAATTTTACCTTAAACATTCCTATGTTATCGAGAAAGTGGCTGTCGGTGGTGCAATCGTAGCGT
Source organism: Phaonia tiefii (assembly GCA_963931995.1). Taxonomy (NCBI): domain Eukaryota; kingdom Metazoa; phylum Arthropoda; class Insecta; order Diptera; family Muscidae; genus Phaonia; species Phaonia tiefii. The sequence goes on from OZ008367.1 coordinate 306,395,418, forward strand.
GCGCGGCTCGTATGCATGAGAACGTGGGTTCAATCTCTGATTTGACCACCTTAAACTTATTTCGACGCGGTCAGCTGGCTTAGTGACGCCGACACTATCGAGCATTTAGCCATGAAAAAGCTTCTCAAAATTCCTTTCAGAACCGGTGTAAAACTGTAGGTCCCAATCAATGAGTGTAATACTAGAACGCGCACAGCTCACTGGTTTCTGAGACTCTCTCGTTAATCCCTTCATGGGATGTATCGGGAAACAATTTTTTTCAAGTTATTGAGCAAATAAACAATTTACTATATCCTGATGCAATTTTTTTTTTTTAAATTTGTGTTTAGACTTTCCTGATTTAGCGAGAATATCAACGAGTTACTATCCCCTCTCAATTATTTCAGTGTTCTATTCCAACACTTTTCGAATCCAACCTCGTTTTTTGTTTGATTATAATTATTGTAGCATTTTTTGTTATTTATGTTTCGGAGCTACTGCTGTTTTATGCTACGTCGTAGCATTGTCCTTCGCCTTCCTAGAACTCGTGTTATTAGTATTTATATTGTATTTCTTTATTTTAGTACATAAACAACAAAAATGCTTATAATCTGATTTTTATTATTATTTCTGTGAAAAAGCGGTAAATTTTGTGAAATTTGTGGTGGCGTTATCACGAGCGAAAACGCATAAAACAAATCCCGTAATTTCGCACGATATATACGTTTAAAGCAGACAATAAATTTGTCATATTTCAAACCATATTTTGGCTTTACCCCACACAGCTTAAAGATCTTTGATAGAATTTTTTCACACGACAAATGGAGCAACGATTGTTTTATTATTGCCAGCATTTTGGGGTTTAAGGATTTTGCTATAAATATAAATGAGTAAATGTTTCCAGCAGCTAATGTTGAGTATTTTTAAATGACCCTTCCACAGGATTTTACGACTTCCTTTTAATGATGACAATTTGGTGAAATTTTAAATTAATTGCAAAAGTCTGTTTTTTGTTTGAAAAATTTCATGGTTTGCAATTGAATGGAATGGCTAACAAAATATTAAAAGACTATAAAAGAAAAGGGAAAGGACACCTTAAACAAATAATAAATTAAAATATTGTATTGTGAAATTTGTGTGTCAACTCGCAGGCTATCAGTTCAAATTGGGATTACATTTTTTAATCACCCCTAAAACTCGAAATCTACTAAACAATCAATTTGGATTGTCGTCTAGTCTCCGCATACTTTCACGTATTCACTGGATAATTTGTTTACTTCGCCCGTACATTTTGCTTTAACCATCTATTGTTCCACATCCCTTAATCAGTCACCGTCCTAATTATCCTTGTTAAAACAACACGTTGCTATTTTCAAACGTGGCAAAATTGAAAATTGATTTCTCTAGTTTAATGCCAAAGTTAATTCAATTAATTAACAATTGTTTTCCTTGTTTGTTTTTGGACTAGACTTAATTACTGTCATTCAGGGCACAAAATACACAATTAAAGGATGCCATGAAAAGTTAACTTTTTTCGCCATAATTAAACTTATACCAGCAGGATGTCCGCCCCCCACCACAACAATAGATACAAAAATAATGTAGAAAAAAAGAGTACCGGAAATGAGTACGAGGGATGGGAAAAAACTAGAGACTAACTAGGAACTGACAAATAAGAAATAAAGCAATTAAAATGCCAGCAATAGTGATGAGCAACTAAAGAGCCGAGTGGTATTATATGTTATAGCAGGCGTTTCGCTACAAAGAAACTTTAGTAGAATTTCCCATTTATTACGTTTGCATTATTTTAGTTACCGTAACTGTTAATCAAGTTTGAACTGTACTGTACTGTTGATAAAAAAAAACTTACAACCATATTCCTAAAATGTTGTGAGAGGTTTGAGAGACGTTTTTTGTTTGATAAATCGTCTCTCAAACCTCTCATTACTTTTTATGAATAAGGCGGTTAAACTTTAAAAAATCAAATTTAAATTAGCCTAAATATTGCACCCCTTATCCTTTGATGTACTTTGATTAAGAAAGAATGAAGTACGAACGCAAAGAAAACATTCGTTCCTCCCAAACGAAATCTCAGATGACTGAAGTTCGTTTGGGGACTGTAGTTCGGACAAACGAACTTCTTCTGGGAGAACGGAAAAATGTTTGCAGCAAACAAGTTATGAAAAATATAAGATGAAACAAACGTTTGCGAGTAATACAAACTAAAACACGTTTGCGAGAACTGGAAACCATGTGCAGTAAACGAGTTATGAAAAATAGAGTTGAAATTGAACTAAACCAAAAAAAAGTTTGCGAGAACTGAAAAACGTTTGCAGTGAACGAGTTATAAACTGAAAAACCTTTACGAAAAACGGTTCCGCCAACTGTTCCTTCGGGTACCCTAACCGAGTTATGAATAATTAGAGCTAAAACAACCTTTACGATATACAAAAAACGGAACCGCCAACTGTTGTTTCGGTTACAGCAACTGAGTTATAGTTACTCCAAAATAAAAAAAAACGTTTGCGAGAACTGAAAAACGTTTGCAGTAAACGAGTTATGAAAAATGATAGCTGAAAAAACCTTTACGAAAAACGGTACCGCCAACTGTTCCTACGGTTTGCGAGCAACGAAAAATAAAATGAGTGGATAAGATTGTGTACACAGTCCACAGGATGAGAGAATGAGAGACATTTACGTTCTTTCGTTGCGATAATGAAATTGTATGTTAGCTCACATTCGATAATAATAATCGTTGGACCAAAGAACATTTTCGTTGTTGTGATGAAGCTATTCCCTTCCGTGTATAAATAAATAAAAACAATGGACCTATTAATGCGTTTATTCCTCGATTGCCGCAACAATACTTTGATTGATTTGTATTAATTTATTAATCGTGCATGTTATTCTCCCAAATAAACTCATATATCACAAATGTGTATCATGTTGTTCCAAACGATTTCTCGGTTGCATCAAACTCGTACAAAATTACATTTGCCGAAAATTTAAAAAACATTTGCGATAACTGAAATTAGCCATTTTTCTAATGAGAGCACAGATTACGAAGAACGTAAATTTCTCTCATTCTGTCGTCTGTATAGACAGTCTTATCCAATCATTTGGCATACACACTCAACGCATACTCATAAAAGTGATCACACACTCTAATGTTTCTACCTTGTCAATATATCTTGGATGAGCAATTGGCGCATTGTAGTTTGCTGCGCTTTTAGTTGTTATTTTTGAATGCAAGGCGAGACAGACGTATAAATAGACAGTGCAAAAATAGACAAAAATTCCAACTTTTTTTAAAACAAATTTTATGGGTAAAACCAAAATCTTAAAAGTTGGAAATTTAAACAAAAAAATAGCTTATCGAAGCCATAAATAAAAGTTTTAATGTACCAGTAATGTTTCTCGCAAACGTTTTTTCAGCTCTAATTTTTTATATCTCGTTGATGCAAACGACTTTCAATTCTCGCAAACGTTTTCTTAGTTTAGAGTAACTACAACTCGGTTGCTGTGATCCAAAGAACAGTTGGTGTAACGGTTTGTCTTTTCTCGAAAACGTTTTTCCAGTTCTAAGTTTTCATAACTCGTTTACTGCAAATGATTTTCAGTTCTCGCAAACGTTTTTTGAGTTTGGAGCAACTACAACTCGGTTGCTGTAACCGAAGGAACAGTTGGTGGAACCGTTTTTCGTTTATCGTAAAGGTTTTTCAGCTTTCATTTATCATAACTAGTTTACTGCAAACATTTTCCAGTTCTCGCAAACATTTCTTTTATTTCGGAGGAACAAGAACTTGGTTGCTGTTAGAGGAACAACAGTTGGCGGAACTGTTTTTCGTTTCTCGCAAACGTTTCTTCAGCTTATATTTATTATAACTCGTTTACTGCAAACCTGTTTCAGTTCTCGCAAACGTTTTTTTAGTTTGAAGCAACTATAACTCGGTTGCTGTAATCGAAGGAATATTTGGCGAAACCGTTTTTCGTTTATCGTAAAGGTTTGTTTAGCTCTTATTTTTCATAACTCGTTTACTACAATTCTTGCAAAGAATTTTTTAGTTTGGAGCAACTACACTCGGTTGCTGTAACCGAAGAAACATTTGGCGAAACCGTTTTTCGTTTATCGTAAAGGTTTTTGCAGCTGTCATTTCTCCAAACGCGTTTACTGCAACCGTTTTGCAGTTCTCTCAAACGTTTTTTTAGTTTGGAGCAACTACAAATCGGTTCCTGTAACCGAATTAACAGTTGGCGGAACCGTTTTAGGTTTATCGTAAAGGCTTTTTCAGCTCTCATTTCTCATAACTCGTTCACTGCAAACGTTTTTCAGTTCTCGCAAACCTTTCTTTTATTTGGGTGTAACTAGAACTCGGTTGCTGTAGCCGAAACAATAGTTGGCGGAACCGTTTCTCTTTTCTCACAAACGCTTTTTTCAGTTTCTATTTTGCATAACTCGTTTGCTGCAAACATTTTTCGTTTCTCCCTAACGAAATTTCTTGCATGGCTTAACAGAAGTTCGTTTCTCCCAACTACAGTCCCCAAACCAACTTCAGTTATCTGAGATTTCGTTTGGGAGGAACGAGTTTTTCTTTGCGTGGACAATTGTCGAATTTGGCGCTCAGAAAATCGTCATGCAATTCATGACAAATAAATGCACCTAAAACGAGTAACTATCTGGACGGGTTTTGGTCAGACGACTCGATTGTGCCTTACTTTTTTGAAGATGAGGCCAACATTGCGGTGACTGTGAATGGCATTCGTTACAGGAACATGATAACGGAGTTCTTTTGGCCTTGGCCCCATGCAAACAGAGTTATTTTGGCCTGACGGCATGGAGCTGCACGACATGTGGTTTCAGCAAGACGACGCCACCTGCCACACCGCGCATGGAACAGTCGATTTTTGGCAGCATCAATTTCCAGTGCAAATTATCTCAAGAAATTGTGATATTACGTGGCCACCAATATCACACGATTTAAAGCCGTGCGATTTCTTCTATGGGGTTTTCTGAAATCTCGGGTTTATACGAATAAACCAGAGAAAAATCCTTAGTTCCTAGTTCAGTGCAGTATATTTGATATTATTAAATCGTTCAGTCAAAGACAAAATCCTATAAGTCTCTAACAAATTTTTAACAAAATTTTATTTCGAAATTGGATAATTTTGTCGGTTTCCGTATCGGGATATAGGTATGTACTTCTAGACCCACAATGTTAATTTTTCCAAACTCCATTGTTAATGCAATTTGTAACAAATGGAAACCATATCATACCAGTATGATTCATATTTATATTCCATCATTAACGAATATTACCCACTAGTTTTTCTGAACAATAAGAAGAATTTCAAACCACTGTGCCGCTTCGTTTTCATATAACCAATAACTAGACTAACCTATTCATATAAGGGTTTTTCAATAAGAGCGCTACAAAAGTTTTAGATACCAATGAAATTCTTTATTCCTGTCAAAGTACGTTCGATGCCATTATGTATGGAACTCGATTTCATTTGCATGGCCACTACGGGCACGCTTGCAGAAGTCCAGACGCTGAACCCAATTTTCGACGGTCTTCAAGCATAAATCGGCCGATACTGCTGCAATTTCACGTTCGATATTCGTACGAAGTTCATCAATCGTCGCTGGCTTGTTGGCATAGACCATAGACTTGACGTAGCCCCACAGGAAATAATCTAACGGCGTCAAATCGCGCGACCGATGCGGCCAATCGACTGAACCATTTCGTGAGATAACACGTTCACCAAACTTGGTTTCCAATAAATTGATTGTGGCATTCGCTTTGTGGCTTGTGGCGCCGTCCTGTTAGAACCACATGTCCTCCAAGTCCATATTATCCAATTGGGGCCAAAAATATTCGGTTACCATTGAACGGTAGCGATTCGCATTCACAGTAATGTGCCGGTCTTGATCATCACGGAAGAAGTACGGCCCAATGACGCCGCCGGCCCATAAACCGCACCAAACCGTAATTTTTTCGGGATGCAATGATGACTCATGGATTACGTGTGGATTGCTGTCTGACCAATAACGCATATTTTGCTTATTGACGAAGCCATTCAGCCAGAAATGAGCCTCATCGCTGAAGATGATTTTCCGATGAAAATCCGAATCATTTTCAAGTTGTTGCTCAGCCCAATTCACGAACATACGACGCTTATGGTGGTCAAGCGGCTTCAGTTCTTGCGTCAATTTGATCTTGTAAGGATGTAGGCCAAGATCTTTTCGCAAAATTCGCAACAACGACGTCACAGAGATGCCCAACGCTTGAGAACGACGTGTGAGAGACACATTTGGGCTTTCTTGTACTGAAGCCTCAGCGGCAGCAATATTCTCGACACTACGGACACTTCTTTGTCACACTGGCACGGGAACATTTTGTACTGTACCTGTGGATTCAAATTTTTCCACTAGACGCTCAATTTTTGATCTGGTAGGACGATTATGACGACCATAAATTGGACGTAGCGCTCTTAAAGTTGAGGTAGTAAATTTTAATAATTTCGACTCGTTGTTGGCTCGTATATCTTTCCATGATGAAATGACAAACCTTACTGAAGAGAAATGTCAAAAGAGCGGGACAAAATATGGCGTCGTTTGCTGTCCCTATCGATTTACTTTTGTAGCGTCTCTGTTGAAAAACCCGTTATATGTGTGTAGTGTTCATCAAAGAATTTCATAGAATTCTTTACAAATTGATCTTTTTTCTATGCTGGTGTTGCCAGCCATCAATTGCAGTGTGCAGGGAAGCGTGTGACACATTGAGTGGTGCCAGGGGTTGCCAATGTTGCACGTAGTATGTACAAATATAGGGCGGCATGAAGAAAGCGGACGTTGAACGTGTATGTTGCGTTAATTACCGTAATATAGTAATAAATAAAAATTAATGGGAAAATATAAAACTAAAGTTCCTAACTGGAGCGGGGCACAAAAATAGACACAAACAGATTGGGTTAAAAGAGTTCGGAAAAGGTTGGGGGCTACATAATACATGACATTATATAGGCGCAACAAACACACATAGAACACACAAACACACACATATCCACACACATCACATGGCAGCGAGACGGGAAGACAACCATTTACACATAAACACACTTGCCAACACACACGCAAAAGCGTTAAAAGAATATCATACACACTATTGCTTGTGTGTGAATATTAGAGGGAACGTTGTTTTATATTGAGTCCTGTATGGCCGAGTAGTAGTGCTCTGTTTGTGTGTGTAGTCGCGTATGTATGTGTGTGGTATTTAAACATATATGATTTTAATTAGATTTGTGAGTTCATCATTACTGCTGAGCTGTTGCTTTAGCAACGACGACCCACTACCTTTCTCACGTATCCCACTGTCACTCCCTATCTTTCTCTCGCTCTCTCACTCGTAGGCTGACGAACGTACACACAAAGTCAATTAGATTTGTCCTTTTTCTTTTTTGCTGTATTGCCATTTTGCTCCTGCCTTTGCAATCATTCAAGTGTGTTTAAATGTAAAATTGTATAAAGGAGTTTGGGTGAAGTTGGTCCAGTTCAACTAATTTGCTCTATTAATTAAGCAAAAGCAGTGGGAGGCCACGTAATATCATTAAAATTTGTAGATGGGTCAAAGGGTTTCGATGGCGACAACAATTTTAATTTAATGATAGATTTTAAGTATTTTTTTTTTGTTTGTAAAATAAATGATTGGAATCATGAATTCAGTCATGTCATTACACTGAAATTCAATTATGTCATTACACTGTGAAAAAAATTGTACTTTGTACAGTGCAATTAGTTGAGAAATAAACAAGAAAAACCCCTTTTGTCATTTATAAAGAGTGGGCTCTGTAAAATTTTGAATTTGAACCCCCATAATTACGTAGCATATGAGCAAGTTGACATCTATGAAGTGACAAATTACACTGTGAGACAAAATTCGATCTTTTTCACAATGATGGGGTTCTGTCAACGGATTCTGGTAGAAAGGTCTAAAAAAAAATATACATGTATCGGCGTTTTGCCAGATCTGATCAGCATTTTTTTTAGGGCGGGTCAAAGTTTCCGCCCCTCGGAGGTTTCCTGAAACACATCGGCATGCAAAATTGTGTGTTCCTTACTTCTGAGGTACAAACTATGTTCAGAAGTTTTATAGAAAAGATTCAGATAAACATTTCTGTGGAGCAAATTAACCCTCTAACTGTCACGTATAACCATAATTTCTACTTTTTTTTTGAAAAGTCGCAAAAAAACTGCTCGAAAATGAGGGGTGGGCGTGGTCAAAATGTTCTACAAAAATGATCGCCATAAAATTTCACTATATGTGTCCGAACACTCCAAAACACAAATCTTAGCCCAAGTGGTAGATAATAAGCAAAAAATAACTGCCTTCTAAGGGTTAATAATGAATTTTGTCATTTTGCTGTTTCCATTAAAAATAGTCCACATAATATAATGAATTTTGTCATATTTCATCTTTTATCTAGCACTTGGGCTAAGATTTGTGTTTTGGAGTGTTCGGTGACATATAGTGAAATTTTATGGCGATCATTTTTGAAGGCTCATTTTCGAGCAGTTTTTTGCGACTTTAAAAAAAAGTAGAAATTATGGTTATGCGTGGCAATTAGAGGGTTAATTTGTTACTCAAAAAAGTTAATCTGAATCTTTTCTATGAAACGTAGTTTGTACCTCAGACGTAAGGAACACACAATTTTGCATACCGATATTTTGAAGGAATTTTCCGAGGGGCGGAAACTTTGACCCGTATTAAAAAAAATTCTGATCAGATCTGGCAAAACACCAATACACGTATATTTTTTTGACCATTCTACCAGAATCCGTTGACAGAACCCCATAATTTTTTTGGTGTCGCACAGTGTTATTAAAGGTTTGAAAATTTCGAAATCGGTCACTTTACACTGGATGAAAATTTGAAAATATTAAAATCTTTTTTCCAAGGTTCAAAATTTGAATGTGACCATTTATACCGAAAAATCATATTTATCGATTAACCTAATTTTCAACTCGAGGGTTACGTTAACAGACAAAACTGATTGGTTCCGAGCGGTATTTTGAAAAGCTTTTTCATGGCTGAGTACTCGGTACTGTCGCCATTACTAAGCGAGGTGAACGTCGTCGAAAGAAATGTAAGGTGGTCTGAGCAGGGATCAAACCCACGCTTTCATGTACAAGAGCCGCGCACACTAACCATTGCACCACCGACGTCCACAGTTATTTCTATAGGATATTCCTTATCCACATAGTCCTTTAACATATTTCTGGCAGAATATAAGTTTCTTAGTGTTTGGAATTTAGTCGTATAATAATTATAACTTTATTGACACATTGAAAGCGACTAGCGGCAAACGAACTTAATTTTTAACGCATCCCTTTAGGCTGAATGCAAATTTGCAGCAAAGCGATCGTGGGTCGTCAGTGACTATTAATATATTTCTACACTTATTGGAATATTTTGTGTGCAGTTTCAACCCAAAATGCAACCCTGTTTGATATAACAAAAATTAAATAAGTTTTTATTTGCATCAATTAAATATTTATATCAAAAGTCATCAAACATAGAGTTTATTGACTTTTGACTAAACTATTTAATACATCAAATGGAAAAATTAAAAAACTCGTTTGATTTCTGCCTGACATCCTACCCGACTATTTTAGTTTTATTTCTTAAAGTTTAAGTCACTCGCGATTTTAGAACTATTAACATTTTTATCGTCCCAATACTTCCAAGAATTTAAATTTCTGAATCAAATTTTTCTTTTATTCTTTCTTTAAACTTTTTGTCCGTATGCTTAATATAACTTTGCAATTATTCTCTCTTTCCAGGTTTGTACTTTTCTCTTTAACTCAAAGATGTAGCATGAAGTTGTCAAAACTGAGTAAGTTGTTGCACAGATATTTCTTTATGTCGAACGAGCATTATAGCTTCTACTCATGACACTTTTGTAGGCTTACACTTATGCGGTCATCGTAGTCACAGTTAATGCTTTATGTTTTAGTTTTCATAGGAATCTTGCACGGCGCACAGTGGTTCAGAATTTATTTCCATTGGTTAAAATGCAATAGCTTTTGATCTAGCAAACAGTTGTTGTTTGTATAAACAACCTATTATTTCGGAGAATTAAAATTGGAAATCAAAAAGTGGAAACTGTGTTTGGCACAAGCAAAAGTTAGACATCGCATTAAAGGCAAAAAACCACACTTTATAATAAAATTAATATAAGTACTATAAATCTAAAACTGTAGGAGATAAAGTTCAATAAAATCCAAGTGATAAATCTTTATACATATAATTCTACTGCACGTGTGTTTGTGACTGAACTCGTCCTAAACTTCTAGACCGATTTGAATAAATTTTTTTGTATGCGTTTAGGTGGCGCCCTGGGTGGTTTTGATTTGCTACTCGGTCCAATCGGACAAAGGGGCGTGGTACCTCCCACACAAATCGCTTGAAATATTATGCAGGACAACGTCTGCCGGGTGAGCTAGTAATAATATAATATTTTTTAAATTTTCTAAAATTTAAAAACATTTGCAAAACATAAGAATTTTAAATTATTGTACATATTACACAGTGCAACACGAAAAAATATAACCATATACGGACACCACTACGTGATAAAAGACAAAAAAAAAGACCCGTGTCTCCCAGTTTTGCCCAAAGTCTTCCACCCTTTTTTTTATGGGCCCAAAGATTTGGGGCCTCGGTGTCATTTTTCCAAAAAAGTGATAATTTTGTCAGGCTCATATCTGGCAAAGCGTTCGGAATTTTGATTTACTTTCTGAGGGAAACTTGTAGCTCTTGTAATAAAAAACAAAATTTTTTAACAAATAAAGTCAAAAAACTTCACCTTCAAGGTCAAAATCGCATAAAACTTTAAAAAATTCGATTTTTTTCCTTTTTTCCCTTGTTTAGGTCCATAGGTAGCAAACGGTTCAAAATTCAAGGAAACAATCAGCTACAAAAATTTACCTATGACCTCAGTAAACAATTTTCTGGAACACATGCTCTTCCTTGGAATGATTCTTATGCTGTGTGCTGCGTCTCTTGCTGCGTGTGCTGAGCTTACTGCTTTGACTATGTTGCTGCGGTCAGTGAGATACCATAGTATCTCAATGTTCAAGTAAACGGTGTTAAGAATCATTCCTAGGAAGTTCATATGTTCCAGAAAGTTGTTTACTCAGATCTTAGGTATATTTCTGTAGTTGATTGTTTCCTCGAGTTGTAAAGGTTCTCCTACCTATGGACCTGAACAGGGGAAAAAGGTAAAAAAATCGAATTTTTTAAAGTTTTTTTGCGATTTTGACCTTGAAGATGAAGTTATTTTGATTTTATATGTTGCCAATTGTTATACTTTATGGCAAGAGATACAACTGTCCCTCAGAGGGTAAACCAAAATTCCGAACGAATTGCAAGATATGAGCCTGACAAAAATATAACTTTTTTGCAAAAATTACACCGAGACCGTAAATCTTTGGGGCCCATGAAAAAAAAGTCCATGACTTTGGGCAAAACTGGGAGACACGGGTCTTTTTTTTTGTCTTTTATCACGTAGTAGTGTCCGTATATGGTCATATTTCCATGACTTAAAAAATTATACACAGTGTTATGAGCACATACGTCAAAATATATGAAAAAAAAAATCACATGAGGTGTCAGGGAACACCCGGTTGGAACGAAGTTCCTTTCGCTATGTATTGTGTACTAGTTAGTTCCAACATGCCTAAGGCTCCCGTTGAAAATATGATAATTTAAATGGATCTTTAAGAACACATGTGGCCGCCGGTGGTGCAATGGGTAGTGTGCGCGCCTCTTGTACTTGAGATCCTGGGTTCGATCCCTGCTCTGACCACCTTAAAATTTCTTTCGACGGCGGTCACCTCGCATAGTGACGGCGACATTAACGAGTATTTAGCCATGAAAAAGCTTCTCAAAATACCGTTCGGAATCGGTGTCAAACTGTAGGTCCCAATCAGTGAGAATAAAACTAGAAAGCGCACAGCTCGCTGGTTGTGAGAAGCTCTCCCCGATGCCTTCATGGGATGTAATGGGAAACCATTTTTTTTTTTTAAGAAAACATACTTTTTGTAAAATGAAAAACTTTTTTTTAAGAACTTTTATTTCTTAGAATGTTTTTTTTTAAAGTATAGTTTTAGGTCCTTTTTGTAAGAATATGTCTTATGTTTTCCCGAAAAGGTCCCTCTTTGAAGAGAGGTACTGCTTTTATTAAAAGCTAATGTTGTTTAAGAAAAGTTACTATTTTTAAAAAGGAGTACTTTCTGTAACAAAGGCCATAAGAGTATGAACTTTTTTTACAATGAAGTACTTTTCTTCAGAACAGGTAGTTTTTCAAAAAGTGGTACCCTTTTTCGGAAAAGATTATCTTTTTCTAAGAAAATGTATTTATTTTCACAACAGCTACTTATCTGAAGAAAAGAAATAGTATTATTTTATTTTTAAGAAGAGGTACTTTTATGAAAAGCAATTTTTAAGGAAAAGTTTTTTTAAGAAAATGTGTTTTTTTTTAAGAAAAAATTTTTTTTAAGAAATGGCAATTTTTTTTTAGAATTGGTCTTTTTTTTCAAGAATAGGTAAATTTTTAAGAGTAGGTACTTATCTCAAGAAAAGTTATTTTGTTTAAAAAAAAGGTACAGAAAAGGTAATTTTTTAAGAAAAATCAATTTGTTGTACGAAAATGTACCTTTGTAAGAAAATATACTTATTTAAAAAAAAAATATTTTTTTTAAGAAAATGTACTTCTTGACCCAACATGAAGAACTCACCGCTCGTGCTGCACTCAAGTTTGTGGAAAAAGTTCGTGACGCAAGTTAGCTAGTGGTCAACACTCACGGTCCACGTCGTCTTGTTGTTCGGACCAACAATATTGATATTTTTGTGTTGGAGGGCGGCATCAGTGGCACATTGTTGCGAAACTGCTGCTGGAAACGCAATTTCAGTCAACGGTGAACGCTACGGAGGCATGAGTATGAACTTTTTGTGAGCTGAAATGGAAGATATGAATTTGGATAATATTTAGTTTAACCAGGATGGCGCACCATGTCACACAGCTTAACAAGCATTCGATATTCTGCGCACTAAGTTCGACAATCGTGTTATCAGCCGTGTCGGAGCTGGGTCAACTTTAGAAGTTTTCCTTTGGGATGTCGTTAAATCCCAATGCTTTGCGAATAATTCTGAAACGATCCTCACTCTTAATGCTAATATCGTCTAAACCATTCGTGAGGAAGAACGAAAAACCATCAACAAAGCCTTGGTAGATTGGACGGAGCGGAGCGCAAGAGTTACTGCGAAGCCAGCCGCAACAGCCACATAAGTGAAATAGTGTTCCATAAACAGGGCTCGTATTTCGTAGGCAATCGGTTACCCTGGGTAACCCATTATTATTACCGTGGTGAATGGGTAGCGTTCGTTTATGGGATATGGGGAAAATAATGGGTAGCGACCCACGACAATGGGCAGCGATTTCCCATTACCCTCAGGGTAATGAGGAAAATAATGGGTAGTTACCCACGACGATGAAGGAATTACCCATCACGATTACCCCTTACCCGTAATATGGGATATAATGGGTAGCTACCCTCGATGATCTGGAATTACCCATCAGGATTACGATGGAGAATTACCCATCATGATTACTCATTACCCACAGGGTAATGCGGGAAATAATGGGTAGTTACCCACAATGGTGGGTAATTGGTTTCCTAATTTTTGATCGAAAATGCGACAAAATTAGAAAAAAATCTATAACTCGGAAACGGAGCGTCAAATCGGAAGAATAACTAATTTTTGAGGATTTCTAAGGGTTTTTCATAAAGTGGTCCAGTTCCTAGGGAAGAATTTTTATTTAAAAAATTCGCAAAATAAGAAAATCACTAAAATAAAAAAGTGGTTCTAACTCTGAAACGAGGCTTCGGTTCTAAGTACCCGATAGTGTCTTCATCACTAAGGTGACCGTCGTCGAAAGAAATCTAGGCTGGTCACCGCAGGGATTACAGGTTTAAAAGATATCAATTTAATTTTGACAAATATCAATTGAAATTTGAAAATTATATTTGACATTTAAACTATATCAAATGGAATTTAATATTTCTACTTGAAATTCAAATACATCAATTGCAACTTAAAGGACATCAATTGAAATTTAAAATTCGACAATATAAATTTCAAATGATGTTTTTTATATTGCAATTGATGTCTTTAATTAAATTATATTTGAAGTTGAAAATACATCAATTGGAATTTAAAATTTCTATTTGAAATTCGAAACACATCAATTGAAATTAAAAAGACATCAATTGAAATTTAAAGTTCGTCAGTTTAAATTTAACACACATTAATTCAAATTTTGATCACATCAATTGATGTAAATTCAAATTTAAAAGACATCGATTGAAATTTAAAGCGTATCAATTGAAATTTAAAAGACATCAATTGAAATTTAAAAGATATCAATTGAAATTTATAATTCATCAATTGAAATTTCAAATGATGTGTTTCAAATTTCAATTAATGTGTTTTAAATTTCAATTAATGTATTTTAAATTTCAATTGATGTATTTTAAAATCCAATTGATATATTTTAAATATCAACGAATGTCTTTAAATTTCAATTGATGTGTTTTAAATTTCGTTTGATGTAATTCAAATTTCAAATAGAATTTTTAAAATTCAATTGATGCATTGCAGTTTAAAAGCTATCAAGTGAAATTTTAAAGACATCAATTGAAATTAGCAACACATCAATTGAAATTTAAAAGACATAAATTGAAATTTAAAAGATTGATATGGTTTTTAAATATCAATTGATGTCTTTTAAATTTCAATAGATGTTTCCATTTGATGTATTTCAAATAGAATATTTAAATTTCAATTGATGTATTGAAATTTAAAATACATCAATTGCAATTTAAAAGACCTCAATTGAAATGTAAAAGGCATCGCAATTGAAATTCAAAAATCTAATAAAGAAAATAGGCTAATAATTTTTAAATTTCAACGGACGAATTTTAAATTTCAGTTGATGTCTTTTGAATTTCAATTGAGATATTTTAAATTTCAATTGAAGTGTTTCAAATTTTAATTGATATGTTTTAAACATCAATTGATGTATTTGAAATGTCAATTGAAGTTTTTTAAATTGTAATTGATGTAATTACATTTCAATTGATGAGTTTCAAATTTCAATTGATGTGTTTCAAATTTTAATTGATATATTTTAAATATCAATTCATTTTTCAATTCAATCAATTGACATATTTCAAATTTCGAATACAAATTTTAAATTCCAATTGATGTGTTTTAAATTTCAAATATAATTTTGAAATGTCAATTGATATTCTTCAAAATTAAATGTATATTTTTAAATTTCAGTTGGAAATTGTGCAATACATCGATTCGAAATTACAAATTAAGTGTAGAACTCATGTTTGGTATTACAAACCCTTCTCAAAATTTCCTCAGTGACTGTAAATATAATTTTCACGAAGGTCACAAGGACTATTTGCCATAATAAAATATAAATCATCAAAAAATTGTTCCCTTCGTTCACACATCCATTCTAACTTAATGGTTCATAAAACAAAACCTACAAGTCAGCGTAATAAAAAGAAAAATGAGCTCACACATGATGGAAAACACCTTTTCAGGTTAAATAAAACCAATTTTGCAAAAAATAAAGGATTTCGATTGAATTCCCCATTGTGCTGTTGGGAGGGGGAGAAGTGTAAGATGAAAAGGCACAAAATGGAGAGACAATAAACAATGAACAATGCGCGGGTTAAAGTAAATGCGGGCGAATAAAACGTTTATGGCATCTTTAAATGTGTTAAAAAAACATATGAAAGGTGTTTTAATAAAAAAAAAAACCGTCTCTTTCTCGTCATTTTCATCCTTGAAATCCGCATCAGCGTCAGCATTGTGAAAGGTGCCAACAAAACGCTTAAGCCATCATGGGTAGTCGAAATCAACATCATCAGCATAGGATTCTGATTCCTGCCGAAGACTACGAACGTAAATTCTTCGCTCACTTTTTATTTGTCGATGTTGGTGCTTATGCTTAATGCTCTATATACACGCATACACACCCAATCACCATAAGCAATTTCAAAGTGTGAACACCATAGGAGGAGGATAAAGCACAAGCAAGGTATAAATCCCCAACAGAGTTAGGCAACAATAGCAACTCCTACTCCCACTTGGAAGAGGACTAAACTAATACGAGTAATAAACCTGCCTCTTACGCTTAAAGTAACAACAAATCAAATCCACCTTTTTACCTTGTTCACCTCTTTCATTCTCGCTCCTTCCACTCGAAGTGAAATACTAAGGCGACGCCAGTATTGAACTAGCTGCAGAGTTGCGAAAGGGATTTTCAGCTTCAACGAAGTGAGAGAGAGAAAAGGATTGTGAAGTGTTGTTTTGTTTTTAAACAACAGAATGACTTTTATGCCTTTAAAGCCAACACCGATGACAACCCCATCCTGGGTGCCACTCCATAAACTGGTTACTGTGTATAACAATATCAAAGCCTTATAATGCTGATACTGCATACTTGACTTGATTTCTTGTATTTGTTTCTTGTATAGAAACAACAATGAAACAACCACAACAACAAGTACAAGAGGAAATCTGTGTAAACGGAATGTAACATAGTGTTATTATCCTTGCCATCTCTGTGCACTAAGCACAGTGGTTTGATTGTCTTTTTTGTTAAAAAGAAACAGCGAGAAGTTCATATATTTTGTAGAATTCTGAAATCAGTACACGCTTAAAAAAGACAGGCCCAGCGAAATGTTGAAGGAACATGTTTGCAAGCATTGTTTTCTTGAATTGAAGATATGCTGATTTTTTTGTTTCTTTGTTGTCTGCTTTCAACAAACAAACCCACATTTGTGTCACATAAACATATATTATAACCTATCAATCATTGTGTCTTCAACATGTAATATTGAGTAGCAACCACAATGTGTTTAGATACAAGCATGCTATATTTGCGGCAAGCCACAAACACTTTATATTTGCATCCAAACAACAAAACACGACGGATTTTTCATCGTATTTTATCATACGATTTGCCATTGTTATTTCTTTGCACATGGTTAGGCTAGGCGTTGATGAAAATCAGAGGTCGTATTTACCCACCCGCGTGTAACCCATACACATCGCCCTTGGGAATGGGTAGCAATCGTTAACTCATTACCCACTGGGTAAGGGGAAGTAAAATATAGTTACTTGGGTGGGTAAATACGACCTCTGATTTTCATCAACGGGTGGGTAAAAACTTTGACAAAGAGTATAGCAGAAACAAATTCTAAGAAAATGTTCTCAAGAAACCATGGTTGCAAAATCAAAATCGAGCCCGCGATTTTTCACTTGAAAATTTGTATGTTTGCGTAAAAAACCGATCCAAGTTCCACTTATTACTACTACTGCTACCATGATGATTATTTTATGTCAAAACTCCCCACGGTTCATGTTTTATAGCTGTGCAAAGTTGGTCATCTGCAGCAATCCTTGTGAAGGCAGCAATGACTAGAATACATGTGTGAAATTTCATCAAAATCGAACGGAATCAATTTTCAAAAGAATGGCTTTTGTTTCGATTTTTACGCTAATATGTATAGAAATTTTCAAGTGAAAAATCGAGGGCTCGATTTTGACTTTAGAACCATGGTTTCTTGAGAACATTTTCATAAAATTTGTCGTAGATTACGTTTCTGTTATAATCTTGATCGGCAAAAAAATTTACCCACCCTAATAGTTACCCACGACGATGGGAAATTATGTATTACACCGTGTGTAATTTTTTAAGTCATGGAAATATAACCATATACGGCCACCACTACGTGATAAAAGACAAAACAATACCTGTGTCTCCCAGATTTGCCCAAAGTCATGTCCTTTTTTAATGGGCCCCCAAAGATTTGGGGGCTCGGTGTCATTTTTGCAAAAAAAGTGAACATTTTGTCAGGCTCATATCTTTCAAATAATTCGGAATTTTGATTTACATTCGAGGCAAAGTTGTAGCTCTTACCATAAAGAACAAAAATTATGAAGGTATAAAATCAAAAAAAACTTCATCTTCAAGGTGGGAATCGTAAAAAAAAAACTTTAAAAAATTCGATTTTTTTTACCTTTTTTCCCCTCTTTAGGTCCATAGGTTCCAAACCGTTCAAAATTCAGGGAATCAATCAACTACAAGAATGAACCTAAGATCTTAATAAACAACTTTGTGGAACGTATGAACTCCTCATATTGTATGCTGCGTCTCTTGCTGCGTGTGCTGAGCTTACTGCTTTCCCTGTGCGGCCAAGCTTTTATCTAAGGTCGGTGAGATAGCATAGTATCCCAATGTTGAAGTTAACGGTGTTAAGAATCATTCCTAGGAAGTTCATATGTTCTAGAAAGTTGTCAACTAAGATCTTAGGTACATTTCTATTGCTGATTGTTTCCTTGAATTTTGAACGGTTTGCTATCTGTGGAACTGAACAGGGGGGAAAAGGTAAAAAAATCGAATTTTTTAAAGTTTTTTTGCGATTTTGACCTTAAACATGAAGTTATTTTGATTTTCTATGTTGACAATTTTTATTCTTTATGGCAAGAGCTACAACTTTTCCTCAGAGAGTAAATCAAAATTCCAAACGGTTTGCAAGATATGAGCCTGACAAAATGATCACTTTTTTGCAAAAATTACATCGAGGCCCCAAATCTTTGGGGTCCATAAAAAAAGTGCATGACTTTGGGCAAAACTGGGAGACACGGATCTTTTTTTTTTGGTCTTTTATCACGTAGTGCTGTCCGTATATGGTTTTATTTTTTTCGTGTTACACTGTGTTACCCACAGGGTATGGGTATGCAGCCTTCACATATTACTCATGGCCATGGGTAATGGGTTACCTAAAATATGAAAAGTTTAGAAAATTAAAGTAAATTAAAGTTAATAAAGTTGTCCATTTCGTATGGAAGTATTTGTTGCAAAAATATCGAAAAAATATTTAAATAAAATTAAATCGCTAAATGAAATCGCAAAAAAAAATGTTGTATATAGCTCGGAAACAGTGAGTCCAATCGCAAAAATAATAAATTTTTGGCTTTTACCGATGGATGTCTGTAATACGGCATATTTGTTTGGCATATAAGTACCTGTGGGTAATGGGTAAACGAAGTCTACTGAAACATCTTCACGACGCCGTTTTGACCCTATTGAAAGCAAGCCCATCATCATTACGAATTTCTTATTCGTCCTTTTTGCGTTGTTTTATTCCCAATAATAAAACAAGGTTCGTTTTAAATTACGATAATTACAACGGTTTAACTTCCTTTTATTTTACTTACATAGTACAACAGTTTACTTTATTTATAACACTTTAACAAGTCTTATATTTTACTATCAATTCGCGTTGCTTACTTTACGGGGTTTAATCACAAACTGAACTCTCCATTCCAAAGACCTCCGCTATTTATACCAACTCACCATATTCAAATGAAGTTATATCTAGCGAATTCAAGAACCTTCTAGCCGTTACTTATCTTTGTAGAATTATCTCGAATGGTGGAGAAATATCTCTGAGGCGAATTCGTGGCACTCGTTTAGCGAGCTGATACGTTGTTACAATGCATACTTTCAGGCGCAGCACTAACCGCCTGTTATTTACATAATGCTAGTAGAGTCATTAAGAGCAAGCACAAGCTTTTACTTATTCCTAACAATACGATATATAGAACTTTTTGAAATGCCTATTATTTCAGCTATCTCACCCACCTTCAGACTACGATCATCCAATACCATTTTGTGGATTATCTCAACCGTGTCTGGCGTGAACTCCTCTATTAGTCGGCCAGTATTGTGTTCGTATTGGCAGCTCGTACGGCCTCGTTTAAACTCTGCTACCCAATATTTTATTGTCGTAATCGAAAGAGCAGACTCCCTCAGAGTAGAATCTAGCTCGGCTGATATATTGCTTGGACTGAGACGTTTCAAATGGAAATATTGAATTATATACCGGTGACCAATTTTTTCCATGTTTACAAATTTCCTGAGACCGTTTACTATCTGATGCTTCAAATAAAAATACTAAACAAAGTGTCGCCTTGAAACTTAAAACATATGTTTTATAAGGTTGACACTTTTCAGCAACATGTTTTTTTAAACTACTCGCACCATCTATGCGTCGAGTCGGCTAGTTTTGGGACCGCCCACGTATAAGTGATTCTATGGTTTTTGTATTCCAATCAAGGTCCCTTTAAAATCACTGTGCATATTGTGGGCGAAAATGTGTTTGCTTTCTTCTTTAAGTTTAATTGAGAGTGTGAATTTGCTCGCCCAGTTTTATAGTTTGCTGATGCCTATTGTTGTTATTGCTTAGGTCTTGTTAGTTATGTCAGCACACTTTGCCAGATTTTCGACACAAGAAACCCCTTTTGGTAGGCAAACATCCCCACACGCAAACACACACACACAATACCCCATACACCAACATCTAGCAAGGATTGGCAGGCAGGCTAGCAGGAGGCAGAAAAGCATTTCCAACAAATAATTTCAAATGTATTCAGTGTTGTGTAAATGTACGGATAAGCCACAGCCAACAAAAGTGTTTAGCTCCCCCCCCCCCCCCCACATTTCTGTCTCACTGGGTGGCTGGGCGGTGAGTGTGTGCGAGTCTGCAGCTCCACAAATCTTATTTTCATATCGTATAATGCATTTTTGTGTTTTATTTGTTTCACAGATTATTTTAAATGGTGCAAATAGCAAAAGTTTTTCAACAAACCAAGCAGGAGTAAGTGGGCGGAGATGGGCTTGGGTTGGGAAAGAAGTTGCACAATTCAAAAGTGTGAAAAACTTGCATAAATGTCAGATACAGCATTTTCTAATGCTATTAAAAGGTGGCAAAGAATAAAAGAACTCAGCGACAAAAGACCAGAAACTGGTTACCATAAATGTCAATGACATGGTCGAGGAAAAGGTTTAACTCGAATCCTTATTCAGGGGAAAGCAATTAGAAGAAAAAGTTGGCTTAAAGAATAAAGCAGGAGGTGGTTTTGCATTCATAACAGCTAATCTAAAACAACAAAGGGGAAATACTAAGGTATTCAAATTATGAAACGTGTTTTCTCTATTGCAATTCATCAAGAACTCAACTCGCTTTTTTTGCGACAATTTTCGAAATTTGTATTCATTTTGACACACTCACATAACAATTTGTTTGTAAGAGGTTGCAGCAGCCTAATATTCCTTTACTGCAACCGAATTTCATTTCTCACAACTGAAACAAATTTGTTTTATAATCTATTCGATTGCGACAACCCAATTTCTGTAGCGACAGCTGAATTTAAAATTATTTCGATTCCAGCAAGCGAATTTACGAAAAACTATTCCACTATAAACGAAATTCTCATACAAGATGTTACTGTGGCCGAATTCTGCTTTAATCCAGTTACAACAAACGAAGTTAGACTTTATTCGTTTACTACAAGAGAACTCATTTCGAATTCAGTTGAAGCAACTAAGTTAGGTGAGGTTGAAATGGCAGTGACTACTTGACACAATTAATTCTTTAAAGGACCTTTGTGATACCATGGGGAATTATATTACATTACATCCCATGTAGATGTTAGGGCGAATTTCTCACAACCATTGAGCTCTCCAGTTCTACAGTCATTGATGGAGACGTACGATTTTACACCGGTTGCGAAAGATATTTTGAGAAGTTTTTTCCAGGCTACTACCACTCGATAGTGTCGCCGCCACTAAGCGAGATGACCGCCATCCAAAGAAATGTAAGAAGGCAGAGAGCGAACCCACGTTCACATGGACAAGAGCTGAGTACACAACTACTGCACCACCAGCGGCCCAATTTTTAAAATGCAAGATTTCCTCAGATACTGAGTTATTGACTTACTGAGTTTCTGTTACATCCAACATAAATTAAGATCCTTGATAGTGTTTCACACTCATATAAAATGCCAACCAGTAGAACAGGAGCTTGTCGACGAGCTCGTCCTCCTCTTCCGCATCACTGCATCTGCAATTATCATGCGCTTAGATTTCGAATCTTGACCCTTGTCTGAGCATTAAGCGGAGTTTAATGATCAGAACTACTAGTGTAGAGATATTTTGCCTAGAAAAGGACATCAAGTGTAGCGTAGCGTCCTAACTTGATCGTACTCGTCCTTCTCTGTCGATGCTGCAATCCGTGCCTCCAGACCATATATCTTTCGCATATCTGAGATTCGGTTTTAAATCTGAGCATGCGTGCAGAAAGGGAAATCCCCATATTATCCATATACAGTGTCACAGGTAAGCTAGTCCCTAATCTCGCGAGCCCATCCACTTTATGATATATTCCTGTATCCTGGCAACCATATAAGGTAGATATCGACCTGTCTGGTCATCTCATTTAGAGGTGCACGGCAGTTGTTGGTAGTGCTTGGAGTCAGGAATGCAGATTGTAGAGATTTTGTAACAACCGTACTACTGTCAAAGCATATATTCATACCCCAGCCTGTGATGAATTTTTATTCCATCCAGAGAACTTCTAGGATCATTACGACTGCTGCCTGAAACACAATACAATGGTCTTTAGATACAATGGTCCAAAAACCTCCGTTGACATCTAGTTTGGATCCATAACTGTCAAAGCCTTCTACACTCTGGTATGTGTCGACCTTTAAAGTCTCTTGTGCCAATGTCTAAAGGCCGTTGTGACCTCTAAAGTCTATTGTGATCTCTAAAGTCGGTTGTGACAACCTTTAAAATCGGTTATGATACCCTCTAAAGCCAATTGCGACAACCTCTGAAATCGGCTGGGGCAATTTCTAAAGTTGGTTGTGACAACCTATAAAGTTGGGTTATTACAATATGTAAAGTCGATTGTGACAACCTTTATAATCGATTATGACAAACATCCAAAGTCGGTTCTGACAACCTGTAAGATCTATTTTGTTAACCTTCATAGTCGAATGTGGCAATCCCTAAAGCCGGCTGTGACAACCTCTAAAGTCGCTGGATAGAATCTCTAAGGTCTTTAGTTACAACCTCTTAAGTCGTTGTGACAACCTCATATGTCGGTTGGAATAACCCGTAAAGTCGGTTGTGATAAACGCTAAAGTTGGTTGTGACAACTTCTAATGTCGGTTGTGAGAAGCTCTAAAGTCGATTGTGACAACCTCTAAAATCGTTTGTGTCAAATTCTAAAGTTGATTGTTACAACGTCTAAAGTTGGTTGTGACTCTCCAAAGTCAAATGTGACGATCTCCTAGATCGGTTACGAGAACCACTAAATCCGCAGGCTACTATCTCCAAAGTCTGTTGTGACAACCTCGGAAGTCGGTTGTGGTAAACGCTAAAGCCGGTTGTGACAGCCTCTAATGTCGGTTGTGTTAAACTCTAAAATCGATTGTGACACACACTAACGTCGGTAGTAACAACGTCTAAAGTCGATTGTGACCACGATGAAAGTTGGTTGTGGAAAATCTAAAGCCGATTGTGACAACTTCTGCGGTCGGTTGGGAAAATGTCTAAATTCGGTTGTGACAACCTCTAAAATCGGTTGTGACAACGTCTAAAGTCGGGTGTGACCACCACTACAATCGGCTTTGAACAACTCTAAAGACAACTGTGACCATATTTAAAGTTGGAAAACCTGTAAAGTTGGTTGTGACAATTTCTAAAATTTATTGTGACAACGTCTAAGGTCGCTGGCGACAACCTTGAAAATCGGTTGTGACTACCTTCAAAGTCGGTTTTGACAACCCTAAAAGTCGGTTGTGACAACCTCTGAAGTCAGTTGTGATAAACGCTGAAGTCGCTTGTGGCAACCTATAAAGTCGGTTGAGACATACTCTTAAGTCGGTAGGGACAACGTCTAACGTCGGTTGAGGCAACTTCTTAAGTCGGTTGTGACAGCTTCTGAAGTCGGTTGTGATAAACTCTAAAATCGGGTGTGATACTCTCTAAACTCGGTAATGACAACCTCTAAAGTCGATTGTGACAACCTCTACTATCGATAGCGACAATTTCACTTGTCGTTTGGGACAACCTATAAATTCGGTTGTGACAACCTGTAAATTCAGTGGCGACAACCTCTAAAATCGATTGTGACAACGTCTGAAGTCCACCTTTACAGTCGTGATAAACTCTGACCTGGCAACCTTTTGATAACCGACACCCTCTAAAGACAGTTATGACAACTTCTCTCTAAAGTCAGTTGTTGCCACTTCTAAAGTTGGCTGTGAAAACCTCTAAAGTAGGTTCTGATGACTTCAAAATTTGATTGTGCCAATGCCTTAAATTGATTGTAACGCCTTAAATTGTTTGTGACTGCCTTTAAAGTCGTCTGTGACAACCTTTAAAGTTGGTTCTGACAACACCCAAGATTTTCAAATGAACAATTTACAAACAAACTGTAAAGTCAGTTGCGACAACCCCTGGACTCGGTTGTGACAACCTAGAAAGTCGGTTGTGACAAACTCTAAAGTCGGATATGAAAACTATTGAATTCGGTTACAACCAATGCGGTTCTGTGAACCGAATTTTGGTGTGGTTGTCATATTTAATTCTTAAAATTTATTACTGTTAAGAATACACACCCGAGTACATCAGTGCCAGTTGATGTTTCGCTATTTGAGGAGCGTATAATGACATAAGATTACTTAAGATTGTGGTACACGTCGGCTATAAATGATGAAACACATTATGACCGTATTATAAACGCTTCACAAAATTTGGCATAATAAAAGGATCTCACAGAAGTCTAAATTCCGATCATTCAACTGCAGCATGAAGTCTGAAGCTCGTAAAAGATATCTATGAACAAGGTCTAAACAAATATCAGTCATCGTCGGTAATTTACTAGCCTATTATATTTCTAATGAAGATCTCAGGCATTACAGAGATAACGGCTCCATCGAATTGAATATACGTAGGATTAAACAGACTTGGATCTCCCATGAACTTAGGGACCCAATATCACATATTAATAGAGCAGTATTTGAATGAAATCCACCAGACCATTGCTGGAAAAAATACAATCAAATACATGGAGGTGGGAACTGGAAAAATAACATAAACCAACTCGATTATCATGGAACCAAATAAAATTACCTGGAAGGTACAGAGGTAACACGTTTGGGTAGTTGAAGTGGTATTTCTCGAATACAGCGTGCAAGCTTGGCTTCCATGTGCTCAATAGTTGCAGTGATATCCCCAAGGAAAAATTATAGAGGTGTAATATCTTGTTGCAATAACACTATGGTTGTAGGGGTTGTGTGTACGGGGTTTGTTGGAACACGGGCTTCAATTTCAGGCAGCAAAGTCTAGGCAGGGCCAACATAAGTTTCGGTGAGAAGAAACATGCCTCATACAAAGCAATAATATGATAACTGTTGTTTGAGTACGACAACTGTCATTGAGGGCACCTGTAATTTCATACCCCTAGTCACATTTTAGTTGACACTGTGTAGATGTTGCTGTTTCCACAATATGCACTATTTATCTTCATTTATTATCACATAGTTCGATGAGATATTATAGGTTGAACTAGAATTTGATAAGAACTTCATGAATGCAGCTCTGTAATCGATATATATTGCTGCTTCCCATTTACTTTTAATAAAAGTGTGTAACTTGAGCATTTACTTTTGTTGCACACTGTACACTGTTTATAGTTCTGTCATCCCATTACAAATTTTCCATTGCTATTCCCCCAAATAATCTTCAATTTTGTTTAGTTTCCATAAACCAAATGGATTCCATAGCATTCGAACAACGGAACAACAAATATAAATGCAAATATATAGCGACGGAATGATTTAAATAAATATTCAAATAAACAATAAATTTGGATCAAAATGGATCGGATGGCAGTCATATCATCAACGATTTATCAATATACTGGAACAAGTAACGAATAAATTCACAAAAAAGGCCAAAAATCTCAGGACGAGACACGTAAAATGTTAGAAAATCATATCTACAGCATAAATAAAATTTGACAAAATAGGGATATAAAGCGGATGTAGTAACACATAAAGAAAAAATAATCAAATAGCAGCAAATTATGTATTGTAAAGATTTGACGATAGAATTACTTTGAGAAATATTAGTAAATAGAGATGTATTATAAGGAATATAAATGTGGTTCAAAATGATCAGACTAAAAACTAAAATTAAATCAAAATCCTTTTCCTCAAGTGTTAAGGTAACAAATTTAGAGTTATATTGACCTTAAATTCCCTTCATCAAAATTTTACAAAACAGACTTGCGAAGACTTGTATAAGTATTAGGGAATTAAGGCATATACTTAATACCATCACTCATACGCCTAAGAAGTTTCTAATTGCTTTTTAAAATCACGCATAAATTTATTTTAAATAGATACCAAATTGATCGTTTTTGGAGACGAAGAACGTTCAGTTGGCAACACGGGTTTCTGTGGAAACCGATTTGACAGTTCTCGGTTGTTTTTGGGGTTAGTTTCATCCCACAATTCTCCACGAATATACTCACACCGGTACAATGTTTGCAAATTGTTAAAATTAATTTTGAAAACTAGTTTCAATTTCAGAAACCCATAGGGCATTTCGTGCCGTTTATGTTGTTCGTAATCATTCATCAGGCCCATTTATTTGAGAAACTGCATTACATTGTCGAAATTGCATTACATCCAAAAAGGCCACCGTTTGGTGCAATTGCTGGGCCGGTGAAATCATGGGTCCATATTCCATCAAAATTATGATGGTCATAACGTTACGGTCAACGGTGAGCGGTACAGAGACATAATTACTAAGGTTTTCGTGCCTCAGTTGGCACCCGTTACTGTTGCAGACATGTGGTTTCAGCGGGAGGGCGGCAAATGCCTCACATTGCACGATAGAATTAATTCGTTGAAAGAAACATACGACGAACGATTAATTTCACGCATTGGGCCTTTTAATTGGGCACCTTGTTCGTGTGATTATACACCAGTAGATTATTGGAACGAAGTTCCTTATCGCACGCTGTGAGATGGGGGCTAAATAACAAAAAATTAAAAAACTTTTGTTTAACGCTATTATGCTACAACCCAGTATTATTAAACATATTGTTTACTTTTGCTGTGGTTTGTGTCTAGACTAACATATGTTGGGAAATTTTTTGTTCAATGGGAAGTTTTATAGCTGGAGTCTGTAACCAATATTTAGCATATATTGTAGTTTTGAACCCAATGAAAAGTAAATTTAGAAAAGCCAAA
The DNA here is from genome assembly GCA_963931995.1 of Phaonia tiefii. Classification (NCBI taxonomy): domain Eukaryota; kingdom Metazoa; phylum Arthropoda; class Insecta; order Diptera; family Muscidae; genus Phaonia; species Phaonia tiefii. Next base: position 306,422,663 of record OZ008367.1, read on the forward strand.
GTGAAAGAAGTTTAAAAAAAGAAAATTTTCTTAAATAAGCGCCTTTTCTTAAAAATAGTAAATTTTCTAAAAAAAAACACCTATTCATATTCTTAAAGTACCTTTTCTTAAAAAAATACCTTATCTTAAAGAAGTACCTTTGCTTAAAAAAATTAAATTTTCTTATAAAAACTACCTTTTCTTAAACAAATAATTTTTTTTAAATTACTTTTTTCGATTTTCTATAAAATATTCATTACAATTCGTAAAAGATGGTATATCTAAAAGACTAATCATTTCCAAACTATAATTATTTTCCAACTCCATTCGTGACTTCACATGCCTCAGGAAGGAAATAAGTGGATTGAAAGATGCTGCCAACATGTTGAATAGGTTCTCATTTTGCCTCACCCTTGATGCTTTGAACGTTTTCTGCAATCTATGTCTTTTATACAATTTGCTAAGAGACTCCTGTGCTTCTTCAGAAACCTCTCCCATTGGCAAAGACTGATATTCAATTATATCTTTGCCATTCGTCAATATTTTATGGACTATCGGAGTCAACTTCTTCTGTGAATATATTTCCGTTAAAAGTGTTGCAGCTTTCGATGCATATTCTCCAAATTTTTTAGAATTTACATTTTCTTTGTAGTTTAAAATATTCATGATCGTTTCCAATATTTTCACGATTTGATTGTCAATTCCAGTGATTTCAGTTACTGCCTCATTATTTTAATAAAATTTCTTAGAAGTGTTACCATCGTTTGAGTTTCTGTGTCCGTACTTGGGACAGTCTACTTTTAGTCCAACTTGTTTCAGAACAAGCATCCTGTATTTGCTTCCTTCTGATCTTTTTCTTATCCTTAAGTGGTGTATTGCCATCGAAGTTTTCCTCCTCTTTTGGTAGGTTATACGCCAATTTTAACAAAAACTCCATACACCTTATCCTTGCGTGCAATGAAGACATTCCATATTCGTAATTCTCATCGGTTGGAGAATCGTTCAAATTACCGAATATCTTCTGACTCTTTTTGCAAATCGGGCATGACAATATTGAGGTTGGTCCTGTCAGTTCGTTTACGACATTTTCGTGTCAACCACAACTATATTCAATATATTTTCTTTCTCCAATTTGCCTTGCTTATGAACGCTTTGTCCGGATGAACCATCGCAGCGCCATTTACTGATCAATGCCAGTTTCTTTGCACCTCATTTTCAATAAGATTCTCCAACAGCCGTTTCGCTGTAAGGCCCATAAGATCCTGCAGACTGGCTTTCAGAGAGACTTCCGTAAACTCCGTATACAGTGGTAGTGAATTTACGATGGCTTGCGAAATATGCTTATATTCGGGTAATACGTCAGCCACGTGTCGCATTAAAAATGTCCATAGTATCTGGCGTTTCTCTTTGGAAAGTCCATAAACAAGGCCAAGGCTTCTTCGGAACCATATAATACCATTGGTTGAATTATGCAATTTTGATATTAAACACGTGTCCGAATAAGATTTGTGCCTACCTACAAGGACCATAAGTCAATACTGTTCTGTGAGTGGACGCCAGAGTAATTTTTAAGTGAGGTGCATACCTGCTAATTTCAATGAGTAGTTTTTTGTGCATTATGTGTCTGTAACAGAATATTGGGAGCAGAATTTGGCACTGACTCTCAGGTAATCAACCGACTTAAAATGCAATTTTTAAACTACTGGATCAAACTAATTGTCAGTAAAAACATTACAGAATCAAAAATATAGATCATATACCTTAAAAAAAAATAACGTAAAAAAATAACGTTATAACGTAACTTAAACAAAAATAACGTAATAACATAAAAAAATAACGAATAATATAGATCATATACCTTAAAAAAATAACACGCCATACAATTTCTGGAACCATGTATTTTTTAACGTTTATACCTCTAGAAGGTAAAGTGATGCCTTTTGAATTATGTAAAGGCATAATCAAAGACCACATTTTGAAAATGTGGCAAATGTAGAAAAATATAGATTTTTTTATTTTCCATCAACTTTGAAAACTAGTGAAACAATCTATTGTTTATATTTATTTTACATTTAGTATATATTCTACATTTAATAAATACACCAGCCAATTGAAACAAAAAAAATTTGATTCGTTATCTAGTTTTCGTGATATTACTCCTGAAATTGGACCAAATTACCTTAAAATGGTGTATTTTTTTAAAAACGAAAATTAGTCAACTTTGAACAGTAATATCTTCTAAACTAAAAATCTAATATTATTAAAGTAAGCATATTTGACGGGTTTATTCAAAATTTCGTAGGCGCACATGAAAATTTTGATTTTTGCAACCTCGTTTGCTATACGGGCTCCACTGTGCGACGTATGAGTTATATTAATTTGAAGTCTGTCTTCGAAAAGTTTTTATAGCGTTTTTGGAAATATAAGTTCTTCTAATTTGAAGATTATTTCGTGGTTTCGTTTGCCCTTGTGAAATTTGTTCGCAGATCACTTTGTTTAACTGGTTATTATGCTAAATGGGAAGAGTAACGTTTGAAGTACGAGTACCCATACGCCCTAGTATCTATTAGCTACTCATTTACTTAGTAAACATCTAGAATAACTTAATTTCCAATCACATTCTATAAAGGAATAGTGGAGAGCGTCTCACAGTCAGTGGGCTGTGAGCTTTCCATTTGTAGTCTTACTGATCATGAGCTACAGTATTACACGGAATCTAAACGGTTATGGATTGAAAAGCGTTTTTTATGGATTATTACACGACAGTATCGCCGTTTTTACGAAATGTGGCCGACGGTAATAGAAATTAAAGCTGGTGAGAGCGGGGATTCATGTACAAGAGGCGCTCAAGCTAAGCATCACACCACCTGTGAAATCATCAGGTGACATCATAAAAGTATTTGGTGGTCTTCATGGCTTTCGATGCCCCTGAGGGTTCAGCTCTGGAAATATCTGATGTTGGGCTTTTTTTTTTTTTAGCTTAAATTCATTTATTTCTCCAACTTTTGTTCTAATTTTTACAACTAATTAATATACATACGTACATCATCATTTTGAATAAATTATATCGGCCTATAGCCAGCCCATATACATTTTCATATCAGATTTGACATTTTGTCCTTATTTTCGTCTGTTATCCCGGGAAAAAGGAGACTGAACCCGTACCCCTGATGTTGGGCGTCTAAAGTACTTCTCTAGTAATTGTCTTGGGCCAGTGTATAACAAGAATTTGTCTCAGACAACGATTGACAAACGATTGGACCTTCTTCATTGTCAGCTTCGTTAAGCTCAAAGTTGTAAAGGGTTTTTCAACAGAGACGCTACAAAAGTAAACCGATAGGGACAGCAAACGACGCCATATTTTTTCCCGCTCTTTTGACATTTCTCTTCAGTAAGGTTTGCCATTTCATCATGGAAAGATATACGAGCCAACAACGAGTCGAAATTATTAAAATTTACTACCGAAATTTGGAGTCAGTGGCCTCAACTTTAAGAGCGCTACGTCCAATTTATGGTCTTCAGCGACGAGGCTCATTTCTGGCTGAATGGCTTCGTCAATAAGCAAAATATGCGTTATTGGTCAGACAGCAATCCACACGTAATCCATGAGTCATCATTGCATCCCGAAAAAATTTCGGTTTGGTGCGGTTTATGGGCTGGCGGCGTCATTGGGCCGTGCTTCTTCCGTGATGATCAAGACCGGCACATTACTGTGAAAGCGAATCGCTACCGTTCAATGGTAACCGAATATTTTTGGCCCCAATTGGATAATATGGACTTGGAGGCCATGTGGTTCCAACAGGACGGCGCCACAAGCCACACAGCGAATGCCACAATCAATTTATTGGAAACCAAGTTTGCTGAACGTGTTATCTCACGAAATGGCCCAGTCGATTGACCGCCTCGGTCGTGCGATTTGACGCCGTTAGATTATTTCCTGTGGGGCTACGTCAAGTCTATGGTCTATGCCAACAAGCCAGCGACGATTGATGAACTTCGTACGAATATCGAACGTGAAATTGCAGCAGTATCGGCCGATTTATGCTTGAAAACCGTCGAAAATTGGGTTCAGCGTCTGGACTTCTGCAAGCGTGCCCGTGGAGGCCATGCAAAAGAAATCGAGTTCCATACATAATGGCATCGAACGTACTTTCACAGGAATAAAGAATTTCATTGGTATCTAAAACCGGTTTTGTTTTATTTAAAAAAACTTTTGTAGCGCTCTTATTGGAAAACCCGTTACAATATAAAACACTACAGACTTCACACTGCAATTGAATATTTGCATTTTCGTCTCTTCCGATATCCTCTTATTGCGCCAGATTTTGTGCAGGTTTGGGAATTCAACACGGGCCTTATTTATTCGATCACTTGTGTCAGTCGCGAAGCCACCATCCTTATGGTAATAATAAATAGAAATCTTGAAATACTGAAATATTTCCTCTGATAATATAAAACGGCAGACTAATCTCATTACCATGAAGGAAATTATCATGTATATCGAGTAGACGAAATTTATATTTAGGTCATATCATTGATTACAGACATCTGTGAGACGCATGAGTAATATTACAGCCTGTTTCTAAAGGGTTTTCCTATAAGGACTTGAGAACTTTTTGTTTTAAATACAACGCAAATCATTTGATATATTTCCAAAACTTTATGATCGACTTGAAATAGAATCAAAATATTTATGAATGGAACTCGACTTCGTTCATATGGCCACCGCGGGCACTTCGGCAGCGGTCGATTCGTTGGGCCCAATTTTTGATGAATCGGTCACACATTTCGGCCGTAACGGTCGCTATTTCGCGTTCAATGTTGGCTCTGAGTTCTTTCAACGTCGTCGGCTTGTTAGTATAGACCAATGATTTGGCGAAGCCCCAAAGAATAAAGTTTAGAGGCATTAAATCGTATGAACGAGGCGGCCAATTTACTGGTCCATTTCTTGAGATAACACGCTCTTGTTGAAACCACATGTCGTCCAAGTCCATGTTTTCCAAATCGGGCCAAAAATAATCGGTAATCATGGCGCGATTACAATCGCCATTCACAGTAACGTGACGATCGTTATTGTCGACGATCAAATATCACCCAATGACGCCGCCGGCATGCAAACCGCACCAAACTGTTATTTTTTGTGGATGAAGTGGTGATTTATGAAGCAAATGTGGATTTTCACCAAACCAATAACGCATATTTTGCTTATTGACGAACCCATTGAGCCAAAAATGAGCTTCGTTACTGAAGATGATATTGCGATGAAATTCATCATCTTGGCGCATCTTCTCCATAGCCCAATCGGAGAACGTACGACGCGTCAAATGGTCCATCGGCTTCAATTCTTGAGTCAGCTTGATCTTGTATGGGTGTCAACAAAGATCTTTACACAAAATTCGCCATAAAGTGGTCTTGGCGATGTCCTGTTCTTGAGATCGCCGCGTAATCGACTGATTTGGATCGTTTGCTACGGACGCCTGAACGGCAGCGATATTTTCGTTACTTCGACCAACCAGTTGTCTCACTAGCACATCAGCATCACACAATGAATATGTAGACTCAAAGTTTTGCACTAAACTTGTTATTGCTTGTCTACTGACATCTCTTTCGAAATAGAGAAACCAAACTTTTGTACTGAAAAGTTTTGAAATATTTTATGTTTTCCTTCGGCTTGAAACGACAAGATTGTGGAACCCAAATGAATAGATTACGAACGAAAGATTTCGTTCGAGATAGAGAATCAGGCTGTTAATTTTTTGGTCTGATTTTTTAGATGTGCCATGTATTATGCTTTGGAGTTTGCCACCCATTAACATTAGTAGTTCTATTTGGTTAAACAATTTCATTTTTCCAGCTATGTTTTTAAGTGTTTTCCACAGAAACCTACTATACGTACGAGTCAATTAAAGTAAGGCGTGTATGCGGTTCGATCGATAATTGAAATATCATACCCAAATTTTTGTCGGCTCTGATTAAGAGGGATCTTTGATTATGGGTAACGCTAAACATTTTAGAGAAAAACTCTTCAAAGTCGTTATTACTAAAAACCGACGTGTATTAGACTCATTTTAAGGTGGTGAGCATAAAACTGAAATACAAGTTACGTATACTATAACAAGTTACATACAATAACACATCTTTATACACGAAGAGTAATATTAACCTACAGCGTCTACGAAATAACAACACGAATACATTCAAGAGTCTCCTTTTGATTAGAAAATGTTATGAGCCGTCAATATTAAAAAAAAAACACACAAAGTGTTTGTCGAAATTTAGTACTACATGTAGTGTGTGCGTCATATCAGGCACAGAATAAATACCAATGTTGAATATTATCGGCCGTAAATATAAAATAAAACCCTCAAATTTCTCATCGAATTGGAGTACCACTAGTTGTATGAATAATATTAAATTAAGCCGTATTCGAAATGCCAACACTCATACGCCACAGTATATACTACATACTATAAACTATTGAAATGTGAAGTGAAATCGCAATCAATTTTCCTTCGTCGAATAGTTTTCTCAACAATTTACGTCTTGAAATTCCAATATATCCCAATTTTCACTTCATTTCATTATTTTTTATTTAAAACTTATACACAACTGAAAACGCCATGTATATCCTTAAAAGTTATTAAATCCCTACAAAAATGAAATTCTATTTGCTTGAGGGCAAAAAAACGTACTTCAACCCTCGAGTGTTAAGGAGAAGAAGAAATCTATCCGATGAATGACATGTTGAGCTTTCTGCTGTTGTAAAATGTTCACACTTTTGTCGCAGCATCGTCCATATGTTGTTTACCTCCCACCAGTGTTCGTTTGTTGTTTCTCATGTATTTCTTATAAAGAGTTTCGGGCATGCGGCAATTGTTTTAATAGGCCTTTAGCTGTTAACCCAAATCACAAGAGTTTCAACGTCTAGTTTTAGCCAACTCCTCTTCCACTTTTTATTTTGTTGTTGTTTTTTTTTTTGTTGCTGCATTCTTTATAGCCGTATACAAAATGCCGCGAACAAAAGGGCGGTTGAATACAAAGCAAAATTGCAAAAAAAAACAACAGCAACTGTATACAAGAAACTCATAATTTTCTTGCAATATCCTTACAAAAGGACGTGCGAACAAACTCGTGTGTACGTTTCGCACGAGTTCCTTGGATTGCCAGTTTTTATTCAGCAGTTTCCACAATCCTTCGGATTTGAGACACAAAATGTAGAGCACCTTCATATCCTGTCGTTGTTGTTGTTGTCACCAAAGATGTTGTGTGTTGTTTTGATATAGTGTCATTGGGTGTAAAGTTCAACGAATTTTTCGCTTTACGAAAAACTTACGGAATATTATTTATTCCACTCCTTTGTGTGTGTTCTTGTCAGAATAAGTTCGCCTGAATATCCTTTGAAAGGGATTTTAGTTTAGCTTGCGGAAAAAATGGGAGGTCTCACGTCCTTTGGTGTATATCGTTTGTTTTTATTGACATTTACCTCGTCATGTGAACAAATTAAATTCTGAAGTTGCTTTTTTTTATCATTATTCCCGTATTCTTCATGCAGTCTTCAAGGGATAAATGTCAGTTTCTTAAATCAAGTTGTATTGTTGTTGTTTCTTTTAGTAGCGAGTTAATAAATATTCGCATTTGTTACTTAGGAATAATGAAGTTTTCGAGGACGCACATGTATATTCTTATTTAGGTAAGAGTATGATCTTAATACAACATAAATAAACGGGATTTAAAGAGTTTCGATGAAACCCACAGAAATGGTGCGAGTAATCTGCATTAGAAAATCTAGTCAGATGGTGGAATAAAGCGACAAGAGAATATTATTTAGTAGCCCATTATATCCTATGAATAGACAACCAGTTGTGCGTTTTCTAAGGTGTAGAATCACTAATCAGATCCTACTATATTATACCGAATCCGATCGGCGATCTAACAAGATGCTATTCAATGAAACACACGTTCTCATCTACAACAGGCGTCCAGCCTTATCATTGCACCCCACCTTGTTTTTTGTTTTTTGTAGGAGATAGAAGTTTTGCATGCATTCCCATCTCTGGGGTCTGTCGGATTCTTACCTACTAAAAACAACCTCTCTTCGTCGTCAGCACTCTCCCTCGCGGGACTGCTATTAGGTATTACTTCCCCGGGGCTAGTTAGCGATGATGCTATCATCATGTGTCCGATTCTAGATAGCCTCCTCTTCTTCGTCTCGGAGGCGCCGTATTCTTCGAAGCTCCTTGAGTACGTTGGAGGTCAAACTTCCGACCTTACTCCAGTTGTCATCACTATAAAGCATAAAATCCATTATGGTTTCTGCAACTGGGATATCCGATCCGACTTTTCTAAATCTTGGGCAGTGAAATATGACGTAGGATCTTAATACAACATAGCTGACATTTAAACAGTTTCGGTGAAACCAACAGAAATAGTGCGAGTAATCTGCATTAAAAAATCTAGGCAGATGGTGGAATAAGGCGACCAGAGAATATTATTTAGTTGTCCACTATTTCCCATGAATGGGCAACCAGTTGTGTGTTTTCTAATGTATAGAGTTACTAATCAGGACCTACTATATTATACCAAATCCGATCGGCTATTCAATGGCAACTTACTGTATAAACTGAGCATGACCAAGCCAGGTGGCCATGAGGGAAATAAGTCAAAGGCGGTTAAAGCGGGAATGGAACACACGTTCGCATGAACAACAGGCGTCCACCCTAATCATTGCACCACTGCCTGTTTTTTTTTGTCAGGAGATAGAAGTTTTGCATACATTCCCATTTCTGGGGTATGTCGGTATCTTACCTACTAAAAACCACCTGTCTTCATGGTCACCACTCTCTCCTGCGGGACTACCAATAGGTATAACTTCGCGGGGGCTGGTTAGCCATGATGCTATCATCGTGTGTCCGATTCTAGGTATCCTGCGAATCTTCGCCTTGGCGGCGCTCTTTTCTTCAAAGCTCCTTGAGTATGACCATGACCAGACCGTGACCAAGCGAGGTGGCTATGAGTGAAAAATCTAACGTCACTCTAACGTGCTTAATGTGGGGATTAAACACAGGTTCTCGTCTACACCGGCACCACGCTAATATTTGCACCACTGTCTGTTTTTTTTGAGACAGGAGGTGGAAATCTTGCTTATATTCCCATCTCTTGAGTATGTCGTATTGTTACCGATCAAAAACCACTTCTCTTCGTCGTCACCACTCTCCACACCAGGAATGTCTTTAGGTATTGCCTCGCGGCAGATAGTTAACTATAATGCTATCATCATATGCCCGATTCTAGGTAGCCTCCGATTCTTCGCCTCGGCTGCGTTCTATTCTTCAAAGCTCCTTGAGTACCTTCGACTTAAAGCTTCCGACCTTACTCCAGTTGTCAGCACTATGGAGCATAAAATTCATTATGTTTTCTGGAACTGGGATATCCGAACCGGCTTCTCTAAATCTTGGGCAGTGAAACATGATATGTTTAATGTCCTCCTCCATTTCCACAGGGTTTGGGCATCAGAGCCAGCTATCATGTCCAAGTCTGTGCAGGTATTTTCGGAAACAACTATGCCCCATTAGAAATTGCATCACGTAGTAATTAAGTTCTCCGTGGGTCCTCGTAATCCGGGTTGCAACATCTGGAATCAGATGGAGAGTCCATCTGTCTCAAGTACTGCCATTCCACAGAATTTGCCTTTCTGCTATTGAGACCTACCTATCCTCCTTCGCTATAGACATTCTGTTAGCTGTGCTTTTGTTTGGATACTGTCGTATACACGCCTCATCTCGACTACCAGTATGTCGATGGGTATCATCCTTGCTACGACATGTGCTGCTTCGTCCAATATTCTGCAGAAGCCGCTAATATCACGTAGAGCGCTCAGTCGGTAGATCGATGTTATCCTTCTCTTTGTCGTCTTTGTCGCCAGCCGGCCCAAACTGGAGATGCGTACAGGATCGCGGAGCTTACTACCGTCGAAAGAGGCTTGCTCCTGGCCGGCTTTGGATCACCTATATTGGGTAGCATCCTGACAAGTGATGACTGAACTCCGGCCTTTTGTACCCCTACGTAACTAATGTGCTCCTTGAAGCTAAGCCTGTTGTCTATCATTAAGCCCAGGTATTTTACAGCGTGCGTAGATATAATTACATATTCATCTAACTGTTGCTCATATACTACATATTTTTTCTGTTGCTTATAAGCACGGCTTCGGTCTTGTGCTCAGACAGCTCCAGCTCCGATGCGTCTAGCCATTCTCGTAATCGGGCAATAGCGTTGTCCGTGATACTCTCGAGCTGCTGTATATGCTTCCCGACAGATACAAGGGGTATATGGTCCGCGAACCCTAAAATCCTAAAATGAGTTGTATTCTCAAGACTTTGTCATACATTATATTCCAGAGAAGAGGGCCGACCGGAGACCCTTGCGGAACGCCTGCTGTAATTTTGTAGATTCATAAACTAAAAGCAGCAGATTTTCAATCCACGAAAACAGTGTGTGAAAAACATGTACATGGTTCCCGCAATATGTTATTGGGCCCGTCGGTTTTCAGCGTGTGGACGAAATCTGCAAGAAGTTACTGCAGTATTTCAAAAATTAAGAAAATGACACATAAATCATAAAAATCGATGGACAACAATGTACAATTTCGATATTAACAATTTAGTTACTGTGTCTCATTTTGTCAAGAATTGTGATGTTTGGAACGAAGTTCCTTATCGCAAGTTGCGGGATGGGGGCTAAATGAAAACAATTTTAAACAACTTTTTTTTAACCGTATTATACTATAACCCAGTATACACCTCAGTATTATTCTGAATACTTTTAGGACTTAGTGTTTGATAGTTGTACCAATTCGTTTTGTTATTTTATTTTATTGCATACCTTTAGACACAATATGCCAATGGAGTGTGTGCAAAGATTTGTACAGTCAGGGACGTATATGAGGGTAGTTTTCTTTCATGTTGGATTTGTGATAGAAGTGTGCTGGCTTCAATGGAAGGCTAAGGAAAGCGGGTTTCGCTCAACATTTTGGAAGTCTAGGGAATTCGATATTGACTTTTATAAGCTTTTAAGAAGACCAAGAAAGGATTTCAAAATTTAAATTCTGATTTTGTCTGTATTAGTTCGAAACTGAAATCGTTGGAGGATTTGTTTGATACTTTTAAATGGCCTGAGGACATCTCGTCCTCCACAAGACAGTAAAAAAAGCTTCTAGTGATCGTAATTTAATTGTACCAGTAACTCCTAACTTGGATAATTTGGACAGTCTTTTCTTATCTCCACACTCGTCGTCTGTTGTTCGTTCATCCACAGAAGTCAGGGTCCATAATCATTATGAGTTTTACCTTAATAATAGAATACCCTTTTCCTGAAAAGAGTACCACTTCTTTAAAAAGTACTTGTTCTTACAAAAGTACTTCTTTGTAAAAAAAAGTCATACTCTTAGTAGTTCTTCTTAAAAATAGTACCTTTTCTTAAAAAAAAAATATTTTCTTTTCATAAAAGAAGTACCTCTCTTTAAAAAATTACCTTTTCGGGAAAATATAATGCATATGCTTACAAACTTTTTTTTAAAAATACATTGTAGAAAACAAAATTTTTCTTTAAAAAAGTTTTTTATTTTACAAAAAGTACCTTTTCTTAAAGAACCATTTAGTTAGTTAGTTAGTTAGTTCGAGAAGAGGGGCGTGGTGTTGAGTGTTCAGAAGGAGCACTCTAAACCTTCCCATGTCAGTAAAGACATACACTTAAGCCGCTAAGTTCGACCTGTTGTGCGATCTAAGATTATCCTACTACTTCACTAAAGAACCATTTAAATTATCGTATTCTTCAACGGAAGCCTTAGACGTGTCGGAACTAACTATAGTTAGTTACTAGCTAGTACATAATATATATATATAGCGAAAGGAACTTCGTTCCAACCGGGTGTTCCATGACACCTCGTGTGATTTTGTTTTAACGAAGTCCTTATCGTACGTTGCGTTGGGGCTTAGTGAAAAAAAAATTAAACAAGTTTTTTTTAACACTATTAGGCTACAACCCAGTATTATCAACTATATTGGGTACTTTTGCTTTGGTTTGTGTCTAGACTAACATATGTTGGGAAATTTCTTGTTGAATGGGAAGTATTCTAGGTGGAGCCTGTAACCAATATTTAGTATATATTGTAGTTTTGAACCCAATAAAAAGTAAATTTGGACAAGCTAAAGTGAAAGAATGTAAAAACACACATTTCTTTAAATACGTGACTTTTCTTAAAAAAAAATTAAATTTCCTCAAATTAAACTTCCTAAACAAATAAGTACCTTTTCTTAAAAGAGTAAGTAGTTTCACAACGACCGTCGGTGGTGCAATGGGTAGTGTGCGCGCCTCTTGTACAGGAGATCATGGGTTCGATCCCTGCTCCCAACCACCTTAAAATTTCTTTCGACGACGGTCACCTCGCTTAGTGACGGCGACACTATCGAGTATATAGCCATGAAAAAGCTTCTCAAAATACCGTTCGGAATCGGTGTAAAACTGTAGGTCCCAATCAGTGAGTGAAAACTGGAAAGCGCACAGCTCAGTGATTGTGAGAAGTTCTCCCCGGTCCCTTCATGGGATGTAATGGGAAACCATTTATTTATTTATTTTAGTTTCACAACGAATTGTCTTTTCTTAAAAAACTACCTTTTCTTTAAAGAGAACTTTTTTGTGAAGCAAAAAAACTTTTCCTGAGATAAGTACCTACTCTTAAAAATTTACCTATTTTTGAAAAAAAGGAGCAATTCTAAAAAAATTCCCATTTCTTAAAAGAATCAATTTCTTCAAAAAAAAATACCTTTCTTCAAAAAATACCTTCTTAAAAAAAATACTTTTCCTTACAAAAGTTACTTTTCTTAAAAATAAAATAATACCCCTCTTTTCTTGAAATGGCCTTTCTGAAAATAAGTAACTTTTCTTACAAAAATAACCTTTTCCTAAAAAGAGTACCACTTGTTTAAAAAGTACCTGTTCGTAAAAAAAAGTAATTTTTTGTAAAATAAATCATACTCGTATGGCATTTTCTTACAGAAAGTACTTCTTCTTAAAAATTATACCTTTTCTTAAAAAAAACATTAAAAAAATAAATAAATGGTTTCCCATTACATCCCACGAAGGAATCGGGGAGAGCTTGCGCTTTCGAGTTTTATACTCACTGATTGGGACCTACAGTTTTACACCGGTTCCGAACGGTATTTTTGAGAAGCATTTTCATGGCTAAATACTCGATAGTGTCGCCGTCACTATGCGAGGTGACCGCCGTCGAAAGAAATTTTAAGGCGGTCAGAGCAGGGATCGAACCCAGGATCTCAAGTACAAGAGGCGCGCACACTACCCGAAAAAAACATTAGCTTTTAATAAAAGAAGTACCACTGTTTAAAAAATAATCGTTTTGGGAAAATATAATATATATTTTTACAAAAAAGACCTAAGAATACACTTTTTCACAAAAAAAAAAAACATGCAATAAAAAAAGTATATTTTCTTGAAGATCGATTTAAATTATCGTATTTTACAATGGGTGCCTTAGGCGTATGGAACTAACTAGCACATAATATATAGCGAAAGGAACTTTGTTCCAACCAGGTGTCCCCTGACACCTCATATAATTTTTTTTTATTTTTTTTTGCCTGCATTTTTGACAAAATGATATTCACTAGCTTGTGAATAGGAGCGAAAACCGTCTATCGACTTTAATGATCCACGTCTCAATTTGTTTATAGGCCACGTGACTGACTGTAGGATAAACTAATAAAACTCTACTCTTTTTGCCGTTTCATATGCCTCTTCTTTTTTGAATTTTTAAGGCAAAAATATATATTTTTTTCACCATTCTTTTTTTGTATAGCTTCGAAATTGTTGATTATATTGAGGATTAATAGGATTAAAGGTAAAGTCATAGTATAGGATTAAAGGTATTGTAATTCTAAAGTTTTCTACATTTATTCGGACAAAATCGGACACGTCGCTCTTGAGTAATGATGACATATAAATACAAATTTCAATTTTTAAAAGCGGTCTTTAAGTGCTATTTAGGGTGACTAGACAAGTTCAGATACTGTTAATACATTCACAAAAGTTGTTCAGCTGAACTGTGGCTATAATGTTGGTAAACATTGTAACTGAAAAATTTCGAGTTCCTTGAAGTTATGCTGAAAAAAGTGGAAAATAATGTTTTTTTTCAAAAAAAAGTGCAAGAAAATTTGAGAATTGGTTAAAATCGATTTTATCAAAAATTTCACATCATGGGTACCGATCAACTCATTAGACTTGCCTCTAACCGATGCAGTTTACTAGAATATTAATACATTTTTCCAATACAACAGTGATATCGACGATGGATGAACCACGAACTGTATAATCCGTATCATGACATCGACGTAGTTATGCTTAACAAAATAGCGCGTTTACGCTGACTAGAGCAAGTAAGTAGAATGACTCAGAATGTACCATTTGCGAAAGGTATTCGAAGACGTAATCGAAGGATTTAGAAAGTAGGACGACCAAAACTTCGCTAGTAATATATATTCAAGGGTCCCCCATCTAACGTTTTTTTTTCAACTAGTGCTTATTTCGTGAATGGTAACACTTAGCTCATGTCTGATTTGACAGATAATTAGTTTTATCCTTCCGCTGAATGAATATGGTTGTGTATACGCTTGAATAACGCTGGGAAATATTGCGACATTACCTTGAAAATCATGGTTGTTGCAGAATGCGCGAATAAATGAATGTGTTTTGCGACCTGTTTTTGAAGATCGCATTATCAGCCGCAGAGTTGATGTCGTTTGGCCACCTCGGAGGTGCGATTTGACACCGTTGGACTATTATTTGTGGGGTGCCCTCAAAGATAAGTGTTACGCCGACAAGCCAGAGACAATTGACGCTTTAAAGGACAATATTCGTGAAGCCATTGGTGAAATACAGCTGCACACAATCGATAATGTGCTTAAAAATTGGAACGATCGTGTAGGCTACTGCATGGCCAGCCGAGGCAGCTATTTGAATGAAATTATTTTCCATTATTAACCGGAAGGATTGTACTTTCAAATAAGAAAAGAAATTTGAGAAAATATTCAGTAGTTTTTTTTTATAGCATTTTCAAAAAAAAAAGTTACTTGGCGGACCCGTTACATATTGCCTTCGATAGCTTGGTGGTGAAATATCGAAGATCGAGCCGATTGGAGAAACATATTATCCTCGTTTGGTAAACCCTTGACCCATCTGGGTTGTTTGAGGCCACCTAACTATGTAAGTCAGGAAGTATATGGTTTTATAAGGATAAAATAAAATGACACTATTCTAAGTTAAATTAAATCTCAGAATGTTACAAATGACCCCCCATAATTTCTTCAGTTTTCAACCAATAATTTCTTCAGTTTTCAACCAATAATTTGTTGTAACAACATTCCCTTTAAGTGATTACATTAGCTTGAAAGCTCCTTCTGCATTTTCTGGATCATTTGCTTCACAAGTGTTTGCATTAAATTCCTACTGTTTTCTGTAATCCTGAATGTGACATCAAAGACATAACCATTTCCTATCACTCAACATTTATTACAAAGTTTTTTTTTTCTCTGTGTATGTGTGTAATTTTTGTAGCGCAAAAGCGACAACAAAAAATATTGTTTTCATGCCGGTACATTTATGCAGTCATCTAATACCCGTTCAAATCCCTTGTTACCGGTAAAACACCTGATTCACTGTTCATAGATACTCATTCATAACCGAGGACAGAAAAGAATACCCGAACGAACGTTAAACTCTTAATTAAAAAACTTTTGCAAAAGGAAGCAAAACAAAACGCCAAACAAACAACACGGAACATTTAAAGCACAACAAATTCAGATTGTGTACTTAACTGAAAATCACACATAAATTTCGCATGAATATTTCATGATTTGTGGTAAATATAAACGAAAAACACAGCACTGGGAAGGGGGACGCTTGGTTTGGAATACGACACATGAGAGCCATAAAAAAGCATAATTTCAATACATAAACACATATAACCTACAACGAACCCAGTGCCCCTCATGCATATTTTATGAATGACAAAGTCTGAATGTCATTCAACTCGGTTGTTTTGGAGAAGAAAAAAAAATGGGTGGTTTACGCCATAATGACCAGGTTGAGCAGTCAGGAGGTTATAAGGGGTTACAAATGTAAAATTAAATGAACAACGTCATTAAGTGGCCAGAATTAAAACTTTGTCTTGTATAGATGGGGAATTGTATATTTAATTAGTTTAAAAATAACTTCTTAAACGTATCAATAATTAAGTATCACTTATACGCCTCAGTGCAGAGGCCTTAACATTTTATAAACTTGTAAAAGTTTTGACAGTAAACTCAGTTCATTTATTTTGTTACATTAATCAGCTTAACTCATTACTTCAAAATCTTGTAGTGTACACTTTGATAAATTATACTATACAAAACATTTTCTAATCATCCTTAGCTTTATAGGGACACTAAGGTGTATGATTATTACCAATGATTGACCAAAGGTGTTGTCAGTACTCATATGACCCTGGGTCCAGAAGTAGATAATAACTAATTGCCATCCAATTGCTTCATAAGAAAGATGAGCTTCGTTTTACGACTGCGACAAATTTAAGAAACGCTCCACCGCGGAACTTTACGCTGAACAGCAGAATTGATCCACTTCATTATTACTCATATATTTTCATAGTTGGAAAAGCGATAATACAGTGAATATCTAATACTCAAATTGTAAAGACGTTACTCCTTTATAGGGAATTTAAATTTCCTTCCACAGTCTCATAGTATACACTGTTCCACAAAATTACCCAAATTAATATAACTCATACAACCAAATGTCCATTGTTAACTATAGATTAAATGACGTATACTTAACAGATCAATAATATAAGCAAAAGCCCTCGTTTACCTACGAGGCGGATCAATAAGTCCATGACTTTTCGAACTTCCCTCGTAGCTATATGAAATGCAACACTGCTCTCACCAAGTACCACCTGCTAGTAGACTACTGTCAAGCCGTGAGCAAGTTCCGTCATTTACTTTGCGTTTAACAGCTGTTCAAATTATACAACCTCGTAAATTTTTTTAAAAATTAAAAAACCTGAATTTCGAGTGCTCATTAAACATTTTTTGCGAAAAAAAAATCCGTCAATCAAACCAAGGAAAAGCTTGATAAAGACTATGGGGACTCTGCACTTTCGATTTCTATGCTAAAAAAAGTGGTTGACTGACATTTGTGCTTGTACGACCACAACGTACAAGTACAAATGACGCTGAACGTTCTTGACGTCCAATTGAGGTCAATACACCCGAAAATTTCAAAAAATCCACGATATGGTGTTGGCCGATCGAAGAGTAAAAGTGCGTGAGATTGTTGATGCCATAGGCATTTCATACTGCAGTGTGGTTTCGATTTAAAATGATCAGTTGGGTTTAAGAAAACTGTCTGCAAGATGGGTGCCGCGTTTGCTCTCGTTTGACCATAAGCGTAATCGTCTGACAACTTCAAAGGCTTGTTTTGATTCCATAAATTGTGCTACGAATTGGAACCTCATCCGCCATATTCTCCGGATTTAGCCCCCAGTGACTATTTCCTATTTCCAGACCTAAAGAAATGGCTCGGTGGAAAGAGATTTAGCTCCAACAATGAAATTATTGATCAACCAAATGTCTATTTTATGGACCTCGAAAAATCCTATTTTTTTGAAAGGGATACAAAAATTGGAGAAACGTTGGACTAAGTGTATTGAGCCAAACGGAGATTATGTTGAAAAATATTTTTTTTTTGCTAAAAAGAAACTGTGTTTCATTTAAAAAGTCATGGAGTTATTGATCTGCCCTCGTATGTTATTGATCTATTGATTTACTTCAGATAGAAAATTAATTGGAAAAAATGCCGTCAATTTAAGACAAACAAGATCACAAGATCACCCAATTTTGCCAAACTCATACGAGTTTGGCTTGAGGACACAGCCAAATAAGTAAATTACGAATATCTGGGACTAGTTATGTGTGGTTCCGTGTGTTTTAAGAACCGGTTCTATCGAGTCCGGTTCCGAGAAGAACCGGGTATTTGGACCGGTTCCGGGTCTCAGAAAATTGATGTCCCAAAGAGGTTTAAGTGAATTATCTTATTATAAGGAGATAAAACGTGATAAAAATACAAATTTTCTATCGAGTCCGGTTGCGTGAAGAACCGGGTATTTGAACCGGTTCCGGTTCTCAGCAAATTGTTCTACAAAAGAGGCTTAAGCTAAATATCTTATTATAAGAATATACAATTTTATAAAAATACAAATTTTCAGTCTAGTCCGGTTCCGAGAACAACCGGGTATTTTGGCTGGTTGACCCAAAGTGGCTTAAGTTAAATATCTTTTTATAAAAATAAAAATTTGATAAATATAAAAATTTTCTGTCGATCCCGGTTCCGAGATGAACCGGGTATTTGGACCCGGGTAAAATTTTATACTAATAAAAATTTTGTGCCGAGTCCGGGTCCAAGAAGAACCGGGTATTTGGGCTGGTACCGGTTCTCAGCTTCAGTTAAATATCTTATTATACGAATATAAAATTTTATTAAAATACAAATTTTCTGTCGAGCACGGTTCCGAGAGGAACCGGATGTTTGGCCCCAGGGTAAAATTTAATAAAAATAAAAATTTCCTGCCGAGTCCGATTCCGGTTCTCAGCAATTTGTTGTCCCAAATCGGCTTAAGTTAAATATGTTTTATAAGAATATAAATTTTGATAAAAAACACACATGTTCGTACCCTCACCAAAAGGTTAACACATTTGGTTTCTTTGTAAATGAGTCCTCTTATTCAGGAACCGTTTTGCGGTTCTTTTCAACCCGTTTTTCAGTTATTATACAATCGTTTTTCGGTGTGTTTGAAACCGTTTTCAGTTCTTCTGAAAACGTTTTTCGGTCCTTTAAGAACGGTTTCCAGTTCATTTGGACCCGTCTTGTCGGTTCTGGTAAACCCCGGTCCGGTCGGTTCCCGTAAAGAAGGTTGTTGCCAACGGGTTCCTCGATTCTCTGCATCACTATCTGGGACATCATTACGAAACGCTTCGCCTTGGGGGTAAAATGAAAAACATACAAGCTGGCGCACCAATTGTGCTACAATAAGAAATTCAAATATTTAATTTTTAATCAATGTATTCCATTTTTTTATCATAATTTATAGAAAATTCAATTTTATTTTATATAACTTATTGCTTTTGAAGATGATTGACCGTAAATGACCTTCATGGTCATCCACGCATATGCGAAACCTGATCAGAAAATTACTCATGGTTGAAGTCGGGATCGCCTCAATTATTGTTGTAATGGACTGCTCCAATTCAATCAAATTCTTTGATTTCGTTTTGTACACCTCTTCCTTGACCTAAAAAATGGTTTCCCATTGCATCCCATGAAGGGATTAGGGAGAGATTCTCACAAACCAGTGAGCTGTGCGCGTTCTAATTTTACTGACTTGGACCTACAGTTTTATACCGGAACCGCCGACGAAGGAAATTTAAGGTGCAACGACCGAACCAGTGATCGAGCCCACGTTCTCATAGACAAGAGCCGCGCTCACTACCATTGCACCACCGACGGCCACCTAACCTCATAAAAAAATAGTCTGTTGCAGTCGGATTACGTGACCTTGGGCCAATGGAAAGTGGAATTTCTGGATATTAATTTGTTTGGGAATTTACGTTGGAAGTACGTCATAACCGGTCTGGAAATCTATGCAGTCCCCATTGGTAGTTACACCGTTTTCTTCAAAGAAGTATGGCCCCAAAATGCACCTTGATGCACCTGACTCGTTCTGGGTGCAGTTCCGTTTCATGGAGTATTTCAGGATTAGATTCACATCATATGCGGAAATTTAACCAAATAATTTTGAAGTTGTTGTCTTCTTCGGCCTATTCAATAATTTTTTGGCAAAATACCAGGGGAATAGGCAAATCCAGAGGATTTAACTTGCTTGGAATTTGGACTTTGTACGGACACAAGATTAAGTCATAATGAATTATACGTTGTAATGACCGTCTGCTAACTCCAATTTGCACCGACATGTTTTTCGAGTCTAAGCGCTTGAACATGCTTGAAATGACGATGCTATAGCCGCGATTGTGTCTTGAACCCGAACATAGGTGTCTATCTGGTACGGTCTTCGTGCGATGCTTGCAGATTCGACAAACAGGTTTACTCACCTCATAAATGTCCGTTTACTCGGGGGAGTGCCGCCAAACTCCCGCCTAAATTCCCTTTGGACGGAAATGAAGGATTGAAAATATTGGTTTCGTTGCACTATCCAAAATCCTGTCTTCGGAATCCCAAGCATTCATTTCAGTAAATCTCTATAAGAACGTGCAAAATAGAAAAAAAACCGATTACTCACACAGGAAAATAGTTATTACGGTTTGTTTTTGTAGCACGATTCACGCGCCACCCTGTACTAAGACGTATTAGTAATATTCATTCGTTTCACTGAATATTGCTTAGTAATATTAATATAACTTATACGTATGCGTGGAAATGCAGTCATTAAAATTCGGAGTGGATTCATGCCTTTTCAAAAAATTGTACTCGAAGTCGGAGTATTTCCAAAATGATGGTGTCGGAGGCGTCAAATCTCGCCCAGATGTCACATCTTTGACAAACCACTTTTATTATTGCTTATTTTGGTTTTGCGATGTAGAAATATAGACACTCCTGTAAATAATTTTAGTCACTTACGAAATGTTGGCATGATAGTTCAACTACGACTTGACGTTTTGTTAAACTTCCCTCATTACGTTCAGCGAATTGTAGTTAAATGTTTTATTCCAAAAAAAGGGTTGGTGTTAATTAAACTGATATCGTTAGCATCAAATAATCAAACTGTGTTCCTATTATGTAATTTAATATAATTTTAATACCAATCATCGCATTCCAATTCATACCACTATGGCGAATGAGTAATATTCTTACTCATACGTTTTAGTGGAAACTTGCTTAATACTATTAATATGACTTATACGTATGTGTGGAAATTCAGCTAATGCATCTTTTCAAAAAGTTGGACTCGAAGTCGAAATATTTTCAATATGCAAGAGACGTAGGCGTCCAGTTTCGCCCATGTTTCATATCACTGATAAAAATAAATTTATTATTACTTATTCTAGCTTTCCGATGATGACATATACACACTCCAGGAAGTATCTTCGGTCGTTTACTAAATTTCGGCGTGATAGATTAACTACCGCTTAAGTTTTTGCTAAACTTACCAATTAAATTCAGAGAATTGTAGCTCAATATTTTATTACAAACAAAAAAGAGTTGGTGTACCCCAATATCACAATATCAAACTGTGTTTATATTATTTAGTTTAGTTTAATTTTACAAATCTTATTTGTGTCTAATGCCTATAATGACATTACAATTAATAACATTAAGGCGTATGGGTAATATTCATACTCATTCGTTTTGGTGAATATTATTTAACAATATAAATATAACATATGTATTCGTATAAGTGGGAATACACCCATTGCAGTCGAAGTGGAGTCATGCTTTGTCAAAGAGCTGGACAAGAAGCCGGAGTATTCTCAAAATGCAGTAGACGGAGACGTCCAGTTTCGCCCGTGTTCGACAGCCCTGATAAAAACATGTTTATTATTGATTATTCTGGATTTGCGATGTCGTAATATAGATACTGCTGTGATAGTTTACGATAGTTTAACTATGTCATGATAGTTTAACTACTCCTTAAGTTTTTGTTAAACTAGTCTCATTATGTTCAGACAATTGTAGCTAATTGTTTTATTATAAACAAAAAAAAGCTGGTGTCGCTTAAACTCACATCAGTAGGATCACACAATCAAACTGCGTTCGTTTTATGTAATTTAATATAAGTTTTGAAATCGTATTTGTGTCTAATGCCTATCAACACATTCCAATTATTAAATTAAGGCGTATGAGTAATTTTATACGTATACGTTTCGGTGAATAATTGCGTAATAATATTAATATAACTTATACGTTTAATTTGAAATTTTGTCATTTTCCCCACACATAGTGAAAACTCTTTCATAACTTTCAATCGAATTAAGTGAAATATAATAATACTGTATCACATAAAATTGATATTAAAAACAGTTTAGCAACAAAAATTGAATTGAATATTCTAAAGTTGTACGGGGTATTTAAATGATTTTCAAATGAATTATATTAAAAAGTTATGCCAAAGGCAACCAAACTTAATCTACATCAGTATCACTCACACAAGTGACACTTTTGTTGACACACCCAAGTAAACTCTATGTGATTCACACGTACAGCAAGGATATGACATACATTGTTATGCTGTTCATTTCCGGTCGAAGGCATCAATTCTAGATCACGTCTTTTCATATATAAATGTATGGAAAATCACAATTTACAAAAGTATTTCGTTTTCTTTGCATTGAAACTTTTTTGGGCACAGTAGGGTCGGCTCGAATGTTAAAGTGTATGAAAATCATAACAAAGTGACATTTTATGTCAAACACAAAACTTTTTAGTTTTCTTTTTTTTTTTGCATAAGCCTCGCATACAAACTTACCAAAATTTCTGATACTGGCACCGAGAAAAAAAAAAGCAAAAACTTTATGAAATGGACACTACAAACAAACAAAAGACACGAAAAGGTCAACGCATGTACAATATTAGATCAATGATGGGGAAGGCGAAGTTGAAGTTAACTCAACTGGATTATATTACATTTAATTTGAATTCTAATTAAATTTAAACTATATTTGAGAAGTTAAATCGCTATTAAGAGGAAAATTTCAAAAGGGTTTAATAAGTTCTGGTTATACTTGAAATATTCCACTACGATTCATGTCCTGCGTGATTAATATTAAAGGTAAATAAGTTAAAGGATAATTCAGTATTGTATTATGAATATTAGGGTTATAAAACGTCTCGCTTTTGGTCCATTGTGATATCTCAAGATTACGCTATAGAGCGCCAGTCCCACCGAATAACGTTTGGTTTGCTCCAAGAAGCTTAAACTCCTTTCGACTTTCAAACGATTCAATCCCCTAGTTTCAAATGAGTCAATTCTCCGATCCAAAAGCAGACAACCTCTTGCTGGCTAATGCTTGTCGTATACCGAAAAGATGCTCCGTAAAAACTTTATATTCTGCTGCGGCCGGATCCGAAAAGAACCGGGTATTTGGACCCCGGGTAAAATTTGATAAAAATCCTAAAACCAATTCGCATTTCTTCCACTAAAAAAACCCTTCTCTTAAAAAAAAAATTATACAAAAATTCCTTTTCTTAAAAGTACCTTTTCTTAAGAATAAAATAATACCTTTTCTTTTATTTCGTTGAGAGAACTAGCCCTTCTGAAAATACTCATAAGTACATTTTCTTAAAAAAATAATCTTTCCCAAAAACGGTACCACTTCTTTAAAAAGTACCTGTACTTAAAAAAAAGTACTTCTTTGTAAAAAAAAATCTTATTCTTTTTCATTTAGAAGGTACTTCTTGTTAAAAATAGTACTTTTTCTTAAAAATGCATTAGCTTTTAATAAAAGAAGTGCCTCGCTTTAAAAAAGGACCTTTTCGGGAAAATGAAATACATATTCTTACAAAAGGGACCTAAAAATACACTTTTTTACAAAAAAAAAAACATTCTATAAAAACAAAAAATTACGGCAACCGACCGGACCGGGACTTACAAGAATCGATATACGGTTGTCTAGGATCAAGCTCGAAAATCGCTTCCAAAGGACCGAAAAATAATTCTAGAGGAACTGAGAAACGGGTTGAAAAAATCCGTAAAATGGTTCCTGAATAAGATAAAAGTGTTAACCTTTGGGTGGAGGTACGAACATGTGTATTTTTATCCAATTTTATCTTCTGTATATATATAAAATTCTCGTGTCACAATGTTAGTTACCTTACTCCTCCGAAACGGCTACACCGATATGTATGAAATTTTGTGTGCATATCGGGTAGGTCTCAGAATCGGCCAACATCTATTTTTCATATCCCTTAATGATAAGGGTAACCCAGGCCGTGCCCCACGCCCCCTTTTCAAAAATCGCACTGACGGCTTTTCTAATGTACCGATTGTTATGCAAATTTCACAATGTGGTACTGATGATCTACTGATAGTCCTTGGTTATACTTGGTAGTGATTGGATAAAGCAGCGTGGCACCGCCCATACCATTTGAAATTTAAAATGGCTATATCTCATGAACTATCAGAGGTATGAAGATGAGATTTGGTATATATGTTCTTGATACATTATGAATTACAGCCAGAGTGGTAGTGAGATGAACCAGGCCCCTTTTAAAACAAACCGTTATAGCAGTCATAATAATAGTTTGATCGTCCTGAAAATTTCACAGTATGTTACAGTTGGCCTACATTACGAACAGGCTATTTGGAAGCAAGTTGGCAAAAAGGGTCGAGGTGCTGCCCACACGCGTCAATATTTGTCTATTACATATATTATATCAAACAATTGGCAGTAAACCAGGCACTTGACAATATATTTCAATGTATCACAAAATATATATGGCCGATTCGATTTAAATCGTATTTGAAATATGTTCACAACTGCCAGGTGTACGGACAATTGTTTGATACAGTGTAAGAATTGGAGGTTCGGTACACATACTACTGATATGATGCAAATTACTTTTTGGGGAAAATCAATAAAAATACGGCTATTAAAAAGGTCAGACTATGACGCTAAGAAAGTGACCACAGATACGAATGAATATGAATATCATTGAGATCAGTTTCGAGAGCATCCTAAATATCGTATTCCCAATAATGCATTTTAAAAAAAATTCAGAATAATCTTACAGAGGCTACTATAATCACTGGAAATTATGAACGAACTGATGTACTGATTCCACGCATTCCCATGATACCTACAGACATGCCCATCGATTTCAAAAGATTCCAGTTTCCGATTCTGTTGCCATTTGCGATGACCATTAATAAAGCGCAAGGGCAGTCGCTTAAATTTGACAAATCCGTGTTTTCCCACGGACAATATATGTTGCATGTTCACGTGTAGGTAAACCTTCCGACTAATATACATTTGCACTAGATGGCAAAACTAGACATATTGTACATCCTAGAGCACTTGAATAAATAGAGAAAAAAAAAACAAAATTGTGATTCATTAAAATTACAATTCAGGGGTAGCGAAGCGCAACGGGTACAGCTATTATAGTATAATGAGAAGCTTTTTAGACACATCAGCACACGATCGAAATCTAAACAAATACTTCTAACAAATAGTTATTTTACATTCTACAGGTTTATTTGCCAACTAAATGTGGCATTATCCCGTTTCGGAACACCAGCTGATATATCCATTTACTGCAAACATAATGGAACAAAATAACTTTGTTCACCCTTGGGCATTACAAAAACTTTGAAGGCAAACCGAAGTTTGCCGGGTCCAGCTATACTTATATATGTATAGATATATAGATAGATATTGATTACAGTCGCTCCGCCTAGAAACTTCCCATTAAACAAGAATTTTCCCTCCATATGTTAGTCTAGACACAAAGCAAAGCAAATGTACCCAATGTAGTTGAGAATACTGTTGTATAAACAGTAAGATTTATAAACAATTCAAAGTTTTAGTTAATTATAAACGTTAAGTTTATGCAACTGGGTTGTATCAAAATAGTTTTGAAAAAAAGTTATTTAATGTTTTTTCATTTAGCCCCCATTCCGCAACGTGGGATAAGGAACTTCGTTCCAAAATTAAATTTTATTCAAAAAAAAGAATTTGTATTCGAAAGATCCATGCATGGCAATAACATTTGAAAGTGATTTCGGGCATATGGCCAAAGCGGCTGTTCATGACGAATCGCATTTTGAACATCCAATTTTGGGTCACTTTTTCGAGTATACCCGGAAGTATGTCACGAATAACTCGAATAATTGTGGACGCCATGGTGTCAATTGTAGCTGGTTTTTCAGCATACATCACGTATTCCCACAGGAATTAATCGAGAGCTGTCAAATGTGTACAGTGTTATTATATTTTTTTCAAAAAAAATCCGTACATTTTTGCAAAAAAACTTTTTTTCTGAAAAAAATCTGATTTTACGCAATATTAAAATAAGTTGTATTTATAGTTGAGTGGCCGTCGGTGGTGCAATGGGTAGTGTGCGCGCCTCTTGTACTTGAGACTCTGGGTTCGATCCCTGCTCTGACCACCTTCAAATTTCTTTCGGCGGCGGTCACCTCGCATAGTGACGGCAACACTATCGAGTATTTATCCATGAAAAAGCTTCGCAAAATGCCGTTCGGAATCGGTGTAAAACTGTAGGTCCCAATCAGTGAGTGAAAACTACAAAGCGCACAGCTCAGTGATTGTGAGAAGTTCTCTCCGGTCCCTTCATGGGATGTAATGGGAAACCATTTTTTTTTTTTTTTTTTTTTTTTTTAATTTATAGTTGACCTTTCCTATTATTATGATTTTCAATTGTAGTATCGGCTTGAGGTCATAGGTATAGAAAAAAGAAAACGAAGTTGTATAAATTTCATTTTATCAGAATTTACTTATTTATTATTATTTATTTATTTATTTATTTATATAAAAAAACACAAAGATTTTATAAAACATTAGTGAAACCAGTAAACACAAAATTTTTCTTTCAAGTACAATATATTGTCTGTTAGAAATTATTGTGTAGGGAATCACAATAATATTTATGTATATAATTACATTGCATTACATTTGCTGCAAGCTTTTGTCAACTAATTTGATTTTTCCTGCTAAATGTGTCAATTGTATGTCTGCAAACTTGTGCACATTGGTCTGTGTCCTGCCTGTAGTTGAGTATTTTCTCAGATGGAATGTCAATAATATGTAAAATTTTCTGAAAGAGACATCTTGAGTAAATCTTCTCTTCAGCAAGAATTTTCACTACGTCAAAGTTTCGCCTGTGTCCACTTAACGTACAGTGGGCTGCTAGTGCTGTTTTTTGTTCTAAAGGCTTATAATGTGCCTTTTGGTCCGATTTATGTATGTGATGGAATTCTCGTCTTCAGTTTATTCATCGTAACACCAACATATACCTATACCTTAGCTCTTGATTTCGTACACCACATTTGGATAATCATCCGCATCGATTCTCGATTTAGTCCTACTAAAAAGGCGATTTAGGGTAAAGTTTGACTTTGGACCTAAATGGTATTTCTCCCTCTCATAAATGTTTGATTCTTTCCGAGAGTCCTGTAGGCTTTTGATACCAGTCAACTTTTAAATTTCCATCTTGTCTTATAACTATGCAATCAAGGTAATTGATAATTGCTGGCCCCTTTCCTCTTCAACTGTAAATTGAAATTGTCGATTGAAATAATTGAGCGCCTTCATCATGTCCTCCACCTCAGATTTCCCAATGGTTACAAATATATCGTCCACATATTTAGTTTTATTTTTCGGTCTCCTCGTTAATGTATTGAGCGTCGTGTCAAGTAATCCCTCCATTATAATGTCCGCCATTATCGATGACGCTGGAAAACCCGTAGCTATGCCCTTTCTTTATTCATAAAATCTATCGCTCATATTTAAAATAACGTGTATCCTTGATACAAAACGACAGTAATTCCAGAAAACTACACTGTGGTATAGTCATGTTATCCGCAATTTTACTCCATTTTTCCTCTATGGCCCCTAATGCCAAATTTATGGAAATTCTTGGAAAAAGATTGACCACATCAAACGATGCTAATATTTCGTTTTTTATCCGAGATTTAAAATCAATTGCGTCCTTAACATTATATTCAGAGGTTCCCGTCACATTTTTGAGTATTTCAACAACAAATTTGCAAAGTGCATAACCAATAGCATTTATGGATGAGCAAATAAGTCTTAAAGGATTCCCCTCTTTATGAATTTTCGGAAAACTATAGATTCTGGGGGCTGTAGATGTTCTCGTGCTTAATTTCTTCCTCGTGGGCGCGTCAGCAATAATTTATCCAGTTTGTTATTTTTCTCCTGTAGGCTTGACGTCCGATCTCTCCTGAATCGTCTATACGTGCATATATCGTCCAGGATATTTCCCATCTTCATCTTATATTCGTCCTTTGTTATCGCAGCTGTCTTCCCACCTTTGTCAGCGCTCATGATGAGAATGCCATTGTTTTCTCTCAAAAATTGTCTCGTGCGACCCACTGTGCCTAAAATAATCTTATCCCTCATGCCCAATTTTGATTTGTAGAGGTGGTCATCGATCAAACCAACGAATTACAAATTGTTTGTATGCACTCTTCCCCTTTGGCCATGCTTTTGGATAAAGGGAATGTTGCCATTGTGTTTGGCAATGCATACATAGGTTCGGGAGACAATAACCCTAGATACGATACGTTTCACTCAAACTTTTCTGATTCACGTCATTTCTTGATTGTTTTATAATTTTTACGTTATATACAAATTATCAAAAACCGCATTACGATAACATTTTACAAAATCTGTTTTTATCAGAAAAAAACTGAAAATCTGTTTAACACCTAAAACAAATGTGTAGAAAAAATTCAAGATTAATTGTTAACAAATTCGTCTACACACCACAAGTTTTTAAGAACAGGTTTCAAGACATAAATAGGGTATCATTACATAAAATTAAGGACTTAGGGAGAGCTTCTTGTAACCAGCGAACTGTGAGCTGTGCGCCTTTTAGTAAGTATTACACTGTTTCCGTAATGGTATTTTCAAAAACTCTTTCATGACCAATACTTGATAGTGTCGGCATCACTAAGCGAGGTGAGTTTTATCGGACGAAATGCGAAGTGCTTACAGCAGGGCTAGAACCCACGTTGTCACTTACATAAGCCGCGCACACTGCCATTGCATCACCGACGGCCACCCTACACACTTTGCCCTACATTATTAAAATATAGTTCCACTAGGCAAGGCATTTAAATTTCCCAAACTTCTTGATCAAACCCTCGTACAAAGAAATGTTCCAGATTAATGATGATAAATACGTTTACGTTTATCACTTTTACTGAACGTTGTAAAGGTAATCAAATGAAGTCCAACCGTCAGATAAAAATGTTGGACATGATATTGTTTTTCTATGCGAACATTTGGGTAAAAAACACATGTAAACGTTTAAAACCAACTGAAGCTGTAAAATATAAAAAATTTACATACGATTTATATGCAAAACACATTTGCGAACCTAGACATACGAGTACAACCCTGGCAGTAAAATAATTCACTACAATTTTAAATCATATAAGACACATGTATTGGGAGATTGTCAGCCAACTGTAGTTGGTTTAAAATAAAACTTTTACCCAAAAATATTCAAAATATCTGATTTGTTGTTAAACAATGAAAGCCCTAGGGCCGTTACCACAATATCTGGTTAGAGCTAACAGTTATAATTTTTAAATTCCCTACGAAAAGACAGCTAAAGCTTTTAGCATGATGCTGCTGATAATGGGAGTTGGTTGGTTAGTTGGCTGAAAAGGCTGCAAGACAGCACGCTGTCTAACACACTTAGGGTAAAGAAGCCCATTGTGATACCTGCAGTTTCCTCTATAGCAACTATTGACTAGTTGTATAGCCAATTTGCGCTTTCAATGAATTTGTCTATAAGACCTACAGGAATATTCTGTAGGGCTACTGTGCTGACTAAATGTGTTCCGAATATCCTACTTCTCAGTTCTACCAGAGCAGGGCAATGCAAGAGAAGGTGTTTCGTCGTTTCCTCGTCCTCTTTCGTGCAGCATCTACAGAGAGTGGCGTTTCTATGTCCCGATCTTAGGGCGTGTTTTCCTACAAGACAATGTTCCGTAAGTGTTCCTATCATTGTGGATAATCTGCTCTCGGTAAGTTAAGTAGTTGCCTAGTCCTCTTCCTCTCCACCTGTGCCCAGAGGACCCTGGCGTGGTTGCAAGTTGAAGTAAGTCTCCACTTGTCCTTGAACTTATTATCGGCCCACTGCCTGATCTGCAAACTGCAGGTAGAGATTGGCATACTAACATCTTTTGCCGGAGGAACCTGTGCCGTAGTACCCTGTCAAGCTAACGCATCCGCTACGCAATTGCCTGGAATGGCGCTGTGTCCCGGTACCCAGATGAGCCTGATGTCAAAATACTCTGCCATCACCCTAAGTGATGAGTGGCATTCTTTCACCGTCAGGGACGTAGCAAACATGGCTTCCAGGCATTTTAATGCAGCCTGTCTGTCTGTGTAGATACATATTCTGCGGAGGGTTGTGACTCTACTTTTAAATAGTTCAGCAACCTCCAGTATGGCGGTAGTTTTTGCCTGAAATACACTACAGTGATCAGCCATCTTGAAGGAGATATTTACAGTTAAGTCCGGTGAATGGACCCCATAGCCTACTTGCTCATCCAACTTTGATCCATCCGTGAACAATCTGATACTAATGGTGTCCCCTTCCAGTGACTTTTCCCAGGTATTCCTATTCGGAATAAAAGTCCTTAGATTTGTAGCTGGTAGAAGGTAAGGGATACAGTAGTCCGTTTTTACGGGAATAGAGTTGATCCGTGATAGTAATTCAGAATGCCCCGATATCAAAACGCCACAATCTCTGATTGTCATCAGGGATGTAGCGGCTGCCGATTCGGCCATGATAGCCCTAACACTAATCAGTTCTAATTTTTGAATTTGCATCATAGAATTCAGAATATATTTCTTTTGGAGGAACCTCCACCAAACTACGGTGCCATAGAGACGTATTATAAATCCACATGGTGATCTTAGGAGACTGTCTCCAGCGCTTTCCTATCGCCCCTTAACAGTATTAAAGAGCAACCGACGCCTTTTTCACCCTCTTCTCCACATTCGGTTTACAAGACAGTTTTCTGTCGAGAATTATTCCCAGATACTTGACCTTTTCCGCCAACTGTAGTTGCACCCCATTAACTGACGGCAGTTCAAATGCGGGTATTTTATATTTCCGAGAGAACAATGTAAGCTCGGTCTTAAGTGGGTTAAGTGATAGTCCGTTGTTAGCGGTTCAGTCCGAAATCAGACTAAATAGGCTGGTTATAATGGGTGATTTTTTGCTATTTAGTTTTTGAAAATTGAAGAAAACACAGACAATTTTTGGAAGGATCCATAAACCAATACCTGCCATATAGGTTTTAAAGAATATTTCATGCAAATGTTGCCCATGGTTACGCTTCACGTGGTCCATTCTGAAATTCCACTTTTGGCACCGTTAATCCAACATTTCGGCCGATAGCTCAACCATGGCACGTGTAGTGTTGTTTTCCAAGGCAGCTGTCATGGTTGGCTCTTCCTGCAGCGGACAGACTTCTCGTGCCCCCTCAAAAAATTGTCTAGTGAGGTCAAATCACAGGAACAAGGCGGCCAATTATCAGCTCCGAAACGTAAGATTAATTGCTAACTAAACTCGCATATCAATTGGTTCATGGTGCCGCGTAGGGTATGGCATGTAGCACCGTCCTGATGAAAATGTCAAGCATGTTCAATCCTTCCATTTTGGGCGAAAAAAAGTCAGTGATCTTAGTACGGTTCCTTGTTCCATTGACCTTGACATTGCGGCCATCATCGTTTTTGAAGAAGTACGTTCCACTGATGCTGCCGGCCGATAAACCGCACCAAACAGTACATTTTTCAGGGTGCATTGGCAGTGCTTGAACATTCACTGGCTGCTCTTCAGCAATTCTACTCATTGACGTACCCATTGATCATAACATATTCCTCCAAAAGGCTCAGGGTGTATTGACACCTCTTGAATGGCCTTTGGCTGTTCTTCTGCAATTCTTTTTATTGACGTACCCATTGAGCTAAAAGTGAGCCTCGTCACTGAAAACAGTTGTTCGATAAAAAAAAAGGTTGTTTTCTTTCAGCTTCTCTAAGGCCCATTCACCGAAACGACGCCCGGCTTGAGCTCCAGCACAAGCTATATTTTGTATGATTTTAGACCGAGATTGTTACGTAGAATCTTCCAGCTTGTCGAATAACACAATTCCAATTGCTGTGATGGGAGACGGATGGTAATATCACGATCTTCAGCAACACTGGCAGATACAGCAGCAAAATTTTCCTCGGTACGCACGGATAATGGTTGGGTGAAACATGATGTATAATAGGCTTGAAACTTGTGCGAAATTTGGTCAAAATGCAGTCGAACCATTGTGATCAAATTTCCCACATCCCTCATCGGTGAGTCGATTTTCACTTCCCTAAAATGGACGTACGATCAAAACACATATTTCATAGACCACGAATTTTGATAATAAAACTCAATGATTTGCGAGCGTTATTCGTTTGCAAATCTATTCAGGGCAAACTGAACATTGTCGACCTTGACTTATGTCACGAATCACGCGTTAACTGGCAAAATCTTAATACTGAAAGCCCAAATAGGAAAGTAATCATACGTTACAAATGTTTTTTGATTTTCCTGAATTTCTTAGCCGTTTTAGTTATTTCCGTCCTGCCTATTGTGAGGTCTTTATATTCCTCGAATGATATAAATAATTTTCCTCTTTTGTATCTAGAATTCCTAGATCCAAAGATGGGGATAAAACCATGCCTCTTTTGAATTAATAATTGTGTTTATCTTCCTGACGATGCTACCCAAAGGGTAGCGAAATATCGAAGAAAAAAATTATTTAAAAAACGAACAAACGCTCGAACAATTTAATTTTTGAAGAAAATATTCAAATTTAAACAAACAAAACTCTGCATGGCGCCTTTCATGACGATGAATAAATCAAATTTCAGCCTGGCCTATCTTATCATCTTTTCTGTTGTTTATTGCAGAATTTAGTTAGATATTTTGCAATGATATGGTGGAGTTTTTTATTGCAGAAAAAAGAACAAATACTCATAAACTGTACACACAATATGCAGACACACCAACACCACAGCACACAAGCATTTCCGGTGGGATTTCTCTTTTTTTTTTGCGTGAGTGTGTGCAAACAGGAACTTACCAATACATCTATAGCAACGGCTGTTACAGTACTTAT
Source organism: Phaonia tiefii (assembly GCA_963931995.1). Classification (NCBI taxonomy): domain Eukaryota; kingdom Metazoa; phylum Arthropoda; class Insecta; order Diptera; family Muscidae; genus Phaonia; species Phaonia tiefii. The sequence goes on from OZ008367.1 coordinate 306,455,655, forward strand.
GAATAAATTTGTTTAATGTTCATATGAATACAAAACAAACACAATGTATGTTTTTTTATATATACAAATGTATATTTATGATTTACATTATATTTTACTTCGGTTCTTCCTCCATTTGTTTTTTTTTATTAATAATATCCATATTATGTTTTTATGTATTTCGTGTTGTTCGGTGATTTTTTAACATGTTCTCTGTATGCCGTCTTTTTTTTTGCAGGACTTACAATCGGAAATTGAAACACATCGTGTGGTTTATGATCGTCTCGATGGCACTGGACGCAAATTGTTGGGTTCACTCACCTCCCAAGAAGATGCCGTTATGCTCCAGCGACGTCTGGATGAAATGAATCAACGTTGGAATAATTTGAAATCGAAAAGTATTGCAATAAGGTAAGTGAAGCAGCTGTATATTATACCTTTAAGGATATAACATATCCTCCATAGGTCCCCTTAGTTTATACTCGCATTCAATGTCATAAGGGGCGGCAGTAAAAGGTTGTCCTTGTGTGAATTGCAAATGAAGTAGAAAATTGAATATGTATAAATTATATTGGTACATATGTCAATTTATAGAACAACACATGAATTTCCATGGTTTCTGCCGCGGATTTTGTGGTAAGGTTTGGTAAGAATGACATTTTTTATTAAGGAATTTAACACTAAAGTTGCTAGGATAAAAGCAGCATCACAGAATACTGATGGTACAACTGTTTATCTATGTTTTATCTATGTGCCAAATCCAGAGATCGTGACTAATTTTGATTTTTTTTAATTTAATCAGATTTTTTTTTAATTCAATGTTGGAATTTTTTGTACCAAAACGAATGCCGGCCGCTCAGTAAAATCCCAAACAAATTTCATGTTGTATACATATGTAAATGTCGGGTAATCTGTCAATTCTCCGTTAAAAATTAACTCTAATAAGTCCTAAAGCAGCGCTATAGAATAGTTATGCAATATGGAACCACATTTTGTTAAAATTCAAAAAAATGGGCGGCGTAGACGGATTTGAATTTGAATATTGACCTTTTTTTGGCAAACAGCGTCCTAAATTTATAATAATAATTTCCTAATGAAACAAAACTACTTGTAGCGACATAGATACTGTTACCTATATTTTGGAATATAAAACAAAAACTAATGAACGTTATTGGACCAAATTTTTTTTATATATTTATTGATATGTGTTGTCTACAAAAAGCTAAGTTTCATTCCAAATGTCCGGCCTTGTCCTTCACGCATGCCTTAGATCGCATTGGTCAATCACCAATAGCTACACGCACCTCATCCATTGGAAAATTGGCTGCAGTACCAACCAGAGCTGTCTTAAGAGAATCAATGTTGGGGTATCCTTTGTGGCAGACCATGTCCTCTTAAACGGTCCACAATTTGTAATCCAGAGGGTTCAGATCAGGACTGTCAGAGGGCCATTCTTCAAAGCATATAAAAGCTTGCAAATTGTTTCGAGTTAGCCTTATGAGCTGGTGCTGAATTTAGCTAGAAAGTCCACGGCTGGTTTTGGGACAGGGCATTGTTAAGAGGCTTCAAAACTGCTTCCAAAACAGTTTCTTGGTAAACTTTGGCCGATGTTTTGACCTCTTGTTCACAGAAATGCAAGTCAGTTACCCCATCATAATAGGCAACCCACCAAACCATGACTGCAGCTGGATGATGAGCCTTTTCGACCCGTGAGATGAGCTCAAATGCTTCTTTAGATAATCGTTCTTAAACCGCATCATTTTGTTTGTTACATTTTTCCTGTACGGTAAAATTTTGTTCATCCGTAAACAAAATTTTTCTATGCAAGTTATCAGCGTACTTCACCAAAAGACGTTTGGATTTTTCTACCCTATTTTTTTTTTAAAGTTGCAGTCAACAAATGTCCTGTACGTAGTTTAAAAGCTCCAAGTCCCAAGTCATTTTTTTTCAGGGGCCATGATTTTCTGTTTCCGGAGAGCATTTCGTTGAATTCTTGCTTTGACGCACGCAAAGAAAAAGAAACGTTTATTGCTCGCTTGCCGTAACAATACTTTGATTGATTTGTAATAATTTTTTAATCGCAACCATTCACGTAGTTCTCCCAAATAAACTCGTATATCGCAAATGTGAATCATGTTGTTGCAAACGAATTCTCGTTTGCATCAAACGCGTACAAAATTACATGTGCCGCAATTGTCAAAAACGTTTGTGATAACTGAAGTTAGCCATTTTTCTAATGAGAGCACAGATTAAGGAAGAACATATATTTCACTCAGTCTCTCATTCCGTCAACTGTATACACAGTCTTATCCACTCGTTTGGCATTCACACTCACGCATACAGATAAAACTGATCAACCACTCTAATGCCTCTACCTTGTTAACATATCTTGGATGGACAATTGACGCGTTGTAGTTTGCTGCGCTTTTAGTTGTTATTTGAATGCAAAGCGAGAGAGACGTGTCAGTAGACAGTGAAAAAATAGACAAAAATTCCAACTTTTATTAAAACAAACTTTATGGATAAAACCAAAATCATAAAAGTTGGAAATTTAAACAAAAAACAGCTTTGGAAGCCGTAAATAAAAGTTTTAATTACAACTCGTTTACTGCAAACGTTTTTTAGTTAGAATCAACTACAACTCGGTTGCAGCAACCGAGGGAACAGTTGGCGGAACCGTTTTTCGTTTCTCGCAAACGTTTTTTTCAGCTTATGTTCTTCATAACTCGTTTGCTGCAACCATTTTTCGGTTCTCCCAAACGAAATTACATGTATGGCTTAACAGAAGTTCGTTTCTCCCAACCACAGTCCCCAAACGAACTTCAGTTATCTGAGATTTCCTTGGAGAGGAATGCGTTGTTTCTATGCGTGCGGCTTTGTTGACTTTCTGCGGTACGTGCACGACCCGACTTGGGGCGGCCTTTTATATCTCGAGTCTCCTCGAATAATTGTATGCACCTGTAGACGAACATTTGTAATATGAATTCCTAGAATTTGTACGATAATCTCCTCATTTTGAAAGTAGAATTTTAAAATTTGTGTTTAAAATTTAAAAACTAAATATTGTAGTTAAATTGTTAATGGAAAATGACTATAGATTCATAGTTCCAAATTTTAAAATACAACTATTCCTGGACATTTGGCAAAAATCTCCAGGTTTAAAAAAAAAACTTCACAGACTTCATTTAAATATGATTTTATTAACTAAAAAATTTAACGTTTCGTTAAATGTATCTCTTCTTTTGCACAGGCCAAATAAGGACGTTTTTTAAATATATCGAAAAACTTAATTCGAAAAACTCATCTAAATATCTAGAATTTGTAGAAAAATCTTTTAAGTTTTAATATAGAATTTACAAAATTGTGTTGGAAATTTAAAAAGAAGTGTCCTATTTAAATTATCAAAAAAATATTACAGTTAAAGAAAATCGTTCCTGAAAATTTGACAAAAATTTCCAGGTCTAAGGAAAACTCTACAAACATCATTTAACGAAATTATACATTAAATGTATCCCTTCGTCCTCATAAGTAAAATTTTGACTTTTTTCAAATTTGATGAGTTTCAGTTTAAAATACCCCTCTCAATTCCTAGAAAGAAGTATTCTATTTAAATTGTTAAAGGAAACCAACTATATTCCGCACTAAAAGTTTTAAAGTTAAAAAAATTCCTCGAAATTCAAACTAACTTCAAATGAGTTCAAAATTTCAAACAGATTTCAAATATGACTTGAAATTAAAATTTTAAAAATTTGCAATTTGATTTTATATAAACAACTTTTGTTTTATTAAATTGTCTCCAAAGATAACAATCTTTTTTCGCTAATTCTGTCAACCAACGTCCTTAACATCCTTTTTGGTGGCCGCCTTCATTTGTACCTAGATTTTGATAAATTGTTTTATCAGCTGGGTTTTCCTCGAAATCAAATGAATATAAATGAGTTTCGGGTTTGTGTGTAATTTGTCAGAGAGAATCAATTGCAAAACATATAACAACACCGCCAGCAACATCAGCGTTAGCACCAGGAGCTCTTTGCTTATAATTTTATTTCTTTTCATTCTCATTCTTGTATTCCTTCACTCTCAGCCACCACTTTAATATAAACAATAAACTCCAAAATTCTAGGGAAATGATAAAATCCAAAGTATGGGACATTTTATTTTGCTGTGTGGATACAGCTAATACGTATCCTTAGTTAAGCGCATCCCTACGAATATCATCTGCGAAATTGTCATTGTCGTTGTCGTTTTCTGCTAATTGATTAAAGCTTTTGTTTTTCGGATTCTGTATTGTTGTGCCAAAGAATGTTGTTGGCAAGGGGGGGAAGTGGTTAATGTGGGAAAGGAAATAGGAATTCCGTTTCATTTACGAAGAAAAATTTCCTCAATATCCTCATTATGTACAAGAGCGCACAGTGGGAGAATTTGTAGAAATTTAATTTGGTGGAAAATTCTTAATTGTAATTACTATAAATCGATTCGTCCTGGGTCGCAGGACCTAGGGTTCTGTCCGTCCATTACATGGAAAAGTTTGCTCAAAAATCTTGCCCTTCACCCTGATAAGATCCAGCAGCTGCAGGAATTCAAGCCACGAGACCATCATATGCGTCGTTCTTTCGTCGATTGCCGCCTATGCCCCCATGGAGTGAGATCAATCCACAACAGACCCTGCAGACCCCATTACATCCAGTAAATGTACCGTTTGGTGCGGTTTACGCGCTGGTACAAAATCGCACCCAGAGGGTAATAGGAAAAGCATGAAGTTATCGACCGTAGACCATCAGCTGGTATTAAAACAGCTGTAACGTCTGACATTTGCTACCAGCGCTGGGTATATAAAAGACGGATCAACTTAGTACTGGGGGTGACCCAGTAGATGAATCTTATTGTAGGAATGGCATCCAAGTGGCCTAGCTGGAGTATGTACACATGTCAATGTATATAAAGATATTGTCTAATGTTACAAATGAGACTATAGTCTTACTAGAGAGTTAGGTCTGTGGGATATAGGTCAAAAGTTAACATTGTAGTAATGCCTATATGGTCACCTTTCTACTAGCTACCTTTTCCCTGGTGCAAGCCGGAGACTTCCTGCCTGTGTACTCTTGAACATGGTACCTATTCATTTTCCCTGGTTGCCTTTTGTTTCCATTGGTTTAAGCCAGAGATCCCATGCCAATGGAGTCTTGAACTTGCTGCCTACTTCCCCACTGGTTCAAGCCATAGTCTCCTTGCCTGTGGAGTCTTTTACTTTGTTCCTGCATTTTCCCTGGTTGGCTTTTGCTATTGCTGGTTCAAGCCAGAGATCCCCTCCCTGTGGGGTCTCAACATTGTTGCCTACCTCCCCTGCTGGTTTAAGCCAGAGAATTCCTGTCTGTTGGGTCATGAAGTTGATGCCTGTCGCCTTTTGTCATTGGTTTAAGCCACAGATCCCCTACCTGTGGGATCTCGACCTAATTGCCTACCTCTCCCGCTGTTTCAAACTGGAGGTTACATGCCTGTGGTGTCTTAAAATTGGTATCTGCCTTTTCCGTGGTTGCAGTTTGTTTCCCCTGGTGCGATCCAGAGATTCCCTGTTTGTGCGATCGCGTCTTTATTGCCTACCTCTCCCGCTGGTTCAATCCAGAGATTCTATGCCTGTGGACTCTTGAACTTGATACCTTCCCCTTCCAGGGCTATCTTTTGTTTCCTCTGGTACGAGGCAGAGATCCCCGCCCTGAGAGATCTCGACCTTGTTACTAATCACCGCCGCTGGTTTGAGTCAGAGATGCACAGCCCGGGTGATGAACTTGGTGTCTGCCTTTTCACTGGTTGTTTTTGTTTCCTAAGACGCACACCAGAGATTCCATGTCTGTGGGTTCTTGACCTTATGTCCAATATCCGCCGTTGGTTCCAGCCTGACTTTTCCCTAGTTGGCTTTTGTTTTCACTGGTTCAATCCCGAGATCTCCTGCCTGCGGGGTTCTGAAGTTGGAACCTGCCGTTTTCCTGGATGTCTTTTGTTTTCCCTGGTTTAAGCAAGCCCATACTACCTGCCCCTCGCGATGTTTCACGCCAGAGATTCCATACCTATCGGCTTATAAAATTTGTACCTGCCTTTTCCACGGTTGCCTTTTGTTTACCCTGGTGCGAGCCAGAGATTCCCTGCTGGTGGGTCCAGATTTATTGCCTACTTCTCCCGCTGGTTCAAGCCAGAGAATCCATGCCTGTGAGATCTTGAGCTTGGTATCTGCCTTTTCTATGATTGCCTTTTGTGTCCGCTGGTTCAAACCAGAAACCTATTGAATGTGGGGTTTCAACCTTGTTGCCTAATTCCCCCGCCAGAGATTCCCTGCCTGTGGAGTCTCGACCTTATTGTCAATCTCCGTCGCTGCTTTGAGCCAGTGAAAATTGGTACCTGCCTTTTCGATGATTGCCTTTTGTTTCCCTGGTGCCAGCCAGAGATTCACTGCATGTTGGGTCTCGAATTTATTGCCTACCTCTCCCGCTGGTTCAAGCCGGGGATTCCATGCCTTAGGACTCTTGAACTTGATACCTTCCCATTCCACTGTTACCTTTTGTTTCTCCTGGTACGAGCCACAGTTCCCCTGCCTGTGGGGTCTCGATCTTGTTGCCAATCTCCGCCTCTGGTTCGAATCAGAGATTCTCTGCCTGTGGGGTTGAACTTGGTGTCTGCCTTTACCATACCTGTGGGTTGTCGACCTTATGTCCAATATCCGCCGCTGGTTTCAACCAATACTTCCCTGTGTGTGTTGTCTTTTGCTTTCACTGGTTCAGTTCAGCGATCTCCTGCCTGTGGGGTCTTAACCTTGTTGCCTGCCTCCCCCGCTGGTTCAAGCCAGACATTCCCCGTCTGTGAGGTCTTGAAGTTGGTACGTCCTGTTTTCCTGGTAGCCTTTTGTTTTCCCTGGTTTAAGCAAGAGATTCCGTGCTTGTGGGGTTTCGACCATATTACCTACGACTCCCGCTATTTCAAGCTAGATATTCCATGCCTGTGGGGTCTTAAAATTGGTATCCGCCTTTTCCATGGTTGACTTTTGTTTTCCCTGATGCGAGCCAGAGATCCCCTGCTTGTGGGGTTGTCTGGATTTTACTGCCTTCTTCTCCCGCTAGTTCAAGCCAGAGAGTCCATGCCTATGGACTCTTGAACTTGGTACCTTCTCTTTCCATCGATACCTTTCTTTTCCCCTGGTGCGAGCCAGAAATCCCCTGCCATTGGGGTCTCGACCTTATTGCCAATCTCCGCCGCTGGTTCGAGTCAGAGATTCCCTGCCTGTGGGGTGTTGAACTTGGTGCCTTGCTTTCCCTAGTGGTTTTTATTTCCTCTGGTGCACGCCAGAGATTCCATGCCTGTGGGATCTCGATCTTGGTGCCGACCTCCCCCGATATTTCAAGCCAGATATTACATGCCTGTGGAAACTTAAAATTGGTATCTGCCTTTTCCATACTTGACTTCTGTTTCCCCTGGTGCAAGCCAGAAATTCCTTGTTTGTAGGGTTACACATTTATTGCCTACCTCTCCCGCTGGTTCAAGCCAAAGATTCCCTGCCTGTGGGGTCGTGATGTTACTACCTGCCGTTTTCCTGGTTGCCTTTTGGTTTCCCTGGTTTAAGCCAGAGATCCCATATTTGTGGGGTCTCGACTTTATTGCCTACCTCTCCCGCTGTTTCAACCTGTGGGATGACGAACGTGGTACCTGCCTTTTACCTGATTGTTTGTGTTTCTCCTGGTTCCTCTGGTGCAAACCAGATATTCCCTGCCTGCGGGGTATCGACCTTGATGCCAACCTTTCCCCAGGTTCAAGTCAGAGATTTCCTGCTTGTGGGGTATTGACTCTACCTAGTCTACACTAGTCCCGGCTCGCCTTTAGTATAGTCAGACGTTCTCTACTTGTTTGTCAAATTCCAAAGAACAATGTTTTCGTAACGGTCATTGAACCCTTGTCTTCTAAAGTGCATTTCAGCAGCAATCCCGACATCTGCCACGAACCTTCGACCACGACAACTGCAACGACCCATGGTTGAGGATCACGAGTCAGTGCCGGTTCTAGCAACCATCTCCGCTAACTGCATCACTCTTGTAGATTAATCATCATCTACCACCCGCCAGCACCTAAAGAGCTTCAGAACTTAGCAATTTTACCCTAGTACCATCCGACCACCAATCCAAAAATGTTCAAACCGCTGCCATTTCGCCCATTTGCATATTCGAGATGGACATATTTTCATGAAATGAACCAAGGAATACGCTGGTGAAATTTGTCCAGTCGTGACTGAACCACCCTGTATGTCGGAAGGTAAAACGAAAAGTTCATGTTTTTAACGAATGGGGGAAAGCATGCTTCGGTATTAGGAACGTGGGACTGAAACTTTAATAAAGTCGAACATACAACTTCTACGAAGGATTCACAATGTCTTGTCCCTTTATTTGGACAATCAGTTATCGTATTCAACACTTTCGGAATTGTAACAAAAATCCACCTTCCAGGAAAGAATCATTATTTAATATTTTATACAGACTAAGAAGATTCACCAATTGATCAAATTTTAATCAGGTCTTTTATATCGGAGTATATAGTCCGATAATAAATACCATCCTTTCAACCACTGTGCTCCTTCTTAGCAAGCAGGACATCATCATTAACAGTGTGGTGGCCCTTATTTCCAACACCATTATACCAACGCTCAATTTGTTGGCTATGAAGTAGATAGATAAATTTTTTGTTTTGGAAAAACAATTAGTTGTAGATCCTTACAATACCACCGTGTTCACTTTAATGAGAATAGTGGGTGTATAGCAGACGATACCAGAAAGGATACCCAAACAAACAAGAAAGCCACTTTGACTGTCATTGACATTTGACAGTTTTTGTGGTTTTAATGAAATACACACAACACATCACAGTGTCTGAGCATGTATATGGCTGTGTGTTTGGATCTGCTTGAGATATAAGGATAATGTTATAATGTAATATTGTTATTGTTATTACGCTTTTTGTGGGGTTTAGAACAAAACCCATTATTTCTCATCACACTCTTCCTCTCTTTCGCTTTGAGTTTTCTACATAACAAAATATGCAATTACAAATGATAAATCGCATATAACACCACAACCTTACCACAACTATATATTGACATGCCACAAGACAGTCACTCAATCCTTAAGGACTTCAGGTACAATAAGATTTAAGAATTTCAATTTCTCTTTTCCTCTTTCTTATCTGACGGCCTACATCACTAATAATAGTAAAATATAATGTTAATGATAATGAGAAAACATTTGTTTATTGTTGGAGTTACTGTTGGTAGTGGGATTGAGTGAGCGAAAGCTAACACAGATGAGAACAAGAAATTTTATTCATTTCCTACTCTCCAGCTTAGTCATGTCTCCATTTTCCATCTACACCAAATGAGGTACATAATTACATACAAATTACAAGCGGGAAATGGATAAAAGTCCTTAATGAATATTACAAACAAGTGTTCATCATATTGTTAATATCCTTCATATCCTTCATATTATAAAGAAAATTACAGGCAAAATAATTGAAGTATAACATTTTACGATAATTCTACCTGAATAGAAAAGTAAGATGGCATCAAAGCCAATGCAAGTGGCAATGATGGAAGCAAGTTAATCGGTGGCTCTTATTAATAATCGCATAAGTAAAAAATGGAATTTATATTATCTTATGCCAATTAAAAGTTGTTAATTGAATAGGCATTTGAAATCATCGAACTGCATAAAGTTAAAAATTAAATATCAGAACTCATTAATATAAACATCGATTTAATATTGTGATGTCTACTCACCTAATGTAGTATTCGATATTAAAAGTTTTACCAGCTTTTATTTTATAATTCCATTTACCAGTCGTTGTATTTCCACATTCTGCAGGCTAATATAATTGTCCATACTCATACGTCTCCAGTAGTCGTGACCACAACTAATGTTAATATTACTTATACGTATATTCCGTTAGCATCACTTAAAATTCAATGAAATACTGGATATTCTGATTTTCCCTTTGACGAAATGAAAACTATATCAATGTCATTGGTAAGGGGATAGTCTATTTCTATGATGACAAATATTTCACAGGGCTCTGTTGAAGATGCTGGCAGTTTTACGATTATTTTCGAAAATATAATTATAACATGTATTTTCCAGTATGTATTTTCCATGCTTGATTAGACTCAGTACAGATTTTTCAATTATAGTTCGATTTACAGGTGGTATTTAATAAAATTTCGAGTAATCACGGCAATGATGGTAGCAAATTATTCCGTGGATTTTTATTAATAATCTTATAATTAAAAAAGGTGAATTTACATTATCTTATGTGAATTAAGTGTTATTAACTTAAGAGACATTGGCTGCCTAATGGTAAAACTTAAATATCAGATCTTATTAATATGAACAACGCCTAACTTATTAGCCAGCATGTATGTTGGGTTCTAAATGTATAAAATTATAAAATTAAATTAAATCTAGTGACTAGTGTGAATACACACCGCAGTGGCTTAACGGGCTAGACGCTGCTGACGATGATGCTTCACAAACATCGAAACGATCGTCCAGTGAATGTGAGTTCGAATCCCACCCGCGGCATTTACATTTTTTTACTAACCGGAGAAAACAGGAAATTACAACTTTAAAATCTTTTTATTTTATTATTCAAGCTCAAGACCACCTATATCTCTATAAATAGAGATATAGTTTTTTAAAGACGATGTTTTGCAAATGTATCCTAATGATTCCTGGCAAAGCGCTATTTCAGATCTAGCCTGATCTGGTCGGTCCAGTTAAAACTAACCCATGACAGTAAGATTGCTATACAATTGAAGAGCGTTATGAAATATGTTAATCCGAATTCCAAGTGGAATTTCTAAAATGGAAATAAATTTAAAATTTTCAGAGATATTTTTCCACATATGATTGTATACTATTACAATATTTGTGCTACCATGCGAGATATGAGCCTCCGTAATTTTTTATAATACAAACAAATCCTTACCCAGCGAAACCAAGCAATGACAGGAAACCCCACCAAATCTTGTGACTATAAACTAGAAAAAAATTCACACTATAATTTTCATTTGTTCCATATTTCCCAATTTTCCATCTGTGTCCTGACAAGGAACATCTCAACTTGTTACCTCAACTTCCTAGCTATGGCCGCCTAACAAAGAGGAATTTACTGTACCAGATTATTATATTCCACACAATGAAACCAATAAAAATTGTTCAACTAAAGTTTAACAATTGATGCACCTGGTGGAAGAAGGTGATAAGTCAATTTTTTCTAAAACAATATTTTCTTTATTTTAATGTAGAAAAAAATGGAAAAAAAATTTTAAATGTAATTTTAATAATTTGAGTATCAGATGTTGACTTTTTTCTTATCTAAAACAAAGTCAGATACCACGGAAACATTAAAACTGGGCAAATAGTGTTTTTGAAAAAAAAGTGAGTTAACACCTTCTTCCACCAGGGGCTTCAATTGTTAAACTTTAGTTGAACAATTTTTATTGGATTTTATTGGGTGGAATATAATCATCTAGTACAGTAAATTCCTCTTTCTTAAAGTCAAGTTGAGTCAAAACAATATTTAAACCTCTCGTACGTCTCGTGTATGTGATACTGACTCATCTAAGTTAATATTTGTTATCAGAATTTCATTTATCCTCATATTCTACAGGTTGATATTATTTTCCGTACTCATACGCCTCAGTAGACTGGCGAAAACATAAAATAAATATTACTTATACGTATCATTGTGTGCTTTGTCCCACTAATTACACAGTGCAACAAAATGGTGGTAATTGTCTGGGGGGTGAATGTTTCCTTTACTTAATGAAAGCCATAGTATATTAAACCTCCGGAAGGATAGTACGGTACGTCACACTATTTTTACAGTACGTTACACTATTTTTTTTTATTGTCTGATGCAATTTTTAATCTGAGCAACAATAGTATTTGAAAAATGGTCAAATCACTATGTTTGTCAATCGCGTAGCTCAATTTTGAGTTACGATGTATTCAGTGGAATTGCAGAAGTAAAATAATGAAATTGAATGAGCCTTTTTTTGTAGAACATTTCAATCCCCTATCTCGATTCTTTACGTGTCCTTTCGAGAAATATGTGTCTACCCCACTAACAAATTTGAATAACTATTGCCGACGGAAGTCACTTTCCTCGATACCTGAGTGCATTTGCATGGCAGAAACCGGAAGACAAAATAAAAACCCAACTGGAATTTAAATTTAAAATTCAAAACTTTTAAAAAAAAATTACGAAAACGACTCGTAATGTATATAAATATCCGACTTTTATATTCCACCTTCTATTCTAAAATCAACAGATGTCCATTTCCTAGAATTTTAAACCCTCAAAATGGCTATTTTAGGACGGTATGTAAAGTTGGAAATATCGATTTCTTGTATTTGACAACCCCTATGGATATTTTCTGGATCGAGGTAGAAGATTGAAATATTCTACGACAAATTTCAATGAAGATATAATTCAAAAAAGTGCTACGCTATTGGCAAACATAGTTTTTGAATATTTTTCAAATATTATTACGCCTCAAAACAAATACTACATCAGGCCATCAAAAAATAGTGAAACCAAATAGGGGAGTTTCCTTCCGGGATTGCAGTATACTCACCAAAGGCTTTTACTCTGCAAAGGAATCATTCTCCCCCCAAAAGGTTGTGTTATTAAATATTAAACGAACTACATTTGACCTTCGGAATTATAGTAATGCTCTAGGTGTCGATCACAAAACCAAACAAAATTTCGTTTTTGAACTGGGAGCACCTTTGGGTTTAATTTTCTTTTCTGAAAATGTTGAGCTTAATAATTCTACATTCACGGCGCACAGTGGCGCATAATTGGTTATAGCGGCCATAAATCAAAAAAAAAGTATTTAATATTCGAAAAGTGGTAGCTCCATTTCACTTGTAATTAAATGAAATTTATCAGTTGTGCACTTCCACAGAAATGTGCACTTTTTGCCACATCATATAAATTTAGTAACTTCCGCTGAGGCAACCTCAGTCCTAAACACCCCCAAACCTTACGAAATTAAACTAAACTAGACTAGGGCAATAAGGAGGTCTTATTTAGTTAGTGGGGCCGTCGGTGGTGCAATGGTAATGTACGCGGCTGTTGTATGTTAGAGCATGACCACTAAGGTGGACCTTGAAATGACATTTTTGCGATATTTTGGTAGATGAGGGCTCTATTCCGTGCCTTTTTGAAAAAAAATGACAATGCCGAAAAAAAAAATTAAAAAAAAAAAACATTAGGGGTTGCGCACAAGCCGAGAAAAAGGTCCACTTTGCCAAAATTAGGGGGGAAATTGCCATAGGTCATCAGGGGTCACCCGTAGGGGGGAAGAATGTATGGCCGACCCCCATTAACTTTTTACCGCCAACATTTTCCCCCAAGACACCCACCCCCTATCACCTCCCCTTAGGGGGGTCACCATACAAAAATGGAGGTTGCTCAGTATTTTCGAAAAACACCATAGGTCATCTGGGGTCACCCCTAGGGGGGCAAAATATATGACCGACCCCCATTAACTTTTCATCCCCAACATCTTTTCCGAACAAACTTACCCTCTATCTCCACTCCTTGAGGGACTCCCCATACAAAAATAAAAGAAGCTGTAATTGAGTAGTACTACTAAGCACTCTTAATATAATATAGTCAAATTAACATATTTTTGTTCGCTGATGGGTATTTCTTGCGGTAAGAATCGATAACATGTAGTAAATACTGTTTCTCTTCTTCGCCTTGACACAGTATTCTATTATAATCTTGTATCATTTTTACTCCTCTTTCGGCAGTGTCGTTCACAACGCGCAAGTTATTTACAATTCTACGACCTTCTTGATAGTCTGCGCGAGATTTCCAGGTTGCTGGATTTGCAAGAATGAAATCTTGCGATATTCCAAATCGTACAAATAAATTTTTGGTATTATGAGAGACGAAGTTGCTCAAGTCTTTAGCCAAGAATTCCTCATTCACATCTTTGAATTTCACCTCGATTTTTTTAACGCTGGTGCTTTTGATTACGACGCGAGGAGCTGGGGGAACCGGGTCGTCTTCTTCACCTTCTTCACCTTCTTCGTCTTCTTCATCTTCTTCACCTTCTTCGTCTTCTTCATCTTCTTCACCTTTTTCGTCTTCTTCATCTTCTTCACCTTCGTCATTCTCATTTTCTAGCAATGCTTGGGCCATTTTGGCCTTCAACTCATTTGAAACCTTGTCATCGAAAAAGGCAAGGGCTATGTGCTCATCGGCGAGATACCATAGGTGACCGATAAATTTCTTTATCATTACCCGAGATAAATCCTGGTCAACGGACTTGTACTCGACGATGTCCTTCAAAAACTTCCAATCTTGATTCGGCGCCTCAGCTGCTCGAGAAGAACCAAACCATGCCTTGACGTAAAGTCGCACCACAAAAATACAAACGTGTCGAATACCATTCAATTCACATACAGATAAGTGAAAAGTTATCCGAAACAAAAACATCTTGAGGCAGTAAATGGCTTTTGCCATCCATCGAGCATGGGAAACGGGTCCTGGAGGTCGGAAATGGTAATTCTCAAGTTTTTCACCCAGAAACAAAAGAATTAATTGTAGCATTTCTTTGTAGTCATCGCGAGGGTGTTTCTCCTTCAATTGATCTAAGCAAAACTTCTTTATGCCGACTTGCATTGCCACAGGAATTTTTCTGACGAAGCCAGAATGGAATGGTTTAACCTTTACAGCGTCCCATTCCTGTTTGAAACGGTCAAAGCAAGGAACGCCTGGTGCACTGGTCTTTCCCATTTTTGTCTCAAAAACTTCCCTTAGCACCAGTTCGTATACGTGGTGTCTGCAAGGTAAATATAAGATTTCTCTCTCCAACAGCCGCTCAAGAGCAACTGCGGCTCCGGAGAATGGGCCACTGTTCGTTGATGTCGTGTCGAAAGAAAGTCCTTGTATTCGATGTGTCATATGCCAAGATGCCAACAGTTGATAAACGGCATGTGCTATTCTCCGGCCTTTTCCTTTCCCATCTTCTACTTTGGGAACTCCAAGAAGTTGTTCTTTTTCTCCGTACGAGACAATTACCGGTAGACGGTCCACCTTCTTTGTACCCACAAAATCCAAAAGCATTTTGCCATCCCAATGGACTACGAAGGATTTAGCTGCGACAAGCTGGAGATGAATGAAACGCGTTGAAGAATAAGAATTCTGAATGAGAGCGAATAAATCTATGCGATCTTACTTCTGGATTGTCTTTCACATAACTCAGCATATTCTCTCGATTTGAACGCCGACATCTCCGAAGCGACGTACGGTTTATTGTGTATTGTTGAGGATCGCGTCCAAATGCTTCTGCCGCCGCTATCATAATGCCGACCGCGTCTCGGTCAGTCACTTTGCACTTGTCCAAAGCTGATAGGACTCGTTCAGTACAACATTGTTTGTAACCTCTTCTGTCACCAACATTTGACGGGCCAGCTTCTGCCGGGAAGTTTTCGTCCTGTCTCCCATTATCATCGCTTGAATCACTGCTTGAAAATTTAACCACTGCAATTGAACGAATTTCATTTGAATATAAACATTGGACGAACACACAAAGCGCGAAATAGCTTACCGCCTTTAGCGAACCGATCTCTACTAGATTCCGTTGCACGTTTGCGTCGCAACTCTTCTTGTTCTTCGCGCTCAGCTTTTCTTTTCCTCGTTCGAGTATCAGTAGCGTCCACACCTCCCATAGTTCCTGGCCGGCCATCTTCTCTTTGCTTTAGCAGAAACTCAATGTCTTCGGTATTTGTCATTTTCTCAAGGGCGTTGGCGTGTGCGATGTCGAAAAGATTATCCAAGCTATCAGAAAACGTATTCTCTTTTTCTCTAGTGGACTCAGTCTTTCTGTGAGATGACTTTCTTAAAGCATCCCACTCATCGTGCAGCGCAGCTATTTTTCTTGTAACATCTCCTCTGGCTTTCGTCGGAATAGCTGCTTGGCGCCAAAAAATCATCACATGTTTCGTTTGCGAATGTTGAAGAAATGCATTCTTAGCACTTGCTTCTTCGACGGTAATTTGTTCCCCGTAATATTCATGCTTGGATAACCAATCAAAAAAATATCGTCGCGCGATCTAAGTCGTGTTGTCATCTTAACTTTTAAAAAACGGGAGAAAAATCAATTTACTTTTCGCGGTCGTCGGCACTTGTTGAATGACAACAATCGATGAATGAACTGCTATTTATAACTACTACGTATTTTGCAATATTTTACTGCCAGGTACTGATGAATGGGGGCATCTGCTAAGGGTGCCTATGTACCTGATTCAGCGCGTGTGCGTCAAGACTTTCCAAACAATGACCACTCTTGAATATTGGTGGAATTTCTGTAAAAAAATCAAAAAAATCTCGATATTGTGCAACTGTAAATACATAGATTTTCAGTATTTTTGTATGGGGAGTCCCTCAAGGAGTGGAGATAGGGGGTAAGTTTGTTCGGAAAAGATGTTGGGGATGAAAAGTTAATGGGGGTCGGTCATATATTTTGCCCCCCTAGGGGTGACCCCTGATGACCTATGGTGTTTTTCGAAAATACTGAGCAACCTCCATTTTTGTATGGTGACCCCCCTAAGGGGAGGAGATAGGGGGTGGGTGTCTTGGGGGAAAATGTTGGCGGTAAAAAGCTAATGGGGGTCGGCCATACATTCTTCCCCCCTACGGGTGACCCCTGATGACCTATGGCAATTTCCCCCCTAATTTTGGCAAAGTGGACCTTTTGCTCGGCTCGTGCGCAACCCCTAATGTTTTTTTTTTTTAATTTTTTTTTCGGCATTGTCATTTTTTTTCAAAAAGGCACGGAATAGAGCCCTCATCTACCAAAATATCGACACAAGGTCCACCCTAATGACCACCTTACTTTTCTTTCGATGGCGGTCACCTTGCCTGACTTATTTGAGTTCTCCGAACTGTAATTACCATAGAAAAGTCATATTCAATGAAAAAACATTCAAACCTTTTTGCAGCGCGCCTGAAAATGCGATAATTTTAGTTTTCAAAAGTATTTGAATTAATTTTTCGTAATAATACGCCTAAGTATCCCGAACCATAAAAAATATTAGTATTACTTATACGTATGATTGTGTTCTTTGTGACTACTATTATTATATATACCAAAAGAGCTACGTTGGAGCTTCTGAATTAAGGCAAACATGGAGAAGCTCATCAAAAGATAAAAATATTGCGTATGTAAGGGCATGTTCTCTAGCATTAGCATTTTGCAACGTGGCTCAAAATGAGATAATTTTAGTTTCCTACAGTTTGAATTTATTTTTCGTACTCATACGTCTAAGTATCCCTAACCATAAAAATTATTAGCATTACTTATACGTATGTTTGTGTGTTCCGTTCTTAGTGACTATTATTATTCTATATACCATCTGATTTAAAGCAAACCTGGAGGGACTCATCGACAGTGAAAAATACTCTGTATGTAAGTTACTGTTCTCTAGCATTTGGTTTCGTTTCTAAAAATTAAAGTTCTACATTCAAGGCGTAATAATATTTCACCGTAGAGCATGTTTCTATACATTTTTGAGCTTTCTATAAATGTATCTGCTCTTTTAAGTTAACATTGCTAACTTCATCATAAAGTATACGTCAAGGATACATAAACAAATTTCCAATTCGCAATATTCTCTAAATTTATTGTCCGGCATAGAACTTACGTTATCACGTCTGTAAGTCTGTTGGTACGTTTTGATACATTTTGTGTATTTGACGTATGTAATTTTTGGTGTTTTCTTTTTCGTTGTTGTATATTCACTGCCATTATTAGCGGTGCCGGGAGGAAAACCCAGTCCACCGGCTTTTTGCATTTTACCTACTGCCATGATCTTTGATTGCAACCGCCCATTATGAACTAGACGCTGACTAGGATGCAAGATGTCGAACCTGGACTTTCTTCTTTTGGTTTCTATCCGCCGTTGGCCCATATGCTGGGCTCATCCGCCTTCTAAGGATAAAAGAATATGCCTCATAGTTTGATGAGCTTCAGTGACATCAGTCACCTACTAAACCAGAAACTTATCAGTGATCGCATAACCAATCAGCCTGCACATTTGTTTGGCCTTTTCACTATAGCTAGATAACGGATGTTTCCGACAAAGCCATTGCCCAGGAGAGAATGCGTAGAAGTAGTGAGGTGCTTGGACTGCCCAATGAATGAATCATTTCTGACCACTCCCAAGTGAATGGCTATCAGAAACTTTACACCTCCACGGGCAGATGAAACATCTGTGGGAGTCTTCGAGAGAAAAATACTCCGGAAAGTGTATGGCCCTATAGTTCACAACGGCGAGTCCCGACATTGATATAGTTAAGGCGATGAAAATAACGCTATTTGTGCTGGCTAGGCCATGTCAGTAGAATGGATGAAGACGAACCAGTTCGAAGGGTTTTCGAAACAGAACATGAAGGAAGGCGAAAAATAGGAAGAACAAGACACCGCTGGAGGGATCTAGCTGATGAATCCCTGCGTACACTTGGTATTGCCAACTGGAGAGATAAGGCAAAAGATTGAACTGGTTGGTAAAATATGTTATCTTCGTTTTGTAATGTCCCGGGGTTGCTCGGAGCCGGATAAGTGAATAATTTTCGGTACTTTCTGTGACCCTTTAGCTCTTATCCTTTATTTATATTTTAGCCAATTTAGAAATTTTTTAAAATGTAGATACTTCAAACGTGTTAATCTTTTTTGAACATGTAGATGGATTTCGCTGATCATAAAATATTCCAGAACTTTTGCAGGACGATGACACTAGGTCTTTACTTAAAAACCTATTTAAAGTTGTTTTCTACAATTTATTTTTCGTACTCATACGTCTTAGTAAACATGTACCAAACTAGTTACGTAGAGGGTGATTTTATTGGGGTTTGGGTTTTTAAAGAAAATTTGTTGACAGTTCCCTTGTGATTCGTGATATGTGTCAAAGTCATGTAAAGACTTACGTCCGAGCAACGCTTACCAACTATTCAATTTATTAAAAACGTATTTAAAGTTGTGTTCTTAAATCTTCCAAAGATATCGAGATATGCTATTATGAAACGATTTGATTTAAAACTTCTTAAAATTTCTACCCCATATTCCTGTAAACTGAATATCTCTTCCAATTTAATTTCTAACCATTATATTTATGCTCTTTATTCTCTTAGTTGATGTTAAACCAGTTTCTTTGTACTTCACTCTCTTTATTATATTTTATGACACCATATCCTATCATTTAATCAGAGTAATTAAAAATATTCTCAATCTTTTACTTAATCTCTTATTTCAATTATAATTCTTTTATGATATCACAGCATAGGAAAACATAAAAGATGTCCAGATAAAACCAGTCTTTATGTCTATGACATAAAAATCCAGGACAAGAACAAAACCACAATTTAAAGGAAATATCGTAGAAAAATGTAACATAAGAAAATATTTTCAAATAGAGTGGGTCAACGAATAGTGAGGTTAAATACGGTAATATAATGTGGGAGGTAAACTGAGCAAAAGGGATATTAGACACACGGAGGTTGAATGGTTTCCCATTACATCCCATGGAGGGTCTTTTAGGACTTTTAATAATTTTGCAAGTGTTAAGAAATATACCTACTAAAGTCTATTGAACTAATATTGAAGTGTTAACTATATATTTCATCTTTTTTGGGGTTTTAGAATATTAATAAAATTTCCTTTTGTCCTTGTCTTTCAGAAATCGTTTGGAAAATAACTCCGAACATTGGAATGCCTTGCTATTATCCTTACGCGAACTAACCGAATGGGTTATACGCAAGGACACCGAGTTATCTACGCTCGGTATGGGCCCTGTCAGAGGTGACTCAGCCAGTTTACAAAAGCAATTGGTAAGTATACAACCCAATTTTGGATTTAATATTACGACGACATTTAATACGTTAAAGATGTATTGTGTGACTTCAAGACTTTAAATAGGTATACTAACAAAAATTAAATTATTGAAAGATATTATACCTGATATTGATCATTACCAGCCTGTGGTAACAGGGTATTATGAGTTAGTGCTGATGTTTTTATTTTTCTATACCTTTATCCTCGTACTTTTAGTTTTATATGTTTCCTGTTTTCCTTCCAAGACCAAATGACTTGTAAATCTTCTGCTCCATTCGTTAGCCTCCTTGACTCAATTTTCATTCCCCTCTCTCTCTCTATCTCTCACTCTCAGCAACAATTTGATGATACCTCTTTCCTATACTTTATACAATTTTGCAAAAATGTTGCCAATGGTAATTGCAGTAGCAATTCAAACATCCATCCAAATAGCACTCGCAACCACTTACATATGAAACCCAAAGAAGGATATCCACACCAGAAATTCTGGCATTTTCTTTATGGCATATAAGTGAATACCTCATTCATTGAAATTTGCTGGCACACTACGACTGCAATTGCGTTTAATTATACGGAAAATTGAGAATGGATGGAACATTCCAATAGTCCGGTATATGCAAAGATTTTTCGGAGCTTAATTCCAAAATTGAACATGTATTTGCTTTGAAACATATTTTCTGTTCACAGAAACGTACACATTTGTGAGGCGAGTATTTTATTTTTAGTACTCATACGTCTTAGTAGCATTGACTTAATACAAAGTTAATAACACTCATTCGCACAAGTACGAAATTTGTTTTATCAAATTAAACATGTACCAAACTAGTTACGTAGAGGGTGATTTTATTGGGGTTTGGGTTTTCAAAGTAAATTTGTTGACAGTTCCATTGTGATGCGTGATATGTATCAAAGTCAAACTTTCTTACCTCACATTTCATTCGATGGTGATCACATTGCTACATTCTGAATGATTTGAGTTCAGCGAACCCTAATTACCATACAAAAGCCATTTTCAATAAAACAAAATCAAAGCCTTTTGCCACGCGGCTCAAAATGTGTTAATTTTTGTTCCAAAAGTGTCCTACAGTTTGAATTTATCTGACGCACGAGTGTTTTATTTTTCGTACTCATACGACTTAGTAGCCTTGGCTTAATACAAAGTTAGTCCGAAATTTATTTTATCAACCAAAAAAATTTACCAAAGCAGTTACGTAAAGGGTGATTTTATTGGGGTTTGCATTTTCAAAGAAAATTTTTTGACAGTCCGATTGTGATTCGAGATATGTGTCAAAGTCAAACTTTTTCAGTTAGTATTTCCATTTCATCATAGAAAAAACTTAAGTCCGAGCAACGCTTACAAAATTCGTGATATATATTAGTCAGCTAGTTCTAAAAAGAGGGTATGATAGAGAACTGACTCTCTGATCCTCAGAAAGCTCCAGTCAATTCCCATAAGATTGGTCATGTCCAAGAGATACCTGTACTGTTCGAGTGATACCTGGATCTGGTTTGTGTGAAAAGGGGGTCATTGTCACAGGAAATACTCCACCGTCTCATCGGCCTCCCTGCAAGTCCTGCCTTCACTAATTGCCAATTGTCCAATACGGTATAGGTCGGCTCGTAATCCCTAGTGATCCGTTAAGACTACCATCATCTTGCTCATTTCCGACTTCCCAATCTCAGCAAGCCTTTTGACTTCATCCCATCGGGGTCTCCTCATAGGATGCTTGTCATCCTGCCAACTGTTTCCTGATTCCACAGTGCTGTGTGGGCCGATTCTGCCCATTGACTCAATTCAGCCTTCTACGCCTCGACAGGTTTCGCGCTCTCCATGCTCACCGTGTGAAGTTTCCTCGCTTTTGTTACCAGAAAGTGCGAACACTCATTACCGGTAACTGCACTACGTCCCGGCACCCTAACTTTTTTGAGTCTGTCGTGCGTGGAATGATCATTGATCACCTTTTTGCAGTCAATGACCGTTCTAGATTTGGCAGTTTTCTATGATATTGGTTTAGTTGTCATCAGCCGGTCCGTAAGGATAATTACGCCGGTTGAGCTCGTAGTGTTTTCGACTCATTTGAAAGTTTGTAGTGTAATCCGGGAGGCGTAGGTAGGTTTCGGTCGCCTCATATTCAATGAAAAATCCTAGACCTGTTATCTTCCCTAGCTTTGATACATACTTTGTTTCTTTTAATCCTCTGGTTATCATAAATTGTAGTGCGCGTACGTAGTCTTAGCTTTCACTCATGCAAATACATGCATATACATGTCATAAATATACTGTCTTGTTGACTACTTAAATATAATTCAGGGTACCAGTTTAGTGTAAAATCCCCTTTAGAGTTACCATTCGTTTAGTTAATTGTTCTGTATTTATACGTCTCAATAGCCGGGACTACATATAATATTAATATTACTTATACGCATCAGTGAATGTCATGTATTCTCTGCATATTAAATATTAAGTATCAAGTGGATTTAGAGAGTATTTTGGAAATCATTTCGAAGTATATTAAAGTACATTCTGTTTTTAATCGTACAGACTTATGATATGCCTAAGAATATTACCCATTCTCATAAGTCTCACTAATCTGGTTGACAGGAAATATCAATATAACTCATACGCATATTACCCATTGCCTAAGAATATTACCCATTCTCATAAGTCTCACTAGTCTGGTTGACAGGAAATATCAATATAACTCATACGCAAGTGTTTGTTTTCTTTTATCCGCCTATAAATATTGTATGTATAAAAAAAACTTGCTTGGACTCTGAATTTCGTCCATCAAACGTAGTTCGGAAATGGCCTAAAGACTAATCACATAGTTACAACTATCGTTCGTACTCATACGCCTAAGTTGTTTTAACTAAGAACAAATGTAATATTCCTCAATCGCATAAGTATATGAAACGTTTTTATTTTTGTATACATAATATACGATTTTAGAAATATCTAGTGTGTTTATTAAAGTTGTATTTGACAGCCTGCAGTGTCGCTACTTCCTTAGATTTCATGGATTAATTATCTTGGTCTCGTAGTGGAAGGTTCGCGAAATATCCTAGATTACAAGAATGCAAATGTATGTAGAATGTTTGGTGTTAAAGACAAAAAGGGGAAGATTTTAAAATGCAAGGGATAACATTACACAACAACCGCCGATATCACCGTCTCTGGTTATTCTAAAGTTAGTGCGAACTAAAATTTGTAGTTGTCAGTTTGTATTGAATTTGAATTAGTTTTATTGTAGCTAAACTGACAACAGTGCTAATGATCCCTAATGAACTATTTTCGATACAAATTTTCTCAGTATATTCCTCTTGCAGCTCAAGATTGTAACAGCAATCAATCTGTTAGGAAGGATTCAATTTTGAATTAAAGCAATGGGTCTGACAATAAATCATAATTAACTTTCGTCTAGGGTCCACTTTGATACGGTTTATCCGGGAAGTCTACTAGGTTTTTGTTGTTACCATTTTTGGATCGGGTTAACCTCTTTTTTAACATTTCTCAAGTGCATTTCACACATGGTGGATAAATTGTATACTTGTTTGTTTACCTGTATACCTGTTTTGTTATATGTTATACTTTGTGGTATGAATGTAAAAATGTGAGTATATCTGTTAGAGATAATAAAACTTAAATCCGATTTCCGTTGCCTGCCACGCATTTCAAGCACACACACATTACGCGTATAACACATACATACTATATGGCATTAGAAGTCAATATGGAATACAATATCTAGGAATATGTGTCCTCATACATGTTTTATTGCATTGGAAATATATTGTATGTGTGCGTAACTAGCTTTACTCCTGCCAATTTCCTCACATATGTATGTGTATTTACTTGTGCTGGAGTGTGAATATAGATGGCTTCATTTATGTATGAGTGAAATATTATTATTAATCATGTATGTATGTACGCACTAAAACAGTCTCCATCCGGTCATTTAGTATAAAAGAAAATAACACTATGTTTCTGTTGTTTGCATGTGTGTACGTAATAATTAATTATTAGACCGACCTTAGTTCTACTCCTTTTTCATAATTTTACTACATTACTTTTTAATTAGCTACACTCGACGTATGAGTAATATTAATTATTATTCTCTTTATTAAATATACAAATAAATATTAGGAAGATGTAGAGAAGGGGGAATACAAAAGGCCGTAAATAACATGTAATCTAATTATGAATTATTATGTGGATACCACAGTTTTGTAATATGTGGTCAAGGAGTGAGTAAATTGAACAATACAAGAATGCCAATGACCTCTTATAAAGAAAGCAACAAAGGCGGCTGTGAAAAAAGAGCTATTTATCAGTATAAAGATCTGGGATGTGTATAAGACTAATGGAGGTTGTTAATCTTTTTTTATTGACTATTTTACAACCTCATGAGGTCAGATGTCTTACACATATTAATTAAATAAACAAATTAAACAAATAACATATTCCTCCAACAGGTTCTATCCTTCGACTTTTCTCGCCAGTTTTTAACACCAAGGGTATGGAGGGATTCTTCGGCCTGGTCTTTCCAGCGGAGACTTGGTCGTCCTTTTTTCCAGCTTCCATCGGGTACGTTATCGAAACCCTCATCTTCATCCATTCTGATAACATGGCCTAGCCAGCGCAATTGGCCCAATTTGATTCGCCAAGCTATGTCCACTGCAGAATATAGATTATATAGCTCTTGGTTCCAGCGACGTCGGTACTCGCCATTTTCCCTAACAGGACCATATATATAAAATTAATTGTACGGCGAATTTTTCTCCCGAATACTCGCAGATGTTTTTCATCCGCTTGCGATATGACCCAAGTTTCGGAACCATATGTCAAGACAGTTAAATTGAGAGTCTGATACAGCTGGACTTTTGTCCGTCGAGAGAGGGCTTTGTTCCTAAACTGCATGCTGAGCCCAAAATAGCATCTACTTGCAAGCACAATTCTCCTATTTATCTCCAGGCTGACATTGTTCTCATTGTTCATGGCGAATCCAAGGTAGACAAATTCATCTACCACTTCAAAATTAAATCGGTTGTCAACGTTCAAGTGCGGACCAAGTCGAGAGGTTTCTCTAGTCGTTGCCCTCATTAACAGCAAGACGCACCTTCGCTGATTCCTTTTCGATTCTTGAAAATACTGCAGTAACCTCTCGCAAATTTCGCCCAATGATGTCTATGTCGTCAGCATACGCCAGCAACAAATAGCTTTTCGTATTTTCTGCAGCTTTTCTCGCTATTATCTCCCTTAAGATGTTGAAGAGATTGCACGAAAGGGTATCGCCTTGTCTCAGTCCTCGCTAGATACAGAATGGTTCGGTTAGGTCTTTCCCCACCATCACTACTGATTTGGTGTTGGTCTGTGTCATTCTAAAGGGGCGGATCAGTTTTGCCAGAATACCAAGCTCAGACATAGCTTCGTACAATTTTCCCCGTATAGGGCTATGGGAAGCAGCTTTGTAATCGACAAAAAGATGGTATGTATCGATTTGCCATTCGTGGATTTTTTTTCCAGGACTTGGAAAAATATGTGGTCAGTTGTGGACTTGCTGGGCTGAAACCACACTCATAAGGTCCAAGAAGGTTTTCAATAATTTGTTTTAGTCTTTCACATAACACACTCGACAAGACCTTATACGGGATGGATAAAAGACTGCTACCGACATAGTTGGAATACAGGACATAATACACTGAGACTCCAATATTCAGGCATAGATGTCCCCAGCCATATACCGCATATAAGTCGATGCATGTGGGCTATCAGTCCTTCGCCAGCTGCCTTAAAAACTTCAGCGGGTAGGCCATCCGCACCAACGGCTTTATTATTCTTAAGGCGGGAGATCGCTGTTCTAATCTCGTCTTGGTTGGGGGGGTACAATCTAAACTGTCTTCCACAATCATTACCTACTGATCTTCTGTGGAAGAATCTGAGTGGAGTAATGCTGAAAAGTGGTCTCCCAGATTTTAAGCACACACTGCTTATCAGTCACTAGATTCCCATTCTCGTCCTTGCAGGACGGCAGCCCATTATTAGGTCCGTTATTCGATCTTCTTATCCTCTGGAAAAACTTTCTGGATTCACCATTCATCCTGCACATTTCGGTTTTTTCACTCTCTCTCTGCTCCCACTGCCATTTTTTCCGCCTCAATATTTCGTTTCCTCCCTTCTCAGCCTCTTGTACCGCTCACTCGCAGCACGCTTCTCAGCCTCTTGCACCGCTCACTCGCAGCACGCGTTGTAACTGACTGTTTCGTTGCCATACGTCCAGCGTCTTTTTCATCAGTTGCAATGCGACATTCTTCGTCGTACCATGGGTTATCCTTCTGCGGTTTTTGATAGCCAAGTTCAGACCTTGAAGCGGTTTCTAACGAATGGGAGATGTGCTTCCACTGCGCATCTGGGTCTTCGGGAGGGGGGGTATTCTGCTCTAGCAGGCGAGTGAGCTTTTGCTAATAGGACATTGATATGCCAGGTATGTGCAGTTTGTTAATATCTAGATTCTCCCGTTTTCGACTTCATACGTTTTCGCCTGCTCAGTCTTGTGCGAACTTTTTCCACCACCAGCTTATGATCCGAGTCGATATTGGCACCTCGAATTACATGTACATACATTACAGTAGACAAGCGCCTGCTATATATTACCTAGTGATCAATCTGGTTCTTCGTTCTCTGATCAGGATATATCCAGGTCGTCTTATGTATGTCCTTACGCTGGAATCGTATGCTACTAACTACCGTGTTCTTTACAGCGGCGAAGTCTATCAGTCTCATTCCATTATCGGTGGTGGTATCATGGGGACTGTGATTACCGATGTTTGGTCGAAAGACACGTTTCTTTCCAAATTTGCCATTAACATCGCCTAGAATAGTCTTAAAGTCGTGGTCAGAGAAGCGTTCGTATACTTCCTCTAGATGCTCATAAAATGATTCTTTGGCCTCATCGTCTTTATCCTCTGTCGACGCGTGCACACAAATTAACGAGATGTTGAAATACTACGCTTTCACTCACTGGGTTGAACCTTGAAACTATGTGTCGCAGTCTCTTGTAAATCCGCATCCAAATTCGTGCTTTCGCTTATGGCAGCTGAATTAAATATCGCAGTTTTCCTTTCCGATGCAAGCATATACTGTCCATTGCATTTCTTGTATAAATGTGGTGTATATATTTCGAGGACATACGCCTGTTGGGAAGTGGCACCCGTCCTGTATAGCGTTCGCAGATTCCAGATACATGTCCTTAAAGCGTGGTCCTTATAACGTTGGCGAGGGTCGTTAACAGTTGGGGGGTTTCCTTGTTCATTAATTTTATAGTGTATTTTCATTGCCAATATAACGGTGGCGGGAGGCAAACCCAGCTTACCGTGGTTTGAATTTTACCTACTGCCGGGATGATAATGTTTTAGCCGCCCATTATGGATCAGATGCTGACCAGAATGCAGTGAGACGAAACTGGATTTTGGTTTCTTCAATTTTGATCCGGCTTTGGCCAGGGGTGTTGGCTCATTCGCCTTCAAAGGACAGTAGAATATATCCACTACTTCGAAGAGCTTCAGTGACAGGGTCACTAATAATCCTGAGACGTATCATTGATCCCATTACCAGTCAGGCTGCTCATTCGTTTCGCCTTCTCACTTTAGCTAGCTAGCGGAGGTTTCTGATAATGCTATTGCCCAGGGCATACTGCTTGGAAGTATTGAGCTGCTTGGTCCGTCCAAGGAAGGAGTATTTCCTGGCCACTTCCAAGAGCTTCAGTGACAGGGTCATCTTATAATCCTGAGGCGTATCAGTGATCGCGTTACCAATCAGGCTGCTCATTCGTTTCGCCTTCACACCTCAGCTAGATAGCGGAGGTATCTAATAAAGCTATTGCACAGGACATACTGCGTGGAAGGAGCAAGATGCTTGGTCTGTCCAAGGAAGGAATCATTTTTGGCCACTTCCAAGAGCTTCAGTGACACTAATAATCCTGAGGCGTATCAGTGATCGCATTACCAATCAGGCTGCTTTATTCGTTTCGGCTTCTCACTTTAGCTAGCTAGCGGAGGTTTTTGATACAGCTAATGCCCAGGACATATTGCGTGGAAGTAGTGAGCTGCTTGGTCTGTCCAAGGAAGGAATCATTTCTGGCCACTCCCAAGTGAATCGCTATCAGAAACTTTCCACCTCCAAGGACAGTCCCATGTCCCATGTTAATGCAAATCCTTTAAATTTAGTTTTGTATTTTTAATATAAATAAATATGTTTTCAATTCATTCTATAAAATGACAGGGGTGAGCTTCACCAAACATTTAGGGGTTTATTCATAAAAAGTTTGGAGAGGTTTGGGAAATGATTTATCATACAAAAAATTATCTCAGAACTTTCATGAGTAAGGCGCTTAGTTTATAAGAAATTAATCTTTTATATTTATGTAACATTTTGTTTTCAGCATTATAAGGATTTTACAACTGCACCAATATAGAAATCTATATTTCTCCGAATTTGTTTATGTAATATATCATCTTACCTCCTAAATTTACAATAACGTTTCTTTTGTGAATATTGTATAACATGTGTCTTTATCAGCTTAGCTTTCCAAATTTCTAAGAACTCAAAGAATAAAACCAGTGCTGACTAATATCACAGATACATACTCCTGATTGTATAGATTCCACAAAAAAATATCACAAGAAAAATTAATTTGGTATTAATCACCAAAATTTTGCTTCTATACGATGTGGCGTATACTTTATATACATTACGTGCATTGGTAATTGGCCAACAAATATACGCCACAAAGAACCACATATAATACTCAAAAAGAACAAGTCCTTTATAAATATTTGCACATGTGTATAAGTAAGTGTTTACTGCGTATACATAGAAATGTATATAAATGAAGTTACAAAGCCAGAAAAATAAAAACATGAAGTAAATAAAGCCAATTTATGTTTTACAGCAAGCAAAATACATAACTTTATACTCATGTAATAAATACAAATACAAACACATGTATGTGGGAGTATAGAAGTTTATATGTTAATGCTAAAACACCCCTACACTTGTGTTTACACATTCATGCATATAGTAGTTGTAAAAATGTATGATAAGATGTGGGTAACTCTTATGAACACTTAAAGCTAATTCGAACGTAGAAAAAATCACTTAAAGGAACAATAAGCTTTATGAAAGCTGGTGATTTCTGGTTTCGACTGTTTCTTCCCCCTTGTACGAGGGTGAAGTGATAAATATTTAATACACCTAGGTAGTAAAGAAATAGGGCAATATCTCGCTTTCTCCAAAGTTAAGCTGCAGGATAAAATTACTAAGGTTCTTGGTGTCTGAATCCAAATTTGCTATTCATGTATTTGGAGAAGCTAAGAGATTACAATATTTCAAAGCTAAATACTTAAAATGGCACGTGTCGTATGATTTATATTAATTATATTGAGTGATAATTGGCCAATAAGTATACGCTGCCAGGAAAATAAACTCTTATACTACATGTTAACAAATTGGAATTTTAGTTTTCAAACAATTTCAAACCAAATATTTTGGCAGTTAAACAAATCATAAATTCATATTGTATTCATAACACATGCCGCAAAGTATACACTACATTTGAGTTTATTAGTAAACACGGTTTCAAATTACCTCCATGGCTTTACCGGTTTATACGCAGTCTCTTTTCAAAATGTTCATAACACCTTCGCCGAGTTCCGGCTGAAGTTCAGTGATGTAGAGTTGAATCTCCTCCTTCTATGTCTCGGGTGGATATGGGCTTATCAGCTAAGGGCATTGACTTCCAATAACCCCATGGGAACAAATCCAATGTTGTTAAGCCTCCTTCTACACCTCGGGTGGATATGGGCTTATTGGCTTAGGTCATTGACTTCCAATAACCCCATGGGAACAAATCCAATGTTGTTAAGCCACATTTTTTTATCAAACCAACATTCAGGGTATGCCTCCTATAAATGCCCAATGGTCAGAGGGAGTAGTGTGTTTTGACATTTGCTTTGAATCTTTGTATGTCACAATTGGTTGGAATTACACTAGCCGGAAGTCTAACCCACATACGGACTGTATGGCCACTCGATAAAAATCGGATGAGAATTCCTGGAAAGCCGCGTACTTCGGCTAAATATCCTCAGGTCTGGCATAAGTTGGACGGATGTACGAGGAACATCTACCGTGGAAGTATCGATAGAACACCGACGCGCAAGCTACACTAGAAAATGGTCAAAGGAAGCAATAGAGTTGAATACCCTACTGTCCCCTATCAACACCGTCGCTCTCCTCTGGACGTTGTCGAGAAACTCCAAAGATATCCTAGGAACACCTGTCCGTATATAGAAATTACATTTCATCTATGGCTTGATGTAGGTGGTGTAGATATTAAGAAGATCAAATGGAGTTAAGTATTTCTTGCACCCCTTTAAAATTTCTAGACACTTGAATGCATCCTTCGTCACTTCAAATTTATCTTTTGCCCAACGGACATCACATTGTATTTTCATACCCAGAACATCAAGATCGTCTGATTCATTAATATCCACACCGTCCATAGACAATGACAACACACCGGGGTCACCAATGCGCTTATGCGACAACAAAAAACACTGCGTCATACTCGCATTAAAATCTACTCTATTCAATGGACACCAGATCCTGGTCGAGTGTTTCATTCATAGTGCGTCGTTTGACTTCAATCTCTTGACGACTTGACCTACGGTCCACTGAATACGAATGACTGTCATCCGCAAAAGAGTAAATTGGATTCACAGTCCGATCCAGGAGATCGTCAATGAAAATAAGAAAAAGAGGAGGAGAAAGATAAAGATAAAGAACAGAGCAGAGTCAAATATGCAGTCAATTTATGCCCGTCGGCTGAAACCCCATCTGCAACAACTGGTATAGTGCAATGTCTGAGAAAACTTGATATAAATCTAGTGAAGTTATCACTGACACCAAAAGCAGCGAGCTTAGACAGGAGTAAATCGTGTCATACTTTTCCAAAAGCCATGGAAATATCCAGAGCCACTACCTTACTCTCACCAAACCGGTGGATGAATCGACTCCACTGTTCCGAAAGGAACACCATCAGGTCTCCAGTAGATCTCATTCTACGGAAGCGATACTGTCCATCATTAAGAAGGTTATTGGACTCAAGATATTTCACAATATGGTGGTTAACTATGCTCTCCATAACCTTCGAGATGCAAAGGTAAATCCTCGTGTTCGAAAAAATATCATGGGCATGAGCAAGATACGCAATTGATTACGGGGAGTGTTTAAGTGCTATCCGGCAAGGAAGAGGTCGTTGAAAACATTTCAGCTAGGTGGTTAGGAAATGTCTCATGCAGTAATTGAATTGTTTCGTGAGGTGTATGGCATATCACACCGTCTCGTTGGAACCAGATGCAATCCACATCAATATTATCTAATTCATATCGGGGTTATCATGTCGGACCACTAACAGTCACTACTTCACCAGCTTCATTTTCATCGAAACATGGTCCAATGACGCTTCCACCCAAAAAACTTTACCAAACAGTGGCACATTATCGATGTACTGCTTCGATATTATTATTTGAACGGCTTGTTATTGGACGGGCAGTATGATTTTTCAATCACCGTCTTCACAGTTGGTTACCGTCGGTGGTGCAATGGTAGTGTGTGCGGCTTTTGTACATGATAATGTGGGTTCGATGCCTGCTCTGATCACTTTGCCTTTCTTTCGGCAGCTGTTACCTCGCTTAGTGACGGCGACACTATCGCGTATATAGCCACGAAAAAGTGTCCCGAAATACCATTCGGAACCGGAGCAAAACTATAGTTCCTAATAAGTGTGTGTATGGTTGTGAAGGGCTCTCTCGATACCTTCATGAGATATAATGGGATATGGGCTTATTTCTTTAAAGTTGACAAAGTTTAGTCAATATTCCAACCATATTTGGCACGAAATTTCCGAACTGTAGCAATCAAAAATTCAATAGTGTTCAGTAATGAAAACGCGTTGCTCTTTCATATAGTTCTCCTCTTTTTCTAACCCTAAGTGTAGCTTTATTTTTTTCTGGTTAGTAACCTATACTGCAGTAATTCGACCACTTTCTCATGTGTCAAGGCACGATCTACAGATTTTTCAGCAAGGAGCTCGCCAACAGTCCCACGGAGGTCCTCCGTATTTCTGCGCTATCTCTAATTAACACGAAATACTCGCTATTTTGTGATCTGCCTACATTCGATACGTTTATCCCAAATCGGTTACAACTGGTATTCGCTTTCATAGTATTTTGCTTCGTGGCAATCACAAGCTTATCGGGGCTTGGATTGAACTTTATGTTTTCTCGAGTAATCTTCTTTATACTAAGTATTGATGCACAATTGCATTCGCCGTCTTCCAGCGTACCGGCACCATTTGCATTGTCCTTAACTCCTTGTTCGACCCCCTTTTACGTTCTCGCATTCCTCAATGGGTTTGCCAGTTTATTTCTACGTTTGGCCCCTGTTATTTATGTGACCCCGCCCAGCTTCCCTTTGGCCTCCGATGCTTTCAACCAGGTAGAGGTATGGGAGTTTTGTCATTCACTTCCGCCACGTGCAATCTGGTTCTTGTTTTGACATTTCCTCGAACCGACGTGTTATCCAGACTGGTGTCGCCGTATTGTTCCACTACTCGCAATGTTACTATCTTAAGATACTGTCTTAGCCTTAGTCGCACCGCTTGACCGAGTTTCTATGAAAAAACGTCTGCTCTATTTGTCCTCCAGGACGTGTAGCACTATTAGCTACCGCACCAAGTTTACCTTTGCGCACACTACTGAAGTTCAAAATATGACAGCAGTTCAAACTTTTCTGATAGAAAGGATTATTAACTCTGGGTTCCCACTTTTCTGAGTGGCTAGCCGGAAGAAATGTTGCAGTGCTGAACCTGCCGAGTGAGCTGTATACCTTTGATGGCCCAATGGGTGCGAGCGACATAGATGTTTCGCTTGCGAATGGTGTTGCGTGTTCGTCATATGTGTTTGATTGGTGTGTGAGAGACGACTGGGGCATCAGTGACCACAACTTAATAGACATCATCTTGTCTAGTCAGCGGAGGATCGTTGAAGCTGCGCCGCTGCGTCGGTGGCGTCTTTATGATGCGGATTGGCGTCGTTACGCGGATCGCTTTGCCGAAGAGGCTACAAGTTGCCCACTGGAGGCTTTCAGAGCGCTCGAAGTTGATGGAATGTTAGGGCTGATCGATCGCTGGATGGTGGCGACGAACGATGCTGTTCTTGGCCGCAGCCGTGTGGTTAGGCCTGGTAGCGTCAAGTGGTGGTGCCCAGAGCTTGACGAGATTCGGAGAGGTGTAAGGCGTCTCAGGAAGAGATTTCAGAGGGCAAGGCGTACTAATGCGGAAGACCTGGCGCAGCGTAAATCTGCCTACCTAGCTGCCCTGAGTGAGTATAAGGACGCTATACTTAAGGTCAAGGAGGACAAGTGGAGGTCCTTCGTGAGGACGAACAGAGACGACCCCTGGGGCAAGGTCTACCGCATTTGCCGTGGTAAAGGTAGGAGAGGTGAAATATCGTCCCGGCGTGTTGGCGATGAAACCATTGCGTCGTGGAGGCAGTGTACCTAGGTACTCTTAAATGAATTTTTCCCGAGGGCGGAGCCGACCGATCGTCCTCCCCCTGATTGGCAAGTGGCCGATCCACCGGTGATCGAGAGGCATGAGCTTGATAGTAGTGTCTCTCGACTCAAGAGCAGGAGATCTCCCGGTGTCGATGGTATGACCGGTGAAATGCTGAAGGCGATCTGGAATTGTATTCCTGAATATGTGGCAGCGATTATGGAGAAGTGTTTCCGCGAGGGCTACTTCCCAGATGCTTGGAAGTGCGCAAAAGTGGTCGTTCTACTGAAGAGCCCCGATAGGGTGAGGACTAATCCGCGGTCTTATCGCGACATTAGCCTTCTCCCCGTACTCGGTAAGGTGATGGAGCGGATTTTGGTAGAACGACTCAAAGAAGGTGGAATGCTGCGCACTTCCGAGTACCAGTTTGGGTTTCGTGAGGGGAAGTCAGCCGGATGCCGTGACCCATAGATCGGAAGGAGTGTTAGATAGGCTCCGTCCCTAACCAAGGGAAAAAAACTATGACCAAATACATGGTTTTAAATTGGTACTCGGATGCTTCGGCATACGGGGGCGCTGGTCGACGCATTGTATTCACCCTGTGTCAAGAGCACTGTGAGATTGAGCCATTGTGGCGGGTACTCACATTAATCTAGTACACAATATGTCCGGCTCGAGTAGGGTTTTTACGCCCCAATCAAGACATTTCAATAGCAAAACAACTCAGCTGTAGCTATGAGAAATTTCACATTGATCGGACAAGCTGTTGCTAAACTTATTTTCAATCTTTTTTGGGAAATCCCCAACCCCTCCTTCACCATTAGAAAAACTCCTATCTCTCAACTTTTCGTTATGGTTTTTTGTTATCCAGAATTCTACCCGTAGCGTTTTTGACCTAGCCCCAAAGGGGCTTCAGTTATCCGCCTCCGCCAGCATGGGAAGCTGACCCAATTGCCGCCTATTGATGGTCATTTGCTCTTGGATTTTTCAGTTGACTGAGAGTTTCACGGTGGTGTCACTCTCCATATTCCGGCAGCTACGAGGGCACCCCTCTAGGGTGATACATATTTCATGGCATCATCAACCGCAGAGTTTTTATCTAGCACATGTAGCTTAGGGTGGCAATGAAATGTATACAGGAAAATATATAAAAATATATATATATAAAAACCTCAGGCGGATTCATCATCATGGTCTAAAACTGACTTGGTGGAAATTTGAGCCGAATCGGACAACTCTAAGCCGTGCCGCATTTTAGTCAAAGTTTTCGGATTTTGGCAGTTTGGGTGAAAATTCGTATACACTAGAAAATCTTCACTCCTCGGTGCATTAAAAAAAAAAATTCCACATGGATTTAGTTTAACCTGAATATAAGCTGGGTAAAGTTTGTGTAAAATCCGACTACTTTAAGGGTTCCCATTTTTAATTTGAAAAAATTTTGAATTTTTAACAAAACTGAAAATTTGGGTTTTCGGTTTTTTTCCCAAAAATTGTATCTAAATGAAAAAAATATTTAACTTGGATTCCAACACCTTCTAGCAGAAGTCTATACCCTCCCAATAAGCTATAACACGATATATTCATGCAACGGTTTCATGGTGTTATCGTGCTGCAAAATAGGCTATCTCGAGGAAAAATCGCCAAGATGCCACCTGGGGTTTATTAAAAATCCGAAGTTGTTTTTTCGTTGCTACCCTAATGTATCTCTATAAACTACCCCCTCGGCACCTGCCAGCATTCTGGCAGAGACCGCTTATGCCTCGCAGCTAACCTACATACCATCCGTCTATCCACTACCTTTTGACCCCAATAATTGAGTCACGATGAGTCACTCCTGGATTTCCATTAACGTGTCGCGGGGTCATCATTCCCGTTATCCGGATACTCTTAAGCGTCTTTCTAATGTTGTGAATTAACAGATATTTACTTACTTAGGTGGCCTCAAATAACTCAGAAGGGTCAAGGGCCTTACAAAATGAGGATAGTATATTTCTCCAAACGGCTTGGTCTTCAGCTTTTCTCCTCCAGTTGGTAAAACCAATCTCTCGCAAACAATATTACAGCTGGGCTTTCCACCGAAGTCTTGGTAGTCCTTTTTGTCGATGTCCTTTGACTA
Source organism: Phaonia tiefii (assembly GCA_963931995.1). NCBI lineage: Eukaryota > Metazoa > Arthropoda > Insecta > Diptera > Muscidae > Phaonia > Phaonia tiefii. The sequence continues at coordinate 306,491,299 of OZ008367.1, forward strand.
TATCTTCAAATACCTCTCGCACTGGTTCATTTTACTGACATGGCGTAGCCAGCGTAAACGCATAACTTCGTAGATGTCGGGTACAGCTTATACAGCTCGTGGTTCATCCGCCGTCGATTCTTTCCGTATTCTATAATAGCACCATATATTTTTTGCACCAAGACTCCCAGAGATGTTGCATCAGCATGCGATATGACCCAGGATTCTGCACCATAAAGCCAAGACAGGTTGTACGATAGTATGATATAGTTGGACCTTCGTTTCGTAGTCCGAAAAAAAACCTGTTTGCAAGCACAATCCTCCGTTTAGTTTCCAAGCTGACGTTATTGCTACTGTCTCCGGCATATCCGAGGTAAATGAATTCGCCCAATACCTCGAAATTATAACGGCTTACCACGTCCACGTTTCCATCCAATCGTCCGGATGTTCTGCTTGTCGAAACCATTAATTTTGTCTTGTCCTCGTTTACTGCCCAATCCACTTTTACGGATTCCTCCTCAATTCTCGGAAATACTGCAGTAACTTCTCGTAGACTTCGTCCAGTGATGTCTAAATCATCAGCATACGCGAGCAGCATAAGACTTTTGATGCTGATACTCTTATTCATGTTGACTGCAGCTTTTCTCACAATGATCTCAATTAATATGTTGAAGAGATCGCATGAAAGGGTATCGTCCTGCCAGAGGCCTCGCATCGTACTAAATGGTTCGGTGAGATCTTGACCAGTCCTTACTGATGATTTCGTGCCAGTCAGTGCCATTCTAGACAGGAGTTTCGGTTTAGCAGGAATTCCAAGCTCTGAATACCAAGCTCTAATCTGTACTGTGGATTTCGTGTCGGTCAGTGTCATTCTACAAAGGCGTGTAAGGTAAGAAGGAATATCAAGCTCCGACATAGTTTGGTACAGTTTCAAGCTATCGAAGGCAGCCATATAATCCACAAAGAGGTGGTTAGTGTCTATTTGATTTTCGTCCGTTTTCTCCAGGATTTCTCGTAATGTGAACATCTGGTCGAACGCTGACTTTCCAGGGCTAAAGCCACACAGATAAGGACCGATCAGGTTTGCAACAAACGGCCTTAGTCATACATTTCGCTCAGGAGCACCTTGTACGTAATGGATAAAAGGCGTATTCACGATAGTTTGTACATATATTCGGTTAGCCTTTTTCTGAAAATAGGACACAGTATGCTAAGACTCCAATCTTCGTGCATGTATTTGTCTAATCAGACTGTTCATATGAGTTGATGCATGCATCTTTCAAGCTCATAGCCGCCAGCCTTAAACAGATCAGCCGGTAGTACATCAGCACCAATGGTTTTGTTGTTCCTAGGCCTGAAAATTGCTGTTCTAACTTCGCTTTGTCTAAGAGGGGAGCAGTCAACGCAATCGTCCTGTATCTGCTCAAAACGCTCGTCAGTATTGAAGTCTCCTGGGACAAGTTAAGTAGAGAAGTGACCTCTCCATATTCCCAACATACACTGCACATCTGTGACAAGATTCCCGTCCTTATCTTTACAAAAGGAGAGCTCTGAACACTGATACACTGCTTTCTGGTCAGCATCTGATTCATAATTGGCGGCTGAAAGTTAATCATCCTTGCAGCAGGTAAAATGCAAACCCTCGTTGTACTGGGTTTAACTTCCGCCAACGTTATATGGGCAACGAAAATACAAAATTAATTAACAATTGGGATTGGTTATTTTCAATTCACAGGTAAAAGAAAATATGTGAAGTTAAAAAAATTTATGGAACGGATTCAAAAAAAAATTTTTGTTATTTGATCCGCTTACCTACGTCAATGTTGGAATATTAGCTCATACAGCTCATGGTTTAAACATCGCCGATATTCCCCCTTGTGCACTATAGGGCCATAAATTTTTCAGAGTATTTTTCTCTCGAGGACTCCTATCTAATTATGTCTTCCACTGAGGATAAATAGTCACCACATTCTCTGCAATTTCAAATCCCAAGCTCTAGAAAACATAAACAGGCTTCATAAACAACTTCAGCTTTTCATATCCCATTGTCACTTTCTCTCATTATTGGTAATAACTTTGTAACTCATATATCTTCATATATCACAATATAATTGTGTTTAAATTAAATTTGTTTGTCACTTTTATTGGCTAAATTATAATTTATAGACACAAAAATATCAAGTGCCACTTAAATGTGTAGTAAGTTCATTATAATCACATGCTGTCCCCCACACTATGAAGGGCTGTGTGAGTAATTGTTTAATGATGCTTAACACAACGGACACGGAAACAAGGCACGAACACACACGCACACATAGCGACACGCACACAAACATGCCCTTCATATACGCCCCTATCGAGCAAGGATAACAACAGCAACATACACTCTCACGTGCTGAGGCACATAAAATATAATCTGTGTAACAATCAGGAAACTAACGTTAACGGCAGTCCGGACACGCACACATGAAATTTGCCAAAGATTTAATAAACAAGCAAAGTGAAGTGACACAAATACAAACAAGAGAACAAGAAAGCAAAAATATTCAACACACAAACATTCATACACTTATGTATATTTTAATAAGGATATACCCATGCGTTTACACGGAAACCCACACACACTTTCAATTTCTCCTCGGTATCAACCAACGAAAGACGTGTTAAGGAAAAATCACTTAACAGATGAAAGTTTTTCCAGGAAAACTTTAGTAATCAATGGTTGTAGCAATAGGGGGTGTTTACCAATTTAGGATAAACACATATAAATTGGCTACTTTAATCGATAAAGAGAAACAATTTCATGCTGGACCGACCTATAACTTTTTTAAATACAAACAAAAGCTGGACCAAAAGCTGTAAGGACGAAACGGTACGAAGCAATTGTGAAATAAAATCGAAATCGACATGAATTGACCCAAATAGCATGGGAATGTTGTTGAAGTCTGTGTGAAGGTAGAAATTCGTTGCTGGGAAAACTTTAAATACAATTAAGGCACAGGATATCCTAGGTTTGCTGATTACAGCATAAAAGAGTTTGAAATAAATTAAATCATTTTCAACTGATGTTTAATAAATTGCACGTTAAAAACAAAATGTTCCTCTTGAAATTCCAAAAGAAATATAAAACACATCAATTTGAGTTATAAATTTAACAAATAAAATTCAAAGGACATCATTGGTAGTTGAAATATATTATTTCAGACTAATTCTAAATTTGAACTATTGCCTTTTAAATTTCAAAAGCTATCTTATATTTCACAAATAAAATTTGTTAATATTTAATAAAAATTTTGCTAAATACCAATTAATGTATTTTTCGATTTCATGTCATTTAAATTTTCATTTATGACGTTTAATTTTTTAATTTTATAGTTCCAATTCGTTTGAAAGTCTATGTATTTTTCGTTTCAATTTATATCGATCAAAAATCCTTTGGAGTCATTTGAATTTCTATTTATGCAGTTTAATTTTTTCAATATTAAAGTCGGGTATGACAATCTCTACCGTATGTACTAATAAACTGTAAAGTCGGTTGTGTAAACCTCTAAAGTCGATTGTGATAACCCTTAAAGTCGGTTGTGATAACCTCTAAAGTAGGTTGTGATAAACTCTAAAGTCGGTTGTGACAACTTCTACTGTCGGTTGTGACAACCTTTAAAGTCGGTTGTGATAACCCTTGAAACGGTTGTGATAACCTAAAACGTCGGTTAGGGAGTGGGGCAAACTCTAAAGTCGTTTGCTACAACCTCTAAAGTGGTTTGCTACAACCTATAAATTCGGTTGTGACATCTCTAAAATCAATTGTGACCGGTTCTAAAGTCGGTTGTAACAACCTAGGAAGTTCGTTTTGATAAACTCTAAACTCAAAACACACGTTTACCCGAAACGGAAAAAGTTGGTGACAAACTGTTTTTTCGTTTAACGCAAACAAATTATATTCCACATAGTTTGGAGTTATATTTCAATGAACCAATTTATACTTAATTTCGGATGGGACTCTCATTAATACAAAAATTTGTTTGTGGTTTAGATACAATTATATTTTGTCACTGACCCATCAAATGCCTGGCGCAAACACGAAAATCCTTTAAGTAGGTCAATTGTGGCAACCTTTAAAGTCGGTTATGCAAACCCCTAGCGTTGGTAGTTTCAAAGATTTAAAGACGGTAGGGATGACCTCTAAAGTTGTCTAGGGTCGGTTGTGACAACCTCTAAACTCTGTTGTGACAACCTCTAAAGTCGATCGTGACAACCTCTAAAGTCGGTTGTGACAACCTCTAAAGTCGATCGTGACAACCTCTAAAGTCGGTCGTGACAACCTCTAAAGTCGGTTGTGACAACCTCTAAAGTCGATCGTGACAACCTCTAAAGTCGGTTGTGACAACCTCTAAGGTCGGTTGTGACAACCTCTTAAGTCGATTGAGACAACCTCTAATCTGGGTAGTGACAACCACTAAAGTCGGTTGTGACAACCTCTAAGGTCGGTTGTGAAAACCTCTAAAGTCAGTTGTGACAACCTCTAAACTCGGTTGTGACAACCTCTAAAGTCGGTCGTGACAACCTCTAAAGTCGGTTGTGACAACCTCTAAGGTCGGTTGTGACAACCTCTTAAGTCGATTGTGACAACCTCTAATCTGGGTAGTGACAACCACTAAAGTCGGTTGTGACAACCACTAAAGTCGGTTGTGACAACCTCTAAAGTCGGTTGTGGCAACCTCTAAAGTCGGTTGTGGCAACCTCTAAAGTCGGTTGTGACAACCTCTAAGGTCGGATGTGAAAACCTCTAAAGTCAGTTGGTTGTGACAACCTCTAAAGTCGGTTGTGACAACCTCTAAAGTCGGTTGTGACAACATCCAAATTTGGTTGTGTCAATCTCTACAGTTGGCTGTGGCAATCTCTACATTCAGTTTGCTTGCTTCATCTGTAGATACTTGCGATAAACTCTAAATTCGGTTACGAGCTATTCGTTTGCCTTAACGAACTTTTCTGTGGGTATATGCATTTTCTATGTATGACAAAGTATATCTATACTCACTTTGGCGAAGTTCGTTTTATATTTAAAGATAGTAACTAATTGTTCAACCATAAAAATGTTTGAATTATTAAAATTGGCTTTTTATCTCACGAAATCAAATTGACAAACTTGTGTTAAATTGACAAACTTGTGTTTAAAGCAAACACGGGGAAATTAGTCGCGTATTAAGACAACATAAGCGAATATTATTCAGCTACAAAAATATTTGGCATACCCCTAACATTTGAAGTATTAATTGTAAAAAATAGGATAAGAAAACAAAGTTGAATTTGAATAGTTTTCCCTAAAACAATTTGAGATTTTGTTTTAGTGTTAAAACCTCTTGTGAGTCCTGTGAAATAATTCACACGAAAGGTTGTTATTTAACAAAGGATTAAATTGGGTATTTTAAATATTGCAATGTTTCTATTATATTTCACATTTTGTCCTGATACATACCTCAGATATTTTTCATTCCTGTATTAATGTTTGTTTTTTGTACTCTCTTTTTGCTGCCACTATTTTCAGGATGATCATAAAGCTTTCCGCCGTCAATTGGAGGATAAACGTCCAATTGTCGAAAGTACTTTATTGAGCGGACGTCAGTATATAGCCAGTGAACCACCTGTATCGGACACCAGTGATACCGAAGGTAAGCAAAAATTTATACACCAAGCTATCCAGCCAACATATTTCCCAACACCCAACACAATCCAACTCTATCCACCCACTGCCCATCCTTGTAAATGGACATAAACAGTTACTGTGAGAATTCCCAAAACTCTAAACAATTTATAAATTGCTTGTGTGCTATATGCGCGCTATAACAAAAACTCCATAAAATATAGATAACCATAGGAATTTTGTACGGAGTTTCCTTGGGATGTGAGAATCATCCATTAAACATCGAATCGTTGGGAACAAATACAATCGACCAGCAGCAGGACAACAACATTCGATGTTCGTCTATGCGAATATTTCCGCATTATTGTTTGCTATTTTCTGTTTATAGCTCAAATGTTTACCAAATGATATCGATACGAAACGACTAGACAATTCGCCTGCTGTAAGTTGCCCTCTCCAAATGTTCGACTTGCCTGCAATTTCGTCCTTTCAAATGTTCGTCTGTCCATTTAAATGTCCCCCGTCCGTCCTTGCATATGACCGCCAGTTCGTCGTTCTGAATGTCCGTCCATCGTTTTGCTTGGTCTTTTATTACCCCCTGGTCTATGTCGATTTCACCACTAAATGCTAACACAACATGACCGTTAAATATCGTGGGATTTATTGTTGCAACATTTACAAATATCGTTTCACTGCTTGTTTTCCTTCTCTATTTTTTTTCGTGCAACATTTTGTTGCCTTAACTTTGGTGTATTTGGCGAATGTTTTTATGTTTCCTCAATTTTTTGTTTTTGCTCATGATATGGGAGTTCGTCCTTTTTGTCCCGGCATCCCTCTTATGTGGATATTTATTTGTATGTCTGCACTTTAAATGATAAAATTGATATAAACTTGATGTGGTTTATAGGTTTCTGTGCACATGTGCACATCCTTACATATTAATATGATACAAAACCATTGATTTAGGCTGTAATATCGTTTTATGCCTCTCCATATAAATGTATGTAGATATAAAATGTTTAACATCACCGGAATAAAAGTACAATTTTCATGGATTTAATGAACCCAGTACAAGTAAAAGCCACAAAATTAAGTTTACAAAGTTTGGTAACACATATAGTTAACATCAACTTAACTTAATTGATAATTACCAACGCCAGTGGAGTAAAGGATGTGAGCTAATAATGTATGTAATTAGGTTAGATTAGAGTGACAGCCTGCATACCAGGCTAACTTAGACTTTGTCGTCCATTGTGTTACCACAGGGATAAAAACAAAAAAAATGAGATTTTTTGTACGAGAGTCTGATATAGCTGGATCTTCGTTTCTCTAGAGAAGGTCTTATATCTTGCTTAGCCCGCAAAACCACCTGTTTGCAAGCACAATTCTCGATTTGATTTCTAGGCTGACGTATTGCTTCTATTCACGACGACAGATCCGAGGTAAATAAATAAATTTCACCGAGTCAGTCAATCGTTTGGATGTTCTGCTTGTCGAAACCATTAATGTTGCCTTGTCCTTGTTTACAGTCAAACCCACTTTTGTTGATTCCTTCTCAATTCTCGAAAATACTGCAGGAACTTCTCGCAGATTTCGCCCAATGATGTCTAATTCATCAGCATATGCGAGCAGTAAGTGACTTTTGCTGCTGATCGATGTATTCGTTTTGACTGCAGCCTTTCTCGCGATGAATTCAATTAATATATTGAAGAGATCGGCTTGCCTGAGGTCTCGTATCTCACTAAATGGTTCGATGAGATCTTGACCAATCCTTACTGAGGATTTCGTATCGGTCAGTGTTAAGCTATTAAGGCGTGTCAGCTTAGTAGGAATACCAAGGTCCAAAATAGCAACATCCAATCTTTACTATGGATTTCGTGTCGGGTCAGTGTCCTTCTACAAAGGCGTGTCAGGTTTGAAGGAATACTAAACTCCGACATAGCTTGGTATAGTTTTCTCCGTATCGGGCTATCGAAGGCAGATGTATACTCCACCAATAGGTGGTAGGTGTCTCTTTGTTTTTTGTGGGTTTTCTTCAGGATATGTCGTCATGTGCATATCTGGACGGTAGTTGACTTTCCAGGCCTAAAGCCACACTGATAAGGACCGATCAGTTCTGCAACAAACAGCTTTTGTCTATCGCTTATTGATAGAAGGCTTATTCCACGATAGTTTCTACATATACTCGGGTAGCCTTTTGATAAAAACACGATACAGTACGCTAAGACTCCAATCGTCGAGCATTCATTCCTGTAGCCAGATTTTGAAGATGAACTTCCCAACTCATAGCCACCAGCCTTAAACAGCTAAGACGCTAGTTCATCAGCACAAGCGGCTTTGTACTTCTTAAGCCGGGAAATTGCAGTTCTAACTTCACTTTCGCTACACTGAACGGAAAAGCATCGTCACAGGGATGAAAATGTTCATCACCCCAACAACTTTTGTCATCGAAGTGAGCTAACGTACAGTTTCATTCCCGCCATGAAAATGTGTTCATCAACTGCAAATTTTTCGTTACTGTGGTGAAAGCATGATTGTTGCTGCAGTGAATTTGCTTCATTATTGCAACGAATTTGTTTCGTTACTGCAATTAATTTGTTTCATTGTAGCAACGCATAACTATCGATCTTGCAACGAAAACTTTTCATTACAGCAATGAATTTGCTTCCATGCGGCGAAGCCATTTTCTTTCAGTGTAGGAGGGGGCAGTCAACGCCATCGTCCTGTATGTGTTCGACACCCACATCTATATTGAAGTCTCCTGGAACAAGTAATGGAGAGAAGTGATCTTTCCATATTCCCACTGTACTCTACGACAAGATTCCCGTCGTTGCCTCTAGAAAAAGGGGGCCCTGATCCATTTCCGAACAATTACCAAGAAGGAAGAATGCTTCTGTAACATTCGATTTGCTCATTCTCGTGGTTTCGAATTTCCATCTCTTCTTCTTATACCGCCTTGGCGCGGCTCGCGTTGCCACTGACTGAAGCATTGCCATACGTGCAGCGTTCTTTTCACTACATGCCATGCGACACGCTTCATCGTGCCATGGTTTGTCTTTAAGCGGGTTTTCATAACCTAGTACGGTGTCTTCCTCAGTTTTCGTTAACGTTGGTAGTGGCAAGCTTTAGAAACGGTAGGGATGACCTCTAAAGGTGGCTGCTGTAACCTTTAAAGTCGTTTGCTACAACCTATAAATTCGTTTGTGAGAATCTGCAAAGACAATTTTTGACAGCCTCTAAAGTCGGTTGAAACAACCTTTGAAGTTGATTGTGACAACCTCTAAAGTCGGGTATGGCAACCACTAACATACGTTGGGATAACCTCTAAAGTCTAACCTCCAGAATCAGTTCCGACAACCTCTAAAGTCGGTTATGGAAACCTCTAAAGTCGGTAGTGGCAATCTTTAGAGGCGGTTGGGACAACCTCTAAAGTATTTTGCTGCAACCTCTAAAATTGTTTGCCACAACCTGTAAATTCGGTTGTCAAAACCTCTACGGTTAGTTGTGACAGGCTCTAAAGTCGGTTGTAACAACCTGGGAAGCTGGTGGTGATGACCTCTAAAGTCGGTTGTAATAACCTCTAAAGTCGGTTGTGATGACCTCTAAAGTTGGTTGTAATAACCTCGAAAGTCGGTTGTGATAACCTCTAAAGTCGGTTGTGCCAACCTCTAATTTCGGTTGTACCAACCGCTAATGTCGGTTGTACCAACCTCTAATGTCGGTTGTACCAACCTCTAATGTAGGTTGTGACAACCTCTAAAGTCGGTTGTGATATCCTCTAAAATCGGTTTTAGCATTCTCTAACGTCGGTTGTGACAACCTCTCATGTCGGTTGTGACAATCTCTAAAGACGGTTTTGATATCCTCTAAAATTTGCAACCTTTAGAGTTGGTTATACCAACCTCTAAAGTCGGATGTGACAACTTATAATGTCGATTGTGACAACCTCTAATTTCGATAGTGAGAACCACTAAAGTCGGTTGCGACGCGCATGTCATACGTGCAGCGTTCTTTTAATCACTTGCCATGCGACACGCTTCATTGTACCATGTTTTGCCTTTAAGCGGGTTTTCATAACCCAGTACGGTGTCTTCAGCAGTTTTCATAGAGATGGAAATGTACTTTCACTGCGTTTCATCATCATGAAGCGGGGTTGCGTTCTGCGCCAGTAGCTGCATAGGTCGAGGTTAACTCCTCGAATCACACGTACGTACATTACATTAGTAATGGGCCTTGCGTCAATTACCGGGTTGTCAATCTGGTTCTTCGTATGATGATCAGAAGATATCCAAGTAGTCTTGTGAATGGCTTCATGTTGGAAACTTGTACAACAGACGACTATGCTTTTCTCCGCGGCAAAATCTAACAGTCTGATTCCGCAGTCGGAAGTGATGGTGTATAGGCTGAATTTACCGATGGTTGGTTCAAAGTGCTACCGCCGCCAAGGCCGCCGGTGGTGCACTGGTAGTGTGCGCGGCTCTTGTGCATGAGAACGTGGGTTCGATCCCTGCTTTGAACACCTTAAATTTCTTTAGGCGGCGGTCACCTCGCTCAGTGACGGCGACACTATCGAGTATTTATCCATGAAAAAGCTTCTCGAAAAACCGTTCGGAACCGGAGTAAAATTCTAGGTCCCAATCAGTGAGTGTAAAACTAGAACGCGCACAGCTCACTGGTTTGTGAGAAGCTCTCTCTAATCCCTTCATAGGATGTAACGGGAAACCATTTATTTATTCTTTATCACCCAGAAAAATCTTAATGTCATGGCCGGGACAGCTGTCGTTTCTGTTGCCAATGAAGTGAAACTGAAAATGTCGAGCCGATTGGAGAAATGTGTTATCTTATTTATGCAAATTTGTCATGTGTCTTTTGTTGGCTGAGGGATATTTATCTCTGAGTAGCAAAGGCAAAGATTTCTTTTGACTATTATCAGGAGTTTTTACCACCAGCAACAGATGTGTCTTTGATTAGTAGAGAAGCATGAAACTTTGAAAACATATGAGCTTTCGACTGACAGAGACACATATATCATTCAATAGCGAGACATATTACTCTGCTCTCTTGTTATAACTTGGACGCCTGTACCTCCGTTTTACACTAAACTCGTAGATCTTCTATTAGTAAAGACTGTTTCATTACACTGTGACACAAATGAAAGGAATTTGTTTCGGGCCTCAAGCAAACCAAAAAATTGTACTTGGACGTGGTATCACAAAATACCGCATGGTTTTGCCACTATAAGTAATAATTTTTTTTTACAGGCCAAAGAAAATTTTGGAGGTGGGTCACTGCTCTATAAATCCTAAACAGCTTGTAATATTGCATTACAACCTTTGACAATATTGTAGCTATTTCCCCATTTCATAATTCCCTCTAATATATTTCTAAGGAAAAGCCCACTGTTAATCGATTATTTCACGAAACGTCACGAAAAATTGAATTTAAATTTAATTTATATATTTTGACATTTTTTGCCTACCGGTAAGTAAACTTAGGTAGTTGTCTTCAAATGAACTGTGGCTTCTAAATTTCTAGATAACGTGTCTAAATACACTAATCAACAAAAATTATATTTAGAGCTCCTTAATTGGTGTAGAAATGCTGCGTTTAACCATATTCTTCAAATATTCACTTATATGTATTCAATATTAAACAAATTACAAATTGATATCTTCTATAAAGTTGTAGTGCTTAATATACGCAACAATATTGTCAAATACACTAATGAACAAAAATGTCATTTGGGTTCCAAACTGATTGTACCAATTCGGAAATTTTAAATTTTTTAAATTTTCTGTCATAATTTCCATACTATGAACACAGGAATGTAATAATTCTTTTCGTAAAATAATCAATTAACAGTGTACTTTTCCTTAGAAATATATTAGAGGGAATTGTGAAATGGGAAAATTGCTACAATATTGTCAAAGATTGTAATGCAATATTGTAAGCTGTTTAGGATTTATTGAAGTAAAATCTGAAATAGGGCCCTGACCCACCTCCAAAATTTTCTTTGGCCTGTAAAAAAAAATTGTTACGTATAGGGGCAAAACCCAGCGGGGTTTTGTGATACCACGTACAAGTACTTTCACAATTTTTTGGTTTGGTTGAGGCCCGAGACCCACTGTTGCACAGTGGTATCTAAAAGAGAACAACAAAATCGTTTCCTATTACATTCCATGAAGGAATCTTACAAGTGAGCTGTGCGCTTTCTAGTTTTACACTCATTGATGGGCACATACAGTTTTTCACTGGTTTCGAACGGAAAGCCTTTTCATGGTTAAGTACTTGACAGAGTCGCCATCACTTAGCGAAGTAACCGGAGTCGAATAAGATGTAAGGTGATCACAGCAGGGTTCGAACCCACATTCTCACCACCACCGACGCATTAGATTAGAAGATTAGAAGAATACACTCGTTTCTTAGTATTTTGTAGATACTCTCAGGGCTTTTCCAATTGAAATATTTAACTACGATATCCTAAGAAACATGTGTCTTGGTTGAGTAATGAACCAGGTGTGTCTTCGATAAGCTGAGACACATCCATAAAAGCACAATTTCTCTAGTAAAGGCAAACTACAATTTCGCTATTAAAGAGCAACTCTGACAAGATTTCCATCAAAGGCATAACGGATAGACAAATAAACGGATTCTATGAGCAATCAAATGCAACGTAAAATTATAATAGTGTTACGAATTTCCTTATTCGCCCTTTTTGCGTTGTTTTATTCCCAATACTAAAACAAGGTTCGTTTTAAATTACGATAATTACAACGGTATAACTTCCTTTTATTTTATTTATATAGTATAACAGTTTACATTATTTATACCACTTTAATAAATCTTATATTTTATTATAAAATTACGTTGCTTACTTTACGGGGTTTAATCACAGACTGAACTCTCCGTTCCAAATACCTCGAGTATTTATACGAGCTCACCATACTCCAATGTAGTTATCCTATCGAATTCAAGAACCTTCTAGTCGTTGTGGTTAGTTATCTTTGTAGAATCATACTGATTTAGCGACAATGCATACTTTCAGGCGCAGCATTAACCTCACTGTTATTTACATAATGTTATTTGGTAACTAGGAGTAAGTAAACGCTTTTACTTATTCGTAACAATAGTATATTATTACCTTGTCCAAATTACTTAAAACCGTTCGAAGATTTTACAGTGTTAATTTTCAATCAAATTATGGCTCGACAAGCAGTAATTCGATAACCTCAGAATCTACGATGTCATTTATACCAGTCCATGTAGAGTGAAACATTTCAATATTATTCATAAAGTCTGCCAACATTATTCTATATTTATATTATACTTATATATTCTATATCTAATGTAGTGCTGCTTAAATCTTATGTTATAAATTATCTTAGGATTTAATCAAATCCTATAATATTTTAATCATTCTTTTATGTAGCCCATAACATCCAATGTGAAAATCAAGCCTAATAGTATGCAACAAATCTCATTCTTTTTAATATCCTTCTGAAAATATGCTACACTCTTTAAAATCAAACTTTGACTGTAATAAATTTAAATTCATTTTTCTTTCCATGATTTTTATTTTCACTTCTGTCGTGTTTTGTGTCATCCCAAGAAGAACTTTTAACTTTCTAACGAAATATTGCAATTCCGAAACAAGACAAGAAAGAGTAGAAAGAAAAACACAATACACATTAACGTAGGGACACAAGTGACAAAAACTGCTCTCGGTGATTGAATAGATTTCAGTTTTGGTCCTTGTTGCACGTTTCTTATGCAAACTTCAATAATCAATTTTATAGTTTGTCTTTTCTCTGAAAGACAGAAACAAAAAACTTTCATTTTCTTCCGACGTGTAGTTTTCACATTTGTCATCATCACCATCTCAGAACGATGATCAACACCAATAGCTTGAAATGCAATAACAAATAAACGGTTTCCACTTATTTCAGTGCCGCTTTCATTTCCTTTCGATCCTTGTACAGGAATATGAGGTACTTTTTTGTATTTCGACAACAGCTGCATTTAACTATAGAAAATTGAATCTTTATATGAGTCTGAATAAAAGAGAAAAGAAATGGGAATTGTCAAAAAGGAAGACAAATACTCGCAAAATTCGAACTATTGCATGTGTTGGCAGAACTGAATTAGAGCGTAAAATTTCAAAGAAAAGCAGCTTAAATTTTCACTTCATGGAGTCAATAAAACGAATATCCTTGGGGCTTGTTCCTGTTTAAGGATTTACTAAAAGCAGTTTAATTTGCGTTATAGTAGTGTAGCGGTTGTGTAAAATTTAAGTCGAACGTTAGAGAAATTCAATCGGGTAAACTGAAGTACAGGTTTTTCTGTCTAACCGAGATTCAAGTTTTTAAGATTAAGTAATCACTCACTTAATCTTAAAAACTTGTCTAAGACAAACTTGGTCGTCAGTAATAGCTTAAGGAAGATATTACTTTGTACTGTGCAGTGAATGCACATTTGTCTAAGCGAATGTCAAACAGGCAAGTGTGTGCGTTCCTGATATACCTGTTCTTAGATACATAGTTAGATCCCAGTGTGCCATATGAATCCGTTTCGAATTCGGAACGGACTCGCCTCTTTGTACATTTTGTCCGAAACGGACATCAGTTGCATATGAAAGTCCTCTCGTAAAATCGGATTGTTTTTTCTGATTTTACGGATCCATCTTGAACTCGCAACGGACTTCACATTCGACTACGTTTCGGGTATTGAACTCGACACGTACTTCACATTCGAATCCGTTTCCGGTTCATGTTTTGTAAATAAAATGGATTACAGACGGATCTAATTTTATACTTTTTGTCGGATTCGCAACTTATTCGTTCTGATATTTAAAATACAGGGTGGCGCACCAATTGTGCTACAACAAGAAATTCAAATAACTTTTTGTTCAATCATGGTATTTCCTCATACATGGGGCAAATAATTATATGATAATTATAATTTGTTGTTTAATTTGAATTTCCTGTCCAAATGCAAATTCCAAAAAAAATTTCAATACCATTGGCAATTATACTTATTTTTAAAGCATTTCCTTAATATCTGGCAATTTTGGTTTTCAAATATTTTATACAGTACAGGTTTATGTATTTGAAAGTACTACCAGGCAATACCTATCGAAACCACAACCCCCTACATATAAAATACTTTAAAAACAGAATTGCCAGCAGTAAAACAAATTCAAAATACCTAAAAGCACTCCCATATTTCATTACAATTGGCATCTGATTCCACAACCTGCATTTGCATTGCCTGAGCAAATGCAAATTCGAAATTTTTTAATTGCCATTGCGAACAATGGAAATTCGTTTGCATTTGCACTAGATAAAGTAATGCAAATTAAAATCCAATGCAAACTAAAAAAACCCCATGTATGTATTTCATGTATGTTTTTTTTATTGTATAGAAAATTCAATTTTATTTCCTAAAACTAATTAGTTTTGCAAATGATAGACCCAAAATGACCGCCATACTCATCCACGCATATGCGACACATGCTCACAAATTTATTCATTGCGGCCTAAAGGGTTGAAGTCGGGATCGCCTCAATTATTGTTTTAATGAACGGCTTCAATTCAGTCTAATTTCTTAGTTTCGTTTTGTACAGAGTGTTCGAACTCACGGGCGATGTGTTAACATTTTTTGTTACACGGTGCCTGCTCGAATTCTAGAACACATTAGATAGTAAATGTTAACGTTGGAAAACAAAAAAAGTAATAGTTTTTGTCCTGAAGGCTCTTTTGCTATTGCACTTTCTTTTTTCTAACATCTACTTTAACATTAGATGTAATATTGTTAAAATAAATAAAGCAATATTTAGCTCACTGACGTCATTGTTTTTTGTTTTGGCATAAACAGAGCGACGACAAAAAGTATTGAATAGTATAGAGAACTTATTGCACTCTTTTTCCGCTCTCATGTAGAGAGTCTGAGTAAAAGAGCATAAACGAGTCTTACAGCCTGTTTCTCTATCTCGAACGAAAAGCTAAGCCAACAAAAATCAGTCGCACACATTCGACTCAAATTCCAAAATGCCTTTCGTTCAGGCTGTTATTCTCTTTGTATAATAAAATAAATGGTTTCCCATTACATGCCATGAAGGGACAGGGAAGAACTTCTCACAATCATTGAGCTGTGCGCTTTCCAGTTTTCACTGACTGATTGGGACCTACAGTTTTACACCGATTCCGAACGGTATTTTGAGAAGCTTTTTCATGGCTAAATACTCGATAGTGTCGCCGTCACTATGCGAGGTGACTGCCGCCGAAAGAAATGTTAAGGTGGTTAGAGCAGGGTTCGAACCCAGGATCTCATGTACAAGAGTAACGCACACTAACTATTGCACCACCGACAGCCAGACGGTAGAATACTTCAATATAAGTGCACCATTTCGACAATGTTATTACATAATGGAATACAAAAAGCATAAATGATACAAAATCAAAATTATAAATGGACCAAGTTATGAAAAAAAAGATAGTAATATGTTTTGAATCATTCGCCATATGTCGCCAGTGCTTCTGAGTCATACAAATCGTTCCATGAGTTCTCTATACTATTCAATACTCTTTGGCGACGTCAACTACCTTTTTATTCGATGCGCTACATCAATACCATCATACTTATTTGCAGGCTGAGACTATTGTTGTACAACAACCACGTATGTGATGCTAACGCTGTGTGTTGTTTGCATGTGTTCACTTTGATAACCCATGCCTTTGCCCTACCCGTGCCTATAGATGTTAACACATCAAAACACATCTGGTGCAGTCAGGTCAGGTGTATTTTTTATAATTACATTTTATAAAAAAATTGTTTAAAAAAGGTATATCATTTTACAAAAAGTATCTTTTCTTAAAATATCCATTTAAATTATAGTATTTATCAACGGGCGTCTTAGGCGTTTTAGATTTGACTAGTACATAATACAAAGCGAAAGGAACTTCGTTCCAACCCGGTATTCCCTAACACCTCATATTATTTTTGTTTTCAGCAGTTTTCAATAAACAAAGCCACATTTGGGTCACAAAAACACATTTTATAACCTATTTAACATTGTGTCTCCAACATGTAATATTGAATAGCAAACACAACGTGTTTGGACACAAGTGTATAATATTTGCGACAAGCTACAAACACGTTATATTTGCATCCAAACAAGAACAATGTCAGATTTTTCAGCGTGTAGTTTTATTTAATTTTTAGAGATACTTGTATTTGGACCACCCTTTATGTGTTAACCCACCTAAGACATATTTGTGTTGGGTAAACTGCCAGGGTAATGGTGAGACACAATCATCTTGCCACATATGCCTTGGTTAAGCGAATACACAATTGTCATCTAGGATAACATGAGACACAAGTTTGTTGCCTACGCTGAAACAGAAACATTTTGTTTTGTCATAGAAATGTTTTGGCCAAGCTGATACATAAAAGTCATAGTTCAGCTAAAACAAAAGTATCTAGGATAAAACTTAATGCAATTGCCTTCGCTACTTTGAGAGACAAGAGTTTTCGCTAAACTGCAACTTCCCTTAGTCGATACGCAAAAATATTGATAAGCTGACACAAGTAAGCTAACAGAAGAATGCTAAGCTAGCACAAGAATCTTAGCTAAGCTGACAGAAAACTATTGTTTAACTTACTTACTTATCCGGTCACGAACAACCCCGAGGGGGTCCCTAAAAAACAAAGATAACATATTTCGCCAAACAGTTCGATCTTTTGTCTTATGTCTCCAATTGGCAATACCAAGTGTACGCAGAGATTCGTCAACCTGCTCCCTACAGCGGAGTCTTGGTCTTCCTATTTTTCGTCTTCCTTCGAGTTCGGTTTCGAAAAGCCTTCATGCTGCGTCATCTTCAGCCTTCTATTGACACCGCCTAGCCAGCTTAATCGAGTTATTTCGATCCGCTTAACTATGTCAATATCGGGATATAGCTCATACAACTCATGGTTCATGCGTCGCCTATACTCGCCGTTGTGCGCTATAGGGGCATACATTTTCCGGAGTATTTTTCTCTCGAAGACTCTTACAGATGTTTCGTCTGATTGTGATAAGACCCAGGATTCTGCGCCATAAAGCAAGACAGGTAGTATGAGAGTCTGGTATAGTTGGATTTTTGTTACTCGAGAAAGGGCTTTATCTCTAAAGTGCTTGCTCAGCCCAAAATAACATCTATTCGCAAGCACAATTCTCCGCTTGATCTCAAGGCTGACGTTGCTGTTTATGTTTACCACAGATCCGAGGTATATAAATTCGTCCACCACCTCGACATTATAACGGATATCAACGTTCACGCTTTGGTCTAATCGCGTGGAGGCCCTGCTCGTTGAAACCATTAATTTTGTCTTGTCCTCATTAACCGTCAGATCCACTTTTCCTGACTCCTTCTCAATGATACTATATCATCAGCATACGCGAGCAGCATGTGGTTTTTGCTTTCTGGTGGTTTTATTCATGTTGACAGCAGCTTTTCTCAGAATAATCTCTATTAAGATGTTAAAGAGATCGCACGATAGGGTATCACCTCTTCTGAGGCCTCGCTTAGTTTCGAAAGGTTCGGTATAATTCTTACCAACTTTCACTGCGGATTTGGTGTTCGTCAGGGTCATCGTGCAAAGACGTATGAGTTTTGCAGGAATACCAAGTTCAGACATTGCTTCATAGAGTTTCTACGGTATCGGACTGTCGAAGGCCGCTTTATAATCGATAAATAGATGATAGGTGTCGATTTGTTTTTCATGTGTCTTCTCCAGTATTTGGCGTAGCGTGAAAATCTGGTCAGTTGTCGATTTTCCTGGCCTAAAGCCACACTGGTATGGTCCAATCAGGTCAGCGATAATTGGGTTTGGTCTTTCGCACATTATGCTTAATAGAACCTTATATGCTATGGATAAAAGGCTTATTCCACGGTATGGGACATAGTACACTGACATATGGGACATAGTACATTAAAACTCCAATCGCCGGTCATGCATTCATCTAACCAAATGTTGCTAATTAGCTGATGCATGCATCTTATCAGCTCATCGCCGCCAGTCTTAAACAGCTCCGCCGGTATTCCTTCGGCTCCTGCGGCTTTGTTGTTCTTAAGCCGGACAATGGCTGTTCTGACCTCGTCTTGGTTAGGAGGAGGCAATCGACGTCGTCGTCCATATTGTGATCGATTGTCCCATCGTCTTTGGATATCTCAGGTACTAGTAGCGCGGAGAAATGCTCTCTCCATATTCCCAATATGCTCTGCACATCTGCGACGAGATTTTCGTCCTTGTCTTTACAGAAGGGGGCCCTGACCCATGTTTTTAGTTCCTTTTCTGAGTTTTTGGTAGAATTTTCGGGCTTCATTCTTCCTTCTGTATGACTTAATTTTCTCACTCTCGCGCTTTCTCCACTGCCGTTTTTACGCCTAAAGAAACGGTTTACCTCCTTTCTTTTCTCCCTATACCGCTCAGTGGCAGCTCGCGTTGCAATTGACTGAAGCATTGCCATGCGTGCAGCGTTCTTTTCATCATTTGCAGTGGGATACTCTTCACCGTACCATGGTTTGCTCCGAAGCGGTTTTTCAAAAGCAAGTACGGTTATAGCGGCAGTTTTTATAGAGTCGGAAATGGGTTTCCACTACGCTTCAGGATCGCTATCGGGAGAGGAGGGGGTTTGTGCCAAAAGTTGCGAGAGCTTCCTTGAGTAGCTACCTCTGGTAATTGCAGCTTTCCGATGTCCAGCTTCCTCTGCGTCTGGTTTCGTACGATTTTCGCTCAAACCTTGTGCGAACCTTTGCTGTTACCAGGTAGTGATCAGATCAATGTTAGCTCCTCTGATCACTCGTACGTCCATTACACTGGATGAGTGCCTTCCATCAATTTACTACTACTGTTTAAACTAATACAAGAACTGTGTTCCACGATCTAAGGCACAATTATATTCCACCAGTTGCCCGTCCCGACAAATATCCATGTTTTGTTAAATCATTGCTAGACACTTCATTGTGACTCAAGTATATGAGATGGTTTTAGCAAAAACTTATACATAAGTCCACAAACAGAGACTTAATTCAAGCATTCAGAAGGCAAACTGATTAACTCCATTTTTTGAAAATTTTGGTATATTAGTGTCTGCGGTTGAAACTAATGTACCCAGTATTTAAGAATCTAACTATATAATAGATAAAGCTGTAGTGAAATAATATATGTGACCTGCTCCACGAAAAGGGACCTCTGCGCCTAAAAAATTATTTTTACTTTTTGAGTGATTCTTATAGGAAAAAAACGCTCTTTCAAATGCCGCAAACCGCAATGTCTTTTAGTTTTTTTACAAATCACCTGTAAAGATGAACATAATTAATGAAATAAATGAAAAAATTATCAGGTTGAAGGAAGAGTTGCATAACCATGCGCAAAACACGGAAAAACGAAGCGCTTTTTTTAAACGCGTTTTTCTCAATAACTTCTTTTCGGCGCAGAGGTCCCTTTTCGTGGAGCAAGTCACATATATTGTTTTTTTAAATTTATAATGAACGTGAATTTTTAAAATGCACGGGAAAGTACAGTTTATATTTGTTTTTTTTTTTTATGGAGTTAATCGATTTGGCCACTGGCACATCCAATTTTCTATGGACTTAATTATCGAGTGAAATGTCTTACTAATCATACACACAGGTGTCTATAGAAATGAGAACCAAATGTATCAGCTCATGAAAAACATCAGTATCTATGCAATGTAAAGACACAAGTGTCTGAGCTAAGCTGAGACACAGGCGGTATTCAAGTGGCATAGCGAATCTTATACACAGAATTATTTGCTACACAATAATATTACTACATAAACTATCTGGGAACATATATATCTTAGCTTAAAGTAGACACAAGTATTTTGGGTTTGAATATGGAAACAGATCTTTAGGCTAACTAAAGGTAACAGACATTAAACTTATCTAAACCGCATCCGACTAATAGCAGGCATACTTAAGATTCTTGTCTTATGCCATCTTTGGCTTCTTTATATTCCACTGGCCAATGACTTTACTTCCAAAATAATACAAATAATAATGTATTTACACATACAAAGCACATCAATTACTGCGTCTTTAACATTTCAAACTCTAATAAAGACAGCTTTATTTTATGCTCTGAAATAATTTGCAGTCCTTTATCTTAAACCCCTCCTTCAACACCTCCCGTACCCTCCTCCTCCTCCTCCTTGAGCAAATCAAAGTCACACAGTCTGTAACATCATCGTAACACGTCCTTAATTTATTATTTATCTCTTCGTTTTCTTCGTTGTCTAAAATGTAAATGTCACAAAGCGTAAAACCTAGAGTATTTTTTTTTTTTATCTCAATTTCTATCCATTTGTATCTATTTGTGCTCAATATCCTTCTCGTTGTCCTTTTTTCCTTCTATTTGCAACAGCTCATGATACGGATTCGCGTTACTTAACTGCCGAAGAGCAAAGCCGTGAATTGACACGCAGCATTCGACGTGAAGTTGGTAAACTCTCGGAGCAATGGAATAATCTCATCGATAAATCTGACAATTGGAAGCATCGTTTAGATGAATACATGACGGTAAGTTTTACAAGATTTTCCTACTTTTATTCTACAAAAAAAAAGAAACCAAAAAATCTCAGTGAGACTAATGACAAATGAAAGAATAGTATACATTTAAGGATGAAGCAAAAATAAAAAAATTTTTTACGTTGCTGTGATCTGGATTATATGAAGGAGATTTTAAAAAAATACTTTAAATTTTAAAACAAAACTATTATGAGACAATCAGTTAGTTTTCCACAATTTGTTGGCAAATAGCAAAACTTTATTGGAAAATTTAAAACAAAACTGCAGAGGTTTCAGTCAATACAGCGAAATTTATTAAACAAAGAACAATTTTACACAACAAATTACTGATGAGAATTTGTCGGATGGGTATTATTCTTTAAGTCGGATAATAAATTTTGTGTAAAATCTTGGATGTGACATGTTCTTTAATTGCTTGCATGTGAAATTTTCTACAAAATATCTCAATAAATTTTCTATGAAAATTTATATGTTGAGAAATGTTCTATGATAACTTGTAGGATGATGAATTCCCTTTGAACACTTTTCTAGAAAATTTGTCGGGGGAGAAACTTTTATGAAAATTTGTCGGATGCGAAATTTCTAGAAAAATTTATAGGCTGACAGATTTTCATGAAAATTTCTAGGAAAATTTATAGGCTGACAAATTTTCTATGAAAAGTGCGTCGAATATGAAATTTTTTGTAAAAATTTGTCGAATCAGAAAATTCTCAATAACAATTTGTCGGATAAGAAAATTGTCTATGTAAATTTGCGGGATAAGAAATATTTTATAAGTATTTGACGGATGAGCAATTTTCTATGAAAATTTGCCAAATGACAATTTTTCTACAATTATTTGTGGGGTGAGAAATTCCCATGAAGATTTGCAGAATGAAAAATTATCTATGAAAATTTGTCGGATTAGAAATATTGTCTAAAAATTGGTCGGTTGGAAAACTTTCAAGAAAATGTGCCGAATGAGAAATTTTCCGTATGAGAAATTTTCTATGAAAATTTACAGGATGTCAGATTTTCTAT
This sequence comes from Phaonia tiefii, assembly GCA_963931995.1. Taxonomy (NCBI): domain Eukaryota; kingdom Metazoa; phylum Arthropoda; class Insecta; order Diptera; family Muscidae; genus Phaonia; species Phaonia tiefii. The sequence goes on from OZ008367.1 coordinate 306,513,529, forward strand.
GAAAATTTGTCGGATGTAAAATTTTCTATAAAAATTTTGTCGAATAAGAAATTTTCTGTAAAAGTTTGTTGGATGAGAAAATTCTCCATAAAAATTTGTCGGATAAGAAAATTTTGTTTATAAATTTTGCAGGATGAGAAATATTTTAAGAATATTTGACTGATGAGAAATTTTCTATGAAAATTTGCCAAACGACAATTTTTCTACAAATATGTGTCAGGTGAGAAATTTCCATGATGATTTGCAGGATGAGAAATTATCTATGAAAATTTGTCGGATGACAAATGATGTCCAAAAATTTGTCGGTTGGGCAACTTTCACGAAAATTTGCCGAATAAGAAATTTTTCGTATGAGAAATTTTCTATGAAAAAAAATTAAGAAATTTTATTTGAAAATTTGTTGAACGAGAAATTTCCTATGAATTTTTTTCTCGGATGAGAAACGTTGTATGAATGGTTTTCGGATGAGAAATGTTCTATGAACAATTATCTGGCGGGAAATTTTCATGAGTATTCGTGTAATCAGAAAATTTGTGTTCTATTTGGGTTCGAATAAGAAATTTTCTGTAAAAATTTGTCGGATGAGAAAATTCTCCATAAATATTTGTCGGATAGGAATATTTTCTATGTAAATTTGCAAGATGAGAAATATTTAATGAATATTTGACGGGTGAGGAACTTTCTATGAAAATTTGACAAATGCCAATTTTTCTACAAACATTTGTCGGATGAGAAATTTCCATGAAGTTTGCGTGATGAGATATTTTCTATGAAAAATTGTCGGATGAGAAATATTGTCTAAAAATTTGTCGGTTGAGAAACTTTCAAGAAAATTTGCCGAATGAGGAATTTTCCGTATGCTAAATTTTCTATAAAAAAATGAAGAGAAATTTTCTATGCCAATTTTGTCGCATGAAAAATTTTCTATGAATATTTGGCAATAAAAAATATGTCTGATGGAAAATATTGTACCAAATTTGTTGGTTTAGAAATTTTATTTGAAAATTTTGGGAACGAGAAATTTTCTATAAACACTTTTCTCGGATGAGAAACTTTGTATGAATTGTTTACGGATAAGAAATATTCTGTGAACATTTATGGGGCGTGAAATTTTAACGAGAATTTGTCTAATTAGAAATTTTCTATGAAAATTTTTCGAAATCTAAATTTTCTTTAAGTTTTTATGTAAGTAGAAATGTTTTTAGCAAATGGTCTATTAAACTTTGTCGGATGAGAAAGTTTCTGAAAGTTTGTCGGATGCGAGATTGTCTATAAAACTTTGTCGGATGTGAAAACTTCTATTAAAATTTGTCCGATATGAAATTTTCTAAGAAAATTTGTCGGATGAGAAATTTTCCGACAAGTTTGCAATATTTACTATGAACATTTTTGGGATGAGGAATTTGCTATTCAAATTTGTCGCATGAGAAATAATATTGTACGAAATGTTGACGGATGAAAATCGTCGTATTATATTTGTGGCACGAGAAATTTTCTATCAAACAGTTTTTCTATAGAAAAGTTTGCAGGTCAGCAAAAAGTAATCTATTGAAATTTTTAAATTTTTTATAAAATTAAATTTTAAATTTTTTATAGAAATTGGGGTATAAAAAATACTTATAGAAATTTTGTCGTTAACGAATTTTTTTATACAAATTTTTCGGAAACATAAAGATTAACTGCCTTATTCATAAAAGTTATGACAGGTTTGAGAGACGATTTACAGTACAAAAATGGTCTCTCAAACCTGTCATATCTTTTTATGAATACGGCCATCAAACTTTACTTTTTAAAACAATATGTATATTAATAGAGATATAAGACTGGTCTTGACCTACCATAAACAAAAATAGTTTCCCGTTACATCCCAAACCAGTGAGCTGTGCGAGTTCTAGTTTTATACTCACTGACTGAGACCTACAGTTTTACACCGGTACCGAACGGTATTTTAGGAACGGATATTTAGGAAGCCGTCGGAAAGGATTTTAAGGTGATCAAAGCAAGGAATGAACCCACGTTCTCATGGACAAGAGTCGCGCATACCACCATTGCACCACCGATGGCACCACCGGATCTCCTCTAAATGAAATTAAAATGCATCAAAAAAGGTCGAATAAATAAATATCATTCCTGATTTGTGAAAATAAAAAGTGTTTAACAGATATTTTTGGACAATTTTTCAAAAAAATTTCTCGTTCAATACTAAAAATTCTTCATAGAAATTTGTTGGTCAACAAACTCCTAACAGCCGTTTGTCGGAGAACACAATTTTTATTAAATTATTCGAATACTACGCTTTTTATAGCGTTTTGAAATTTGAAATTTTTTATAGTTTTTTGAAAAAGTTTTATGAAATTTGTCCATAATGATATTTTTATAGAAAATTTTCAAATAATATATAAATTTGTCGGATAACCAATTTTTAACAGAAATTTGTCCGTCAACAGTATATTGGTGTACAAATTTGTCAGTCAACCAATTTTCTAAACAAATTTGTAGGTCAAATAATGTTTTATAGACATTTGAGAGTCAGCAAACTTTTAAAAGAAATTTGTAGGAAAACATATTTTTTTTACAGAATTATGTGGATACTGATATTTTTATATTTGTCGGGTAAAAACTTTTCTATAAGAACCATTACAAAGTTTGTATATAAATTTGTCGGATGACAAAGTTTCTATAAACATTTGTCGGATGACAAATGTTCTTAAGAATTTGTCGGATGACAAATGTTCTTAAGAATTTGTCGGATGACAAATGTTCTTAAGAATTTGTCGGATGACAAATTTTCTATAAGAATTTGTCGGGTGAGAAATTTTCTATAAGAATTTCTGGGATGATAAATTTTCTATAAGAATTTGTCGGATGACCAATTTTCTACAAAAATTTGTCGGCTGACAAATTTTCTATACAAATTTGAATTTTTTGGATACTGATATTTTTATAGGCATTTGACCTAACCAGTTTTTTTAACGAAAATTGGCGGATAAAGGATTTTTAATATAAATTTGTTGCTTAACAGACCTTTTAAATAGACAAATTTTTTTATTAAAATTATCATCAAATTTGAATCAATTTTGTTTTAAGGAAATAAGAGGAAATGTTTCTGAACACATTCCATTCAATACTTTGTAGCATTTTGCAATTAGCACTAACCTTCGTAAGTAGTTGTTTCTTCCACAAATTAACCATCGTAATCTCTCTTAAACAGCAACTACGAGTACAAATTCCTAAACTGAAACAAAATTGTTAAGGGAAAAAATACCAAACTTTATACAAAACATTACAGGAAACCACAAATGAAATGTTAAATGATTTGAAAAGTGAAATTAAAATGAGATTTTCTTGTTTCTTTCGGTTGGACTGCGGAGTGGGTTGGATACTGGCATAGTCGGCCCATTAAGAACGACTCTTCAAGTGCTACCATGAAAGGATAATGAATGCATTGCATGCAAGGACATGCGAGCAAGCAAACCATAGGAAATTTTTTGCACCTAATAAACTTTGGACTTGATTTCTAATGTGGTGAACTGAAAAACCACAGAGAGCAAATAACGAGAAAAATTCTAGAGAAGATTAGTAAAATGAAAATAGAAATAGTTGGAATTTGTTAATTGTGGTGGAAAGCAGAGAAGAGCATACAAGGAAGGAAAAGAAAATTTCGTAACTACTTTAGTTAATATATACCTTGAGAAAATTTATACAATCTGAATAGGTAGCGAAAAATTACTGTTTAATATGTCCATTGTATGAAATATAATTTAATTACATTAACTTTTAATAACGTACCCTAAATGTGTGCAAATGTCATAATGGCAGTTCAATCTTTTTGAGATATTTGATTACATGTTAAATGACTGGTTTTTATCGTCGAATATTTTACGAGCAAATTCATGTTACCTCCTTTACCAATTTTGAGAACAATTTCAAATAATCAAACTTTTTCCTCGTATTTTTTTTTTGTGTTTTGTAAATTTTTAATGGCTCAATTAAACAGAAATAACCTCTCCCCGACATTGTAACATTTCAGTTGCAGAAATTTTGTTACAAGTTAATTGTTCGTTATTCGTTTGTTTCTTATTACTTTTTAATTCAATTAATTAAAATCGCATTCAACCATAAAATCCAACAAACACCCCCCATCTCGGTACAATTACAATCTCCTGCATGGATAAATACACGTTCAAGGAGGGTTGGATGGAGTTCTCAATTTCTACTCTGTAAGATTTAATAGTAATTGTAATTCACCTTGCTTCGATATAACATTGTAATGCAATTCGAATTCGTTTTCCTTTGATTTGATACTATAAAGAAAATCTGAAAAAAAAAACTTTTGTGCTCAACTGTTTAGAAAATATTAAGGAATGAGCTTTATTTTAAATTCAAAATGGTCTCGAGCTTAAATAAATTTAAAAAAATTTAAGAAAATTTGATTATTTACTTATGGATTTGAAAAGGTTAGGTAATTGAATTTTAAATCTTTTGTACGAAAATGTTATAGGAAAATTTTGTCAATCACTGAATTTTCTATAAAAATGTTTACCCACAACGTTTTGAACACAGAATGCCAAATTTTCTATGAAAATGAAGTGAGTCAACAAATTTTCATTGAAATTGTTGGCGATCAACAAATGATTCATCAAATTTTTATAAAAACTTGTCGGATAGAGAATTGCTTTGGATTATTTGACGGATGTCCAATTTTGTCGGAAGCTAAATTTTCTATGGAAATTTATCAAATGAGGAATTTTCTATGAAATTTTTAGGACGAGATTTTTGTCTTAAGAGAAATTTTCTATGAAATGTTATCGGATGAGAAATATTCTATAAAAATATGTCGGTTGAGAAAATTTTAATACAAATTTGTCTGATGAGAAATTTTCAAAACTTTCTGAATGAGAAATTTTCCATAAATATTTGTATATATATATATTTCAATAAAAATTTTCCGGATGAGAAATTTACAATTAAACCTTGTCCGATCAGAACTTTCAAGAAAAGTTTGTCGTCGTATGGAATATTTTCTATAATACTTTGTCGCATGAGAAATTTTCTATAAAAATTAGTAGAATGAGAAAATTGTTATAAAACTTTCTACAAACATTTGTCGTATGACAAATGTTCTTAAGAATTTGTCGGATGACAAATTTTCTATAAGAATTTGTCGGATGACAAATTTTCTATAAGACTTTGTCGGATGACAAATTTTTTAAAAAAATTTGTCGGACGACAAGTTTTCTATAACAATTTATCAGAAGACAAGTTTCTTATAAAACTTTGGCGGATGACAAGATTTCTATAAAAACCATGACAAATTTTGTATATAAACTTGTCGGATGACAAAGTTTCTATAAACATTTGTCGGATGATCAATTTTCTGTAAGAATTTGTGGGATAACAAATTTTCTATAAAAAACAAATAAATATTTTGCAGAAAATCTGTCGTATGAAATATTCTCTATAAAAATTTGTCGGATAACAAATTTTCTATAAGAGTATGTCGGATGACAAATTTTCTATAAAAATTTGTCGGATGACAAATTTTCCATAAGTATTTGTCGAATGACAAATTTTCTATAAGAATTTCTGAAGGGTACATTTTCTATGAAAATTTGTCGGATGACAAACTTTCTATAAGAATAAGTCGTATGACATATTTTTTATAAGAATATGTCAGATGACAAATTTTCTACAAGTATTTGTCGAATGACAAATTTTCTATAAGAATTCCTTGGAGGATACATTTTCTATAAGAATTTGTCGGATGATAAATTTTTTCTAAGAATTTGTCGGATGACAAATTTTGTATAAGAATTTGTCTTATGACAAATTTTTTAAAGAATTTGTCGTATGAGAAATTTTCTATCAAAATTTCTCGGATGACAAATTTTCTATAAAAATTTGTCGGATGAGAAATGTTCTACAAAAAGTTGTCGGATGAGAAATGTTCTATAACAATTTGTCGAATGAGATAATTTCCATAAAAGTTTGTCTATGAGAAATTGTTGAAACATTTGTTGGATGGCAAACTTTCTGTAAAAATTTCTCGGATGACTAATTTTCTATATAAATTTGTCGGATGACAAGATTTCTACAAAAATTTGTCGGATAACAAATTTTCTACAAAAACCATGACAAATTTTGTATATAAATTTGTCGAATGACAAAGTTTCTATAAAAATTTCTCGGATGACTAATTTTCTATTGCAATTTGTCGGATGACAAAGATTCTATAAATATGTGTTGGATGGCAAATTTTCTACGAAAATTTGTCGGATGACTAATTTTATATAAAAATTTGTCGGATGACTAATTTTCTATAAAAATTGTGTCGGATGAATAATTTTCTAAAAAAATTTGTCGGATACAAACTTTCTTTTCGGGTGAGAAATGTTCTATAAAAAGTTGTCGGATTAGAAATATTCTACAACAATTTGTCGGATGAGAAAATTTCTATAAAAGTTTGCTTATGAGAAATTGTATAAACATTTGTTGGATGGCAAATTTTGTTATAGAAATTTGTCGGATGAATAATTTTCTATAACAATTTTCCGTATGACTAATTTTTGATAAAAATTTGCCGGATGACAAATTGTGTGCAAAATGTTCTATAAACGTTTGTCGGATGAGAAATGTTATTAAAATTTGATGAAGTAGAAATTAGCATAAAAGTTGCCGGTTGAAAAATGTTCAGTAAAAATTTGTCAGACGAAATATTTTTATAAAAATGTCGGTCAACAAATTTTCTATACAAATGTATTCGGCCAAAACATTTTCTTTAGAATTTTACTCTGTCAACAAATATTCAATAAAAATGTTGACTTCCAACAAATTCTTCGATCAGCAAATTTTTCATCAAACTTTCTATGAATACTAGCCGGATGGCTCATTATCTGAAAACTGGACGATTCGCTGAACGATTGTTTAGATGTTTGTGTAGCATCATCTTCAGCGTTCACATTTACCTGCAAATTAGTGGCATTCCAAACTACCATCTTTTGTCTTATTCGAACAAATTGCCGGCATATTTTGTTGTCCTTTGGATGTCATACAACTTGTCTCCGGAGAATGGTAACTAACGGTTTAAATGCAGCATCCACCAGCCAACCACCTTAAAGGTCAGCCGACAAGAAAGCCAAGTATAACCAGAACTAAAACAATCCTGCACTCGATAAATAGAGGTTCACTGAAACGTACCCTGGGGTGCATATTTTCTTTCTGTTCCCTCTCCCTGCCCAGTTTTCCCTTTACTTAACTGTGCGGTTAACTATAATGGCTAATAGATGTTCATTAAATGATGTAGCATGTATGACCAAGACTGAAGAAACCCATAAACAATTGTTCGACACACGTTTTATCCAGGCGGACAAACAGTCACTCGGCACCGACTGACTGAGGTCGGTTGTGTAAAAGTGTTTGTTGTATTGAACTTTATAACATGCATTGTTGTTCGAGATACTTTTTTGTATCTATATGATTCGATACGATATTGTTGTTGTGTTGTCTTCTTGCCTTTTTAATGCTGTTGTTGGTTTTGTTGTAATATATGTAATAAATGGTAGTTACATGCGTGTAAATGTATTCGAGTAGGGCAATAACTGGGTTGTGGTCCATAAATTTGTGGTTTCTTTTGAGTAGGGTGAATGGTTGGAAGAGGGGAAAGAAATCTTTTGAAAGTGTTTTGCATTTTTTTTCTTTTTCCCAACAATTCATTTGGCCACTTAAAGTGATTCATTTATATATTTGAATGGAAATGGAATAGAGTAGTCTGTGGTCAAGATGTGGATTTATTTTGGGAAATCTAGCATTTACAGTAAAACGAATATAAATTATTTCATTACTTCGTTAGCAAACTGTGTGTGTATGTGGTTTATGAAATATGAATTTGGGATAATAGCTGGAATAATGGAAGAAGTTTTATATTTTATAACTAAGACGAAGTCAATTGAAAGTTATTTAACCCTGCTGTTAGATTAGAAAAAACTTACGAATCTTAGATTGAGGGACCATTTGGTCCATACTGCAATTTTCATCCAAAATAATAATTTTATCTTATTCTTTGTAACTATTTTGGTTCAAAAATTTCTAAAGCAAGTATTTGACATATCAAAAACATCCGCTAACATATCAAAAACATCTTCTAAATATTTGACATGAATTTACATTCGCTTGGTAATGAAAAAACTTACGAATCTTAGATTGAGGGACCATTTGGTCCATACTGGAATTTTCATCCAAAATAATAATTTTATCTTATCCTTTGTAACTATTTTGGTTCAATAATTTCTAAAGCAAGTATTTGACATATCAAAAACATCTTCTAAATATTTGACATCGCTTGGTAATGAAAAAATGTACTATTGACCAAATGGTCCTCTAATCTAAGATTCGTCATTTTGTATTTTTCTCAGTCCTGAATAAAGTTAGAAAATTTAATTTTCGCACATAACATTGTTTTATTAAAAGACCCCATTAGCAGAAAAATTTAGTCAGTATATATTACCGTTCCAAAGTTACAAGGGAAAACAGAAAAAATTTGGACCAAATGGTCCTAATCTAACAGCAGGGTTAAAAAAGTAACGAGGGATTCAACATTTTCGAGGGAAAAAATAATAATTATATGGAAAATTTAATTAACATGAAAAAATTCTGCAACGTACAAATACTGCAAGAAATTCTTAATTGCAAAAAAATTATTATTAACAATTTCATTGTCCAACTGTTGTGCAAAAAATAATTAGTCTTCTTACATACCTTCTTAAAAAGAATGTTACAAAACGTTAAGCGACCAATAATTTTGTATATACTAATGTATTGTATAAAGAAATGTAGCGCAAAGTTCTCGACTTGGCAATACTAGTAATAATAGAGCAACCAAACAGGAGGACCTTAACAAATATAGTATACTTTTTGGAGTTCATTGCAGAGCGCAAAATGAAGTCAACTGTTACGATTTTTTTGTTTATTTACAAATTTGTTAGACTAATTTATATTGGAGATTTCATTCCCAGCCAAATTTTCGTTATTTTTTTTATTTTTCGAAAAGTAGTCACTGAAGTTACTGTTTAACGAATCTTCAAAAATTATATAGTTTGTAGAAAACAAAATCTTTAACAAATTCTGAAAACATCGGATTTTTTATAGAAGTTCATTGCCCTCAAAAATATATAGCAAATTTTATTACCAGAACACATACGGCCGTATTTATTCAAATTTTTATGAACAAGGCTGATAGAGTACTCATAAAATACCTAAATACGAACTTCTTAAAAAAATGTGGCATACTTTTAGGTTTTCACAGCAAAGCATAAAATAATTTCAACTGTTAGGAGTGTTTTTTATTGTTTTGTTTATTTTTTAATTTGTTAACATAATGTATAAGTATAAGAATATGTTGATTCCAAGAAGAATGGTTTGTAAATTTAATTTTCATAAACACATTTAAAATTTTTTTTATTTTTCGAAAAAAATTTTATTGAAAATTTACTTGACCCCTGGCTTTTTCACATCGGTTAACCGGTTCAACCCAATTCATTTCAATTCAACTCTATTCACTACAATTCAGTTTAGGTCATTTCAATTCAATTGAATACGGTTCAAATCAATTCGATCCAAATTAATACAATTCAGCGCAGTTGATTTCCAATTAACTCAAGTTAACTTTATCAATTTCAAGTCATTTCGATTCAATTCAATCCAATTTAATTAACTTCAATTCAATTTAATTCAATTCGGTTTAATTCAATTCAATTTAACTCAATGGAATTCTATACAATTCAATTCAATTACATTTAATTCTACTTAATTCAAACCAATTCAATTCCGTCCAATTCAATTCAATTTACTCAAATTAAATTCCAATTCAACTCAATTCAATTCAGTACAACACAATTCAATTCAATTCAAAACAATTAGTTTATATTCAATTCAACCCAATGCAACTCAATACAATTCAACTCAAGTCAATTCAATAAAAGTCACTTCAATTCAATTCAATTATTCCATTCAGTTCAATTCGATTCAATGCAATTAAATTCAACTCAATTCATTTAAATTCAATCCAATTCAATTCAATTCCATTCAATTCCATTCAATTCCATTCCATTTAATTCAATTTAATTCATTTCAGTTCAATTTAATTCAATTCCAATTTAATTCAATTCAGTTGAATTCACAGAAATTCAAGTCAATCCAATTCAATTCGTATCAATTACATTCAATTCGAATAAATTAATTTCAATTCAATTCAGCTCAATTCAATTTAGTTCAATTCAGTTAAACTCAATCAAATTAAATTCCAATTCAACTCAACTCAATTCAACTCCAGACAAGTCAATTCAACACAAATTCTATTCAATTCAATTCGATTCAATTTGATTCAACTCAACTCGATTCGATTTAATTTAGTTCAATGAAATTGTATTGAATCAATTTAATTCAAGTCAATTTAATTCGAGACAAGTCAATTCAATTAAATTCTATTCAATTCAATTTCATTCAATTCAATGCAATTCAGTTTTATTTAATTCAATTCAATTTAGTTCAGTTCAGTTGAACTTATAGGAATTGATGTCAGTCCAATTCAATTCAATTCATTCGAACTCAATATAATTCAATCCAATTTAATTCAATTCAGTTCAATGCAATTCAACTCAATTCAACTCAATTCAATTCAATTTAATTCAAGTCAATTCAAGACAAGTCAATTCAATTCAAATCAATTCAACTCAATTCAATTTAATTCAATTCCATTCAATTTCGTTCAATTAAATGCAATTCAATTCAATTGAATGCAACCGAATTTAATTTAATTCAATTCAGTTCAGTTGAACTTATATATATGAACTCAAGTCAATCAAATTCAATTCAATTCGTTTGAATTCAATATAATTCAATCGAACTAAATTCAATTCAAATCAATTCAATTGAGCTCAATTAAATTCAATTCAACTCAATGCAATCCAATTTAATTCAATTCAATTAAATTGAGTTCAATTCAATTATATTCAATTCAACTCAATTCAAGACAGTTAAATCCAATACAATATAATGCTTTATAAGAAAAATAGTAAATTCATGGCAATGTATTTCTCGAAACCGTCGGGTTTCTGAACGCTCTAGGGATCATATTGTAGTTGTCTATATCACCTCTCTCGAACGGCATGTTAGTTGTGTTTCCTTGTTATATTCGATATTCAGCCAATTCGATATTCAGCCAGACTATCGTTATATGAAAGAATTGATTTTCGACCACTTTTGACAACTGTTTACAACACTACACTCTTATTATTTACACTCAACCTACTGCCGTGTAACCAAAACAAAGCACTGCATTTATGGAGGCATCACCTGAGTGTTGTTAGATATTTCGTTTAGTTTATTGAGGCAAACAATTCGCTGAGTGTTGCAGCACTCATAATAAAATTATTAAAATATATTGCATATTTTTAGGTGGTCATTGCTGACGATATATAAAGTCTAGAATTAGGTGCAGAACTTAATAAATAAGTGGCCGTCGGTGGTGCAATGGACTTAATATACAGTCAATATACAGTCAAATTCAAGGAATGTTTGACAATAATTATTAAAATTTTAGATATTTCCATAGGTAATTAGAGTTCTTAAAAAAGTTAGTACAAAACTCTTGGCTCAGCAATATTTTGTTTTCCGTCAAATTTAATACGGAGCCATCGTATTTTTGAGATGCTTTTTTTTTGTAAAAATTCGATATGCTTGCTTGCAGTAAACATCGTATAAAAAATGTACTGTCAGCATTATTTTGAATTTTGGAAATAGTTTTTTTTGTCCACAATACATATTATATTCTATTCCCATTTTACTGATTTCCTTGGAACATTTCAAAATCCGACTATTTAACGTTAAAATTTAATAGCTGTAAATGCATGAGTAAAGCGTAAAGTCTTGTAAACTGGAAAGTTTTTAATAAAACATGCCCATTGAAACATTATTATCTATTTCATATTTTTCATGAAAAATATTGTATTATATAATTTTTTAATATCACTTTTCATCTGTGTGTATTAGTGGTCAGTCCTAATTGTCCTTGTGGGTAGATGAGCGTATTTTTTTTTTTAATATTGAAAATCTATGATTTACTCTGCCCTGGTGCCTACTTATTCTCAGCTAAATTGATATCCTAGTGTTGGTTTACAAACTCGGGCTCGAATTGGCTTGGTTTTAATCAATATTTAAGCATTTTATTTACTTTAGTTTCCCCCCCAAACGCCAATATGTTGTACTCGTATGGACACAATTGCGGCTACGGTTGCGGCTGTGGCTGAGGCTGATGCTTCTGTTGTTTCTAGTCGTATCCACTGTCTGGTTTTTGACTTCACACAAAACCATTTGAAACGGAGGGAGAGTCATTTGATCACTTTTGCCATAAACCATTATAAATCATTGTATTGACACATTGTTGGGTAGCAGCGATATTAAAAACAATAACCAATGGATAAACGTGCGTTGCCGTTCGTATTATTTTACAATGAAAAATTGGCTTGAACAATTTTTCAATTTGTTCAAACGATATGGACGACATGGACGACTATTCAACCACCGGACAGACGACAACAATGGATCCAATCGACCGGCAACATTGTCGTCGAGTCATCGCAAGTTCAGACCACAGAAAAAAGTATTTACATACATATATTGTTTTGTGTTAAATTAATGGTCAATTCATAATAATTTTTTCTTTTTGTTCAACTGTGGTAACAAGGGGTACAGGAGATTTCTCCGGAAAGAGCTAAGCTTCCATGTTATAGTTCCGGTTTAATTAAGACTTGTTGGTAGATATTGTAATACAAAACCAATACCATCAGTTCAAAATGTGAGTTGCATACAAGCTAAGAATGGGGGAAAATGTTTGAAATGTATTGCATACTTTAAGGGTGGTAGTAGGGAGCATATTGTATAGTGAACTCGAAGGAGCTACATAAACATTGAAAAGTCCTACAATTGTTTAGTCTTTATTTTTTGTGGTTGATATTTTGCAATAGTTTTTCTAATATTTTTCAGGATGTCCGCGAGATATTCCGTCAGTTAATATCTATCGCGCCTAAGAATTTCTTTAAACATAATTTTGATGATTTAGCAATGATAACTAAATCAGAGACTACTTATTTTTGCCAATTTGTGAGGATTTGTAATAAAACTGATAACCATAATATTAAAAGACGAGTTGCACACAAGCCAAGAAGGATCACAAATATTTGAAGTTTATTGAATACCATTAGGGTGTACGTAAGAAGTGTTGAACCTAGTGATCTTTAAGGATTCAAAATAATAAATTCATAAAAATATTCCACGTCTATTGTTGTTATTTCCAAATTTAATATTTTCCAATTTCTTTAAAAAAAAAATTAGGGATGTCTAAACGAAGAATTCGCTTTTTGACAATCTGCGTTTTGATGATTTCTTTGCACGATAACTGCATCAGAGCCGGGCAATCTAATATTAAAATTAGTGTTGCCACACGGCGTGAACGAAAGCAAGTTTATTGCGTACTTTGCGTACAGGTAGATATTTTCCAACGGTTTTTTTAAATGTTTCGCGATGTCCACCAATATCATAAAGATAATGTTTATGACGTGGCCGTCAGTGGTGCAACGGTTAGTGTGTGCGGCTGTTGTGCCAGGGAACGTGGGTTCGATTCCTGCTCTGATCACCTTACACTTCTTTCGACGACGGCCACCTCGCTTAGTGACAGCGACACTATCGATTAATAAGCCATGAAATCGTTTCTCAAAAAAACCGTTCGGTGTAATCGGTGTATAACTGTAGGTCCCAATCAGTGGGTGAAAACTGGACAGGTCATAGCTCCGCGATTGTGGGAAGCTATCCCCTATCCCTTCATGGGATGTAATGGGAAAATATTTATTTATATATTTATTTAAGGCTTATGACGATATGAGTTTTGATAATTTCTTTACAACGATAACTGCATCAGAGTCTGGCGAATTTTGGCAATTCTGTCGAAAATGTGATACAAAATTTGAATCGTAATAGGATAATCCGACTGCCTACTTTTAGGGGTGTAGTAGGATGTATTAAATATAGCCAACTTTAAGGGTTCCCATTGAGCTTATTGCATACTTTTAAGGTGCTACTGAGCATTAAGGATCCAAATTAATATATTGAAAGTATTTTTAAAAATATTGAAATTCTTTTATTTTCATTTGTTTGGCTGATGTTTTGCAATGTTTCCTTAATCATTTTTCCCAATGTTCACCAGAAGAATTATTTTTATGAGGATTTTTATTTTGATGTTTCTTTCGAAATAATAACTGCATCAAGGAGAAATTGTAGTTTTTTGGAATTTAGTCTTTCAGTGTTAAGTTTTTGCCAGTTCATTGAATTTCAATGAATTTCATCATGAATAGACTTGCACACGTACAACACTTGCAAATCATTGAGTTGTATTATCAATATTCGTGTTCTATGAAAAATGTGTTTTGCATGTTACGCTCACTTTATGGTCGTTAGAATCGACCCACCCAGCAGGCATTGTGGCCAAAGTTCGCACCAGTCTCACTCTATTGGAAATCAGTCTACCAACGCATATCCATAGAGTGCATAGCGATGTCATGTCCATCCGTCGATGGTCGCAGCAATTGCGTTTGCGCTATTCGACCACATGGAAGTTGTTATGAAACGACTTCGGTCTAAAACCATACAAAATACAGCTGGTGCAGGAGCAGAAGCTGAAGCCGGGCGACCTACCAGGACGTCGTCTTTTCGGAAAACTGGAAGAAGATCGCCTTTTTTATAGAAAAATTGTGCTCAGCGGCGGGGCTCATTTTTAGCTCAATGGGTACGTCAATTAACAGAATTGCGGAATTTGGTCCGAAGAGTAGCCAGAGGCTATACAAGAGCTGCCAATGCACCCGACAAAATGCACAGTTTTGTGCGGTTTGGGGCCGACGGCATCACTGGGCCGTAATTCTTCAAAGACAGTGATGGCCGCAACGTTACGATCAATGGAGCAAAGTACCCTTCAATGATCACAGACTTTCTTTAGCTAAAAAGTCGAAGAATTTGAATTGGTTGTCATGTTGTTCCATCTGGAGGCCACACAGCACGCGATACCATGAATAAATTGAGAAACGAATTTGGTGAGAAACTCACGTAGTGGCGCTGTCAATTGTCTTCCTCGCTCTTAAGATTTGACCCCTCTATTCAATTTTTTGTGTGAGCACGTGAAGTCTTGCGTCTACAGGTACAAGACCACGATTGCTGCCTTGCAAGACAACATTGCACGTGTTATTAGTTAGATACCGGCCGAAATTTGCATGAAATAATCTTTCAAAAATAAATGGCAGGCAGTGATTTATGGATCCAAATAAATGTTTCATCACCTATACAAATTTTCTCTAATTTCTTCAATTTTTAAAAACCAAAAAGCACAAAATCACACATTACAAAATAAAAATCATAATACTAAAATATGTGTTGCCTACACGTCAAGACGTCCAAACAATATATAAACTTTATTGCATACCTTAAGGGTGCTAGTTACAGATGTTAAGGATCCAGATAAATAATTGGAGTTCGCAGAAATATTGCAATTCTTTCATTCTTATTTCTTCAGCTTATGTTTTTCAGCTGTTCAGCTGAATGCTTTTTGTTTTTTTTTCAAAATTGTTCGCGGCCTCCACAGGAAGAATATCTCTGTCACAGTTTTAATGATTTCTCCACTATGATAGGAACTGGTATAAGAGAGCTTCTCTAAGAGCTACTGCAGACACATCCAATAAAAAACAAAAAATTGTTTTCCATTACATTCCATAAAAGGATTGGGATTCCCCAATCCCTGAATTGTGCGCTTTCCAGTTTCACACACACTGTTTGGGACCAACAGTTTTACACCGGTGCCGAACAGCATTGTGAGAAGCTTTCTCATAGCTAAGTACTAGGTAGGGACGCGATCTCAAAACGAGGTGACCGTCGACGCAAGAAATGTAAGTCGGTCAGAGCAGGGATCGAAGCCATTGCACCACCGACGGCCACGTGAAACATTCCGGTGGTGTGGGAATTTACGAAACTTAACAATTGTTGGCAGACGCTAACATTCTCCAATGACTCAGTAGTTAAGCAGCAGGGTGCCACGTTTTGTTTAAGCTTTTTAGATAACTATCCTCATAACAATGGG
Organism: Phaonia tiefii; assembly: GCA_963931995.1. NCBI lineage: Eukaryota > Metazoa > Arthropoda > Insecta > Diptera > Muscidae > Phaonia > Phaonia tiefii. Next base: position 306,529,700 of record OZ008367.1, read on the forward strand.
AAAACCATCGATTCCTGTCCTCAGCTGTTGTGATTTTGCCAACCAACATTCCGGTGTCTGCAATTATATAAATATTTCTATATGTACAGTCTGTGAACACTTAGCACATCTACGATATCAACCATCTATTTTTCAAAACCTAAAGCATACATTTAGGTGCTTGTACACAAAATCAAATTAGACATGGACTTTCGGGAGTTTGACTTTTTATAATTAAAATCCGTAGCTGCAGTTTGAATGAGTTTAATGCAATGTCTGGATATCCTATATCTAGGCATTAAATTTGCCATTTGGGTTTTTTTCACAACGACTTTTATGTAATTCAGACCCAGTGACTAGGCATATGATGATGAACTTGTCACGGAGGTCGAAACTGGTCATGCCAGTGAGAGAAAGTGAGGGAAAATGTATCACACCTTGAAAGCTTGTAGTCTGTACTTCTGATACATTAACGTTTACAACTGTCAAACATAAGGTCGTTACGAATAATTCAAATGTTATTTAATATTGCGTATCCAAACGGAAAGCCCTCAATAAATGCTGCATACTTTTGGGGTTTCTGTAAAGAGCGATTAATAACGACAACTTCTATTTGTTTATTTTCTCGCTCTGACTTTCTCTTACTTTAAATGCGAATATCGACTTCATCTCTGCGTAAACAATCAGACTTCCTACAAAGTTATGAAAATTGCGTTCGGTGTTTTCCTTTGTATCTAAAACCTCGTAGGAAACACAAAAGGGAAAAAACTTTTTCATTCTTTCATTGGCCATGAAGTTATATTTTTATAAAAGCTCCATGTAAACCAGAAAGTATATCCGTCTCAGACTCAACAAAAAATACCACACTTTATTATGCACTCCTAGATCCTTTAGCCTTACGCAACATACATTTTGTAGTTATATTTCAAAGTTGCATTTTATAGAGTTTTCCTGCATTTGCTCTTTCCCAGCCTTAGAATATTATTGTATTTTCCAGCCACCAGTCAGGAGTCAACAACATTTTGCAATTGTCCTTATTGTCCTCAACGTTGCGCATTGGCGGCATTCCACATCGTCTTCTCGAAAAGAATAAGGAAAGTTCACACATAAAAGTTGAAGTAGGAAACTTAAACTTTGGTGGAGAATAAAACAAAAATCTGTAAGAAAACAAACGAAGTCTACTAAAGGATAAATAGAACTCTTGATTAAAAAATAGATGCATAAAAGCCTTGTTGCATCTTTATATTATTGCTGTAGCTACGATTCCATTCGCTGAAAAGATGCAGCATATTAGATATTTAAAGTAAAAGGTACAAAGGAGTTTGGTTTAAATTTTGAATGCATCTAGGGAGTAAACTGAAATTACGTCAGCCTAGGCAGCGAATATGTCATTGAACCGAACAATATTTTGAAGTAAAAATATCTCGTAATTGTAAGAAACAATAACTCATTACAGAAGTCCGTTTTGAATATTTTAAACCATAAAAGGATTTAACTTATAAGCCAGAAAATTCGTTAATATGGTTAAATATTTGTAGCACATCCGCTGAAATTACGTCAGCTTAGGCAGCGAATATGTCATTGAACCGAACCATATTTTGAAATAAAAATATTACGTAATTTTAAGAAACAATAACTCATTACAGACGTCCGTTTTGAATATTTTAAACAATAAAAGGATTTAACTTATAAGCCAGAAAATTCGTTAATATAGTTAAATATTTGTAGCACATCCGCATAATTTAAGAACCGATTAGTTGGTTGTTGTATTATAAAGTTTTAAATATATTCCTAGACATTCGCATGTAATTTAAATTAGTTTGTACCAAATGATCCGGTAAAATAGTTAAAACTGTCAAGTTCTTATACTGAAGACTCACAGTTTATAATTCATTAAAGAACGATCTCACATCCGCATAGAATTGGGAAACATGATTCAATTTTTATTTAGCTGGAATTGTAAAAATGTCCTGGATACCTAGTAAAGATTTCCTCTCGCCTGCCTAAACATTGCGCTAATTTCTTAAATTCGAAAAAAATAAATTTCAAAATACCCGGCAAATTTTAGTATTTTTTTTAAATACGGTTAACTTTTTAATTTGCACAGATATCCGCGTTTTGTTTTCATCATAATCAAATGACAATTCAAACCCCGTACAGATTTGTGAGATTCAAATAAGTCTTGATTTATATCCGCATTCTTTCGTCTTTTGAAAATATAAAAAAAAACTAAATCTGCTGAAATCAAAAGTCTACAGAGACATCCGCATTTTGTTGTCTGGAAAATCGTTTTTTTTTTCTTTAAAAATAACATTTAAATGAAACCCATCACAACTTTTTCCGCCTAGTATTTCCTAGGAAACTTCAATACAATATCTCTATTTCATAACCAATTTTAAATTTAAACCAACTTCAATCTAAAAGTATTACAATTAATCTTCTAAAGCATATATAAGGGTTTCCATAAGGAAATTCACAAACAAATTTAAATAAAATATGGTCAATTGTTAAATTTTAATTGACATCCGCATTTAATATTCTGTATAATCAACTGAAGATATAAATCAAGTTCAGTTTTGTAACATTCAACTAAATATTTTATTACATCCGCATGACTTTTCAAAAGAAACTTAAAAAACCATTTTGTAAAATGTGAATAATTGTGTTTGAAAAAACTAATAACACAGAGCTGAAAGTTTCATCTATGATAGACATCCGCATTTGATTTACATGACAATCAACTAAAAAACTAAATCACCTTTGATTTTGTAAGATTGAACTCAATCTGATAGCTACCACATCCGCAAGGGTTTACATAAAAAAACTCAAAGAACCATTTTTACAAAAACTTATTAAAGTTCTATTATAAGAAAAATAAACACAAAACCGGTACAATGTTTTAATTTATATGTATTATATTTAATTTTATAAAATAGAATCTGCTAAATTACAATCTTAAAACCATCCGCACTCAATTTACATTTTAGTACAATGAATCTTTAAATCACTTGTACTTTTCAGGTATTTAAGTTAATCTTCTGAGACATGTGCATATTTTACACGAAAATTTAAAAATATATTTACTGAAACGTGAATACTTTATTGACATCCGCACTTTATTTTCTTTATAATCAGTTAATTACTGAAACCATGTCAACATTTCTCGGATTTAACTAACTTTTCTAACACATCCGCATGATTTTTAAAGAATATTCATAAATTATTCTAATATTTTGACATCAGCGTTTTATTTTCTGTGTAATTAACTGACAATTAAAACCGTATCAAATTTTCTAGGCTTCAAGTACATCTTCTATCACATCCGCTTTCCTTTTAGTGTATCGTCAACTAATTTTGACATCCGCATTATATATTCTTTATAATCAACTAGCAATTAAAACACTGTGAACTTTTCTTGCATTCAACTGAATTTTCTATCGCATCCGCAGCTCTTTAAGGAATATTTATAATTTGTTCCAAAAATTTTTTTTAAAATCCGCATTATATTTTCTTTATAATAAACTGCTAGTTATGGCAACTAAGTACATTTCTACCACATCCGCATTCCTTTAAATATAAATTTATAAATCACTGTATAAAGAATTGATTCCGCATTTTATTTTCCTTATATTCAACTGATAATTAAACCCCTATGAACTATTCTAGAATTGAATTAAAATGACCATCACATCCGCATTTTTATTAGTCAATTATTCTTTTAAAACATCAAAAATTTAAATTATTCCTCAAAATTTTTTAACAGTTTTTTAAAAAATCTAATATTAAACCAAATAAATAAATGGTTTCTCATTTCATCCCATGAAGAGATAGGGGAGAGCTTCTCATATAATATTAAACTACATTCACATTTGTTGGATTCAACTCATTTTTCCATCACATCCGCATTGTTTTCTAATAGCAAATTTTGTACAATCGTTTAAAATGCATTAAAGTATTGTTAGAAACTCTCGGGAGAACAGTTAAATAATTCAAATTTATTTGTTATCTTTAAGATTTTTGAACGCAAAATTGTTTGAACATTTTTAAAAAATTGATTAAAACTTTAATTTTTTATTGACATCCGCAGTTTGTTTTCTTTGTAATCAAATGTAATTTTAAACTACATACATTGTCTTTTGTTGGATTCAACTCATTTGACTATAACATCCGCATTGTTTTAATATAGAACATTTTATTAAATCTCGGGAGTACTGTAAAATAATTGAAAAGAATTTGTTATCGGAAAATGATACTTCACGGAAAATGGTTCGAAGTTATTTAAAAAAAATTAGTTTAACTTTAATTTTTTAAAGACATCCGCATTTGATTTTCTTTGTAATAAAATGTCATTTTAAACTTTATATATTTTTGTTGGATTCAGCCCATTCTGCTATCACATCCGCATTGTTTTCTACTGGTAAATTTTATAAAACTATCAAAAATCCATTATAGTATTCAAAGGAAGTTGTTATCTTTAAGATTTTTTCGGAAAATGATTTGAAGTTATTTAAAACAAAATACTTAAACTTCAATATTTCATAGACATCCGCAGCTTATTTTCGTTGCACTAAAATGTAGTTTTAAACCACATTCACTTTTGTTATATCCGGCTTATTCTTCTATCACATCCGCATTTTTTTCTAATGGCAAATTTTATGAAATTGTTAAAAATCCATTATAGTAGTGTTAGAAACTTTCTGTAGTGTTTAAATAATTCAGAAGAATTTTTTATCCTAAAGATTTTTCCAAGTATAACTGTTTGAAAATATTTTTAAAAAAATTGTTGAAACTTTAATTTTTTATAGACATCCGCATTTGATTTTCGCTGTAATAGAATTTAGTTTTAAACTACATTCACTTTTGTTGGATTGAACTTATTCTGCTATCACGTCCGCAGTGTTTGTTACTGGAAAATGTTATGAAATTGTTAAGGATCAATTAAATTATTTTTAAAAACTCTTTGGAGTATTTGTAAATACTTCAAAAGCATTTGTTATCTTTAAGCTTTTTTCCAAACAAAATTGTTTGAAAATACTCTTTGGAGTATTTCTAAGTAGTTCACAAGAATTTGTTATCCTTTAAGCTTTTTTCAAAGCAAAATTGTTTGAAAATATTTTAAAAAAATTTGTTGAAACTTTAGTTTTTTCTAGACATCCGCATTTGATATTCTCTCTAATAAAATTTAGTTTTCAACTACATTCACTTTTGTTGGATTTAACTTAGTCTGCTATCACATCCGCTTTGTTTTTTATCGAAAATTTTATGAAATTGTTAAGAGTCAAGTAAACTATTGTTAAAAACTCTTTGGAGTATTTGTAAAAATTTCAGAAGAATTTGTTATCCTTATGCTTTTTTCCAAGCAAAATTGGTTGCAAATATTTTAAAAAAAATTATGGTAACTTTAATTTTTTTATAGACATCCGCATTTGATGTTCTCTGTAATAGAATTTAGTTTAAAACTACATTCACTTTTGTTAGATTCAACTTATTCTGCTATCACATCCGCATTGTTTTTTACTGGAAAATGTTATGAAATTGTTAAGAATCAAGTAAACTATTGTTAAAAACTCTTTGGAGTATTTGTAAGAATTTCAGAAGAATTTGTTATCCTTATGCTTTTTTCCAAGCAAAATTATTTGACAATATTTTAAAAAAATTTGTTGAAACTTTAGGTTTTTGTAGACATCCGCATTTGATATTCTCTCTAATAAAATTTAGTTTTAAACTACATTCACTTTTGTTGGATTTAACTTAGTCTGCTATCACATCCGCATTGTTTTTTACTGGAAAATTTTATGAAATTGTTAAGAATCAAGTAAACTATTGTTAAAAACTTTTTGGAATATTTGTAAATAATTCAGAAGAATTTGTTATCCTTAAACTTGTTTCCAAGCAAAATTATTTGACAATATTTTAAAAAAATTTGTTGAAACTTAAATTTTTTATAGACATCCGCATTTGATTTTCTCTGTAATCGAATTTAGTTTTAAACTAAATTCACTTTTGTTAGATTTAACTTAGTCTGCTATCACACCCGCATTGTTTTTTACTGGAAAAAAAAATTTGTTGAAACTTAAATTTGTTTATAAACATCCGCATTTGATTTTCTTTGTAGTAAAATGTAATTTGAAATCAGTTTCACTTTTGTTGAATTCAACACATTCTGCTCTCATATCCGCATTGATTTCTAATGAAGAATTTTATGAAATTATTTAAAACCCATTATAGTATTGTAAGAAACTCTCTGGAGTTTGTGAGTTATTGTTTCACACAACAAAAGCCAATAAATGCTTTCAAAAGATTTTAAATTTATCGCCTTTATGTCATACACAATTTAAATATTTCAGTTATTTATTGCTCTAACAATGTGGTATATCTGTCTGTATGAACTATTTCGGGAAATGTTGTGGACTGCACTTTATTTCCGCTTCCTATTTCATGTTTTAGTTTGCCAAAAAAAATATTTACAACTAACACCCTTATCGTGTTTGCTTGGCTGGAAGTTTTCCCGCCAACCCAAAAACAAGAAATTTGGCAAGAATTTTATTTAGACATGTTGTTTTCACTTGCATTTGTCTAAATGTCCAAATAATTTCTTAAGTTCTCTTGTTTGTTATTTTTTTACGAAAAAGTCAAAAAAGAAGAAAAAAACTTTTTATTGCAACAAGAAATAAAACTTAAAATCAATTGTTGAAGAAAACTTTGTTGTGACGTGAATTTTCACTGGATGGAAAAGTTTTTCGCAAAAAAAAAACAAATATAAAAATTGAGCAAACATTTAGACAAGACGCTATTTAAGATGTGGTAGAATTTCTGACTGAACAGGGAAAAGTAAACTCCAGAGAGTTTGAGATCCTTGAAACTTTGACAGCTTGTTGGAAAGCTCCTAAGGAAAACAACTTCTAGGCATAATGTGCCTAAAGTGATTGCTAAGTGTTTGTTTTTTGTAGTACAATTTACCACAAGTAGCTCCCCTCAGCCTCTTCTAAAAAAATACAAAAAAAAATATTTTTCTACTCGTACAAATCGAATTAAAACAAATGTCATCAATGTGGTAAAAATCATGTAAATATTATTACCCAATAGCTTTGCCACAATGTCAATTTAATTTAATGAATTATTTTTTTCATAGTTTTGTGTCATGGGCAATTTTACTTGCCACATTAGTGGCGACGTTGCAACAATTCTGCACACAAAAAAGAGCTGTGACAATTTCCACAAACTAAATGCGTGACAAATCCTCTGGTGTTTGTTGCATCAGTTAGAGCTTTTTTGTTTTGTGTGCCACAACATTTTGCAATATGTGCCACATGTGACAAACAAAAATGGATTTTTTTTGTGTTTTCACTCTTCACTACTGGATAACAACAATCTATTGATTTCCCCTGTGTTCAGGAGGTTTTTTTTTTCAATAAATTTCAAGCCGCAAAGGACATTTATTGTTTATTGAAATGATGGGTTAAGGATATGAAATAAAAAAAAAAACAACACAGAGTTTAGTCAGAAACCAATAGATAAAAGATGAGAGAAATTTAAAAAAAATTGTTAACCCGTTTATGGTCATTTTAAAGAAGTTAAGGAGTTTTAAACTATTAACTATGAATAAACACAAATACGCATATCCGCATCGGAATACAAATAATTTCAACAACTCGTTTCAATAATTATTAAAATTGTTTATTGGTTTTCATGTATTTGAGTTGCGTCTGACGAGATATACATAGTTAGAAAACAATTTTTTCTATGTTGATTTAATTTAACTTGGGGTCAAAAATTAAAATACCAGCGGGTTTTGACTGTTTAATCAAAAAAAAGTTATATATTTATTAAATATTTTTTGTAACAAAGTTTTACGTCTACATAAGGCATTGCTATCTTATATTGATCCTAGTATTTAACAAAGGAAACAAAAACATTGAGATTTAAATGCAAATATTTTCATCATAATATGTTACAGAATTATTTATTTGAAAATCACTGTATTATTCGAAAATACTATTGCTGCAAACGAATTGCGGTTGGGATAACGTTACTTCAGAATTTTGGCAGTTCTGACAACCGAATTTCAAATTATTTATTTTACAACAACATAATTGCTCATCATTTCGGATCCACCTACCGAGTTCGGTATTGAGTCGATGTCAATAACACAGTGCAACATGAAAAAATATAACCATATACGGACACCACTAAGTGATAAAAGACCAAAAAAAGACCCGTGTCTCCCAGTTTTGCCCAAAGTCATGCACTTTTTTTTATGGGCCCCCAAAAATTTGGGGCCTCGGTGTAATTTTTGCAAAAAAGCGATCATTTTTTCAGGCTCATATCTTGCAAACCGTTCGGTATTTTGATTTACTCTCTGAGGGAAAGTTGTAGCTATTGTCATCAAGAATAAAATCATCATGATCACCTACCTACCGGCTTACAATACTTCATACTATATTTGCCTCCACTCAACCATGCCATGAAATTGGTATAACATTGGCGACACACTGTATTAGGTGTGTACTTTTCACCGGTCAAGTCTATTTCGTCCAAAAACAACTTATATGCTTTCTTGAATTCACTACTTAAAAAATTATTTTCCTTTTGAAATTTTGTAGAACTTTTTTTCTGATTTGATGACCGCAAACATAGCAAAATAAATCAATTTTTTTACACTTCATATTGAAATTGTCAGTTGCCAATGTTGTGTGCGAATTATGCTGTAGCACTTTCTCTATACCTTTCACCGCTGAGCTCTCGTTGACTTCGCGCTGTATAATGCCTCGATGTGAGCGTCATGTCTCTTTTATATTGTGTGCTGCGTCCCTTGTTGCGTGTGCTGAGCTTACTGCTTTGCCTGTGCTGCTGCGGTCGGTGAGATAGCATAGTATCTCAATGGTGAAGTAAACGGTATTAAGAATCATTTCTAGGAAGTTCATATGTTCTAAAAAGTTCTTTATTGAGAGCTTAGGTACATTTTTGTAGTTGATTATTTCCTTGAATTTTGAACGGTTTGCTACCTATGAACCTGAACAGGTAAAAATATCGAATTTTTTAAAGTTTTTTTTTTGCGATTTTGACCCTGAAGATGATTTTATATGTTCACAATGTTTGTTCTTTATGACAAGATCTACCACTTTCCCTCAGAGAGTAAATCAAAATTCCGAACGGTTTGCAAGATATGAGCCTGACAAAATGATCACTTTTTTTGCAAAAATGACACAGAGACCCCAAAATCTTTGGGGGCCCATAAAAAAAAGCGCATGACTTTGGGCAAAACTGGGAGACACGTGTCTTTTTTTTTTGTCTTTTATCACGTAGTGGTATCAGTTACTGCTTTGCCTGTGCTGCTGCGGTCGGTAGGATAGCGTAGTATCCCAACGTTGAAATAAACGTTGTTAAAAATCTTTCCTAGGAAGTCCATGTTCTTTATTGAGATCTTAGGTAAATTTTTTTAGTTGATTGTTTCTTTGAATTTTGAACGGTTTGCTACCTATGAACCTGAACAGGGAAAAAAAGTAAAAAAAATCGAATCTTTTAAAGTTTTTTGCGATTTTGACCTTGAAGATGATTTTATATGTTCACAATTTTTGTTCGTTATGACCAGAGCTACAACTTTCTGTCAGAGAGTAAATCAAAATTCCGAACGGTTTGCAAGATATGAGCCTGATAAAATGATTACTTTTTTTGCAAAAATTTGACCGAGGACCCAAATTTTTGAGGGACCATAAAAAAATGCATGACTTTGGGCAAAACTGGGAGACATGGGTCTTTTTTTTTGTCTTTTATCACGTAGTGGTGTCCGTATATGGTTATCTTTCCATGACTTAAAAAATTATACACAGTGTAACCAAATTACTCCAACTGAATTTCTCATGAAGACGGTTAAGGCGACCGAATTCGGTATAAGAAAGGAAACAAATTTTTATTTGGTTGCTACGACCGAACAAATTCCCTGTTTGGTTGGCAAAACAAAATTATATGTCATTATTACCATTTGAATATAATTTTCATTTTAGTAAATAAATTTAAATCCTTAGCGAAAGGAATTAATTTGGAAACACGTACATTGCACACCGAATCATTAATTTATACATACATGCACGCTGAAAAATCTATAACGTGTTTGTTGTTTGTCGCAAATAGAGTATACTTGTGTCCAAACACATTGTGTTTGATATTCAATATTACACACTGGACACACAATGATTAATATGTTATAACATATGTTTTTGTGACCCAAACATTGCATTTATTGTATACTGTTGAAAACGAAAACTTGACAGACAACAAAGAAACAAACAAAGCTTCGTATCTCCAATTATGACATCAATTCCTTCACTTAAGTATATGAATATTCCAAACATATACATGTTCCTCCATAACGTTACAGGGCAATTTTTTTCAGAGTTTGTATAATATTAAAAAAGGTAAAGGGAAAATATGGTGGCAAAATTGTATGACCTTACAATCACAGAAGTACTTGTTAGAAAACCGATTGTAGCAGCTAAAATTTGGTTGCTGCAACTGTATAACGGTTGGGCAAACACATTTCATAATTTTTTCGGTTCCGACAAACGAATTTCAAATTATTTATGGTGCAATAACAGCATTTATCATTATTTCAGACCCAATAACCGAGTTTGGCATTGATTCAGTTGCAGTAGTCGAATTATTGAAACTGAATTTCTCGTGAATTCTGTTGAGGCGACCGAATTGTGATTGCAGGCGGTTACGATAACCGAAATTAAATTTTATTCAGTTGCTACGACCGAACTCAATTCCGATTCGCTTGACGACACAACAAATGTACATGTCATTGTTGTCATTTGAATTTCTTTTGTGTTTTAGAAAATAATTTTCAATTCTAAGCTGAAGAAAACAATTTGTATATCACGTACATGTATATCAAATCATTAGCTTATACGCGTATAATATTAAGACGGTAAAATCAAGATAACTTGGCAATATGTTACCACCTTGGGTCTGTATGACAACCATTTTTGGGTAGAAAATAGTGCAGATGTCATATTAAAATTTGTTGCAAAATCTATTCTAATATCAAATGTTTAAGCTTCATGATCAAACTCTTCTAAAATGAAGCGGATGTCATATCAAAAATTTATAACTTTGGAAGGAAAAATTGCTAACACTTTGCAGTTTCTTAATTTAATATGAAAGTGTTACTTATTTCTTTGGGTGCCTTCAATTTGAATAATTTTGCACATTGGAAAATAGTGCGGATGTCATATAAAAAGTTGTTCCAAAATTTATTATAGTATTAAATGTTTAACCTTCATGAAAAACTCTTCCAAAAAGATGCGGATGTCATATCAAAAATCTATAATTTGTGAAGGAAAATTGCTAAAATTTTTTAATATTATTTAAGTTAAGCAATAATTTAATATGAAAGTGTTACTTACTGCTTTAGATGCACTTCAATTTGCCTGATTTTTTACACTGGAAAATAGTGATTTTGGAAAATTGTTGGAAAATAGTGCGGATGTCATATAAAAAGTTGTTGCAAAATTTATTAAAATATTATTTGTTTAAGCTTCATGAAAAAACTCTTCAAAAAAGATGCGGATGTCATATCCAAACTTTATAATTTGGGAAGTAAAAATTGCTAACATTTTTCAGTTTTCTTAATTACAATTTTGTTTGAAATATTATTTAAGTTGAAAGTTTTTTTGGCTGCCTTCAAGTTGTATAATTTTGCAGACCGGAAAAGAGTAATGTTGGAGAATTGTAGGAAAATAGTGCGGATGTCATATAAAAAGTTGTTGGAAAATTTACTATTATACTAAATGTTTAAGCTTCACTAAAAAACTCTTCTAAGAAGATGCGGATGTCATATCAAAAATCTATAATTTGTGAAGGAAAAATTGCTAAAAATTTACAGTATTCTTAATTTTAATTTTGTTTGAAATATTATTTAAGTTAGGCAATAATTTAATATGAAAGTGTTACTTATTGCTTTACATGCACTTCAATTTTCCTAATTTTAAACAATGAACCCCACTTTTGCTAGAAAATAGTGCGGATGTCATAGAAAAAGTTGTTACAAAATGTATTATAATATTAAATGTTTTATCTTCGTGAAAAAACTCTTCTAAAAAGATGCGGATGTCATATCAAAAATCTATAATTTGTGAAGGAAAACTTTTACAGTATTCTTAATTTTACTTTTGCTTCAAATATTATTTAAGTTAAGCAATAATTTAATATGAAAGTGTTGTTGCTTCAGATGCACTTCAATTTGCCTAATTGTACACAATGAACCCCATTTTTGCTGGAAAATAGTGCGGATGTCATATAAAGATTTATTGCAAAATTTATTCTAATATCAAATGATTAAGCTTCATGTTTATACTCTTCTAAAAAGATGCGGATGTCATATCAAAAATTTATAATTTGGGAAGTAGAAATTGATATAATTTTTCCGTTTCCTTATATTTACTTTTGCTTTAGTTTCAAATATTATTTAAGTTATTTACAATTCTTGCAATAATTTAATATGGAAGTGTTACTTATAGCTTTGGCTGCACTTCAATTTATTACAACCTTTAATCCTTTTGGCTTTCTATTGCAACTAACAAGGACATCATTCTGCTACCGCTCCCCACCTCTATCTGCCAACATTTAATGCTAAAACCTTCGAGGCATTGCAGCAACAATCCAGCTACATGCAATGACATTAGCCACGTTTTTCAATATAGTTATCCATTAATGTACATTTATTGTAAGATAATATTATTTCTGCACGAGCACAAAGTTAAGAGGGACGGAGGGGAACTCCTGATTCTATACATTTCTTGTGATTCCAATACAGTGTTGGGCAAAGAGCGAGAGACGGACAGATACAAAAGGAATTTATTTCTGCTCCATTTAAAACTAAATACACAGGATACTTTCTTAAGTATACCCAGCAAGGCTTTCAAGCAATACCATCACACCAGGCAACACACTCTAGGATACACATCCTTGTTGCTTTTTGTTCTGTCGCTGGCTGTTGCCAACTTCTATTTGATATTATTCTTTTGGCTTTAGATATCTTATAACACTTTTAACATTATTTTTACTGGATTTTGTAGGTTTTTTTCTCCTTCTCATAAGTAGAAAAATATTGTGGCAGAGCAGCAAAAAGGAATTGCAAGAGAAACATGTTAAGTGGTTTATGCCTTTGATACTCCGTACAAATACAAAACGGATATTGTGGCACAAATGTAATGTTTTTATGTGGCGATTGCAATACCAACCACTCTGCACTTTTCTTGTGCAACTTCATATAAATGTTTTACCACTTTCTGGCTAAGAAAACTCTATACGATTTCCTTTGCGCAAAATATTCTTAAGAATGGAAAAGCTGAATTTTGTCCTTACAATTCGAAGTTATGGCTAAGAGCATAAGGGGCAAGTCTCCTTAATGCTTAAATTAAACGTGTTTATGATTTTTGCAATATAAAAGGGACGACAAACTTGCATTATGTCCGCAGAGTGGTAGCAAGAAAAGGATAAACAACTGATGGATAGGAAAATAATATTTTTTCTACAGTAAAGCCAAAGGATTTCGCACATTTAATCACAAAAATTTTAGACAAACATATAAAATCTTGAAATTGCATTAAAAGCAATATGTTTAATTTGAAAATAATGTTTCCCTTCACGGTGGTATTACCAAAATACTGCTGTATTTATTATTGCAACATATAAGCAAGGAAAATCAACAATTACTATGTAACAACAGCACAAAAATATTGATGTTTTTCTAGCGTCAAGATATCGCTTCTTGAACATGTTGATTTACAGTCAGCAATTTGTTGATCAACAAATCTAGTGTCTAAACATTCAGTAGCAGCAAAGCTCTCAGCTTTTCATCAACATGTAATTAAACATGTAGCCTTGTTTGAATCAGCATGTTGCTAAACACAAAATGTAGTACAACAATTTAATTCCTTTTTGCCGCAACAAGTCAAAACAAACTAAAGTAAACAATCTTAATCACTATCTCTCTCTCATCAAGTAAACTACTAGTCAACATGTTTATATACATTCAAAATGTAAACATTTAATACTGTTAACCACCAACATGTTTATATAAATTTCATAATGCTTTTATAACTCTCTCTCATCATGGAAGAAATAAAGCAACATGTTTATATACATTTAAAGAGTAAACATGTTTATACTGTTAACAATTAACATGTTCTCATACGTTCCATATTGCCTTTTATAACTATCGGTTCAATTTTCTTGAGATTTTTCCTTCAACTCAGCTTTGTGAATTTTTCACACTCATGCGGAAAATGCTATGACCATTCTGCGGCAAACCCGTTTATAAATAATTCAAGTTGGTTAAGTGTTTTTCCTTTCCTTTTATTTTCTTTTGTTTACGATCACACACAATCCAACCACCTCCCACCACGCTTAACCTCTTTGATACTCATAATTTACAATTAATTTTGTCTTCCTTCACATTTCTTATCACGAATCGAGTGAAAAACTGCAAACGCCTTTCGATAAAAAAAAAGACAGAAATTCGGCAAATACTTTAAATTGCGATCGCCACACAAAAAGGGGGATTGCCAATAAATATTTTGGCCAAAAGAAACAGTTTTGTGAGGCGGCTATTATTTCACAATTGGAGACAGAAGAGTGGCCAGGCAAAAAAAAACAATATTCTTGGAAAATACCTGAAAGAGTTTATGTATATGGAAAAATATCAACTGTTCTAGAACACCTGATATTTTCCAGAATGGTAACAATAATAGAAAACTAAGTTCTTATATACTAAACATCCGCATTAATTCATGTTCATTTATAACTTAATATTTTTTTAAATGCTTTCAGAAGCATGTTTGCATGACATCCGCATGTTTTAAACTTACTTTTAGCACAATCATGTTAATTGAGAACAGTTGTTTAGTTTCTTTAGTATAACTTCCAACATCCGCATAGTATTAACTTTCCTGTAGACCTCAAGGGGATAAATGTAGATCTTCCTGCGTTATTTGGTATCACATCCGCATATTTTCATCGTTCTTAAATTAAAATATTTATTTACTGAGAAAAGTTGTTCAGTTTATTGAGTTTTTAGTCCAATATCCGCATAGTTTAATGCCTTTTATGGGCTTTAAGGGGAATAAAATTTACATTTCTGCGTTTGTTGGTGCAACATCCGCATGTTTTTATGACTTTCAAATAAAAATATTAATGTAATGAGAGCAGGTGGTCAGTTCATTTAGTTTGTAGCCCAATATCCGCATAGCTCTAACGCTCTTGTAGACGACACGGAAGTAACTGTTGGTATTTCCGCTGCATTGGGTTCCACATCCGCAGGTTAATATGGTGATTAAACAAAAGTATTAATTTCACGACAGAAGTTGTTCAGTTTCGTCAGTTTGTAGGGCTCTTGTAGACTTTCAGGAAACAAATGTTGATGCTTCTGTGTTTTCTGGTATCATATCCGCATGTTTTTATGGCTCTGAAGAAATTATTAATTTAATGAGAACAGTTGTTTAGTTTCTATAGTCTGGCGTCCTACATCCGCATAGTATTAACACTCCTGCAGATCTCAAGGGGATAAATGTAGATGTTGCTGCATTATTTGGAACCACATCCGCATGTTTTTATGGTTCTTAAAGAAAAATAATTATTTAACGAGGACAGTTGTTCAGTTTATTGAATTTTTAGCCCAACATCCGCATAGTTTTATGGGTCTTATAGTCTTTCAGGAAGCAAATCTTGATGCTTCTGCGTATTTTAGTACCTCATCTACATGTTGGTATGTTTCTAAAACAAAAATATTAACGTAATGAGAACAGATGTTTAGTTCATCTTTACATCCACAATGAATTAACGCTCTTCTAGACCTCAAGGGGACAAATGTTGATGTTTCTGCTTTATTCGGTGCCAAATCCGCAGGTTATTATTGTTCTTAAACTAAAATATTAATTTAATGACAGTAGTTGTTCAGTTTCGTTAGTTTATAGCCCAACATCCGCATATTTATAGGGCTCTTGTAGACAAAAACAAGAATTAGGTTTTGATGCTCTTGCGTATCTTCTGTTTTTTTTTTTTTTGCAACCACATCCGCATGTTTTTATGGCTCTAGAACAAAAAGTTTAATTTAATGGGAACAGTTGTTTAGTTTCTTTAGTCTGACGTCCAACATCCGCATAGTATTAACTCTCCTATAGATCTCAAGGGGATAAATGTAGATGTTGCCGCGTTATTTGGAATCACATCCGCATGTTTTTATGGTTCTTAAACTAAAATAATTATTTGCTCAGAAGAGTTGTTCAGTTTATGTAGTTTGTAGTTTGTAGCCCAACATCCGCATAGTTTTATGACTCTTAAACTCAAATATTAATTCACTGAGAACAGTTGATCAGTAATTCTATTAATTTGTAAATTGTTACTTTAAATTTAGTTGAAAAAAAATTAAATATCCGCATGCTTTGTTGCGGATATCATGCAAAATGTGACATATTATGCAATTTCTAATGTTTATTTTATTTATAACTTCAACAATGTAAATTATATAATCGCTGTGATTTGTGTTTGAATCTTTAGAAAAAGCAAACATGTTATATATCTGCAGATAGATCTGCGGATTGGGATTATCGAGTATAACTGTTGTTATAAATCCCTGGCAAAACATGCGGATGTGTTATGAAAATGGTTGAGGTTTCATATATTTACTTGATGTTGAAATGAATACTGGATAATATGACAAATATCCGTACGTTATAATGCGGATATTAGGGAAAATCTAGTAAAAATAAATCAATATCCGCATCCTTTGTTGCGGATATCGTGCAAAATGTTAGATATTATGCAATTTCCAATTTTTATTATTTCCTATCTTGAACAATGTAAATTGTTAAATCGTTGTGATTTGTGTTTGAATCTTTAGAAAAGGCAAACAAGTAAAATATATAGATAGATCTGCGGATTGAGACTATCTAGTATAGTTGTTGTTATAAATCCCTTTCAAAACATGCGGATGTGTTCTTAAAATGGTTGAGGTTTTATATGTTTACTTGATGTTGTAAAGAATACTGGATAATATATCACATATCCGCACGTTATAATGCGGATATAAGGGAAATCTAGTCCAAAAACATGAATATCCGCATGCTTTGTTGCGGATATCATGCAAAATATTAGATATTATGCAATTTCCAATTTGTACTTTATTTATATCCTCAACAATGTAAATTATTAAATTGTTATGATTCGTATTTAAATCTTTCGAAAGGGCAAATTACTAAAATTTCTGCAGATAAATCTGCGGATTAGTAGTTAAGTATTATATTTACATGTTTCAGCAATAATTTTTAAATATTCGTGAAATTTAAACAGCTGGCCAAAGTTTTTAGAAAACATTCTGAGCGAATTGGTTTTACAATATACTTTCTTACTTAGGTGGCCTCAAACAACGCAGAGGATCAAAGGCCTTACAAAATGAGGATAACATATTTCTCCAACCGACTCGATGTTCAGCTTCTCTCTTCCAGTTGGTAACACCATGCTCAATTACCAGGTGATCAATCTGGTTATTCGACTTACAGCCACAAGAAAAATAACCGCAATTGCCGCAACCGAATTTAGAGGTTGTAACAAACACATTAGACGTCATCGAGCTGAACTGGAGGTTATCATAGACGCATTCTAGGTTCTAACAATCTATTAGAGACTGCTTCAATAGAATTTCAATCGTAGGGCTAACTTTCAGTCGCGACAACCTCAATTCGTTTGTGGAAACTGCAATTCGGTCTCAACAGACGAATTTTCGTTTGCGACAAACTCTTTTAAAACAATTAGTTCTGGTCAGTGTATACTGTGTTTTTCACGAAAAGGAAGATGAAATGACGACAGATTTTTACAGTGGATAGAAATTGACCTTGGTCATTGTTTTTAAGGAAACAAATTTAAATCTCAATCTGTTTAGTCAGCACCCTTTAGTAGTCAGAGTGCGACGTTACCACATTTTCTACTTATATATCGATGGCTTAATATAAAAAGGCCCTAACTCGATTTTTTGTTACTTGACAGGAGAAGGAAAAAACTTAATAAAATCCGTAAAATTTTAGATACAAAAAAAGATTGAATGCAATTTTTAATTAAGAGATGCAATACCTTTTTGGAAATTGCATTAAAACTTTTTGTTGTATCTAAAATTTTACGGATTTTATTATGTTTTTTCCTACTCCTGTCAAGTAACAAAAAATCGAGTTAGGGCCTTTTTATATTAAGCCATCGATATACAATTTGAGCAAAGACGGTTTTTGACACCCAAGTTCCCTTTTATCTAATTTATTTAATTTTGCTTTTCTTTTCTACTTCTTTCCTTTATTAAAACGTGGGTGAGATCAAAGGTGCACAACTTGATGAAAAATTATATTTCATAAATTTCAGCTAAAAATATGCATTTGCATATTTAATTTAATTAAATATTAACAGAAATACACGACAGACATCGAGTCGTATGGGTAGACACAAACGACAGCTTTATTGCCGCAAATTACTTGACTTTTTAATGCTAAAATGTTTGTTGATTGCAAGTGTCTAGGATGTTGCAGTGGATCAGTTCATCAGTGCTCCTCCATACCCAATAAGTGTGTCTTCATATTGTTCCAAACACATGAACGAATCAATCTCGAGAGGCAGAGACAGAGGCATATTACGGCAAAGGTCGAGGAGACTGCATTCATTAGATACAGATTTGGCTGGATACACACATGTTTGTCGTTGTAGTCGTCGTCGTCATCATTGTCGTTGCCGTTGTCAGATGAAGATGAAGATTTTTCTTTCATTAAGGAAAATGCTGTATGTGCAATGTTGTTGCTGCATCTTCTTGGTCTTTGGCGCGACATTATGATGCAACTCATTGCACATTCTTGTTGTTATGTTGCTGATGCCGTTTGCTGTATTCACCAAACTTCCAAAAATGGCAAGACATACAAATAAAGGCAACGATGATGATATATGGTTATATTTAGACATTAGGTCTAAATAGAGAATACTTGTAATAGAATAAAGGTGACCAGCAGCCATAAAAAAAGGAAATTTCTACATATACCAAAATTACCAAAAAAAAAGGTTATTAAACGAAATTTATAGACTTCGAAACTCTGAAAATATTTTCCATTTGTATTCAAAAATTAAAATGTTCGAGCGTTTGGTCGTTTTTTTCAAATAATTTTATTCTTCGATATTTCGTTGCCCATTTGCGATTTTTCATTTTTCATCTCTTGATGTTCTAGAGACTACATGTACAAATCGTTTACGATAACTGAAAAATATTTACGGCAACCGATCCCTTTCCACTAATGGTTGTTTCGTTTGCCTCTAACGAGATGTAGTAACTACAAACTCACAACAACTTTTGCGAGAAACGGCAATTATTTGCGACAAACTGATTTTTCGTTTAACGCAATCGACATATATTTCATTGAATGGGATTTATTTCGAATAAATTTGTAGAAGTATTTTATTGAATCTAGAATACAATTTTTTTACTTACAATTTCCCTGAAATGGAGATGAACCCAGCCACCATCACTGGAAGTCCGCACGACTTTCCACTGAGTGTCATCGCATACATTCCACGAAGACGAACAAACCATTAATTATAGGATTTTTGTGTTTGTTTTTATTGTTGTGTAGAACATGTTTATGTTTGTATCCAATTGTTTTATCGCAAAGAACAGATAATCAATTCAGAAGAGTGATCATATTTGAATATTTGCGTGAGTGTATACTAATTTTTATTTTTGATAAACGAATTTCTTTATTTGCCGCAACAGTAAGATATGGCTCTTTTGGGGTAAACGCAAATTCGATTACGACAAACGAATCAACTTTTACTATATTGGTTTTTCATTTACGGGGAAAGTGACAACTTTTGCGGTTAACCACGGGACTAAATATTTATATTTAATGTTCGATCATTTAGAAAATTCTTTGTTCATGATATGATTTCAGTATTAACAATCAATTAAAATGAATATGGGTCACGTTAGGTAGAGGTGGATGTCACTATCGAAACACTTAGTTCCATGAGGATCGTTGTGAAACAACGTAACGTAATGGCCCATCACCAGCATTTGGTAGATCAGCAGCTTCGTATGTTTAAGGGGTGTTCTAGATACATGATAAAAAAATGGTGTCTCATAACATCCCATGAAGGGATTGGGGAAAGCTTCACACAATCAGTGAGATGTGTGCTTTCTAGTTTTACACTCACTGATTGGGACCTACAGGTTTACACCGGTTCCGAACGGTATTTTGAAAAGCATTTTCATGGCTAAGTACTCGATAGTGTCGCCATCACTAAGCGAGGTGACCGTCGTCGAAAGAAATGATACATGATACTCCATCCCTAATTTCCAGGATGTGTCTGAAGAGAGACTTACATTAGGTTTACTTAGGTAAACGTGCCTGTCGCAATTGACACACTTAGTCCAATGAAGACCGTTGTGATATCACGGGAAGTCATATTCCGTCTCCATCGTTGAACGTGTAAATTGACCCGGTATGGTTAAGAGACGTTCAAGCAATATGTTATCTCAAAGCTATATTTCAGGATATGTCTAGAGAAACGTCGAACATTGGTCTCTGGAAAACCAATTAGTACTCTGTAGAAAGGTCTAAAGATCGTTCAGGTTAACTTTCTGAATGTGTTTGAAATCCCAAATGAAGTAAGATCCAATATATTTTTTTCCTACTCATACAAAACGCCGGGCAGTGACATATGACATGTTCGATGCTACTATCATCGTCCACGTCCATCTCCACAGCTTCTGCAGTATTCATGTGCTGAGATTCCAAGTCTAGACGCGTGTCTGCCTATTAAACTGTGGCCAGTGATCACAGATACTAGCATAGAGATATCCTATCTACACGCTGAAAAATAACGGCCCCAGCAACATATTGCAGGAAGAATGTACATGTTTGCAAGCATTGTTTTCGTGAATTGAAGATCTGCTACTTTTCGTTTCTTTATTGTAAGAGACGCCAGTGTTTTCATCAGTTTTCCACAAACAAACCCACATTTGGGTCACACATACACATATTATAACCTATTAATCATTGTGTCCCAAACATATTATATTGAATAGCAAACACAATGTGTTTAGACACAAATATACTATAATTACTGCAATCTACAAACACATTATATTTGCATCTAAACAATAAAAAACGCATGTAGGAGTAGATATTAGGTTTAGCGTACGATTTAGGTTATAACTTGGTCATACTTCCCTGGTGATCCCTTAATTTGTGCCATGAGACCATGTATTAATCGCATGTCTAAGAGCTTCGGTTTTAAGCAAGAGCTTAAATTCAGAAAGGGACCTACACATGGTTTATATCCAGTGGAACAGGTAAAGTGACTTACATTAGTTCCTAATGAAGCGATTAGAGAATATCTGTTTTGATCCAACATGATTAAAGATTCTAGATATAGTCTCCTAGACCAGGCAGTAGAGGGTGCTCAATTGAAGAGGGTGACGGGAGCATCGTCGTCCAAAAATGGGCATCATCTTTGAACAGTGGTTTAGTTTCCAACTGCTCTAGAGCCCAATCGACAAAAGAGCGAGGTATATGATGGTCTCGTAGCTTTAATTTCTGCACCAGCTGGATCCTATACGGGTGTAGGCCAAGATCTTTATGCAAAATTTTCCACGTAATTTTCCTTGCCACCGACGACGAATCGATAAATTTTGATCTCTTCCACACTTTGGTATACAGCTGTGATATTCTCTTCAGTACTCCCATTCCTTCGACGTGACGAAAAATCACGGAGCTGTCTATAAGATGCGCAAATCGATGACTGATTTTCAAGATAAATTTGGATAATTTGGTAGCTTTGTTCAAGCGTGAATCTATATATGACGATTTGCCAGAGTATACTGATCAAAAATTTCAAAAAGTGAGTGCAGTGTGATAATTTGTGGGACAGCTATCCCTTTCGTAAATTCTATCTAAGCAAAAAACACACTTTACATTTGAGTTTCACAGCCAAAAAATACCCAAGAAATGAAAAAGAAAATTAAATCGACTGTTTTAGTAGCACCACCATTCTAATATGCCCTGATTGCAACTCTTATTGCATGGTTGTAAACAAATGTACTGAAGCAAAACTGTGTTGCATAAAGCAGAATCAAGCACTTTCTGTTAATTCTCAGTCAAGCTCCGTATTGCGAAATTTTCGTAAGAAATGTTGTCATTTATCTCTAAACGGAAAATGTTTTGCGCAGAGTTACCACATATCTTTGATTTACCTTACAAATATTGAAAAGTGAGCGAAATTTTCGGTTCATGAAATTTTCGTTACTTTTTATACACATGCATACTTCTTATGGCAACGAAAATTTCACAAAAGCTGCATACCGGGCTTCAACTGAGAAATATATTCGATTTGTCGGTTATCTAACTGTATGGGAAACGAGAAAATGTTTCATTGGCAGTGCGAATGCCGTATAAAGCCCCGTATTCAGTTCTTGCGAAATTTTCGTAAGAAATGTTGCCATTTATCTCGAAACGGAAAATGTTGTTGCGAAGAGTTATACAGAATTTACACCGACCAAGATTAGCGCATTTCGAAGATTAACTCCGTTAACCCGCGCTAACCCAGAAGATTACTCCTGCAATTTTAATCTGTAGAAACTGAAGTTTACTTTTTAACCTCATTTTAAACTGGTGGACATTTTGAAGCAACACTGTTAGTTACTAAAAAAAATGCAACCATAATAAAAACATACACAAAAAATCAACTGTTTGACAGATGGAAGCCGATCGAAAACTTTTTCGACGCGTCGTCGCCACAAAATTTTTTTTGAAGATCACCCAAATATAAATGGCACTTATTGGTTTGAACTGTGAGCAGAGTTTATCAACTGGTCCGATTTTAACTCATTGATCCAATTTTAAAGCTTCAGTTATTTTAATTTTTAAAGCTTAAACATCCCATTTATAACATATTGTTTGTCTGGATCAATAATTCAAAACTTCCTGTAACATATACAATTTTTTATATTGTAAAGATACAAAAAAAACCAGAAATCTTGTCTTTGAAGTCTGTATATATTTGACAAAAATCTAATTTTACATCAACACGACAGACACATAATGATCTCTTGGAGAAAATGATTGGGGAAAAGAAATTACACAAGAGAGAGATAGACTATATTCTCTTTTACAAATATTTACACATTAAGTTGCACTCTTTAGTGTGTATCGAGAATCCACTCAATAATTCACACTTGTGCAGCCACTCGAAACCACTACAAAAACTAATTGCAACTGTAGGCAACGTAAACAAATCAACTGTCAAAATATACAAAAAAAAACTCTCTGGTAGCCATGACAACAACCCAAAGCAACAAGTATTCCGTGCAGGGGGTTTGTTCAGTGAAATCGACTGAACAAAAACCGGCATCAACAATAGCCATAAACGCACTTTGTTTACAAACAAACAAAGAAATGTATTTGCCGCTATGAGTGAGAGAGAGAGTAAGAGTAACAGACATTATCACTCGTTGGGGGGTGAGAAACGCTCTGTGACAAATTCTCTGCGAGAAATACTCTCTCTGTTTCTTTAGTGTCTGTCTTACTGACTGAAAGAACTTTTAGCATACATACATTGTTTGTTTTTATCTGTTTCGGTGTGTTTTGTCTGCATTTACAGGCAGCACACATGCTAAATGTTAGCGAGCAAGAAGTACTCAATGATGTTGACTTTTGAATTCCAACCAGTAATAGCAAACACACTCCATTCCACGCTATAGTTGTGAGTTTTTTTGCTGGACACCGCAGTTTTGATTCGAATCTCGTGTGGCATAGGAACCATAAAACGCGCGCTCGCTTGCTTAATCGCTTTAACGTGTAAACGGAAATGTCTGTTTTATTTTATGGAATTTTCGGAAATTATCTGAAACATATGTAAATAAATAATTTAAAGCAAATTGTGTAAATAATAACAATTATTTGTTAAATGACAAAAAATTAAATTTGGGGAATTGTAAATAATTACTATTAAATGGAAAAATTAAACAAAAAATAAATAAAATATAATTATTATATATTAATATATAATAATAAAAAAATATATAATTATAAATAATAAATAGTAATATAACGTAACTTCGACTTAAAATGGAAAAATTTGTAAACTAAAGCAAAATTTAAAAAAAAAATATAAAAACGGTTAACAACTCGCAACGCAAAATATTATTAAAGAAAAATTAAAAAATTACCATCAGTGGTCATAAGTTACATTGACAATCTTCAGGCTAATTTTTTAGAATTGAAATTTAGATCTTCTGAGGAATGTTTACTATAGAAAAATTAGTTGGCTAAACATTGTTATCTATAAAAAAAATGTCCAAATAAAATTCGAAAACTAGGTTGGCAGTTACTCAGGAAAATATTCTTCAAAACAATAGTTTTCCTATAGATCATTTGTGAAGGAAACTCCGCATTACAAACTTCTATAGTCCAATTTTATGGAAAACTCCGCATTACAAACTTCTATAGTCTAATTTTATGCAACGCGAAATGTTATTAAAGAAAAATTAAATAATAACTAATTAATTATCGATGAAATCGAAATTTTTATAGGAGAATCAAAGCAATTTTTCTTTGGTTGTTTTGATAAATGACTACACTGAAAGAAAATCTTCACCTCAAGTTGATGATTAATGTTCATCAATTGTTCTTAATTGAATTGATGACAAATTTCAGCAAATTAATGAAAAGTGTGTGCTATTCTTCACGTTTTTCAGCTTCATTGAATTGATTATCTTTTTTACATCAATCTTCATCATTGGAATTTAGAAATAATTAGCGGTATCGATTCAAAATATGGACGTTCGTTGTTTGGTTGGTTGCAAATGTTGCAAGACAGCACGCTGTCTAGCACACTTAGGCTAAAGAAGCCCATTGTGATACCTGCAGTTTCCTCTATAGCAACTATTGACTAGTCGTCCAGCCAATTTGCCCTTTCAATGAATTTGTTTATAAGACCTACAGGAATATCCTGTAGGGCTACGTTGCTAACTAAATGTTGCTAACTAAATGTGATTGCCAGAGCAGGGCAATCCAGGAGAAGGTGTTTCGTCGTTTTCTCGTCCTCTTCCATGCAGCATCTACAGAGAGTGGAGTTTCTATGTCCCAATCTTAGGGCGTGTTTTCCTACAAGACAATGTCCCGTAAGTGTTCCTATCATTGTGGATAACCTGCCTCTCGGCAAGTTAAGTAGTTTCCTAGTCCTCTTCCTGTCCCTCTGTGGCCAGAGGACCCTGGTTTGTTTGCAAGTTGAAGTAAGTTTCCACCTGTCCTTGAACATATTATCGGCCCACTGCCTGATCTGCAAACGGCAGGTAAAGATTAACATGCTAAAACCTTTTTTTGCTGGAAGAACCTGTGCCTTAGTGCCCTGTCTAGCTAACGCATCCGCTACGCAATTGCCTGAAATGTCGCTGTGTCCCGGTACCCAGATGAGCCTGATGTCCAAATACTCTGCCATCACCCTAAGTGATGAGTGGCATTCTTTCACCGTCAGGGACGTAGCAAACATGGCTTCCAGGGATTTTATGGCAGAGGATTGTGACACTACTTTTCTGTAGTTTAGCAACCTCCAGTATGGCGCTAATATCCGCCTGAAATACACTACAGTGATCAGGCAGAATGAAGGTGATACTTACATTTAGGTCCGGTGAATGGACCCCATAGCCTACTTGCTCGTCCAACTTTATATGGACGTAGTATTGAAATAATACAGAGAAAAAAAAACTAGTAGAAAATTTTAAATAAATATATAATAGAAAATAGTGCAATGGGCAGAAATCAATACGCATGCAATGAGCAGTTTCTTTGTTCTCTTATAATCTGTTATTGTGTATTTTTTACAATGAAATGAGTTTGACTACACATTAACAAACAGTTTACATCAAAATTATGACCAATTTACATCAGATTGATGACAAACTTACATCAAATTGATGACAACCTTATATCAAATTGACGAGAAATGTAAAGCAAATTTATGAATAACTTATGACTAATTTACATCAAAATGGTGAAAAATTTACTTAAACTTGATGCAAAACATACATCAAATTGATGCTAAATTTACATTTGCCTGATGTAACGTTGTCGCCGAATCTATTGAAGGAAAATTGGATGAAAGATTGATAAAATGTTCTGCATCAATTCACTGAAATTTGTCGTAGGTTGGAAAATATGGAAATGTTTCATCAAATTGAGGAAGGAATTCATAGACAAAATTACTTCAAATTGATGACAACCTTACATCTAATTGACAACAAATGTAAAGCAAATTTCTTAATAATTTACATCAAAATGGTGAAAAATGTACTTCAACTTGATACAAAACTTACACCAAATTGATGAAAAATTTACATTAACCCGATGTAACGTTGTCGCCGAATCTATTTATGAAATATGGTAAAAGATTGATGAAATGTTCTTCATCAATTCAATGAAATGTGTCTTAGGTTGCAAAGTGAGGAAATGTTTTAATCAAATTGATGAAGGAATTCATAAATCTGATGAAATCTTTTCTTTCAGTGTACGTTGTAAAAAGTTTTGTAAAGAAAAAGTAAATAAATAAAAAAATAAACTGAATTTTCAGAAAAACAATTCAAAAGTAAATGAAATTTGGTACCAGATATGTTTGCTAAGTTTCTATTAAAAAAATAAAATACTGCCAACTTTCTATAGCACAAGCAGCCGGAGAGCAGTTACTTTATGCAAGATTTTCTATAGCAAAATTTGCTGTCGTCTAATTTGATGTCATAGAATCCCTTCCTTAGTAAATTCTCAGCTATTTTTTTTATAACTGGTAAATATTACGTATAAAACTAAACATTATATATAAAATAAATAAAAATAAAAAACTCATGAACTTCGAAATCAAAATTACTATGGGAGAGTAAAATATATTTTTCTATAGAAGAATTTAATAAAAACTTTTCATTCAAATTTGCAAAGAAAAACTAAATTTGAATGAAAAAAGTTTCTTAAAAAATTTAAATTTTTCTAATTTTTCTATCGAAAAACTCAGCCAATTTTCTATAACAACGTAGCCTTAGAATAGTTATTTTTCCCAACATTTTCTGTAGTAAAATTTGATTTAGTCTAATTTGTTTATATCGCATAGCTTTCTTACTACATTCTCAGCAAATTCTCTATAAAAAACATTAAAAACAAAAACAAGTAATTAATTAAAGATTAAATCGAAGTTTTCTTTAGGGAGAGAAAAGATTTTTTCTATAGAAAAAATTAACTAAAAACTACACATTCCATTCTGTAACAAAAATCAAAACTTTAATGAGAAATGTTTCTTTTAAAATATTTTAAATTCAAATCTAAATTTTTTACTAGTTAGGTGAACTAAGTTTCTATAGAAAAACTTGCCACTAATCCGCCAATTTTCTATAACAAAAGAATCCGGCGAACAGTTATTTTTCCAACATTTTCTATAGGAAAATTTGATGTCTTCTTATCTATTTTCAAAGGATTCTTTTCTTAGTAAATTCTCAGCTATTTTTTTATAATTAGTAAACTATACATACAGAAGTAAAATTCTTATGAACTTGGTAAACAAAATTTCTTTAGTAAAGTAAAATATATTTTTCTATAGAAGAACTTAATAAAAACTCTTCAATAAATTTTGCAAATAAAACATAAATTCGAATGAAAAAGTTTAAATTTTTCTAATATTTCTATCGAAAAAAATTTTAGGTTATTACTCAGACAATTTTCTATAACAAAAGTAGCCTTAGAATAATTATTTTTCCCAACATTTTCTGTAGTAAAATTTTCTATAGCCGAATTTGTTCATATCGGATAGCTTTCTCACAAAATTCGTAGAATATTTTCTATAAAAAAAGTTAAATACAAAAATAAGTTATAATTAAAGATGAAATCAAAATTTTCTTTAATGGAACAATTTATTTTGTTCTATAGAAAAATTTATTTAAAAACTACTCATTAAATTTTCTCAAGAAAATCTAAACTTGAATGACAAATATTTCTTTTAAAATATTTTAAATTCAAATTCAATTCAAAAAAATAATGTGAACTAAGTTTCTATAGAAAAACTTGTTATTAATCCGCCAATTTTCTATGGAAAAGAATCCGCGGAACCGATATTTTTCCAACATTTTCTATAGGAAAATTTACTGTCTTCTAATTTATTTTTCCATGATTCTTTTCTTAGTAAATTCTCAGCAAATTTTTCTGTAGTAAACATTACATACGAAAATAAAATTCTTATAAACTTCGAAATCAAAATTATTATAGGAGAGTAAAATATATTTTTCTATAGAAGTATTTAGTAAAACCATTTCATTCAATTTTGCAAAGAAAAACTAAATTCGAATGAAAGTTTTTCTGTAGCAAAATTTGCTAGTCTAATTTGTTTTTATCGTATATCGTAGATTTCTTACTCCATTCTCTGCTAATTTTCTATAGAACACTTTATACACAAAAATATGTTTAAAACTAACGATGAAATCGAATTTTTCCTTAGGGACATAAACGTCTTTTTTAAAAATAAAAATTTCATGAAAAACTACTCATTCAATTTTGTAAGAAAATCTAACCCTGAATGAGAAATGTTTCTTTTCAAATATTTTAAAATTAAATTTAAATTTAGTGAAGTTTCTATAGGAAACCTTGTTATTAATCCGCCAATTTTCTATGGCAAATGAATCCGGCGAACAGATATTTTTCCAAAATTTTCTACAGAAAAATTTGCTCTCTTCTAACTTATTTTTACAGGATTCTTTTCTTAGTAAATTCTCAGCTACTTTACATACAAAAACAAAATTTTTATTAACGTTGAAATCAGCATTTCTATAGAATAATAAAATATGTTCGATGAAAACAGTTACTGAGAACTGTTCATTCAATTTAGTAAAGAAAAACAAAAGTTGACTGAGAAAAGTAAAACGGAAATAAATATCTTCATTACACGCTGCAAAAAAATGTCCCCTGTAAGATGTTGCAGGATACATGTCAGTGTTTGCAAGCATTGTCTTCATGAATTGAAGTTCTGCTGTTTTTTTTATTTCTCTGTTGTCTGTCACGTTTTTGTTTTCAGAAGTTGTCAACAAACAAATCCACATTTGGGTCACAAAATATATATTATAACCTATTAATCATTGTGTCGCAAACATGTAATATTGAATGGCAAACACAATGTGTTTAGACACAAGTATGCTATAGTTTGGGCAAGCTACAAACAACAACAAAATGACAGATCTTTCAGCGTGTAGTCATTGTGATTTAAGTTTTTTCTCTATAGAAAACATGAAACATGAAACATGAAAGCAAAATTAGACATCGAACTTAGACATCGAACAATAGTTTCTATACCCCAAGTTTGCTGTCATCAAATTTGTTTTTATAGAATTCTGTTCTTAGTAAATTCTCAGCTAAATATTGACTCAGCATGGGTTTCTGTAGAACATTCAAACTTCAAAATTTTGCATGGCAGTTACTCAGGAAAATGCTGCTATAGAAAAATAGTTTTTCTGTTTTGCTATAGAAAAATATTTTTTCTATAGCAACTCTACGAAATAAACTACTCATAAGAAACTTCTTTAGTTTTATTTTACGAAATTTAATAAATTATAAAATTAGATCTTCGGTGAATTATTTTCTATACAAAAATTAGTTAAATATTGACTCAACATGTTTTTCCAAATATTGACTCAAAATTTCCAAACGATATTGATTAAATAGTTTGGCAGTAATTAAGTAAATTTTCTTACAGAAAAATACTTTACCTATGGCAATTTGCTGAAGAAAATACTTCTAGGAACTCCACAAATCTAATTTTATGAAATGGAAAAACTAGATATTCTGCGGATTGTATATTACAGAAAATGTAGCTATATATTGACTCAACATTATTTTCTATAGAAAATTTTCAAACGAAAATGATTAATTTGCTTGGCAGTTACTCTGGAAAATTTTCTTACAGAAAAATGCTCTCTCAATAGAAAATCAGCTGATGGAACTGTTCCTAAGCAACTGCTATACTATAAAAAAAATTGTTTGTCAATAGAAAATCAGCTTAGGGAATGTTCCTAAGGAACTGCTATAGTGTAAAATTTTTTTTTAAATATTTATTATAGAAAAATTAGCTAAATATTAACTCAGCGTGTTTTTCTATTTAAAAAATTTTCAATAAAATTGAAAAATTAGCCTGGCAGCTGCTCAAAAAAAATAATTTTCCTATAGAAAATCTGTGAAGGAATCTGCTTATAAATAACTTCTATAACTTCATTCTCTGAAACTGAAAAACTCTATTTTCTGAGGAATGTTTACTGTAGAAAATTTTACTAAACATTGACTTGGAATGTTTTTGAATAGAAAATATCCAAACGAATTAGATAAATTAGCTTGGCAGTTATTCCGGAAAATGTTCCTACAGAAATAGTCTTCTTATAGAAAATCTGCTAAAAGAACTACTCATAAGAGACTTCTATAGTATAATTTTATGAAATTAAAAACCTAGATCTTCTTTGGCAAGTCTACTACAGAAAATGTATCTACATATTGACTCAACGTGTTTTTCTATACAAAATTTCCAAGCGGAATTGATTAATTGCTCAGGAAAAATTGTTTTCCTATAGAAAATCTGCTAAGAGAACTACTCATAAGAAACTTTATTTTAATTTTATGAAATTGCAAAATTTGATTTTCTGAGGAATGTTTACTATAGAAAAATTGTCTAAATATAAAATGTAAATATACTTCCAAATGAATTTGAAAAATTAGCTACGTTTGTAGCAGAAATTTTTTTTTCCAATAGAAAATCCGCTGCTGGAAATGCTCATGGGAAACTTCCATAGTCTAATTGTATGAAATTTAGAAATTAGCTATCCTGAGGAATGAGGAAAAATTGTCTAAATACTGAATCCGCGTGTTTTTCTATAGAAAATTTCCAAATGAATTAAAAAGGTTCGCTAGGGAACTAGGCATGTATGCAGCTAGGAAAATGTTCTTACAGAAATCTAGTTTTCCTATATAAAATCTTTTGTGGAATTTTTACTGTAGAAGGTTTTACTAAATATTGACTAAATATACTTTTCTATAGAAAATTTCCAAAGGATATTATAAAATCAGCTTGGCACTTCTCAGAAAATTTTCTTATAGAAAAATAGTTTTTCTATAGAAAAATTGCCTAAATATTGCATCAGCCTGTTTCTCTGTAGAAAATTTCCAACTGAAGTTAAAAAATTAGCTACGCATGTAGCCATAAAAGTGTTCTTAAAAAAACCTAGGTTTCCTATAGAAAATCTGCAATTATTTGAAATTGAAAAATTAGACGATTCAAATTTAAAAGTTACCTAGATTTTATTTTCTTATAGAAAATCTTCTGAGGAATTTTTACTATAGAACATTTTACTAAATACGGACTCAGCTTATTTTTCCATAAAAAAATTCCGAATGAAATTATAAAACTAGCTTGGCACTTCTCAGAAAATTGTCTTACGGAAAAATAGATTTTCTACAGAAAATATGCTGAGGAATATTTACTATAGAAATGTTTGCTAAATATTTATTTGTATACTTTACTTGTTGTATAGAAAATTTCTATATGAAATTGAAAAATTAGATTACTCAAATTGAAAAATTGCCTAGGTCTTGTTTTCTTATACAAAATCTAGTTTTCTTAAAGAAAACCTAGATTCCTTATAGAAAATCTAGTTTGCTTATAGAAAATTTCCAAATGAATTTAAAAAGTTAGCTACGAATTAGGCATGTAGGTAGGAAACCGAAAAATAGTTTTCCTATAGAAAATCCACTGAGGGAAATACTCATAAGATGAGGGAAATACTCATAAGATACAAGATAGTCCAATTTTATGAAGTTCAAAAATTAGACGAATCAAATTTAAAAATTATCTAGATCTTGTTTTCGTAAAAAAAACTAGTTTTCCTATAGAAAATCTAGTTTGCCTATAGAAAATCTTCTGAGGAATATTTACTATAGAAAATGTTCCTAAATAGTGACTCAGCATATTTTTCAATAAAAAATTTCAGAATGAAATTATAAAACTAGCTTGGCACTTCTCAGAAAATTTTCTTATGGAAAAATAGTTTTTCTACAGAAAATATGCTGAGGATTATTTACTATAGAAAAGTTTACTAAATATTTACCTATCAAAGTTTTTGTACCGACAATTTCGATATGACATTGAAAAATTAGACGAATCAAATTGAAAACTTGTCAAATTGATTTCTTATAGAAAATCTAGTTTTCTTATAGAAAATCTAATTTTCTTATAGGAAATCTAGTTGTCTTACAGAAAATTTTTTTCTCCTCTTTACTATAAACAATTTTACTCAATAGAGACTCGTTTTCTATATAAAATTTCTATATGAAATTGAAAAATTAGCTGGGTTACTAAGAAATTGCTAAGAGAAATATTAATAAATAATGTATAAAGTCTAAATTTATGACATTATTTTTATAAATTTGTGACACTAAGTTGAAAAATTAGACAAATGAAATTCAAAAATTACCAAGTTATTGTTTTTCTATAGAAAATCTAAATTGCCTTTAGAGAATCTGACGAGGGAAATTGAAACTAATGGTTTGTAGTGTAATCTTATAAGGCTAGAGAAAAATCTCTGAAATAAACCACAAAATTATTTCAGAGATATTTCTATAGCAACTCATAATGAGTAAATTTTCTTTAGTAAACATTTTCCAGTAGTTGCCCAGTTTCATCTTTGTAGATTTTGTACTCAGAAGTTTACTACTTCTCTTGCAAATTGCATTAGAAAGTCACTCAAGAAGACAGAATTTATAGAAAATTGGCTAAAGTTTTTTGTTTCTAATTTTTCATATAACCCATTTGCTAAAGGAATTGACTAATTTTATAGCAAATTGTTCTGCAAGAAATTTAAAAAATTTCTACTCAAAATTTTTCTTTCAGAGTACTAGTTTGATTTTGCAAAAACATGTAGTTGAAAAGTTTCGGTTAAACCACGCGATTTACGTACATCGTCGTAAGAACTTCTATCGCAGTTCCCGGTATAAAGCATAATTTTAAAATTCTAAATCTAATCACTGATATGACATTCTCTCGAAATTACCGCAACAAGTGAATATGAAAATCATTTAAACTTCTTGAATTACTCCAACCTTAAAGTTAATTACACATGATGTACGATATTGCACATGTACTTGTTTCTTACCGCGTGATAAATGTGTAATTACATGAACTGAACTGAATCTAAAACGAAGTGAAACAAAATGAAACGTCAAACAGCCAGAAAATTCAATCAACTCGCTGGTGAGATAAGAGCGAAAATTCACCTTAAACATGCAAAACTTACAATTTTGCGGAAAAGCAGAGCAAAAAACATTTGTCAGCAAAAACAAAAAACAAAAAAATATTATTATGAGATCGTGTGACACTTGTGCAATTTGGATCATGTACCAAAATATAAAAAATAATAACCATACACTATACTATAATTGAAAACCATATAAAAATATTGATAATGAATTCAAATGATATCTTTTTTGGAGTACACAATTGAAAAGGCATTGAATGTCATGTAATTTTTTGTAGCCTGTGTTAGAAAACCACATTTAAATTTGATATACGAGATACCACGTTGGGTGATGGTTTTATATTGTAATAAACCACACTGAACTATTGTAAATTTTACTTAGACAATTGATAACTGTTGATTTTGTTAGCAATTATTATAAGTATAATTAAATCGAGAAATATTTAAAAAAATATGAAATTTATAACAAGGCTTGATTATAAATTTGTCTTAAACAAAACTTAATTTTCAAATATGGAGGTATACTGCTTATTTGCCTATTTCCTGTTATTTTGCGTACGGAGAAAATTTTTCTGGTCTGTTTTGTGTTGCTCTTTAATGTAGCTTTAATTTAAGACCTTATTCGGCCATAACCGGTTCATAACCGTTTTGACCCGATTCAAAATTGTTGATGCCATTTTCTATATTTCGATTAGAAATAATAGAAAATTTGAGTTTTAATTAAAATAATTTATAAATTATTGAATTTTTTGTAATTTTTAGATGAAAAATGTTCAATTGCATAATTTTTTTCTAATTTCCAGGAATTTTAAACTGTTCTCCGTTTCGAATCTTAATTTTCGCTTAATTTGATGGTTATTCCTTAAATTCGCTTATATTTTAAGACACATTATTGCCAAACCTCTGTTAACGCTATAGGTCATATTGAAATAGTTGCACAGGTTTAGATCGGCCGGGCTTTTCTAGGCCCATTTTCACTTTGGTCTCTTAAAAATATACTGTTCGCCTTTTTTGAACTCAGAGTCTCCAGAAATACTTGAGACCCAATTGTTTATAACGCAAGGAAGTTCTGAAATTGTTCACGATCAATTGGATATCTAAAGAATATTATTTTGGACATTAGCGTGCTGTTCCAGAAAGCCCGTGTAATTTATGTATAAGACACACGAATTTTTCCCTTAGAGTCACATGAGTTCTACAACACAACTGTGTATAATTTAAAATAGCAGTCTCTGGGCCTTTTTTCAGATACCAGTAAGGTAATTGGTTGGCACTTTTTCAGACATCATGAAGGTAATTAGTTAGTCAACGAGGTCTATTCAGAGAAATTTGTATGCAAGAAAAATCTTTTGCGCTAGGCCTGGCATGTCCATGTAAACGATCAAGGAATTACGATGAAATCCCATTAACCTCACTACTACGTTAGAAAAAAATACACATAATATATTCGGGTCATATTATGAATGGGGTATTGAGAAAGATACTACGATACTAATATTACTATACTAATTTATAGTTCAAAAAATTTCTTTAATGCTTGTGATCATTGCAATATGTCGTCGTTAGAGTAAATGTGTGTCGGTGTGATGGGCAAACAGTTGTTTGCTAGTTATTCACTTTTGCAGATATAAACCAGTTCGAAATAATATAATATTAAATATGATTTGGATCATCAAATGACCCTAACGTAGTAGCAGGCTAAAAAAAAACATAAATCCCTTTAAATGTTTTTCTCTAAATATTTGATTTTGTTAATGTAGCTTTTACTAGCTTTCATTTGGCATCAAATTTTGCCATAACCGGTTCATAACCGTTTCAAACCGATTCGCTAATTTTGCTGCCACGTTAACAATTTTGAACAATCATAAGGTAAAACAAATAAATTTGTCGGTAGATATAAAAATTTCATGAGTTTTTAACAATTTCTGTTCGAAAATGTATAATAGGTTAGTAACATCTTCACGTCCTCTTTATATTGAATTTGTCTAGAAAACAATTTTGTTTTATTTTTTTTTCAGTACACACCCCTTAAAATGTAGACGATCGGCCAGGATTAATGCGTCACTGAAAACCCGGAAATTGCATTAAATGTTTTCGTCGTTTTGTTTCTTAGAAAAGTAAAACAGTTTTACCCTTAATTTATAACTTTGGTTATGTAGTTTCTACTAGCTTTCATTTGGCGCCACATTTATCCATAACCGGTTCATAACCGTTTCAAACCGATTCGAAAATTTTGTTGTCACGTTACAAATTTGGAAGAATTATAACATAAAACAAATAAATTTGTCTGTAGACATAAATATTTCATGAGTTTTTAACAATTTCTCATTAAATATTTGTAATGGGTTAGCAACGTAGTCACTTCCTTTTTATTTTGAATTTGTTTGGAAACAACGATTTATATGTAATACACTGGTCGCCAAATACAGCTAATTTTTGTTTTAAATTGTTTTCAATCCACTTCACTTAAAATGTACACGTTCATCCTAGGGTTAAGGCATCGCTGAAAATCTAAAAATTCCATTACATATTTTTTGCGCATTAAATTTAAAAACAATTTTGCTCTTAATTTATGACTTTGGTTGTGTACATGCAAGCACCATTCATTTGATATTAATTTGAGCCATAACCGGTTCATAACCGTTTCAAACCGATTCGCCAATTTTGCTACCACCTTACAAATTTGGAACAATTATAACGTAAAATAAACAAATTTGTCGGTAAGAATAAAAATTTTATGCATTTTAACAATTTCTGATGAAAAATTTATATCGTTGATTGTGGTGACAAATTCAGTTCCCCTTCCTCTTTGTTACGAACTCGTAAAATCTTTAATGTGTTGGTCACGAAATATAGCTCATGTTTGTTTACATGAAAATGCTGGTGGTTTGTTTTTTCAAGATACTCACTTTGAGACATGTGGTTTTAATCATTTTATAGTGCACATACAACCGAAAGTTGTTGAAGGGGTTTCGCTTTAAATGAAAATTCAAAAGAAAGTAACTTTAACTATTCCAAATATGTGACATTTTTGTCAAAAAAATAAACAATGTGTTCAAGACACCTTGAAATTTGTGTGAGTGTCAAACTATCAAATTTCAGATATACGTTATAACAGTGTACAAATATTCCACACCAAACAAAACGCATATCAAATGAAGCAGAATATGCAAGATAGAGGCCAATGATATCAAATTCTGTCTACCACTTCGATAATCCATAAAAAAAAACTAAATTTGTTTTAAACGCTTTTTCACGATGCGGACCAAGAAATAATTCTTTGTTTTCATTGTTGATCTTTATTTACCTAAAAACAACACCAACCGAGAGTAGGGAAACAAAACAAAAACCAAAACAAAAGACTGATCGCTGATAATGATAAATAAATAAAATGTTTAACCACAAAGGTTCAATTCTTGGGCAACAAACAAATGTTAGCCAACCGCAAAAGGCCAAGGAATGAATCATTGCTCGGCCAGACTGAGACAGTTAACAACGTAATAAGGGTTAATACATTACGGGACATTTGCAATTTCAATTGTACGATTCTTGTATCCATAAATTATCACAAATCGTGTTTGAAAATGTCTGAGTCTTAATTTCTTTA
The DNA here is from genome assembly GCA_963931995.1 of Phaonia tiefii. Lineage (NCBI taxonomy): Eukaryota > Metazoa > Arthropoda > Insecta > Diptera > Muscidae > Phaonia > Phaonia tiefii. The sequence goes on from OZ008367.1 coordinate 306,566,629, forward strand.
TCATAAATTAATGCTTAATCTAAATTACTTTTTTATCTCAATATTTTTCTTAGCAATTTATTCTTAAATCAGGTTAACAGTTGTTGTCTACATACAGTTGCTGTTTTTCTTGTCACTAGTTTTAGAAGTTTTTAAGTTCCATTTAAGGCTTCCTTATAAGCTGTTTATGTAAACAAAAAATTTTAAATGTGTTGCCAAAAATAGCATGAAATGTACAGTAATAATAGTGAGACGTTGTGTCTTTATATGGTCGATGGTAACGGCGTTAAGCTTTTAAATGCTTATTAATGCAGTTTTTTCTTGGCCATTATTACTTCTTTGTGTGTTCAAAAAACAATGTGTTTGCGGGTAAAGCAACAAATCCAGCAATCAGAGAATTTTAAAGCAGAAACGCAAAAATTATATGAAGAAAACAGGCGGACCTCAAACAATGCAAATGAGTTTAAATGTATTTCGTCAAACTAATTGAAGAGTCATAATTGCCCCCCTTTTACGATAATGTTACATCTGGTGTTTAAATTCAGCCCTTCTTTTTATAATTTCATGGCATTTACAACTTTGTTTAAGTCGTAGAATTTTTTAATTACCTTATTGGTATTGTATTTGAAAGTAGCTTTCATTTGAGACCTTAATTTGTCATAACCGGTTCATAACCGATTCAAACCGGTTCGCTGATTTTGATGCCAAAATGTTTGTTGCGTTCAGTGCCTATGCAAAACGTACATACGTAGATTTTTTACAGTCCTATTCCGTGCTAATTTACGGGTTTTTGTACCAAAATTTGAGTTTTTGTTTTATTTTACTCTACAGAGTGTCTATGTATGTTGCTACATTAAGAGACTCAAATAAATTCTTATTTAATTCATATACATAACTTTTTATTAATTGAATTAAAAAATAATGCATGTCTATCAAGTCTTTTTAATGGATTTTAAAAATAGTTGAATCTATATCTAATCGAAATCGGTGACACTTGCGCAACATCTTGTCAAAAAATTATTCAATACTGACCAGAGGGTTTTATAGAGAATTGTTATAATTTATTTCATAAATTATGTTTTGAATTGAGACGAATTGTTTTAATTGCCCCAAATTTATTAGTTTTGTTGTGCAAACTTCCTGCTTTGCAGTAAACAATCAAGAAGAATGCAGGTGCGTTAAGGTCAACAGACCTTGGGGGTAAACGAAATATGTAGTTTCTTGAAAGCACCTAATTGAAAATTGTACACTGCAATTTTGCCATAACAGGTTTCGCTACGTGGAAAGTTGCACCCTCTTGTTCAAATAACATAGAGATGAAAGGAACTCTGTTTCGTCGTAGTTTAGGAAATAAAATCACTTCCAACTTCTTTAAATAAAGTCATCGGTTTACTGTAGCAGTACGACCATTTATTCAAACAAGTAAGTCCCGTTTAAAATAAATTCGCATATAAACGTCACTACCGACAAAACGATTATGTTTTTCATAATTAGACCCAGTAGTCGTTTATTGCCTCCGAACTGAGAGGCCGCGACGATAAGGCTTTCTTGTGATTGTTTTCGAGCCCCGTCAAAGTCAATCGACTGTGAGGAGTGCCGGTAAACGTGCGCCTAAACTCTTTTTGGATGAAAAAGACAGACTCCAATTTGTGGCAGCAGCACACAGTGCAAGTTCTTGTTTCATCATCCTAATCGGCCATTTTCCTTAAACTGAATGACCAGTAACTAAAATAAGAAATATAATCAACTAATGACACAGAAAAATTTTATTTTTTTGCTGCACTATTCATCAGCCCACTGTATTTGAATATTTATTTTCTTAGTTTCTTGGTTGTTTGGGAATTTTGAAATAGAATCGCCAAATTTTATAAACAAAACAGCTAGATCCAAAGAATTCAAAAGCATTTATGCCTTTGTCGCAGGAATTTTATTAAGTGGGTAAAATGGATACTTTTGTACAATTCTTAGGACTTTAGGGAAAAATTCGGATAATAAATAATATTTTTATAGATGTCCAAGTCTTTATAAATAAAAAAGTGATTTAGCTAATCCGATTTGTACTTCGGAGTACCTTTCGTTTGACACTCAAAACAGGCACAACCGATTTAAATTGATTCGTCGATTTTGACACCAAAATTTTCTTTTTGTTAATAATTCGTTAATTTAATTATATTGACACTGAATTTTGAAGTGTTTTTAAATCGTAAAAATTTTTTGTTGCTCATTCTGCTGTGTACTATTGAATAGCTTTTGTTTGAGACCACAAACAGCCATAACCAGTTCATAACCGATTCAACCCGATTCGCTGATTTTGATGCCAAAATATTTGCGCCGTTTAGTATTTATACCAAATATACACAAATATATTTTTTACACTCATCATCTGCTCTAACTCAAATTTATTCGTTGATTTTGACACCAGATTTTCTTTTCGTAATAATTCGTAAAATTAATTATATGTATTTTCACCATATTTTCAAGTATTTTTAAATCGTAAAATTTTTTAGTTGCTCATTTTACTGTGTGGTTTTGAATAGCTTTCGTTTGAAGCCACAAACAGGCATAACCGGTTCATAACCGATTCAAACCGATTAGCTGATTTTGATGCCAAAATGTTTGCTGCATTTAGTATCTATATAAAGTATACAAAAATATATTTTCTACGCTCAAAATCTGCCTTAATTTGGGTGTTTCATTCATTAACTTCTTCAGTACCTTCTCTATAGGAAATTTAAAACGTACCCTGCAAATTTGAAAAGAAAACAACCAAATCCATAGAATACGCAGTCTTGTTTTACACAAAGCCTTTATGACTTTGTCATAGGGAAAACAACGTAAGGATGCAAAACCAATATTTTTCTGCAATTCCTAATAATTTAGTGAAAAATTCATATATGTAGTATGTAAAAATTAATTTTGTTATGACAATTTGAAGTCTTTATAAATCCAGTAAATTAAATTGACAACTTTGTTATGTAGTTTCAAATGGGCTACACCTAAAACAGGCATTACCGATTCTAATTGACTCGTAGATTTTGTCACCAAATTTTCTTTTCGTTGAGAATTTCTTAAAATAAATTCTAGTTTCACCGAATTTTGAAGTCATTTTTGATCATATAATTTTCTAATTGGCCATTATGATATGTACTGCTGAATAGCTTTTTTTGAGACTTCAAACAGGCATACGGTTCACAACCGAGTCAAACGGATTCACTGATTTTATTGCTAAATTGTTTTCTTCGTTTAATATCCATATAAAATATGCACAAATATGTTGTTTACACTCAAAATCGGCGCTAATTTATTGTTTAGGTATCAAATATTTATGTTTTTTGTTAAATTTGTTTCTGCTTTAAAGCTGATTTCATTAGTTTCTTGGCTATATGGGGATTTTTCAACGATTCCTGCAAATTTTGTGTAAAACACAACCAAATCCGTAGAATACAAAAGCAGTAATGACTTTGTCTTAGGGTAATCTCGTACAGATGCAAAAATCTATACCCTTCTACAAATCTTATAACTTTAGTGGAAAATTTGTATAAATTCTAATTCTGTTGTGACATTTTAAAGTTGTTGTAAACCAAATCAGTTAAATTGAGTACTTTGGTATGTAGTTTCAAATTGCTTTCGTTTGCCGTCTAAAGCAGAATAACCGATTCAAATTTGTTTGCTGATATTGACACCAAATTTTCTTTTGGTTAATAGTTGGGGAAATAAATTATATTTTCACCATATTTTGAGTCTCTTTAAATCGCATGATTTTTTTCATTGCTCATTTTGCTGTATGTATATATGTAGTTTCAAATTGCTTTCGTTTGTCGTCTACAGCAGATATAACCGATTCAAATTTGTTTGCTGATGTTGACACCAAATTTTCTTTTGGTTAATAGTTGGGGAAATAAATTATATTTTCACCATATTTTGAGTCTCTTTAAATCGCATCATTTTTTTCATTGCTCATATTGCTATATGCTTGCGAATAGCCTTCATTTAAGGCCTTAAACAGGCATAACCGGTTCATAACCGTTTCAACCCGATTCGCTGATTTTGATGCCAATATCTTTCTTTCATTAAATGCTGTCATAAAATTTACAGAAACATTCATTTTGCAAAGAAAATGAGGCATAATTCGGTTGTTTAGTCCAAATTATGTCATTATTCGATTTCATTCTATTTTTGGTGTCTATTTTAAAGTTTACATTGGTTTGGTATTTAAATGGGTTGGTATGGGCTTTATATCTCGTAAGTTTTTTAGAGATTCGACAGCTTTTCTTTAATCTAGGCCATTTCATACACAAGTTATCATTCATTCTGACTATCGAAAACAATCCATATACCTTCCTTTATTCTTAGTAGATTGAGTAGCTACTTCAATGTCACTTAGATTTGTCCTTCTGATCGCATTATTACAGGTCTACCCGTTAGTTTGTAATGTAAAACCTTAAGCATTTGTATTGACTACATATTTGCCACAAATTGAAAAATTACCAAAATAAAAACAAAATGTAAGCAAAACGTTTATTATTAAATATAAATAAATAATATTTATGTTTTGAGTGTTGCAGTGAAAAATCCAGTTTTTTTTTTGTTTTTTAATCCACTACCGCCGATATCTCGAAAGCCTTTTAATTTCACAGATTATGGATGTAGACTCTCTTATAAGCTGCCGTAAGTCTATGTCAATGAGCTGTTCATGCAAATGGATATTTGTTTAATAATATTAATACGAAACTGAAAACTCTTTTATTAACGGTCAGGTTTTTATGGCAAATTTATGACCATAAATTTGTTTTTTTTACTTTTGTTGTGAATATAAAATTGTGCTGTATGCAGTTGCAGCAAATAGGCTGAATGGAGTGCGTACTCAGATCAGATTTCAGTAAATAAAAAACAAACAAAAAATAATATAACGCTGATACTACAATATATATTTTATTGCTTATTTACAAAAACGAAAGTCAGTTTCTGTGTTATTTTATACTCTTGTCATCACTGGAGAAAAGAGATAAATGCAATGAACACGATAAATATTTTTACATTTAAGTGATATTAATCTTATTGCGATTTTTTGGAATGTGCTTAACCCAGTTGTTGAGAATTTTATAATTAAAATTATGTAATCGGATGTGGAGAATATTTTTAAAAATATTTAAGGGGTAACACTGATAATGTACATCGTAAAAAAATATTTCATAACTTTTTTAAACGCTATTAATACTACAAAATTTCTTTATTGTAACCTGTGGCTAACGTGGACCTTCCAATTTTCGAGGATGCGTTCGAACATTTTGGGTGGTAATTTGGTAATGGCGTGAGTAATGTTGGCTTCCGATTGATCAAAACTAGCTAGCTCATTACGTAACCCCACAGGAAAAATGTTGGTGGTGTGATATCATGATCTTGGCCCCCGGTTCGAAACGTGAAACTAACTATTCACCGATTTGTTATCGCAATAATACCACGGTTTCATAGAATATGTGGCAAGTGGGCCGTCTTGGGCCCCACAGAAAAAGGGCCGTCTTCGGACCCACAGGAAAAAGTTTAGAGGTGTGATATAACATGATCTTGGCCTCCGGTTCGAAGAGTGAAATTAACTGTACACCGATTTGTTATCGCAATAATACCACGGTTTCATAGAATGTGTGGCAAGTAAGCCCGTCTTGTCATGACTCAATTGTCGGCGAGATCTCAGATTTCAATGTCAGGCAGAAAATATATCGTTATCGTGATGCAATAAGTTTTTCCATGGTGAAATATCAAACAAATATACCACAGTGTAAGAGTTTAACCTGCCATAAGGTCCGTACTAGAAAAGTAAAGTAATATATCACTGTTTTCCACAAAAACCCCAGAAAAACTAGGTTGATCCTTATTCTTACTTTTACAGATTGCCATGAAGATAAAATTTAATTTTATTATACTTCTAGGCATTATGGTGTATAAGTAATATTATTTTAAAATCTGCCATGACGTATAATCGTTACTAATTTAAGACTTTTAATTTTGTACTTAGGTGAATTTTTCTAAGATCAGGGTGTATAAGTGATATTATTTTAAAATCAGCTGACGACAGTGGAATGTCGTGAAACTTTTAAGAAATAATTTTACTCTTTTACACAATTTAAATAATGGTAAAATAAATGGTTTCCCATTACATCCCATGAAGGGACAGGGGAGAAACTTCCCACAATCACTGAGCTGTGGGCTTTCCTGTTTTCACTCACTGATTGGGACCTACAGTTTTACACCGATTCCGAACGGTATTTTGAGAAGCTTTTTCATGGCTATATATTCGATAGTGTCGACATCACTATGCGAGGTGACCGCCGCCTAAAGAATTTTTAAGGTGGTCAGAGCAGGGTTCGAACCCCGGATCTCATGTACAAGAGCCGCGCACACTAACCATTGCACCACCGACACAATTTAAATACAATTCTTTAATTTTAAATAGCTCAATACTCGTAGTATGACACTAGATGATAAAAAACCCTTCCCCATTACACGCCATGAAGTGATTTCGGAGAGCTTCTCACTACCAGTGAGCTGTGTGCATTCTAATTTGTCATTCAATGATTGGGACCTATAGTTTCTCACCGGTTCCGAACGGAATTCTGACAAGCTTTTTCATGGCTAACTACGCGATAGTGTCGCCCTTACCAAGCGAGGTGGCCGACGTCGAAGGAAAATGTAAGGTGGTCAGAGCAGGGATCAAACCCACGTTCTCATGCGCAATAGCCAGGCATACTAGCCATTGCATCACCGACGGCTACCACTACGAAATGATGCCTTTGATAAAATATCGAGGTTTTCTAGCCTGTTTTAAAATTAAATTTTTATTTAAAATTAAAGTATCCTAGCGCTAGGTCAATATTTGCAATTATTTTTCTTTTTCAATATTTCGCTACCCATTGGGTAGCATCGTTAGGAAAATGAACAACAATTACTAATAAAAAACAAAATTATTTTCCTTACATCATTTGAAAATACAACAATAACAAAGTGAACAATTTAACCAATAAAAAATATTTTCTTTGTCATATGAAAAATGATTTTAAAAGAATAAAAAGATTTTGTAGAAATAGTTTCTAAAAAAAATGGTTTCCCGTTACATCCCATGATGGGAAAAGGGAGAGCTTCTCACAACCAGTGACCTGTGCGCGTTCTATTTATACACTCACTGATTGAGACCTACAGTTTTACACCGTTTCCGAGTGGTATTTTGAGAAATGTTTTCATGGCTAAATACTCGATACATGTTCTCATGCACAAGAGCCGGGCACACTACCATTGCACCACCGACTGCCATATAATAAAATAAAAATAGTTTACACATGATGATAAATTCAAAAACTTTCATCATGATAAATTCAATGATACAACAGACAATTTTCGGTGAAATGTTCTACATTTTACTAATTAAATGTCTATAATTCTGTCTTGGAAAATCTTCTTTGTGTATTTGGAGACTGCATACAACCTATGTAGGTGCTGTGGACACATTTGTCTTAAGTTTGTTCTTTTCCATTTGACTTATGTTTCCTGCTTTATAAAGTTTATCTACAATATCGTAGTTCGGGGAACATACATATGTAAGTCAAATGAAAAAGAACAAACTTAAGACAAATGTGTACACAGCACCTACATAGGTTGTATGGAGTCCCCAAAATACTCATAGAAAATTTTCCATTGAGACAAATATGTTCTTTTGTCAATTCACCTTCTTATGAGTTGTGTAGGTACATTAGAATCATACTAAAAAGAAGTACAAATGACTCAAAATTTATTATAAAGGACTCATTACAGTTTAAGAATAAAAATATTCAAGAACCGTTCCCAACCGATTCGCCAATTTTTATGAATTTTTTTCGGTCTCACCTAGAACTCTCGTAAAAACACTAATTATATGTAAACAAGTTATATTCGTCATGAATTAATCCTAGTGCCTTCTATTTAAATATAATTCCTTCATTTTAAATATCTGAATATTCTAGAATTTCATGCTGCCTAAAATAACATTGGAGGGGTTGCTACCCTGTTGTAATATGTAACAAAATAAGTAGAATATTTTCATACGCAAACAATTAAGCTTCAAATTTTTATTTTGTTCTCTAAAAATAACCCTTTTGTCAATTTTATTCAGTATTAATACCTTCAAATTGCTATAATGTGTTGTTTTGTAATGTACATGCATGGCGCTTTCGTTTGAGACCTTAACCGTTCATAACCGGTTCAGAACCGTTTCTACCCGATTGGCCAATTTTGATGAATTTGGGTTAGTTTCACCTAGAACTTATGTAAAAACACTAAAAACATTGTGATAAATGGTCTGTAACAAAATAATTGCATGAAAAAGTAAAGATTTTCAAAATTCTATTTTTCAAACATATTACTATATATTATATTATTATTCATTTAATTTTTACTTAATAACTGTGTTTATCTTCCTGACGATGTTAACCAAAGGGCAGCTAAATATTGGAGAATATTGGTTTTCAGTTGTTTCGGCTTAAGGTCATAAGAATAAAAAAAAATACTTCAAGTATTTCTTTTTACAATTTTATTAATATTTTTCAATATTTCGATCAACTTCGTTGATAATTTTCAAGGATGTTTTGAGATATCACAGAGCGCGTCCAAGAGGATAATATTATTTGAAAAATGACCATATTTCTTTACTTTTTAGTTTCATGATACAATTGATCGCGATTTCATTTGAGACCTTAACTTTTTATAACCGGTTCGTTACCGTTTTTAACCGATTCGCTAATTTTGATGGCATTGTGTTGATATCACCTACAACTATTAAAACACACTACCATTATTTTTAAAAATTTAATATCTACCCACAAATATGACTTTCATTATTTTGTATGAATTTTTAATTTTTATATCAAATTTAAATAACTTTTGATTACTTTTTAGTCATTATTAATACCTTAAAAATGCGGTATTGTTCAGTTTTGAGGTGTACTTGAATAGAGCTTTCATTTGAGGTATTAACCGTTCATAACCGGTTCAGAAGCGTTTCTAACCGATTCGCAAATTTTTATGAATTTGAGTTGTTCTCGCCTAGAGCATCAATAAAACATTAAATATTAGTTTAAGAAATAGTCTCTGTTATTATTTTCTAACTGTTATTTGTTTATAAATTATTTCTATGAATACAAATTATGTTTATGAATACAAATTAAATTATTGCATCTACCTTAATACTCAAAAGTTGTATACTGTATTGTACTTTATGAGACCTTGCCCAGTGTTTTTCTAGTTTTCAATCTAAAACCATTGGTTTCTAATGGACTTTCATTTGTTAAACGCTTTTGACATTGTATAAAGCCCTTAAGATACAAAGGCCGCCACAACGTTTATATCAGGTTACATAAAACTTACAACGTTTAAGATATTTTTTCATTAAATCACTGTTCTTCATGGTATTTCAATATGCACCGCTGCAGTACCAAGTGTAGAGATGGTCGCCATCATTGAAAGTCGTAAGTTTTATCTTTATAATTAATTGTTTATTTTATTTTACACAAGAAAACGTAAACAAAAAATGTACGCAAAACTACGCAACGCAGGTTTATCTTTTCCAAGTAAAGGTTTATCATTAAACAATTTTCATATTATCGCCACTACTTTTTCTTGCTCTCCATATCTCTCTCTTTTTATATGTAACAACGTTTTGTTTCTTCTTGTGTAGATATAAAATATATTACAAAATATTTCCGTAATATGAAGCATCTTGAAAAAACAAAGAAACGTAATTTATTTTCAATCCAGATTTTACAAAAGGCATTGAAGTACAAGTTCCATATTACATTTGCAACAGTTAAACTTGAACTTGTAGTGTATAGCAAGCGATTTGAATATTTTTTTTTAAATATTCCATTCATCAGTCATGTGCATAAGATACAATCAATTAAAAATGAATATAGTACATAAATGCATAAATATGTGTGGACCGCATGTATGTACCATGATCTCATTACAGATTATCATTGTACGTTCCCTTATATACTATATAGGATTTTTTTATTTGCATTGCAAATTTTAACGATTAGAATGATATGAACATGAAAATAAAAAAAAACTGTATTTATTGCTAAGGAATTCATAAAGAATATTAAAAATTATAGACAATTAAAAAGGGCTTCCAACGAGTGTTAATACGAGTAGAGATGATTTACAACAAATATATTAAAATAACAATTACAATATCCGGCGACACAATTGTAATTGTGGAACAATGTACACGTTTGGAACAAACGTCTCAACATTTTGCCAGCTTTTTTTTTATTTTAATATTATATTTGTTTATAAAACTGATGTTTAGTTATTAGAAAAATTATTTTGAGATCATTTTCATATTGTACATAGAAGCAGCTTTCATTTTAGACCATAACCGCTAATAACCGGTTCATAACCGTTTCGATCCGGTTCCCCGATTTTGATGCAGATTTGTTACTTTATACCTCAGATAACGATTTTTTTACTTTTTCATGTTAAAAATCTTACATTTTGAGGTATTTATTGCGAATTTTTAAAAATATTTGGTTTTTTTTGTTTGAAAAAACTAATTTATTTTTAAATCTTTATTATTATAGCTCTTATATAGTCATAATCTGTAGTATTGTATTATGTGTCCAAGTAAATTGAAATATAAGCTTTTTGCAGAAAATTTATAAACTAGTTCGAAACGGCAGCGAATCGGTTACGCTTTTATATGAATAACATTTTGTAATACAGAAGATTACTTTAATTAAGAAAAATATATTCTAAATTATTCTTCCCTTATAGCAAATAATAGTTCCTTTTTGAAACAACCTGCTAGTTTTTTTTGACTTTGAAAGGAAAATTTCAAATGAAACAGAAGGCGCACTTTCCAAGAATATTACCAAAACCGTTTGTTATGGGTACGAATAACCTGACAAAACCGTCCTGCTTTTTGCGGGATTGTCACGCTATCTGGTGTCTCCTCCAGACTTACATGTAAAATAACAACATGATTGTATTTTGTATACGCTTAATTTTATATATTTTGTCTTATTTTTAATTTTATTATTCAAGCTCAAGACCATCTATATCTCTATAAATAGATATATAGTTTTTAAAAAAGAAGATGTTTTGCAAATGCATCTTCATGATTCCTGGTAGACCGTATATGTAGCTATTTCAGATCTAGCCACAGATCTTCATCAGCGGTTATTTGGAATGCTGCGTTTGCAAACAAAAACTCCTCTGAATTGAGAATTTTCCACTATGCAAATTGACGAAAAATATAGCAAGCAAAACACTCAAGAAAACATTTGCAAACAAGTTCTTTCCATCTCCAGAGAACCATCGGTCCCCATTAGAAACAATTTTTGTTGTAGTCTAAAACACAGGAAAATAAAAAAAAAATCATCCCCATTTTGTATTAGTTTAACTAAATATCTGTATTTTTATTTAATTTTTTATTTACAATTATTTTTTTTGCCCATTCTGCCCCGCATTTTGATCACAACCAGTTGGTCACGTTAGGTATGAACCACTTATAACTGTTTAACATCACATTCTTTTAACATCCTTCCCTTACAAATTAGGACACAAGGTTATATTTTGTATAGGGTGATTCGCTCAAAGGTTTTTCTTTTAAATTAAAAATCAATTTTAACGGGTAATCGCAAACGAACCAACCATTCTTTACATACATATATTATTTCTTTCAATTGCCAATTTAAAGCAGCTTTCATTGTAGACCATAACCGTTTATAACCGGTTAAGAGATTTTGCTGTAAATTTTGTATTAATTATCAAAGACAACGATTTTTTAACAATTGTTAACGAATTAGTTTTAAATTCGTAAATTGGGAGTTGCTTATTAAGAATTTTTAGAAATTTTTGTTTAATTTTCGTGTTAAAAGAAACTTGAGCATTAAAATCTTTATTAAGTTTTGTCCCCAATATTTCAATCTGTTCTGCACTACGGCTTAAACGTGAATTTAATTCTATTATTAAACGCCCCTTGTTTCGATATTTCTTAAATTTAAAACTCTCAGTGCTAAATTTCTACTTTTTCATGTTGAAAATACTTAAAAAGTTATAATTTTTAAATGCACATCAAAATATAGTTACTTTACAGACTTACACCCTAACAACCGGTTCATAGCCGTTTCACACTATGTCGCAAATGTTGCTGCTTTACACAAGATCTCAACAAATGTCTTATGGTGTGAAATTAAATACATTTACACAAGCTACATGTTATTAATTCCCGGCTGATCTTTAGGTTGTCTCCTACATTTTTCCTTCTTGCTTGCATTATTTATATATAAAATTGATGTTTCGTTATTTAAAAAAATATTTTGTTACTAATTTCGTATTGTATATTGAAACAGCTTTCATTCTATACCAAAACCGCATATAACCGATTCGAACCGGTTCGCAGATTTTGATGTAGATTTGTTGTTTTATACGTAAGATGACGATTTTATAACGTTTTATTAATGTATTCTGGTGGAACAATGTACATTTTGTGCTGTTTTCTTAAAATTGTTAGAACTTTTTGTTTAATTTTCGTGTTAAAAGAAATTTTAGTATTTTTTACATCATTATTAAGACTTGTCGCAAAAATTCGCTCGGTTCTAAACTATATATTCAAATCTTAATTTAATTCTTTTATAAAAAAAAACATATTGTTTCGAAAATTCTCTAATTTCAAACGCACAGTAGTAAATTTATACTTTTTCATGTGGAAACAATTTAAAAAGTTATAATTTTTAAGTGCACATCTATTCTCCATTTTTGTGAAATTTGCATAAAAAATGTATGTTTCGTCATCTAAAAAATAATGGTGTTTTTAATTTCGTACTGTAATATTGAAACAGCTTTGATTCTAGACCAAAACCGTATATAACCGGTTCATAACCGATTCGAACCGGTTCGCAGATTTTGATGTAGATTTGTTGTTTTATACGTAAGATGACGATTTTTTAATTTTTATTGATGTATTATGGTGAAACAATGTACATTTAGTGCTGTTTTCTTAGAATAGTTAGAACTTTTTGTTTAATTTTCGTGTTAAAAGAAATTTTAGTATTTTTTAAATCATTAAGATTTGTCGCAAAAATTCGCTCGGTTCTAAACTATATATTAAAATCTGAATTTAATTCTTTTATAAAAAACATTTTGTTTCGAAAATACTCTAATTTCAAACGCACAGTAGTAAATTTATACTTTTTCATGTGGAAACAATTTAAAAAGTTATAATTTTTAAGTGCACATCAAAATATAGTTTAGTAAGAGCCTTAAGCGCTAAAACCGGTTCATAACCCTTTCACACTGTTTCGCAAATTTTGCTGTTTCATAAAAATTGTCAATAAAGGTCCATTGGCGCGAAATGAAATAATTTTACACAAGCTACAAGTAATTAATTCCGGGCTGTTCTTTGGGTTGAATTTGAAATACCTATATCTCTTAGCTTTTTCCCTCTTTTTTGTAAAATGTTTACAACAAATTTATGTTTCGTCGTCTAAAAAATAATGTTGTTTTTAATTTCGTATTGTATATTGAAACAGCTTTCATTCAAGATCAAAACCGCTTTTAACCGGTTCATAACCGATTCGAACCGGTTCGCAGATTTTGATGTAGATTTGTTGTTTTATATGTAAGATGACGATTCTATAAATTTTTGTTGCTGTATTCTGGTGAAACATTGTACATTTTGTGCTGTTTTATAAGAGTTTTTAGAAATTTTTTGTTTAATTTTCGTGTTGAGTATTTTTTAAGTCATTATTAAGTTTTGTCGCAAAAATTCGATCGATTCTAAATTATACCTGAAATCTTAATTTAATTCTTTAATAAAAAACATTTTCTTTCGATTCACCTTAAATTTAAAACTCACAATAGTAAAATTATACTTTTTTCAAATTTCAAACTTTTGTCAAGTGACAAAAAGATAAAAAAGTTATATTTTTTAAAAAAATACTTAGAGCGTTAGACACTAATAACCGCTTCATAACTGATTCACACTGTGTCGCAAATTTAACCGTTTTATACAAATTCTCAAAAAGCTAAAAATTCTTAATTCCCAGCTGATCTTTAGGTTGAGTTTGAAAAACTTTCTTGCTTACAAATTCCTAATTCCCAGCTGATCTTTAACTTGGGTTTGAAACACTTTCCTGTTTATTTCCTTCTTTTTTTGTTGTATTTGTGTATAAAATTTATGTTTCGATATTGAGAAGATAATTTTATTACCAATTTCAGACAGTACATTGAATCAGCTTTCATTCTAGACCAAAGCCGCCTTTAACCGGTTCATAACCGATTCGAACCGGTTCGCAGATTTTGATGTAGATTTTTTATTTTATACGTAAGCGAACGATTTTTTAACTTTTTATTTATGTATTCTTGCGAAATAATATATATTTTGAGGTGTTTACTTAGAATTTTTTAAAATGGTTGCATAATTTTGTTGTTAAAAATATTTGAGAAGCTTCTTGAATCTTTATGTAGCTTTGACGGCAGCAAATTAATCCGTTCTACATCATACCCGGAATGGTAATTTAATCGAATTTGGAAGCATTTTAATTCTATCGAGTTTTTCTTAAATTTAGTACTCATTGTCGAAAATTTCTATGTTTCCATTTTGCAAAAAGTTGAAAACTTATATTTTTCAAGGGCACATCAATCTCGCTATCATTTAGAACCTTAAACCCCAATAACCGGTTCATAACCGTTTCAAACCGTTTCGCCAATTTTGCTGGTTTATACAAATTCTCGATAAATCTCGTCGCCAAAGACACATATAACGTGAAATTAAGTAGTTTTAAGGTTTTCAATTAACCATTTCGACATATTCTTAGATTTAGATTCATTGGATTTTATTAAAGAATATCAAAAATGTGTTCACATCACACCACACATGCTTTTTCAATAATGTGTGTTTAATATTTTTTTTTATTAATATTTATTTTTTGAGTCATTTGTATCCCAAAAATTCATAGCTTTATCGGCCATTAACTCTAAGGAATGTCTGGATTTTATTCAATTTAAATTTTTGTGATTTCATTTGATTTTTGATGAAATTCTAGTTCAATTTAGTTTGAAATTTAAGTTTTTATATGGAACCGTTTTGTTTAGTTTTTTTTTTGTTCATCATCTCTCTCTCTCTATCTCTCTAACTTTCCCGCTTATTTAATATTTATTTCCTTCAATAAATCTTTCATTGGTATGTCTCATTGAAACTGTCAGTTGATCAGTTGTATGTCTGTTAGTCTGTCCGTGTTTCTGTGTCTCCATCTGTCTTGGATATCTATAAGCGTCAAAAGGCGTTGCCTTTTGTAACCCCATATGAAATAAATGACTTCATTCGTCATTGCAAATAAAGAAAAACACACATATACTGGAAATCAACTTTATTAATTTAACAAAGATATGATTTGTATATGAAGTTCAACCGGAGGAACACCAACCATAAGGCCTGCAAAAAGGCTTATGACAAACTGTATGTCCGTCTGCCCAAAAAACGGACCAAGGCTTTGCTTAACATATTTATTGTTGCTCATTGTTGTTTTGTGTTTCCTCCACACTCACTTCCACATACAACATTTTATGCCCGATTCATTTAAAGCAAAAAAAACAACAAAACAAAAGCGTTGTTTGCGCTTTTTGTTGCTCTTTCGGGTTACCACTCGAAAAAAGGGGGGGATAACACAGAGTCAGTCATGTTGCGTTGCATTCTGTGGCGTTTCGTTCGAAGTCCACCATATGTCTGTTTAACCATGAAATTCTTGTTATGGTTCTCTCCTGTGTCTCTAACAGCAAAATGAAAATTCTTGAATGTCCCAATAACTAAAATATAAAAAAAAAACGTACAGATAATGCAAAAAAAAAGATAAACAAAACAGCAGTCGCATCGAAGTGAACTGAAGAAGAGGAAGCCTGAAAAAATGTCAGAATTTGTTTTGAGTTTTGTTTCGTTAGTTTTGGAATATGACCATTTATGGTTTTCAATTTCACGATGACACAAATGAATGACAACCACGATGTTTTGCGGAGAAACTGAAAACCCCAACAGGCGAAAAAAAACCACAAAACTAAATTTAAATTGTAAATATTTAGAACTTAAGGTGAATTTTGCTTATGTCAGAAAATCGTAGAAATTCAAAGCAAAAAAAATATATTAAACTCATCAAAATGTGCAGTATTTTTTTTAAAATTGCGTAAAAAATTCACTTTTTTGATGAAATACTTGACTTTTCTAATATTTTAGATATTGTCTGATATTTTGCACCAAATATCACCGAAATTTATCGAACCGGTTTGAAACGGTTTTGAACCGGTTATATCTAGATTTTATCCAAAATCAATGGAACTTGTTAACACAAACTAAAATATTTAATAAAAATGTTTTATAACTTCTTTTTAACCTTAAAATTTACTAAATCACCACATTAATCACCAAAAAATCAAAATTATTGTGAAATAAAAACTAAAATAAAAACTTCATACGAAGAGCATAAATGACTACCACGTTGTTTTGTGGAGAAACTGAAAAAACAACAGGCGAAAAACCACAAAACGAAATTTAAATCTTGAATATTTAGAACTTAAAGTTCATTTTGCTTACGTAGGAAAATCGTACAAATTCATAGAAAAAAAATAAAACTCATCAAAATGTGCAGGACTTTTTCATAAAATTGCTTAAAAATTTCACTTTTTTGATGAAGTACTTGATTTTCTGATATTTCCCGTATTTTCTGATATTTTAAACCAAATTTCAAAAAAAATTTGCGAACCGGTTTGAAACGGGTTTGAACCGGTTATATCCCGTTTTTACCCAAAATGAATGGAAATTGTGAATACATACTAAAATTGTTAAGGAAAATATTTTATAACTTATTTTTAACCTTACAATTGAAAAAATCACCAAATTGTTCACCTAAAAATCACAATTATTGTGAAATTCAATAAAAATATGAATAACATGAATCACTAATACTATGTTTTGCGGATAAACCAAAAAGCCTGTTGGTTTTTAAATTATAAATAGTTAAGGTGAATTTTGCTTACATAGGAAAATCGTAGAAATTCAAAGAAAAAAAATAAATCTCATCAAAATGTGCAGGACTTTTTCATAAAATTGCTTAAAAATTTCACTTTTTTTGATGAAATACTTGATTTTCTGATATTTCCCGCATTTTTTGATATTTTAAACCAAATTTCAAACAAAATTAGCGAACCGGTGTGAAACGGTTTTGAGCCGGTTAAGAACCGGTTACATGTAGTTGTTCTCCAAAATCAATGGAACTTGTTAACAGGTACTAAAATTAGTAAGGAACAATGTTTTATATCTTCTTTTTAGCCTTGCAATTTAATAAATCACCAAAGATTTCATCTAAAAATCCCAAAAATTTTGAAATTCGATAAAAACAAATTTCTATAAAACTTGGGATGTGCGATTGATTGATTAATCAGGCCTTATTTCCAAAAATTATTTCAATGATAATTAAAATTATTCAAATATGATTAATCACTATTCAAATTAATTGATTAATCATAGTTTTGATTAATCAGAATTGTTGATTATTGGATTAACTGATTAATCAAGATATCGATTAATCAAAATTTCAATTAGTCGATTAATCGCAGAACCCTATAAATAACTCATCATAATCCCTATTATTGTTATATGATTCAAAGCAAATCACAACATAACTTTTGTAAACAAAATTTGGAAACCTATTGGAAACCTATCTAATTTGGATGAACTTTGGATGAACACAGATTACTGTGGTTAAGAAAAATATAGAACACAACTGAATACACAATAATACTAGAGGTCATCACAACCAAATAAGAGGTTGCCACAGCCAAAGTAGAAGTTGTCACAGCCGGAGTAGAGGTCATCAAAACCGAAGTAAGCATTGTCGCTAACGCATTACCGGTTGTCCCATCTGAATTACAGGTCGATACAACCACACTAAAGGTTGCCACAACCGAATTAGAGGTTGTTGCAACCAAATTAAAAGGATGCTTGGTTTTGTCACAACTAGATTTCCATCCGAATTACAGGTCGACACAATTTAGATGTTGTCACAACTGAATTTAGAGGTTGTCACAACAACACTAGAGGTCATCACAACAAAATTATAGTTTAGAACAACCGATGTAGAGGTTATCACAGCCGAAGTAGAGGTCATCACAACCGAATTTAGAGATTGTCACAACCGAAGTAGACGTTGTCATTAACGCTTTACCGGATGTTCCATCCGAATTAGAGGTCTTCACAACCACACTAAAGTTTGTCACAACAGATTTAGAAGTTGTTGCAACCGACTTGAAAGGGTGTCACATCCGAATATAGAGGACGTCCGAAGCGAAGGGGATTTTGTCACAACTGAATTTAGAGGGCGTCGCAACTGAATTCAAAGGCCATCAGAATGAAAGGGTCATTCTTCTCTTAATTAAAAGCTCATTTAGTGACAGTTTGTTTACGAATGTTTTATTGATAATTTAATTAGTAACAACCGCTTTAAACGTAACCGAATTTAGATGTTGTCACAACTGAATTTAGAGTTTGTCACAACAACACTAGAGGTCAAAATTTTAGTTTGGAACAACCGATGTAGTGGTTGTCACAGCCGAAGTAGAGGTCATCACAACCGAATTTAGAGATTGTCACAACCGAAGTAGACGTTGTCATTAACGCTTTACCGGATGTTCCATCCGAATTAGAAGTCTTCACAACCACACTAAAGTTTCTCACAACAGATCTAGAAGTTGTTGCAACCGAATTGAAAGGGTGTCACATCCGAATATAGAGGACGTCCGAAGCAGATTGGATTTTGTCACAACCGAATTTAGAGAGTGTCGCAACTGAATTTAAAGGTTGCGACAACAACACTAGTGGTCATCACTATCGTACAAGAGGATTTCACGACAACAGTAGAGGTTGTCACAGCCAAAGTAGAGGTCATCACAACCGAACTTAGAGATTAACACAACCGAGGTAGACGTTGTCACTAACGCATTACCGGTTGTCCCATCCAAAGTAGAGGTCGTCACAGCCACACCAAAGGTTGTCACAATGGACATAGAGGTTGTCACAATTGAATTGAAAGCGTATCACAAACGAATATAAAGGATTTCAGAAGCGGATTACATTTTGTCACAACTGAATTTAGAGGTTGTCAAACTAATTTGAAGGTTATCACAACGTAATCAATATTTTTGTTATATTGAATAGAAACGCATTTGGTGAGAGTTTTTTAATATTTTTTGATAACTTAACTTTCTACGTTGTTATAAAAAATTCCTATATTAGAATTTACTCCACTTCTTATATGGAAATCTTTAGGGAAACGAATTAATTTCACATACGATAATACTTCCGACCATTTCCAAAGACCCATCCCTTCATGGGTCTCAAATCTGGCCGTCGGTGGTGCAATTAGTATCCGTGGCTCTTGTACATGAGAATGTGAATTGGTACCAGAATCTGTTGTTGCAAACGAATTGGTACTAAACTCTGTTGTTGTAGTCGAATTTGAATCAAATTCTGATGTTTCCAAATTCCATTGGTGCAACCGAATTGGTACCAGATTAAGTTGTTACAACCGATCTGGTACCAAATTCAGTTGTTACAACCGATCTGGTACCAAATTCAGTTGTTACAACCGAATTGGTACCAAACTCAGTTGTTGTATCCGAATTAGTACATAGTTTAGTTGTTATAACCAAACTGGTTCCGAATTCAGTTGTTACAACCAAATTGGTACCAAATTCAGTTGTTGCATTCGAATTCGTACCACATTCTGTTGTTACAACTGAAATGGTACAGTATTCGATTATTGCAACCGAATTGATTCCAACTTTAGTTGTTACAACCGAATAGATTCTAAATTTGTGTGTTGCCACCGAATAAATTCCAAGTTCGGTTGTTAAAATCGAATCGATTTCACATTCAGTTGTTGCAACCGAAACGATTGAAAATGTACTTGATAGAACAAATATACATTCAGAAATTCAGTTGTCACAACCAAATCAATTATGCAACGAAATTGTTTCAACCACATTTCAGTTGTGGGGATTATATTCAGTCATGACAACCTCAATTCGATTGTGGCAACCGTAATTCGGTGTCCACAACCAAATTTACGGTTGCTGCATTTTCTTTTTAAACAATTAGTTATTTGGGTGTAGAAACATGGCGATAAGTTCACTGAATTTCATCGAATTATATTGCATTTGAAAACATTAAAAGCCAACGAGTCTTGTGTACATACTCTGTGAATTGCAGCCAACATTGACCTATATCAATTGGTAGATGTGCCTGTATTTGTAGCAACCCCCAATATACGTTCCCATACAACTTACAAAGATATTAAAATAATTCTTCCCAAAAATTCTATTTTAAAATTTGAATTTCTAATGGAAATGTTTCCGAATCACTATTAAAGACTTAAATTGAAATGATCTCGAGTAATTTTGCCACCAAACAAAAGAATTCAACTTTAACCCAAAATCCAACAAATGTTGTTAATGCTTTTAATTACTACAAGTAATAATGTTGGTATTTTCTGGTTTTTTTTCAACAAGTAGGTCATTAAAAATGCCGCAACAAAGGGGTTAATGAATGAAAAAGAAAACAATAGAAGAGAATAGAATAAAATGTCACAACTCAATACAAGTTAACCCCATCAGAATGTTCTGTTTTTTGTTGGGTTATCTGGGGCGAAAAAATGTTCAATGAAATTGAAAATGAATGTTTTTTCTTTTCTATTTTGTGATAAAAGAAAACGAAACTACAAGTGTTTGTGTATATTACAAACATTCGTATACAATATTTACAACATTACAACAAAGGGTATCAGTTACACTTTCATAAAGATATAACAAAGTATTTTCATATCTTGTTATTGTTTCCCATATCAAGTGTAAGCAATTAAGTAGGTACTTAAGATTTCACATCTCCATTCAATTGTGGTTAGTGTAACTTACAGTGGCTAAAAGTACACATATTTTTTTGGTTCTTGGAAATGCAACTTGCTTCAAATTACTGTTTAAACCAGGGTCGGCAAACAATGGCACCGGGACAAATCCCGCCCTCCGACTGTTTCAATCCCACCTCTACCGTTATGTTTCGTTTGGTACTATAGTAAATTAGCGCATTTTCGATACGGATTTTTTCACACCGTCAAAGTTACAATTTTATTAATTTCCTTAAGCATAAATACGGAATATTCTGAAAATTTTCTCCGCTATTCGTGTAACTAAACACGGTATCTTAGAACTTGTAACAATAGAGCTGTAATTCTAAAAATGAAGTTTAAGATTAAACCCAACTGTGTTTTGGTTCAGCCGTAATACTTCTAAAATATTTTCCTTATCCGACAAATTATGGCCCAGACATACCTATAGCAAATTTTTTGCGTTTTTCATGTACGTAAATCGTAAAATACTGTAGGCGTTCGCATTTTATAATTTGTCGCCGTTCGTCTTGTACAGTGAGTAATTGCATATGTGTTCTATTTAGTTTTAGGTGTGTCTGTTTGCTACCCTCAGTTTACCTTAAGTTTATTTTTGTCATGTTTTACATTATCGGTCTGTACAATTTTTAGTTCTTCTGTCAACACTTCTTGTACCTTTATGTAGACTTATTGTACTTTTGTTTACAATTGTTATACTGTTGCGTACAGATTTAGTACACACACTTGCATACACAATTCTAATGGTTTACATTTTATGTGTACACATTTTGCACTTTTGTGTACAATTTTAATATTTTTGCGTACACATTTTTGTATGTACATTTTATTTGTACACATTTTGCTCTTTTGTGTACAATTTTAATATTTTTGCGTACACATATATATGTACATTTTATGTGTACACATTTTGCAATTTTGTGTACAATTTTAATATTTTTGCGTACACATTTTTATGTACATTTTATTTGTACACATTTTACACTTTTGTGTACAATTTTATTATTTTTGCGTACACATTTTTGTAAGTACATTTTATTTGTACACATTTTGCACTTTTGTGTACAATTTTAATATTTTTGGGTACACATTTTTGTGGTCTTCGGTGCAATGGTATTGTGCACTGCTCTGCTGCAAGAGATCGTGGATTCTATCACTGCTCTTACCACCTTACTTTTCTATCGACGGCGGTCACCTCGCTTAGTGACTGCAACACTATCGAGAATTTAGCCATAGAAAAACTTCTGAAAATAACATTCGAAAACGGTGTAAAACAGTAGGACCCAATCAGTAAGTGTAAAACTAGAAAGCGGACAGCTCATTGGTTGTAAGAAGCTCTTCCCAATGTAATGGGAAACAATTTCGTTTTGTGTACACTTTTTAACATGTGTGCACTCTTCTTGTTTTTGTGTGTATACTATTTGTACTTTTGTGTAAAATGTTTGTACTTATGTGTACACTTCTACCTTTAGGTGCTCTTTAGGAACACAGTTTATAGGCATTATTTTTAAATCGATATGTCAAAGTTTTCATTTGCAGATAGTGAAAGGAATAATATGAACTAGAGGACAACGATTTTCAGGAACAATTTTGACCGACTATACGACGACCGACTACGATTTGATTGGTGCCATTACTTTTCACATCCGATGGTTGTGAGTCGCCGAAAAATTGCCCCAAATTCGACTTAAGGTACAGAGGGAATTTGAAGCCCCCTGCCTGATGGAATATAAATTTATCGATTTTCAAATAGGTCTAGCGCACGGTACAAGCAACGTAGAGAGGAAAATCGTGCAAAAAATCAATGAAATTGTGATAAGATTTCCTTTGATTTGATTACCCATAGAAATATATTGGTAAAAGAAAAAAATTTCGATCAATTTTGTGGGTATTGAAATGTAGAATGTCAGGCATATCTCGACTCACAAGCATCGGATGCGAAAAGTAATGGCATCAATGAAATCGTAAGACGATTTCCTTTCATTTGAGTATCAACACTTGCCTGTAAGTTCAGGGGCCCGTTTTTTGATATGTTGGGCCTTAGGGTTCCCCTTTCCCCCTTTTAGGCCACTTGTACTGTATTCTGTGAACAATTTAAAAGAGGATGCCAGCGTATGTCCCCAAGGTGGTAAAATTTTGCCCATATATAAGAACCCATTCATCATTGTGTCCCAAACATGTTATATTGAATAGTAATCACAGTGTATTTGGACACAAGTATACTATATTTGCGATAAGCTCCAAACACACATTATATTTCCATCCAAACAACAAAAAAATACAGATTTTTCAGTGTGTTTCAAGTAGGTAGCTATAAAAAAGCTTCTCAAAAATACCATTCGAAACCAGTGTAAAACTCAAGGTCCCAATCACTGAGTGCAAAACTAGAAAGCGCACAGCTCATTGGTGGTGAGAAGTTCTCTCCCATTCCTTCAAGGCATGTAATGGGAAATCATTTTGTTTCATAAACTGTATAAGATTGGAACGCTTCTTTGCAATACAAACAATTAAAAGATCTGTTCGAAATCAATGAAGATTATAAACGCTGAAAAATAACAGCCCCAGCAACATATTGCAGGAAACATGTACATGTTTGCAAGCATTGTTTTCATGAATTAACGAGCTGCTGTCTTTTTGTTTCTTTTTTGTCTGTCTCGCCTTTGCTTTTACCGGTTCAGTCTCAAATACATAAATTGTAACCTATTAATCATTGTGTCTCAAATGTGTTATATTGAATAGCAAACACAATATGTTTGGGCACAAGTATAGTATATTTGCGACGAGCAACAAACACGTTATATTTGCATCCAACTAACAAAAAAAAGACCAGTTTTTCAGCGTGTAAGTACTCCAACCACCCCGAAAAGAGTTTTCCAGTATAATCCAAAATATTGAGGGTGCTTCTGAAATTTTTAAGACAAATTTATAATGTCCTCTGGAAGGGCTATAACCTACACTAAAAGGTTTTTAAATTGGTTGATCCCATGTATGAGCAACTCATATAATTCTTTCAACTTCTTTTAAGTTAAGTTTTCTTTTACTTTTTTTTTTTGTTGTAAAAGTTGTAGGTCTAAAAACTGAAAACAATTCTTATTTTCAAAGTTGTAATTTTCCTTTAGGCTAAGAGATCATGTTTTCTCCGGTTAGTGAAAAAAATGTAAATGCCGCGGGTGGGATTCGAACTCACATTCGCTGGACGATCGTTTCGATGTTTGTGAAACGTCAGATTTCTATACACTGTCCTTTGGCTGCAGTTTTCCTTCTTTATTGACTTCAATATAGAATTAATTGTAATCTGGTTTCTTCTTTTGTTTGTACTTAAATCTAAAAGGCAAAAGATAGATAATAATTCTGAATGCATGGAAGAAGAAGAAAAATTAAATTCAAATAAAATTGCATATCTTTGTTGATGATCGGTTTGCGTTTATAAACAGATAAATTTTATATACTTAAGACATGTGTAAAATTACAGGCTCTTAAGCTGGAGTATATCTGTGGTGTTCCAGTGTCTATCTACACATATATTTATGAGGCGAACAGCAACCACTGAGTCTATAAACAGATGTGTAAACATTTACCATAAAACTTACAGATACTCGTACCCAAAGACAAGCTATCGCCCGTGATGCAGAGATACATGACCCCTCCATCACCAGCAGCAGCAACAGCATCATCATCATCATCGTCGAAATCATTTTGTATATCAGTTTAGTGATACAGATTCTTTAGAAACAATGCAAGCAGTCATGTTCAGTTTGTTTGCCTTTTCTAGTTTTTTTACTTTATTGAGTAAAGTGGGTCTTTTCTATTAGAAGTGGCCGTGTGAGCGAGTGGCCTGCCTGGCCCTCCATAGTACTAGTAGGCCTTTGTCTATCATGGCACCCTAAATAAAAAAAACTTCTAACAAACAATGGCGGCATGTGTAACCGTCCACCCGTCTATGTGTAACCATTCATTCATTTATTTATTCATTCATGCACCCATTGAAATGTCTGTCCGCCACTTCGACTGACTGCCTGTCCTCCATTATGGGTAGCCAGTGCCTCTGACACAAAACTCGAGGAGAGTGTGCGTCTCTCTGTCCCATGGATTGGTATTGTTTCGTTTGAAAAACGACAACTTGTTAGAATTTCAACTTAATGCGTTTTTTATTGATTGCGGATGTAATTTAAAACTTTTTCAGTGGGATCTTTTGTAACTCGGCTGTCCAAATGTTTTTCTTTTTTTTTTGTAACAAAAATAACAAAAAATTAAACTTAATTTCAAAAGGAAATCATATTCCCCTTTTTATTACGCAAACACAATTTTGTGATTTATTTACATCTTTTTATTGTAGATATTTTTGTGATTTATTTACATTCAAATCATTTCAACTTTGACCTTCGTTACGGTTTGTGAACAGTTCTTGTTTTTGTTGTTGTTAATTTACGTCAAGTTTGTTATACAAATTTTCAAATTTCTTGGAAATACATCAACCACCCTTCTGCTGACACATGTTTCATATCAACCAAAAATGATAACAAATTGAACCGACAAAATTTAATATCGAATTTTTACCTCAGCAAATTCGGCGAAACATTTTAAATTGTGCATAAAAACAAAAGATAATTTAATATTATTTATGAGGGTGGCTCAGAGTTGCGTTCGAAATTGTTAAAAACAGGGCTACACGTTGAAAAAAAACGGACCCAGCAACATATTGCAGGAAACAGGTCCATGTTTGCAAGCATTGTTTTCATGAATTGAACATTTGTTCCTTTTTTGTTTCTTTGTTCTCTGTCACATTTTTGGAACGAAATTCCTTATCGCACGTTGCGGGATGGCGGCTAAATGAAAGCCATTAAACAACTTCTTTTTAACACTAATATGCTACATCAAAGTATTATCATCTATATTGGGTACTTTTTCTTTGGTTTGTGTCTAGACTAACATATGTTGGGAAATTTCTTGTTTAATGGGAAGTTTTCTAGGTGGAACCTGTAGCCAATACGACTGGACAAATTTCGCCAGCGTATTCCTTCGGTCATTGCATGAAAATATGTCCATTTACGACCATCCCCAAAAATGCAAGGGGGCGAAATGACAGCGGTTTGAAAATTTTCGGATTGGTCGTCGGAGGGTATCAGAGTAAAATTGCTAACTTCTGAACCAGTGGTCAGATTTTTTTGTTTTTGGGCTGTCTGCAAAGGTCTTTAAGATAACTTTTCTGAATCATTAAACAAAAGTGAAATCGCCGAGATACGGAGCTTTCGTAATAAAAATTGGAAAAAAAAGACATAACCTCAATTTTCTCATCCAGATGACGGATAACTAATGTTTTTCTCTCTTTGGAACGGTACGACCTCTGGGCTTCGTTTAGGTAATTTTGGAAAGGTAAGAGCTAGGGCTAAGTTTTGTATTTTTTTCAAATTTTTTTTAAAGCTCCATATCTTGGCGATTTCCTTTTTTTAAATTTTTTTAAGGAATCTGAAAGGTCTCTTAAAGGCCTTTCCAACAAACCCAAAAAACCGACCAACGGTTCAGAATTTAGAAATTTTACCTTAGTACCCTCCGACCACCAATCCGAAAATTTTCAAGCCACTGTCTTTTCGCCCCCTTGCAATTTTTGGGAATGGTCGAAAATGGACATATTTTCATGAAATGAGCTAAGGAATACGCTGGTGAAATTTATCCAGTCATGACTGAACCACCCTGTATTGTACTTTTGAACCGAATAAAAAGTAAATTTAGAAAAGCCAAAGTGAAAGAAGTTTTAAAAAAGTACATTTTCTTAAATATGTGCCTTTTCTTAAAAAAAAGTAAATTTTCTCAAAAATAAATACCTATTCATATTCTTAAACAAAGTACATTTTCTTAACAAAAATACCATTGCTTAAAAAAAGTAAATTTTCTTACAAAAAGTACCTTTTCTTAAAAAAGTATTTTTTTAAATAAGTACCTTTTCTTAAAAAAGTACATTTGCTTACAAGAAATTGAATTTTCTTAAAAAACTACATTTTCTTTAAAGAGTACCTTTTTTGCGAAACAAAATAACTTTTCTTGACATAAGTACCTACTCTTAAAAATGTACATATTCTTGAAAAAAAACACCAATTCCAAAAAATTCCCCTTTTTAAAAAAAAACAATTTTCTTCAAAAAAAATACCTTCTCCTAAAAACTAAATTTTCTTACAAAATTTTTTTCTTAAAAGTACATTTTCTTTCAACAAATTGTATTTTCTTAAACAACTACCTTTTCTTTAAAGAGTACATTTTTTCTGAAACAAAATAACTTTTCTTGAGATAAGTACCCACTCTTAAAAATTTACCTATTCTTGAAAAAAACACCAATTCTATAAAACTTCCAATTTCTTAAAAAAAATAATTTTCTTCAAAAAATACTTTCTCTTAAAAAATACATTTTCTTACAAAAATTCCTTTTTTTAAAAGTACCTTTTCTTAAAAATAAAATAATACCTTTTCTTTTCTTTCCTTTTCTTGAGATAACTAGGTTTTCTCTAAATAAGTACATTTTCGTTAAAAAGTGAACTTTTTCTAAAAAGAGTACCACTTCTTTAAAAACTACCTGTTTTTAAAAAAGTACTTCTTTGTATAAAAAATCATACTCTTATTGCTTTTTCTTACAGAAAGTACTTCTTCTTAAAAATAGTACATTTTCTTAAAAAAACATTAGGTTTCAGTAAAAGAAGTACCTGTCTTTAACAAATAAACTTTTCTGGAAATTATAATAATTATTTTTAAAAAAAGTACCTCAAAATATACTTTTTTAAAAAAATACATTCTTTAAAAAAAATTCTTAAAAAAAAATTTATAATTTTACAAACAGTATCTCTTCTTAAAGACCCATTTAAATCATTGTATTTTTCAACGAGCGCCTTAGGCGTGTTGGATCTAACTAGTACATAAAAAAGTATATAGCGAAAGGAACTTTGTTCCAACCGGGTGTCCTTTGACACCTGATGAAATTTTTTTTTTTGTGAGCCTCCCTAATATACATGTTTGCAAGCATTGTTTCCAACGAATTGAACATTTGTCGCGTTTTTGTTTCTTTGTTCTCTATCACATTTTTGTATTCAGTGATTTTCCATAAACAAATCCACATTTGGGTCGCAAACACATTTATTATAGCTTATTAATTACATGTGTCTTTTACACATGTAATATTGTATAGCAAACACAAAGTGTTTGCATCCAAGTATTCTATATTTGCGACAAGCAACAAACACGTTATATTTGCAAACAGACAACAAAAAAAGAAAAAATTTTCAGCGTGTATCCCACAGAGCTCCCTCTCAACGAACTAATACACTGACAACAGTCCTGTGTAATGAACACATTACGTTTTTCGAGGGTTGGATACCTCACAGCAACTTGCCTTAGTATACAACTTTAATTTGATGCAAAACGTATGTGGGCAAATTGAAAATTATAAATTTTCATTGAAAAGATTTTCATGATTTCATTCATAAATAAATCAGATATTCAGTTTATATTAGAAATTCAATTAACCATGAAAACGATTTGAATATTTAAAATATGTTATCAATATTGTATAGGTGAAAAATATGATATAAACATTAGTATTGTTGGTTTATATATATCAGACATGATACTTTTTAGTTAGATGGCAGCTCAACGGACCTGTTGAGGCCCAGTAGGACCCCCATTGTGACAATATTTTATTTTAAGCCAGTCTGAAGCGGATTCTGACTTTTGCAATTAAAAGCCCAACAATACAATTAGTATGAAAGGAACAACAATATTTTAAAGTTCGACATTTTCTTCACAGGTTCACTTATTTTGTGACCGTTGATGGCGTGACGACTCTTATTCACTCTCCGCGATTAACATCTTTCATTTCATTCGACGACAGTTATGTCGCTTAATTACGGCGATACTCTCGAAATAATTATCCATGAAAAAGCCTACCAATACACGATGAAAAATGTCGGCCCCAGGAACATATTGCAGGAACCATGTACATGTTTGGGAGCATTGTTTTTGTGAATTGAAGATGTGCTGCTTTTTTTTCCTTAGTGTCGGCCCATGTTTTGGTTTTCAACAGTTTTCAGCAAACAAACCCATATTTGGGTCACAAATACATATATTATAACCAATTAATCATTGTGCCCCAAACATATTATATTGACTAGCAAACACAATGTGTTTGGGCACAAGTATAATATGTTTGCTACAAGCTACAAACACGTTATATTTGCACCCAAACAACAAAAAATACAAGTTTTTCAGCGTGTGCATAACCAGTTGGATTCGATGTTAAATTGTAGGTCTTGAAACTCACAAACAATGCCAAGTTCTCTCCCATCACTTTATGGGATGTATTTGTCTCCAGAACGGCGGAGTTTGTGGGTTCCCAAACAAGGTATTTGTGGCGAATCCTGTGCGGTTTTTGTTGCACGTAAATGCCACAAACCAGCGAAATGAAACCCAGCCACTAGTGAATGGGTGGTATTTCGACGTTGCGTTTCCAAGATATTTACAACATCACTTAGCCATGAAAAAGCTCCTTAACAATACAGTTCGGAACCGGTATAAAACTGAAGTTTCCAATTAGTGAGTATACAACTAGAATGCGCACAGCTCACTGTTTGTGAGAAGCTCTCCCCTATCCCTTCATGGCTGCAAACTACACGTTGACAAATCTGTATTTTTTCATTCTTTGGATGCTAATATAACGTGTGTGTGGATACTTCTGTCCAAATATATTGTGTTTGCTACTCCATATTACATGTTTCAGCCACAATGATTAAAATGTTCTAATCTATTTGTTCATGATCAAAATTTAGTTTTGTTTGTGTTACAAAGACAGCTATGTTTGGTACACTGTGTACTTCAAAGACATTTTTTTTCCCAGCCTAAGTTAATGCTGATGCAAGTGAATAACTCCATTTTTGCATTATTCTTTCAGTCAGTTATTTATAAATATTCGTTAATGCGTGTGAAATGAATTGAGTGTTTCTTATGTTGATTTATATGTTGCGTTTTAGTTTCATGCATTCAGCCGTAAAGTCGTTCGTTTGGTAGTAAACATACGATGGCTTCGGCGTAATTATATGGATGTTTGGGATGAACACGCAAATGTACACATCTTTGTAAGTAAACATGGCAATGTTTGGATTTAAATATTAATGAGCTTAGGACTTGCAAATATATGAATATTTGAAGTGTGTTCCAAACAATAACATAGTTTCTGCACAATATTATTGAGAGAATATGTTACAGAGGTCGGTTTTTAGCGTGTAGTGCAATTAAAGTTGAAAAAATTCCTAACATAGTTTTATGTATGAGGTTGATCAATAAGTCAGTGACTTTTCGAACTTCCCTCGTAGTTATATGAAATGCAATACTGCTCCCATCAAGTACCACCTGTCAATGGACTACTTTCGAATTTTGAGCAAGTTCCGTCATTTACTTTGCGTTCAACAGCTGTTCAAAACATACAAACCTCGTGCATTATTTTTTGCGAAAAAAAATCGTCAATCAAACCAAGCAAAGGCTTGATAAATACTATGGGGACTCTGCACCATCGATTTCAATGGTAAAAAATTGGTTTACTAACTTTCGTTGTGGTCGCACAAGTACAAATGACGTTGAACGTTCTGGAAGGCCAATTGAGGTCAATACACCCGAAAATGTGGAAAAAATCCACGATATGGTGTTGGCCGATCCACGAGTAAAAGTACGTGAGATTGTTGATGCCATAGACATTTCATATGGCACTGTGGTTTCGATGTTAAATGATCAGTTGGGTTTAAGAAAGCTGTCTGCAAGATGGGTGCCGCGTTGGCTCCCAATTGATCATAAACGTAATTGTGTGACAATTTCAAAAGATTGTTTGGACTTGTTTAACCGCTATTTTGCGGCGGTTTATAACTGTGGATGAAACATGGATGCATTACAACACTCCGGAGAACAAGCAGCAGTCTAAACAATGGGTTTCTCAGGGTGAACCGGCTCCGAAGGAGGCCTAGTTAAATTAGTCGGCCAGTAAGGTGATGGCAACAGTTTTTTGGGATGCACGCGACATAATCCACATCGATATCCTTCAAAAGGGGGAAAACAATAACCGGCGAATATTATGAAAACATATTGGACCAATTCAACGAGGATTTACAAAAAACGACCCCATATGGCCAAGAAAAAAGTTAGTTTTCATCACCTTAATGCAAGGATGCACACGTGTGTAGTCTCAATGAGTTGGTACCTCATCCGCCATATTCTCCGGATTTAGCCCCCCGTGACAATTTCCTATTTCCAAACCTAACGAAATGGTTCGGTGGAAAGAGATTTAGCTTCAACGATGAAATTATTGATCAAACAAATGCATATTTTATGGACATCGAAAAATCATATTTTTTGGAAGGGATACAAAAAATGAAGAAACCTTGGACTAAGAGTATTAAGCTAAAAGGAGGTTATGTTGAAAAAAATTTTTTTTTTTGCAAAAAAATGTGTTTCATTCAAAAAGTCACGGACTTATTGATCCGCCCTGGTATCCTTAACCCATTTTGAGTCACTGTTCGAGTCTTTCAGCAGCTATTTTCAATTCTATTTTTCCTATAACGTTGTATACGTTGTAGAAAACGCAATGATGCAGTGCTATAGAAAATTTTGTTGGCTTTCAAAATATAATTACGTTGCTTGCCCCCCCCCCCCCCCCTCCCGTTTGTGGGATCTGTGGGTGTTGAAAAAATTTTTAAAAGGAAAATATGACACATTAAAAGAATCCTTTTTTTTTTTTAAATATATTAATTTTGAAGAAAAATCTACAGATAAGTTTTTGTTGAAGTACCAGATGCCTCCGGTCGGGGAATAAAATGTAGGGTCTTTCAAATGACAATTTTTCGACTTCTCGAACAGCCGATATCAGTGAAATTATGAGATAGCGAAATTCTGACGACGGATTTGAGTTCAGAGCACCCTAATTACCATAGAAATTCGAATTACTAATAATTTTTATCATTTGTATTTTCATGCAAAAAAACAGAATTAATCATTATTTTTTTTTTTAACTAAAAAGTAGTTTTACATTCCCGTAATCAGCCTTTCTCTAAGCATCGTTTGAGACACCTCCCACCTACTGATTTAAAATCCCAAAAACAATTGTGTTTTCCAGTACAACAACCTATTGATTAGTCCCTGGTGTGAAGACATCTTCTTTGGCTGTTCACCAACAACCTAATCTACAGCCTTTTGGGGGTCGCAGTGGAATTGTGTTTTTTTTTCTTCCAAGTACAGAAAAAGTTTTAACCAATTCTCTTGTTTCCTATTGAAATAATCAATTTTTGTTTTCATTTACAAAAAGAAACAATTTCTTCTCGTGACCTTATTCTTTTGTGTTTAGATTAAACTATTGTGCCTTTAGTTGATTTTAAAACTGTTGTATATTTTTGCAAGACCGACCCCCCTAACCAAGTAAAATTTCATTCAACCCTTCAACATTCAATTAATCATTGCCATAACCAGACAACATGACATAAACATAAAAATATTAAAATTTCATTTCTATACCATCAACTATTAATAAAAACATATAATTTCATAGTTTCCAATTAAATTAAATTTAAAATGTAAAATGAAATCTTTAAACGCCAAATCGACGAAATCTCAAACCGACCGACCACCCAACAAGAAACAATTCCCCCCACAGGTACAAATTTGGGAACATGACTTTTAAGTTAACACAAAGTTTAGCGCTGGATTCCACAGATTTCAAAAAGAAACTCTTAACCTAATCTTAACCAGAAATTAAATGCATTCGAAATGCTGCCAATGGGCCTATGGAATAATTTATGAGACGTCATCATAATGTCATTAAAATTACAACAACAATAAAAACAAATGTCATTTAAATGACATTAATCTTGAATTCCCATGAATTCTCCAAAAATTTAGCTTTCTGCTCTGTTTTAACCGAAATTGAATTAGGCCGACACGTAAATCAGGAACAATCATCACAGACAACATATCCACTGGTATCATGTGTGTGTGTGTGTGTGCATGTGTGTAACAACTTGCGCAATCCGCCTGTATTAGATACCCGTGGGTCTATCTGCTCCAGTCGCTTCACTTAAATTTCATTAATATTATCTACGTAGATAGAAGGTTACTCGGTGAAATGTATTAACTTCAAAGCTTTACAGATATGTAGACATGTGTACTTTTACGTACGTACGTACTACTGCTGCGATATGACCGGGGACAAGGTAACATTTGTTTAGATTTCCCCCCCCCCCCCCCCCCCTCCCTTCCAACCAACACTAAAATGAAAAACGAAATAAAAATCTGGCAAACTATACAAATCTAATTGGGTTACATTGGTGGAGCTGAAACAAACGAGATCTACATGTAACTTTAACCAAAATGCTATTCGTAACTGCCATCATGATGTATAGTTTCTTAGATTGCCTTGGACGACTTATACGATATGGATCTTGGGGACGACTAGAATTGGGAAGGAGATTTGGGGGGCGAGTGAGCATGTAAGAAAGTGATGTATTATTTGTTGGGCATTAACAAATTAAAAATGAATGATTGTCCAAATTTTATTAGTGTGTGGTGAGGGGGGAGGAGGAAGAAATTGTTGCCTTTTTCCTCTGCTACCTATAGAAATTTTCTGAAATGTGAACTGATATTAAAGACACATGTGTTTATATTTATGTGATGATCTTGTGGGGGATAAGAAATACATTTTAGTTAATTTGTTCGAAACTGTAACAGAAAAGGCGGAGTAATGACTAACATAAATATTGTAGGGAATAGCAGCACAAATACACGCTGAAAATCAGCCTTTTTTATTGTTTGGATGCAAATATAATGTGTTTGTAGCTTGTTGCAATAATATAGTATACTTGTGTCGAAACACATAGTGTTTGCTATTCAATAGTACGTGTTGGAGGCGCAATGATTAATAGATTGTAATATATGTTTTTGCGACACAAATATATTTATATTTGTTTTTGTAACCCAAATATGTTAATATTGTTTGTTGAAATTTGTCTTTTTTGTAGTTTGGATGCAAATATAACGTGTTTGTTGCTTGTCGCAAATATAGTATACTTGTGTCCAAATACATTGATTACTTGGTTATAATATGTCACAACTATATTTATGTTTGTTTTTGTGACCCCAATATGGCTTTGTTTTTTGAAATTTGAATTTTTTTTGTTTGGATGCAAATATAATGTGTTTGTAGCTTGTCGCAAATATAGTATACTTGTGTCCAAACACATTGTGTTTGCTTTTCAATAGTACATGTTGGAGGCACAAGGATTAATAGGTCATAATACATGTGTTTGTGACACAACTATATTTATGTTTGTTTTTGTGACCAAAATATGGCTTTGTTTGTTTAAATTTGCCATTTTTGCTGTTTGTAGCTTGTCGCAAATATAGTGTGCTTGTGTCCAAACAAATTGTGTTTACTATTCAATATTACATGTTGGAAACACAATGAATTATATGTTATGATATATGTTTTTGTGACACAACTATATTTATGTTTGTTTTTGAGACCCAAATATGGCTTTGTTTGTTGAAATTTAACTTTTTTGTTGGCTGGATGCAAATATAGCATGTTTGTTGCTTGTAGCAACTATAGTATACTTATGTCGGAACACATTGTGTTTGCTATTCAATAATACATGTTGGAGGAACACTGAATAATAGGTTATACTATATATTGTTTTTGTGCCACAAATATGGTTACGTTTGTTTTTGTGACCCAAAAATGGTTTTGTTTGTTGAAATTTGCCTTTTTTGGTTATTGGGATGCAAATATAACGTGTTCTAGCTTGTCGCCACATATAGTATACTTGTGTCCAAACACGTCGTGTTTGCTATTCAATGGTACATGTTGGAGACACAATGGCTAATATGTTATAATATATGATTTTGTGACACAAATATAGCTTTGTTTGTTGAAGTGCGCATATTTTTGCTGATTCGATGCAAATATAATGTGTTTGTAGCTTGTCGCAAATATGGTATACTTGTGTCCAAACACATTGTGTTTGCTATTCAATAGTACATGTTGGAGGCACAAGGATTAATAGGTTATAATACATGTGTTTGTGACACAACTATATTTATGTTTGTTTTTGTGACCCAAATACGGCTTTGTATGTCGAAATTGGCCTTTTTTGCTGTTTGGATGAAAATATAATGTATTTGTAGCTCGTCCAAAATGTAGTATACTTGGGTCCAAACACATTGTGTTTGCTATTCGATATTGCTTTTTGGAGACACAATGATTAATATGTTATAATATATGCTTTTCTGACGCAAAGATTGCTTTGTTGAAAACTGTTGAAAAAAAAAATTGTGACAGGCAGCAAAGAAACAGACAAACAACAGATCTTCCATTGATGAAAATAATGAAAACATTTTTCACTAGTCCACACAAACCTCAATATAACATTCGAATCATCATTCAGCTACTAGAGATTGTGTTATAAAAGTAACCTAAACTATTTGTTTATTTTTCCTTAATTACATGAACGATCAAATTCAAATGTACAATATTTTGTTTATATACTTTACATTTTGACTCACTTTGACTCACATTTGTGTTGAAAAAAAAACTTGCACGAAAACAAACAAATTACATGTCAGGGGACACCCGGTTCGACCGAAGTTCCTTTCGCTATATATTATGACTAGTTAGTTCCAACACGCCTAAGGCACCCGCTGGAAAATACGATAATTTAAATGGATCTTTAAGAAAAGATGCTTTTACTAAAATGATAAATTTCGGGCGTTCGAGCGTTTCGTCGTTTTTTTAAATAATTTTATTCTTCGATATTTCGCTGCCCTTTGAGTAGCTTCGTCAGGAAGATAAACCCAAATATTAATTAAAAACGAAAAGAACGAATTGATAAACAAAACATTTTTTTATGTCATTTGAAAAAACAACAATGACAAAAAAATTAAAAAATTAATCAATTGAAGAAATTTTCTTGTCATATGAAAAATGTTTTAAGTTACAGGCTAAACTTATTTTAAGAAATTTTTTTTTTATAATCCATTCTGATAACATGGCCTAATTTGATTCGCCTATCTATGTTCACGTCAGAATATAGATTATATACATAGCTCTTGGGTCTAGCGACATGGGTACTCGCCTTTTTCCCTAACAGGACCATATATTTTACAGAGAATTGGTCCCTCGAATACTCCCAGATGTTTTTCATCCGCTTGCGATATGATTCAAGTTTCTGTGCCATATCTCAAGACGGGTAAAATGAGAATCTGATATAGCTGGACTTTTGTCCGTCGAGAGAGGGCTTTGTTCCTTAACTGCTTGCTGAGCCCAAAATAGCATCTAGTTGCAAGCACAATTCTCCTATTTATCTCAAGGCTGACGTTGTTGTCCCTGTTCACCACGGATCCAAGGTAGACAAATTCATCTACCACTTCAAAATTAAATCGGTTGTCAACGTTCAAGTGCGGACCAAGTCGAAAGGTTTCTCAACTCGTTGACACCAACAATTTTGTCTTGCCCTCATTAACAGCAAGACCCACCACCTTCGCTGATTCTTTTTCGATTCTTGAAAATTCTCCCGTAACCTCTCGCAAATTTCGCCCAAAGATATCTATGTCGTCAGCATACTCCAGCACCATATGGCTTTTCATGTTAATGGTCTTGTTTGTATTTACTTTCTCATTATTATCTCCATTAAGATGTTAAAGAGATTGCACGGAATTGGGGGGATATATCAAGGCTAATTGCAGTGCTGATCGGGAACTGGCCAATCGGTAATTACGCAAGACTATTGACTCTTCCATATAATGACCACTGCGGTGCTGCGAAGACGCAGAAGCAGAGGAGACGGTGGAATATCTCCTCAGCAGTTATCCGGCTCTAATGAAGAGACGTCTAAAGACTATAGTTCGTTCCTTCCTACACAACCTCACTGAGATACACGAGAGAGATCTAGGGGATCTAATGAGGTATTTGCTATTAGCACTGTACGTTAGACTGTCCGGAGTGATGTGGTGTGCAAAACGGTGACTCAAGGCCCTACTCTATGCTATATAAAGGCTCCGCCAAATATCTTTTTTTTTGAAAATGCTATAAAAAAAAACTACTGAATATTTTCTCAAATTTCTTTTTTTATTTGAAAGTACAATCCTCCCGGTTAATAAAGGAAAATAATTTCATTCAAATGGCTGCCCCGGCTGGCCATGCAGTAGCCTACACGATCGGTCCAATTGTTGAGCACATTATTGATTGTGTGCAGCTGTATTTCACCAATGACTTCACGTATATTGTCCTTTAAAGCGTCAATTGTCTGTGGCTTGTCGGCGTAACACTTATCTTTGAGGGCACCCCACAAATAATAGTCCAACGGTGTCAAATCGCAGCTCCGAGGTGGCCAAACGACATCAGCCCTGCGGCTGATAATGCGATCTTCTAAAACAGGGCGCAAAACATCGAGTGTAGCTTCGGCTGTGTGGAACGTAGCACCGTCCTGCTGAAACCAAATGTTGCCAATATCCTCCTCTTCAATTTTTGTGAACAAAAATTCGTTCAACGTGGCCCGATAACGATCGCCATTGACTGTAACGGCCACTCCTAGCTCATTTTCGAAGAAAAATGGCCCAATTATGCTTCTGGACCAAAATCCGCACCAAACAGTGACTCGTTTTGGGTGCATCGGCTTTTCAATGTATGCGTGCGGGCTTTCTGTGCCCCAAATACGACAATTTTGCTTGTTTAAATACCCGCCAAGATCAAAATGAGCTTCATCTGAAGAGATGATTTTTTTTTGGCAAAATCGGCATCTTCTGTAAGTCGATGGCAGGCCCACTTAGCGAACCGAAAACGCATTGGATGGTCAGTTGGCTTTAACTCCTGAACCAATTGGACTTTGTATGGCGTCAGACCAAGGTCTTTATGCAAAATTGAGAATTGAATTGTTGAGAACGATGGTGAATTAATGTTGATGGCGCTTCATGCACACTTTCTGCCATAGCAGCAATATTCTCGGGTGTACGCACTACTTTTGGCTTTTCACGCTTTGGTTTTGTCGATGAGGATGCCAGTTTCATTCACTTTTTTCACAAGATAACGATCATACGGAGCTGACGGTGCTTCTCTTCTTCCAAAATCCATACGCAATTTTCGCACACATTCTGCAACATTACCATGATATTCAAAGT
This sequence comes from Phaonia tiefii, assembly GCA_963931995.1. Taxonomy (NCBI): domain Eukaryota; kingdom Metazoa; phylum Arthropoda; class Insecta; order Diptera; family Muscidae; genus Phaonia; species Phaonia tiefii. Next base: position 306,604,761 of record OZ008367.1, read on the forward strand.
AATGTCGCAATATTTCCCGGCGTTGTTCAAGCGTATACACAACCATATTCGTTCAGCGTAAGGATACAACTAATTATCTGTCAAATTAGACATGAGCTAAGTGTTACCATTCACGAAATAAGCACTAGTTGAAAAAAAACGTTAGATGGCGGATCCTTTATTATCTTTAGCTACCAAGTGAACCAACCAGAGGTTGTGCTATAAGAACAATCTATAGTATTTGTTTTTCCTTCTATTCATTACATTAACAATCAAATTCAAATGTATTTGGTTGTTGTCCTTTAGGTCTTACTTTTATTGTTGTCATACATTTGTGTTGAATTGGATACAAACACAAAATATGTTTTACTGTTACCTTGATATATTGGCCGTAACACTGGTATTACCTGTTATAAATACATCTCGATTCGAAGTAAACTATTGCTTACATTGCGAACGCCTATAGAAAAATGTCGCTTGCATTGTGATTCCTGCTTAACAGATACAATTTTTGAATTCGAATTTATATTTTGTTGTTAAAAGAAATATTTTCAGAATTTTAATTGGAAATGGTGTTGTTAGTTTTTAAAAAATATATCACACATTTTCCATTATTTTCGGAAAATAGCAACGCTTGTTGCTTCACATCAACTTGCACAATATTCCATGTCACGAAAAGACACTCGGATTGGACCAACCATTGACCCATTATAGATAGAATTGCATACAAAACTTTTACTATCTGCTGTCATGTCATTAATTGACAATCATTTCAATTGCTTTTGTAGCACAAAGCAAAAAAAACACACACTGAAAGCAGTAAAGTTGTTAAAGAAGATGACGGCGAAAAAAACGCTGAATGCTGAAATTACAACATAATTACCGCTTAATAGAGAATGTAATGCTTGATTGACTTAAATAAAGTTTTCAAACAGTTGGCGTTTTTTTGTTTTTTGTTGTTGTCTTGTTTCACACAATGGAATGTTATCGTACAATGCAACATGTTGCTTTGCGCTTAAAGTTGAGTAGAAAAGCAAAACTATTTCAACAACGACAACTTTTTGTTTAAGAAAAAAAAAACACAAACTATACAAGAGAAAGAATATAAATATCCCTCCTGAGAATGATTGATTATAACTTAATAAACAGTACAAAGGGGAAAAAATTCTTCATTCCCAAACACAAGAACCAAATAACTTGACTGAGTTCGACGTTGTTGTCATGAACTTAACTTTACGTTAGCGCCGGAATTTAAGTGGTTTATTATGCGTTTAGGGGGACGAGGGGTGAGTTTTTTTTTTGGTTCACAGCAATTCTTAAGAATTTTAACATTACACAAATATTTTCTCATAATTCCTAATCGGTCAGGCAACAAAACAATTGATATTTATCACTTTGTTGTTGGGCACACTGGTGGGACCCACAAACAAAAGAACTTTTTCAACTAAACTAACTGCAGCAATCTGAACTCCAAAATGTCGTCGACAAAGACGCCAACGACTGCAACAATTGTTGCTGGCGACACTTACATATATATATTTTGTTGCCCTTCCCCTTCTTCAAACAGAAACAAAAAAAAAAAACGGCAACGCTCATAAATTGCGTGCTTAAAATATACAATTATTTTCTGGATACTTGCATTTTTCCTGATGCTATTATTGTTGTTGTGATTATTTGCATACAACTACAACAACTGAAACAGCAATTGTACTGGCAACAACAGCAACAAATCTTAACAACAATTTACAAGTCTCACGAGTTGTTATTATTCGAAAGAACGCCAGAAATATTTCAATATTTGTTTCCCTGAGCCGCCCTGATTGTGAATTCTTAACACCAATCCTTTCCTTTTGCAATGCAATGTCACGAGGGTGGTATAAGAACTAAGAGAAAAATAATTCTTAACAGCAATCCTTTCCTTTTACAATGCAATGCCGCGAGGGTGGTATAATAACTAAGAGAAAAATAATTCTTAAGATTCTGGAACCCAACTCAATTCGCAAAGTTGGCAAGTGATATTACATTTGTACATTTAAGAATATTTGTGGCATATTTGTGTATTTATTTACAAAATAAAAATTCAGGGATGATTTTTCTTTATTCGGTCTTTTTGTTGGTACTATTTTATTTTATTACTAGCTGGACCCGGCAAACTACGTTTTGCCTTCAAAGTTTTTGTAACGCCAAAGGGTGAACAAAAAAAGGGTGGCACCGCCCTCTTCACCCTGGCTGTAATTCGTACTGTTCCAACAACATATATACCAAAGCTCATCTTCATATCTCTGACAGTTCATGAGATATAGCCATTTTAAATTTCAAGTTGTATGGGCGGTGCCACGCCCCTTTACCCAGTCACAACCAAGTATAGCCAAGGAGTATCAGCAGGTCGTCAGTAACACATTGTGAAATTTTCATAACAATCGGTCTATTGGTCTATTAGAAAATCCGCCCACTTTCACCCTGGCTGTATAGCCTATATCACCCGCTAGATGATTCCGAATATTGTCTGCAAATCTCATCAAAATCGGCCCGGCCGTTTTGGAGTCCATATCTTTCATACATACATACATCCTCTTTTATATATATAGAAGATAGAAGAAGATAGAAGATAGATAGATAGATAGATAGATTCAAGCTCAAGACCATCTGCATATATCTCCATTAAAAAGAGATATAGTTTTTTAAAAAAGAATATATTTTGCAAATGCATCCTCATGATACCTGTCACACAGATCTGGCCACAGATCTTCATCAGCGGTATCCAAACAACAATTTTATACATTTAAACATTTTTAAAAACTTCTTAATTTCAAATTGAAACTCAAAAAAAATTAATTGAAATCCCAAAAATTTTTTAAAACTTTAAAAAAATTTTAATTCAAGAAAATTAATTGAAATTTCATAAACTTATTGAAACTCGGTAAAAATTTAATTCTGGAACAATTTTTTCAATTTAAATTTTTTTTTCTGAGTTTCAAAAATGTTTTGGATTTTCAATTAATGCAAATCCCTTTATCTGCAATTTAAAAAAAAAATTTTAAAAATTTTAAATTTTTTTTAAAAATGTCCTTACTTTCCACGTGAATGTGTATTCAAATGGACGTGTTTAAAATTCCTGTTTCTTCATCATTTTCAATTGAAATTTATAAAATATCAATTTAATTTTGAAAAGTATCAATTGAAATGTGAAAATTTTATTTGAAATTTAAAGTATATCAAGTGAAATTTAAAATTTATATTTGAAAATTGAAATACATTGATTGAAAGTTAAAAGACATGACATCAATTGAAATTTGAAAGACGTCAATTGAAATTTAAAAGACGTCAATTGATATTTAAAAGACATCAATTGATATTTAAAATATATCAATTTAATTTTGAAAATATCAATTGAAATGTGAAAACTAGATTTGAAATTTAAAGCACATCAAATGGAATTTATAATTTCTATTTGAAATTTGTAATACATCAATTGAAATTTAAAAGACATCAATTGAAATTTAAAAGACTTCAATTGAAATTTAAGAGACATCAATTGATATTTAAAATATACATATCAATTTGATTTTGAAAAATATCAATTGAAATGTGAAAATTAGACATGGAATTTAAAGTACATCAATTGGAATTTAAAATTTCTATTTGAAATACATCAATTGAAATTTAAAAGACATCAATTGAAATTTAAAAGACTTCAATTGAAATTTAAGTCATCAATTGAAATTTCAAAGACATCAATTGAAATTTAAAACAGATTAATTTAAATTTAAGACACATCAAGTGAAATTTAAAAGACATTAATTAAAACTTAAAAGACATTAATTGATATTTAATATTTATCAATTTAATTTGTAAAAATATCAATTGATATTTGAAAATTTGATTTGAAATTTAAAGTATATCAGTCAGAATTTAAAGTTTCTATTTGAAATTGGAAATATATCAATAGAAATTTTAAAGACATCAATTGAAATTTAAAAGACATCAATTGAAATTTAAAATACATAAATTAAAATTTCAGACGCATCAGGGGATATTTAAAAGATATCAAATAAAACTTAAAAGACATCAATTGGCATTTAAAATATATCAATTGAAATGTAAAAGACCTCCATTGAAATTTAAGAAACATCAATTGATATTTAAAATATATCAATTTAATTTTGATAAATATCAATTGAAATGTAAAAATATATTTGAAATTTAAAGTACATCAATTGGAATTTGAGATTTCTATTTGAAATTTGAAATACATCAATTGCAATTTAAAAGACATCACTTGAAATTTGAAATACATCAATTGCAATTTAAAAGTCATCACTTAAAATTTAAAACATCAATTGACATTTAAAAGACATAAATTGATATTTAAAATGTATCAATTAAAATTTAAATGACCTCAATTGGAATTTAGAAGACATCAATTGATATTTAAAATATATCAATTTAATTTTAAAAAATATTAATTGGTATTTGAAAATTAGATTTAAAATTTAAAGTACATCAATTGGAATTTGAGATTTCTATTTGAAATTTGAAATACATCAATTCAAATTTAAAGGACATCAATTGAAATTTGAAAGACATCAATTGAAATTTAAAGACTTCAACTAAAATTTAAAAGACATCAATTCAAATTTAAAAGACATCAATTGATATGGAAAATATATCATTTGAAATTTAAATGACCTCAATTGGAATTTAGAAGACATCAATTGATATTTCAAACATATCAATTTAATTTTAAAACATATCAATTGATATTTCAAAATTACATTTGAAATTTAAAGAATATCAATTGGAATTTAAAATTTCTATTTGAAATACATCAATTGAAGTGTAAAAGACATCAATTGATATTTAAAATATATCAATTGAAATTTAAAACACATCAGTTGAATTTTAAAATGTGTAATGTGTTTGTTTTTGGTAAATTTTTTGCTCTTTCTGTCAACTTTTTTTAAAGTTTTACTCACATTGTGTACTTTTTTTGGTACATATTGTGCAGTTTTTAGTACACTTTGTGTAAAATTGATACCAATTTATGTACTTTTTGGTGTATTTTAAGATGTTTACTTTCTCAAATACATTAGGAATATTAAAACTATTAACTGATCCCGTTCAGACATTACAGGACCATCTTTTAAAGTAATGTAGGGGAATTCCGTCGGCGGCTGTCGGTGTAGCAATGTAGTAGAGTGCGTGTTTTTGTACATAAGAACGTGGTTTCGATCGGTGATATGACCACCTTACATTTCTTTCCACAACGGTCACATCGCTTAGTGACGGCGAGGCGACACTATGGATGATTTAGCAATGAAAAAGGCTCTCAAAATACTGTTCCAAATCGATGTAAAACTGTAGGTTTCAATGGTTGAGTGTAAATCTAGAAATTTACACTGTTATTTTCTATATATGATGTTTAGTTATTCCCCATCAAATTCCTCAACCAATTACAGATCTCTGTTATCAAACATTATCCATTTTCACAAAGGATTTAAAGGAGAACTATACTGCCACGGTACGACATCTCCGTAGTTAACATTTTCCATCGTTTGGCACATCCTCAACCGGCGCAAGTTTATTTAATTTTATATTGTACTGAAATTTAAATTGCCTGTAGAAAAACCCAAACCGTTCAAATAGTTTTTCTTTTGTTTTTTTTTGAGAAAAAAATGCAAAGTAAAATGTTTTCAAATTTTTGATTAAAAATTAACGAAGAACTAAAGCTACGTTTTTGCAACAAACTAAGTTAAAAAACAAAAACCGGTGAAACCGGCAGTAAAAACCGGTTCCACAGGTTGTTCGAAAACGCTAATTTTAAGAATATCGGTGGATGTCAAAAAAACTGGTGGACCGGTTTTTGGTTTTTGAATACTCTATTCAAAACGTATTACTCTCTTTATGTCATAACTTGGTTACATTCATAGTTTTGATGTGAAACATTTGTGCGTTTTGTATTGTTTTATGTAATAACATTGTCGAAATGGTGCATTTATATTGAAATATTCTATAAAGAGAATAAGACTCGTTTATGCTCTTTTACTTAGGCTGTCTACATGAGAGCGGAAAAAGAGTGCAATAAGTTCTCTATACTATTCAGTACTTTTTGTCGTCGCTCTGTTTATGACGAAACGCAAACAATTATTTCAGTGAATTAAATATTGCTTTATTTATTTTAACGATATTACATCTAATGATAAGGCAGATGTAAGAAAAAAGTGCAATAGCAACAGAGCCTTCAGCACAAAAACTATTATTTTTTTTGTCCAATGTAATATTTACTAATGTGTTCATAGAAATCGAACAGGTACCGTGTAACAAAAAGGTGTTAACACATCGCCCGTGAGTTCGAACACTCATTGATTTTTTTATATCGTATATTCTTCTTCTGCTAATAATTGTCAACATTTTCAACAATTATGAACTACGATTTAACTGAAGTTCCTGTTACAATAGAACCAATTGGGAGCGAAGTACCGTCCCTCAGGGCAAAATCCTTTAATTAAATAACTACAGCAAAAACCAGCTAAGTGGTTGTGTACCATATTAGGTCTTGCTGCTTTAATCCCTCCAACAAAGAATCTATTATAGAAAACGCATATTCTATATCTAGTTATATAATATTGTCCTTAGTTCTATAACATTTCATACCACCCTCCTACACTAGGTGTTGTACACTGCTGATAGCAATGTGAAAAAATTACATACCATGTAGTATTTTTGTGGAAGATTTTTTCTAGTTGATATTAGTTAACGTCTCAGTGTCGCCTTCTAAGGAATTTCTGGCCTAAACGCTAGCGTGCCGACACACACAAATTACATAAAGTACTACGACGACAATATCGAGAATGACAACGTAAATGTCATCAATAGAGTTGGCACTGTCAAAATGCTGATGACGTCTCTCAACGCTAGAGTTGACACTGCAATGTTGTTGCAAATTCTGACTCCACTGGAGGAGACGCTGGCTATATTTCTACGATACTACAAATACTGCCAGGTATGATAATGACGTGATGATAATGACAACATTTAGGAGTGTTTGGTCGCTTGTTGGCTCATTCGTTCAGTTCAGTTCAATTCAGTTCATTTTTTTTTGTTGTTGTTTTGCATAAATTAATTTTATTTTAATGTTTAAATGTCTTAGGATTTAAATGATACGACTATAACGACGCGAATGATGAAGTATTTTATTCTGTTTAAAATGATATTTTATTATCGGCCACTTATATATTATATATGTGTTTATATCTGGCTGGCAGGCTGGCGGGCTATTTGTCTGTCTCTCGGCCTGTCTGTGTGCGGTGGCTTTCTTGAGAAGATTAATGTCACTACTCAGGTATTCCGCGTCGTCTGTTACAAAATGCAGCCCACTAAATGATGGTTTGTGCAAGTCTCATCGGCCTCTGGTAGACACACAAAATATGCAACAAAATTGAACTTTGTACAGTTTTGTAAATAAACACAGAATCAAAAAAATACATAAATAAAAGAAAAAGACAAAAACATTTTGAAATTGATTAATGGCCTAATCCTCGAATGGAGTTTTTTTGTAAATGAATTCTAGGAATTTACTTTTTTTGTACCATCGACAACTATTTGTCATAAAATCCCATCGGAATGCGTAAATAGGCCTGCAATGATTATGGAATCATGATTAAGGATACCAGAGGCCAATGAGTCTTGCACAAATCATTATTTAGTAGGCTGAATTTTGAAATAGACGACGCGGAATAATCTGCCTTGCAATTCCTTTACAACTCCATATCCTTTAAATTGTACCCTACCAATAAACCAAATTTTGTTAATCAAGCAAAGGTTGATTCAATTTCTCACGATCTTTTTATTTTTTGTGATTTATTGCCTGTTGGCCTTAAATTGCTACAAAATCAGTTTTAAAATTCAAAACACTTTTATGTCGAAAAGCTTTTCTTAAAGGTCCGAAACAGTTGCACTTTTAAGCCTCTAATTGAGATATGTTGCCTTGTGAATTTTTAAATTTTTTCAATTTTGTCGCATCGAAGATTATTTAAGAGAACACAACAAGCAACTTAAATTTTCGGCAATTTTTCGAAAGGCCATTTTGGAACGCACACTTTTGAAGAATGAACTATTTTGTACAGTTTCGAAAAACTACGACTTGGTACATTTTCGAAAAAGTACTCATTGGTAAATGTACTTTTTATTACACTTTCGCAAAAGTTGATCTTCGGACATTTTTGAAAAATACCCAAAAGTAGTTTTCAAAAGTGTACTATATATAACAGTTTCAAAAGTGTACCGAAATGTAAGTTTTTTGAAAATATATCAAAAACTTTTTGACAATATAAGTATAGCATATAAAGTACATTTTTCAAAAGTGTACCATAGAGTACATTTTCGAAAATAAATTCGAAAATTTTTCAGGAGGTACTTTTGCCAAAGTGTAACAAAACGTACATGCATGAAAGTGTACCAAGAAATATTTTTAACGAAGTTCACCAGAAGTACATTTTTCAAAGTGTACCACAGAGTACATTTTCGAAAGTGTACCCAAAGTGTGTCGAAAATGGGCCAAGAAGTACTTTTGCGATAGTGTACCAAAAAGTTATTTTGCAAAATTATACTATATATAACTTTTTGAAAAGTGTACCGGATTGTAAGTGTTTTGAAAATATTCCAAGAACTTTTTTGAAAATACAACAGAAACTAAAATTTACAAGTGTACCAGAGAGTACGTTTGCGAAAGTATAACAAAAGGTAAATTTTTCAAAAGTGCACCACAATTAAAACTATTCGAAAATGTTTCAAGAAGTACTTTTGCCAATGTGCAACAAAAAGTACAATCACCAAAATGCATTTTTTCGAAAGTGTACCAAGACGTGTTACTTCGAAATTGCACCAGAAGTTCATTTTTCAAAAGTGCACCAGACAGTACTTTTTTGAAAGTATACCAAAGTGTTTGGAAAATGTACCAAGAAGTATTGTTTTGATAGTGTACCATAAAGTACTTTTCAAAAGTGTTTCATAAGTGAACCGAAATGTAAGTTTTTCGAAATTATATCAAGAACTTTTTGAAAGTAAAATGTATAACAAAAAGTATATCTTTCAAAAATGTACCAGAGAGTACGTTTGCACAAATGTACCAAAATTAAAGTATTCAAAAGAGTACCAGAGAACACATTTGCGAAAGTAGTAGATTTTCCAAGTGTACCAAAGTGCACAATTTTCAAAGCGTGCCACTTTTGAAAAATTTACTTTTTGGTACACTTTCGTTAAAGTGTTTCAGAGTACATTTTCGAAATATTTATATTTTGGTTCACTTTCGAAAATGTTCTCGTTGGTATTTATATATATATTGGTATATGTATACACTACCGACAAACTACTTTGTTCTTGCTACATTTTCGAAACGCATTAGTATACTTTCGAGAAAGTACTTTGGCATATTTTTCAAAAATGTAAATTGCGGTACACTTTCGAAAAAAATACTTGGTATATTTTTGAGAAATTTCCATCTCGGTACACTTTGGAGAAAGTACTCTTCGGTACATTTTTGAAAATTTACATTTTGGTAGAACTTCGAAAAACTACATGGCTCTTTTTTTTGAAACACTTTAGAACACTTTCGAGAAAGTTGTATTTGGTGCACTTTTCAAAAAGTAACTTTTTGGTACTCTTTCGCAAAAGTAAATCTTGATATACTTTAGATAAATATAAATTTTGGTTCACTTCTTGAAATAAGCTTTGTGTCACGTTTGAAAAATGTACTTTTAGCTTTTCGAATTATTTATGTACATGAAGTGATGGACAAATCTTCACACAATTAATAAGTTACAACTTCTAAGAATGTCTTTGAAAACTCCACAACTAGAAAATTGAGTTGTTGGCATACTTTCAAAAAAGTACACATTTTCGTACACTTTTGAAGATTGTACTTTTTGCTACACTTTCGCACAAGTATTTCGTGATAAATTTTGGGAGAAATTCACATTGATACACCTTCGAAAATGTACTCTTTGCTCACCTTTTAAAAATTTCATTTTTGGTGTACCTTTGGAAAACTGCTTGTGGTATATTTTGAAACAATTTGGGTATACTTTCGAAAATGTACACTTTTTGGTACACTTTTAAAATTGTGCTTTTAGGTACATCTTCGCCATAGTAGTTTTTGACACATGTCCGAAAAATGTACATTTTAGTACACATTCGAAAATGTACTATTGGGTGAACTTTAGAAAAATTTACTTTCTGGTATACATACGAAAACAACAGTTTTCCCATTGTGTACTATTTGGCATAATTTATGTGTACTTTTTGGTGTTTTTAAAACGAATAGTTTTCAAGTTTGTGTGAAAAATTGCAGGACTAGTTGACAGTTTAAACATTCTTTTTTATATTCAATTTGGTAAATTTTTTTGAAGATTGTACTTTTAATGGTGCCGGTTTCCATATCGATTGCTTTTGGCTGCATTTTCATTACACCATTTGAGAAGACATGGTCGACAATATTTTCATGGGGATCAGAAACGTACTTAAACGATTGTACCAATAACACTGTGGAGTAAAATTAAACTTTTTCGAAAATAACAAGGTTCTGACAACGGATTCTGGTAGAGGGGGTAAAACCAAACTATACATGTGTCGGCGTTTTGAAAGTTTACGGCAAAAATTTTTTTAAGAGGGGGGTTAAATTGTCCACCTTTTGCATATTCTTATATTGAATCGCCAAAGGAAACCATGTTATCCTTACATTTTAGGTATAGGATGATTTATATAAAAATTATATATTTTATTTTATATAAGAATTTATGAGAAACTTTTTTATGGAATACTTTAACCCCATACCGCCTCAATATATGGGTCTTTTGTGTTCTTTTTTTCGAAAAGGGTAAACATGTAGTACATATTCCTCATAAAATTCTACTGTAAATTTCTTAACACACCAAAGCTCAAAACTGAACTTGAAAGCCAAAAATAAGTCAAAATTGAAAATCCATTTAAGGGTTAATTTCGTGCTTATTCCGAGTTGGCGCCAAAATGACCCACAAAACTGCATTTTAGGGGGTTGGTGTGTATTGACAAAGAATTAAACGTAAAATTCTACGTCACCGAACAAAAGAAAACTGTAGATAGAATTTTTTGGACTCCACAGTGTAATGGGTCATCTTGATTAGTTTAACATCTTCCTGATTCCATTAAAGTATTAGTGCATCATTTCCTCAAGTGATATAATGGTTGTGATTGTGCCATTTCATGGTTTAATATTGACCACTCCTATTCATCCTATTCTATAAAGGATGCTAATGTACCGTTTCCCATCTAATTCCTTAACTACATATCTGTGTTATCATACATTATCCCTTATCACAAAGGATTTGAAGGAGAACTATTTTTGCAAAGCTACATATGTCTTCAGCTGTGTCATCGTCATTCCCATCGTCACCATCATTCTGCTGCCATCATCATCATCACCATCATCATCATCATGTTTATTATCATATTCCTTCGCTCGGCAGGTTTGACGTTCGTTAATCTTTTACCGTATTTATGTCAATCATGGCCCACATATGTACGGTTGGATGGATGGATGGATAAACGTTCACATATATTTACGATTAAATATCTTTTGCGTGCTGATTTCCCTTCCAAAGTGGTGGGCTATTGCTTTTTACTGGAGGAAAAAAGTTAATGGGAATTTGATAAGCAACGCGAGACAAGACCAGTAAAGCAGACAGCTGCATAAATAGAGCGATGGACAAACGGGCGAACGGATGGACGGATGGATCAACGAACGAACATGCGTTTGATTATCTAGTGCTGAGTTTAATGGAAACTTTAACAGTTCAGTTTGTCCGTCTCTTGTTTCCAAAAGCTTTCGAGTGCAATTTCTATTAAACAGAGCCTCTTGTTGGCTGGTTAAATGTTTAAACTGTAACATATAAACAAATCACTGTCAAACGATGGCCCCCTATGACAACAACAAATATTTAAATGTTATAAATAAATTCAACCAACAGAGTCATCAGTAATTCCAGCATGCCCAGACATCATCATCATCATTATTATCATTAAAGTCATCCACTTTGTTTGTTTCTGCTCTACAACTGCAACTGATGTGTGAAAATTGTAAACTTACGCATTTGAAATACTTAGCAGTCGCACGCATGCGTGTCCACCATCCACCAGCAGTTCCAATCGACTTTAGTTGCCACTGCATTGGATTGCAACAGTAGCAGTAGCTGCTGCTGCAATTGTTGCAGGGTATATAATTGTCGCTGGAGATTCCCGTATGTGTGCACAGGTCTAAATGAAAGCATTTGATGAACACGCAGCATGAGGAAACCTGAAACTGACGGTAGCAGTATTTGCTTTCATCTTTGAAATGTGTGAAATGTTGGATACTTTTCTGCCAAGGTACAATATGATTAATTTGCTTGAGACCGGTGTTTATAGTTTAGTGGCTTACATGATGTTCAGGCTAAGGTGTTTAATTGCTTCAGTTTAAGTTACTGCGTAAAATATGAATTGAGAAATAATAAATCTTATTCCAGACATAGTAGAAGGATCAGTTTTAATTAATTTCTCATACACACACGCGAAGTTGAATAATATATGTAACTGCATTTTAAGAGAATCACACAATTTTACAATTCCCACTCTTACCTCGTAAATATAATTAAAAGTTTTTGTGTTAAGCTAAATTTCGTTACACCCAAACGAAGTATCACATAAAATTGGGAATGTAATTGCGGCAATCAAATTTTTGTTGAATCCCACATATTATTACCTTCGTAATGAGTACATAGAATTGATTACAAGAACCCGATAATGTTTGCAAGAAACAGCTGTTTAAAAAGTGTTTACGAGAAACGAAAAACGTTTCCATTAACTACTTCCTTCGTTTACCACAAACGAGTTATTGCAACTACAAACACACAAAACTAACTTTCATTAACAAATCTTTTGTCTACCGCAAAGCTAAGGTTAATAAACTTTTACTAGAGCCAACAAAAAACGATTCAATTAACAGTTCTTTCGTTTACTGCAAACGATCCACTACTGACTTTTAGTACAATTTGTGATATTTTGGAACGAAGTTCCTTATCGCACGTTATGGGATGTGGGCTAAATGAAAAAAAATTAAACAACTTTTTTTTATCACAATTGTGCAACAACCCAGTATTATCAACTACATTGGGTACTTTTGCTTTGGTTTGTATCTAGACTAACATATGTTAGGAAATTTCTTGTTTAATGTGAAGTTTTCTAGGTGGAGCCTGTGTCTAATATATAGTATATAGTTGACAGCTCTGGCCTCTACACCTAATTTATCAACTTCGGGCAATAAAGACTCATTGATCATGGTTCTGCATCACTCATTAGTCACAGTAACTGCACTACCCATGGCGTCCTCGAAAGAACTAGACCCGATGGCATCCCCGACGTAAATGGTCCACTAAGCTATGACCATGAGTGGATATTCTGACTCTCCGTCAATGATAAGGCGATTCCTAGTGTGCCGGAACTGCACATTTTGTTTCTTTACGTATCCGTTTGGATTAAAATAGACCTCTTCACTCTTGATGAATTTCGATCGAAAACAGTTCACTACGTCATTGAGGTTCAGGAAAGCGTGACTGTAGTACACCCTTCAAAACAAAGCTGACAGCGACACGCTGTATAAGAAAACTTGTTTTCTCTCAAAGAAGAGCGAAGCAATTCTTTGAGTGTATTTCGTTTGTAACACTGTGTGTAATTTTTTAAGTCATGGAAATATAACCTTAAAGGACCAAAAAAAAAGACCCGTATCTCCCAGTTTTGCCCAAAGTCATGGACCTTTTTTTATGGGCCCCCAAAGATTTGGGGCCTCGGTGTCATTCTTGCAAAAAAGTGATCATGTTGTCAGGCTAATATCTTGCAAATAGTTCGTAATTTAGATTTACTCTCTGAAGGAAAGTTGTTGCTCTTGTCATAAAGAAAAAAAATTGTGAACATATAAAATCAATAAAACTTCATCTTCAAAAAAAAACTTTAAAAAATTCGATTTTTGCAGCTTTTTCCCCCTGATCAGGTCCATAGGTAGCAAACCGTTCAAGATTCAAGGAAACAATCAACTACAAGATATAAGAATCACACAATATAAGAAGCATTCCTAGGAAGTTCATATGTTCTAGAAAGTTGTTTATTGAGATCTTAGATACATTTTTGTAGTTGATTGTTTCCTTGAATTGTCAACGGTTTGCAACCTGTGGACCTGAACTGGGGGGAAAAAGGTAAAAACAAATCGTATTTTTAAAAGTTTTTTGCGATTTTGACCTTGAAGATGAAGTTAGTTTGATTTTATATGCTGACAATTTTTATTCTTTATGACAAGAGCTAATACTTTTCCTCAGAGAGTGAATCAGAATTCCAAACGGTTTGCAAGATATGAGCCTGAAAAAATTATCACTTTTTTGCAAAAATGGAACCAAGGCCCCAAATCTTAGGGGGCCCATAAAAAAGTGCATGACTTTGGGCAAAACTAGGAGACACGGGTCTTGTGTTTGGTCTTTTATCACATAGTGGTGTCCGTATATAGTTATATATTTTCGTGTTGCACTGTGTAATAAACGGCTTTCTTTATTTGCTACAAAAGTGAATTATGAAATATTGGGGGGTGGATGAAAGTTGTGTTTACAACAGAAATAGGTATTCTCTATTACCGAGGAGAATGTCAACTTTGCGGACGAAAGAAACGAAATAGTTTTGCGACAAACGTTTTTTGTTTGCATGCAGATATTGCAGAAACCCATAGATCTATGTCGTCTATTGAAATCGCTAAGGCTATTCATACTAATTTTCCCCGTTGCGATACTTATTAATATCTCGATTCAGACACGATGAGATTTTGAAGAGATCGAACGATGTTTAAACCCCCATTTGCATATATGTACATAAGATCAAGGGTTCAATCCCAGCATTGATCACCTTTCATTTCTGTCAGAGACGGCCCGCTCGCGTAGTGATAGCGACTCTATCGAGCAATTGACCATGAAAAGTTTCTCAAAATCTCACCACAATCCGTGTAAAAGTGGTATTTTTTGTTGTTTCGATGCCAATATCGTATAACGTGTTTGTAGCGTGTCGCAAATATAGTATACTTATGTCCAAACACATTGTATTTGCTATTCAATATTACATGTTGCAGTCACAATGATTAATAGGTTATAATATATGTTTTTGTGCCCCAAATGCGGCTTTGTTTGTTGAAAACAACTGAGGTCAAAAACGCGACAGGCAACAAAGAAACAAAAACTTAGCAGATTTTCAATTCATGAAAAAATATACATGGTTCCTGTAATATGTTCCTGGGGCCATTTTTTCAGCGTGTAATGTGTAAGTGAGATATTAGACATTACAAGACCTGCATAATTTCAAAATTTAAATTTATTAATCATGCCAATATTCACCACACTATGCTTTGTAAATCAGTGTAGTGTGATTGTAGTATAAGCTTTGGCACTGTCATAAATGTGTTACAATTTATTTTATATCTCATTTTTGTTTTCTTCTCCAAAAAGCGTTAAATCTCATATTGTTTTTACTTTCAATTTTTCCCCTCGGCTGGACATGTGGTGGCTAATTTCACTTTTTCACAATTTGAATTATAGTTTTATGATAATATTTAACACTGTTGTCGAGAAAAAAACACAACACCAGACACACTGTTGCGATGTCTGTCTCCTCCACACATGACAACCTTTGATGCACGGTGTTTTACTCTTTATTTTTTGGCAATTTATTATTAGGGAAATTGTATGTAGATAGAAACTTGTTTTCTTAGATTACATGGGTACATGGGAAGCTTGTTTGGTTGTTGATGTTGTCGGACTGACTGCTGTTTTGATAGATAGTGTTAAAGTTTTGAGTAAAGTGGTTTCATGTGTAAAATGTAAATTAATTGAAAACAAAACATCAAAATTGTTTACGCAAGTTTCATGCGTGTCATGTTAAATGACTTCTTGCTCTGTGTGTGTTAACAATTTCCTTAATATTTCACCTGTTTCGCGGCGTGAATAATAACGCTGATAGTGTGACGATAACATAATAATAATTTGAAATTGTTGCAATTATATGATTTCGAAATTGTCGGTTACAATTATAGAAAATAACTAGGTAATTGATGTCAGTTAAAGTTTAGGAGTTGGTACATATTTGTGTATATTAATCTGACTTATACGCCATGTACGAAAACTTAATTAATAGTATTTATACGCCACTTAAACATAGTAGTCAATATTTTGAATGTCATGCAAATTTTGTATATGAATTAATACAAATTTCTGTTGAAACGGAAAGTCGTTATAAGCGGAGGTGTGTAGTTTCCCTAAGTCAATGAAAACTACAACTCCAAGTCGGCTATTTTAAAATTCTGAACTCTGGCACCTACTTCAACAGAAATTGAAAATTTGCAATTATTTGTTTTCGAAATTGTTGATACAAATTTTTTAAAGTAGCTAGGTAATTGATGTGGCCATCGGTGGGGAAATGGTATCGTGCGCTGTTCTTTTAAATGAAAACTTATATTCGCTCCCTGCTCTCAACACCTTACATTTCTTACAACGACGGTCACCTCGCTTAGTAACGACGACGCTATCGAGTACTTAGCCAAAAATCTTCTCAAAATACCGTTCGGAACCGTTGTAAAAACTGTGGGTCTCAATCAGTGAGTGTAAAACTAGAAAGCGCACATATTACTGATTGTGAGAAGCTCTCCTCAATCCTTTCATGGTATGTTATGGGACATCATTTATTATACGCCACTCAAATATAGTGGTCAATATTTCGTAAATTTTATACATGATTTAATACAAATTTCTCTAGAAAAATACGGCCATTATGAGAAGGTGTGTTGGACATTGGAAACTCGATGCTTCAATGGCGATTTTAAAATTCTGAACTCCTACTCCTATCTCAACTGGAATTCGAAACTGTTACAATTATGTATGTATATGTTTTCGAATTTGTTGACATAAATTATTGAAAATAACTAGGTAATTGATGTCGAGTATAGTTTAGTAGTTAGCACATATTTTATTTATATTAATATAACTTATACGTTCACATAACTAAACTGAATTAAGAGTATGTATACGCCACTCTAATATAGTGTCCTATATTGTAAACATTTTATATATGATTTAATACAAAATTCTTTAGAAAAATTAGGTCATTATAAGAAAGGTTGTGGAATTTTCCTAGAATTATAAATTGTGAACTCAGACACGGAGTCTAACTCCGACTCTGCAAATAAACCGAAAGCATACAAATGTTTTTTTTACTGATACCAGTTACAAAGAAACACGGAAATAAAGAAATTATTAAGTCTTCTAAGTTTAGAAAACTTTTCACAAATCATCGATTTAAGGGCCAAAACGAGATGTTAGGCGACCCGGGAACCCATACTTCAAACTCTTCATTATAGCCCGAAGAGTCTGCGCAGTTGCATCGTCCAATTGGAACCACCACATACTCCTCAGTTCATCATAACGTTGTATCGATCACCAGTCACAGTAACAGTGGTACCTACGGGTTCCTCGAAAGTCTACAAATCGATAACACGTCCGGCATAAATTCCAACTTTCAGTGGATGTAGCGACCCTTCGTGAACGATATCTGGATCCTTAATGCCCCAGGTTTACGTATCCATACAAATGAAACTTCCGATAGGTTGTAGCATCTTCACAATTACTGGATATTTGAAATTAAACTTTCTACGTCCGAAAAGAGGCGCCAAATGATTGCACATGGTAAAAGATGCATGTAGTAAGATCATTCCAGAAATATATATGTGTTTGCATTACACTACCCATTAGTAAAATTTTTGGAAATGACTACCGTTCGGAACCGGTGTAAAACTGTAGGTCCCAATCAATGAGTATAAAACTATAAAGCGCACAGCTCACTGATTGTGAGAAGTTCTCCCCAATTCCTTCATGGAATGTAATGGGAAACCATTAATTTTTTTTATAGATTAACGAAACTGTACTTTTAAGTAGAAACTATTTTTTAATCGATTTAACGTAGGACAAATGTTGACAATTTAAAACGGTTAGCTTACTGTAAAAAAATCCCCTAAAATAATAATATGTGATTCAGTCAGAGGTACATTTACCACTGAGGACATTTTGGCTGATCAAACTGTCATGGTATTTTGGTCCAATTTTGTTTGTTGTCGTCGGTGGTTCAATGCTTAATGTATTGTACATTAGAGCGCGGAGTTGATCTCTGCTCTGACCTTACAGTTATTATACAGTTATTTCGGCGACGGTAACCTCTCCAAGTGACGGTGACACTATCGAGTATTTAGCCATAAAAAAGATTCTCAAAAATATCCTTCGGGAAAACTGTAATATCCTTCGGGAAAACTGTAGGTCCCAATCAGTGAGTATAGAACTAGAAAGTACACAGCTCATGGATTGTCAGAAGTTGTCCTCATTTCCTTCATGGAATGTAATGGGACACTTTTTATTTTTATTGTTTTATATTTCATCCGGCTGATCGTCCAAATGCTATTTTAAAGCTGAAGAATATCTAGTGTTCTCGACAAAACTGTTGTTCATCAATGAGGTCTACTTTTGGCTTACTGGCTTTATCAATCAACACTATTTACGTACTTGGGCTAAAAGGCCACCCGGAGACGTTCAAGAGCTGTCATTACATCTAACAAAAATTATGGGTTTGTGCGATTTATGAGTTGATCGAATTATCCGCTCATATTTCTTCAAAAATGAGGTCATCCGGAATGTTAAATTTGGGTATGATGACCGTAACAGCTTCATGATAACCGACTATATACTGCCTGAAATTGATCCCTGTGATTTCAAGCACATTTACTTCCAATAAGACGGCACTACTTGTCACACACTCCATGAATTGGATGAGCAGATATCATAACCAAATTACATATGTTCAAAATTCATATTACTCATACGCTATGTACCTGATATATTAAAACTGAATTTTTAATCTAAATCTAAAGTACTTATACGCCACCTAAAATCATTGGATAACACAGTGCAACACGAAAAATTATATCCATATACGGACACCACTACGTGATGAAAGACAAAAAAGACCCGTGTCTCCCAGTTTTGCCCACAGTCATGTACTTTTTATTATGGGCCCCCAAAGATTTGGGGCCTCGGTGTCATTTTTGCAAAAAAGTGATAATTTTTTCAGGATCATATCTTGCAAACCGTTCGGAATTTTGATTTACTTTCTGCGGGAAAGTTGTAGCTCTTGTCATAAAGAACATATAACATAAAGAAAAACTTCAAGGTCAAAATCGCAAAAAAAAACTTAAAATAATTGGATTTGTTTACCTTTTTCCCCTGTTCAGGACCATAGGTAGCAAACCGTTCAAAATTCAATGTAGATTTACAAGAAAAACGAAAAGAAATAAATGGTTGTTTTATGTAGAGAATATTTTGTATTTGAAAAGAACTATACAACTTTTAAATAAAAGTTTCCTAACTCTTCTTAAAACTCTAATAAATTTGCGACATCCATGGGGTAAAAAAATAATATTTTCTACGAGAGAAGTTTCTTTGAATTCCCTACATTCGAAAGTACATTATGTAGACACTTGATTTTTTTCGTTACCATCATTGTATCAATACTATATTTTGTGGCATGTACAATATACAATGCATTGGGTAATGCTTGTACGTAGCGACCTCTGTTTTCCATATTTCAATTTGAATAAATCATATGCCCCATAGCGGATATGTAGACGAGGATGACCAGTAAGACTCACTTTCAATTCCATGCGTTTCAGAAAAATGTTAAATGGCACAAATAACATTTCTCTTTAAATTCATTTATTAATTAAACCCACTTTCAGTACAAAAAATGTCCCTTAAATCAAATCTTCAAATCTATATTGGAAATAAATAATCTTTAATACATTAAAAATTAAAACCAATTTCCGTACATGACATATGTAACATACGATGCATTGTTGCTTCGCTTAAGCTTTCAGACCAATTTGTAATAACATGAAGCATGTGCTCCAGTTTCCAATGAATGCTACGATGAAGTGGAGTGGAGAGTGATTGTTTTTTTTTGTGAAATAAAATATGTCTTCCTTAATGTTGCGATCTTATCGCTCCTACGCTTCATAAATTAATTGAAATTGAAATTGTTACTTTAAAGCTTTAAGGCAGACGGTGGAAACAAGACAATTCGACAGTGGAGATACATGAGTCGAATTAGTAACAATCGAAACAAGCGAAACGAATATGAGTAGTGCTAGAGAGTTTTGTGCGAGGGATGGGTGAAGAAGTGTCAAGATAAGTTGTGGTTAATATTAAAAAGAAGGTCAAAAAATATAAATATGTAATCTTTTTTTTGGGAAAGACTTTTGAGTAATAATTTAAATATTTTTAGTATTTTTATGATGAATTTTGTTAATTAAACAAATATTGGCAAAATTGCATTAATAACCTATAAAATATTTAATATTAAATACAAGTTTTCATCAGCAATTTTTTCGTTTTTCCAACTCATATAGATATTAATAAAACTTAAGATTTTTTATTAAAGAATTGAACCCCTAACTCACAGAAATTCTAAAATATTGTGGACGTATGATTAATATTAGTGTGGTTTGATTATTATTGGATGACGTATGATTAATATTTATTATTTAAAACTAACGATATTACATCCTATTAAGGGATAGGCGAGAGAGCTTCTCGCAATCAGTGAGCAGTGCCCTTTCCAGTTTTACAGTTTTACACCGGTTCGGAGCAGTTCTTGAGAAGCTATTTTATGGCTTATTACTCAATAGTGCTGCCGTAAATAAGCGAGGTATACAATTCTTAGTATTAAAATTCCGAAATGCAAATATGTTGGTGACGTATGATTAATATTAGTTTGGTTTGATTAATATTGAATGGCGTATGATTAATATTTATTATTTAAAGCTAACTACATTTTTCGTTATTTCAAAATAATAAATATTAATCATACGTTATCTTATAATATTCAAACCAAACTAATATTATTCAAATATCCCAAATATATTTTAATTTCTGAGAGTTGGTTTTTTTTAACAAAAAATCGTTAGCTCAATGTATTGATCGCCAATTTAAAGATCCCCACATTTACATATTGTTGCTTCTACCCTCTCATTCGCTGTATGCCTGTCTTAAATGGCAAATTGAGAAATTTATTTGTTCGTACAAATTTACGTTCAGGTTTTTTCTTCATGTCTCGCATTTCTACCTCAATTTGTAACAAATTTCAAACTAAATTTTCCTGTTCGTCCATGCCGAACTGCAGGATGATGATTATGATGACGATGATGATGATGGTGAACATTAAACTTGTTAGTAAAATCCAAGCGGGAGTTAGTTTAATAATTTTAAAAGCTTTCTGCTTAGATTTGTTTTTTTGCGGTGGCTTTAGTCTTTTCATCCCATTTCATTCACTTCAATTCATTTCGGTCATAGTTAAAGATTTGGATTTTCTCCTTCTCTTCCTCGCGGTTGTTACAGTTTTTAGACATTCCAGGTAGTTATGCCCGATTGTTTTGTTGGTTGCCTGGTTTGATTTGTCTAGTTTCGGATCTGGTTAGTTTATTGTTGGATTTTAGTTGAAATTGGGAGTTTTTTTCGTTGTGTTGGTAAATTATATGCAAAACACCCTAAATTTCAAGGCATTCAAATCATATTTATAGGCTTTAGTTTTTAGTTTAAAGCTGATGGTTTCCATTTCTTCTTGAGCAATACGAAACAAAACTGAATAAATTTAATCAGATGATGTTAATGTGTCAGTGGGTTAATGGCTAAAGTATACTGGCATTGTGTCCAAGAAAACAATCCAACAATGAGCCTGGAAATGTAAAATTCCAAAGCACTAATATTGATTGCAAAAATTGAAAATGCGGTAAACTCAAAGCGTTTTATGGATTGGAACAAATGAAAGCAACTAAGAAACAGCTTGGGTGTTGTAAACTTTCTTAATGCCAGCGATGTCTAGAGTAACAAAAGCTATTTCAAAGTCAAAGTAAAGGTCTTAGGAATATATTTTTTTACCAAAATCAAGAAGAATAGTATTTAAAACTTGTTAATCTGGGTGCGTATGGTTAATATTAATTATAAACGCATTTTAGAAGCGGTTGAATTACGTTAAAATTCAAAGTCATCACAAACGAACTGTAAATATTATTGAAATCCAATATACAGAATATTTTCTTTCTCGGTTGCATTATATTCTAGATATTAAAAATTAAAATTTGAAACAGAATATATGGGGTAGTCCAAGGTAAAAAAAAAATATTTTCCAATTAACATGTCACCGATTTGATGTCACCGAATATGATTTCAAATGCACCGAGGAATGAAGATTTTCTAGTGTATACGAGTTTTCACCCAAAATACCAAAATCCGAAAACTTGGACTAAAATGCGGCATGGCTTAGAGTTGCCCGATTCGGCTCAAATTTCCACCAAGTTAGTTTTAGAGCATAAGGAACAAGAATCCGCCTGAGGTTTATTAAAAATCCAAAGTTGTTTTTTCTTTGCCACCCTAATGTACATATATGGATTTTTCAAAATGTAGAGCATTTTTCTTGTATTGAAATTTTGGAGGTTGCCTTACAATAATGGCATCCTACCGACATGGCTATCATTTTACATCCTACCGACATGCGGAACTGCGCAAAATGTTTGGCACAAATGCCGCTTTAACATATATTTTTTTTTTCAAAAGAATCGAAGGATGACACTTTTTTGCTACGCTAAGTTTTTTGAAAATAAACATGTTTTTTGAAAATATTTTTTTACCTTGGACTACCCCATATTCAATATCTTCTTGAATTTTATGTTAAGAGCCTATTCCTCGGTCTTAAACGAAAGGTTTCGTTCGTGTTCTAGTCGAAAGATTTAGGTGTCTTAGGGCGAATTTCACACTCTTCATTTAAAAGCTCAATTTGAAAGCTCACAGAAAATTTTCATATTAAATGACATTTAAATGACAACCATCGGGCATTTAAAGTACATTTAAATGGAGAATTTTCAACTGTGAAGCTGGCCATTAGTCTCGGCATTTCTATTCGAATGAAAACATACAATTTTTCAAAACTTTTCAGTACAGATATTGGTTCCGCTATTTCGAATGTGCTGTCAGTTGGGAACAAACATAGAGGCAGTTGAACGAATAGTTCGACTTAAATAAACCTTATTTAAGTCGAATGCGAGTGCTTGAATTTAGTTCGCTTAACTTTTCCTTCGTGATCAGGAAACTGTACAGAAAAAATCCGGTATAATGAGAAGTTTTAAGTTTTTCAATTGATCCCCATTGGGGCGTATACTTAATATTTATAATAAACTGCGTAAACTTCTGCCCCCATTATATCCCAAGAAGGTATAGGGAGCGTATGATTACTATTTATTATAAACAACTTTAACTCATTTTCCCATTACATCTCATGAAAGGATAGGGGAGAGTTTCTCACAATTGTTTCATCAGCTATAAACTGAAATTATATTCCAGGAATGTATTTCCAAGTTTTTTTATGTAATTACAAATCATAAGCCTTTTTGATAATCAAACCTTGTTTGAAATTAGATAAATTTTTATTGACTCTTTAACTAATATCCCTACATAATGTGCAACCTCCGTAAACCTTTCTAACTCTTTTCGCGTACATTTCACTTTTAAATACCACACTGATGGTCTTTGGGTACGAATAAGCCCACTACTTGTACATTTTTTTTTATACACATTTATATAGAACAACACAATGCTCAATGCAAAATGTGGAAAGGAAATGTTACACTAATCATTTGTTATCATCATCTGCGGATGGCTGTTGTTTTTGTTCACAATTCTTCCCCCGCTGTAAAACCAAAATGCCGTGATAATGTGTGGTTTACCATTTTGTTAGTGTTTTTGCGTTTTTGCCTTTACAAGTTGTAAAGTTTACCGCCACCGCCATCGTTACCATCAGCACTATTATCAACGCCGATATTTTATAATTGATTTTTACTGGCTTTCAATGGAAATCGCCTGAGGTTTAGGAGGGGGGAGGAACTTTCATCCCGCCGTCAATTCATTATGGTCGCCTAATGATTTGTATCTAACAAATGCAAAACCTCGCACACACGTTAGCATGCGTAGTTTGTTTTCCACATATGGACGAGTAGATATGGCCATAATTGTGTGGGCGGAATATTTAATGGCTAAAGAAAAATAGTGGCAAATGTGCAAATAAACGCGTATTATGAATACTGATGCTTGATTTTTTTTTTATATCTTTCATTGTTTTGCTACTTTGGTGGTTATAAATGTGAAAAGGAAATATTGTGGTTATGTGCCCGACATGTTCAGTGAAAATCAAGATAATTATGATACAATTGTTCAGAGAGAAAAACAAAGTTGTTATGTACATCAAGGTATTAATTCATAATTAGGAAGTTATATAACAAATGACTTTTTGATAAATTAAAATAAATTGTACATAAATTAAAATATTACTTTAAATAGAATAGGTTGGGAAATATTTATTTTCACGCGTTGCAATATTTTTGATCAACAAAATTCTGTTGACTCTTCAAACTGTGGGGATTTCCGGACAGGTTAAAATTAAGGACAATTATCGAGAAATTATATTAAAAGGTGGTTTCTGCCCTTTATACAATTATTTCATATATTTTTCCTATTAGACGTATGATTGATAGTAATTTGAATTTATTGCTTGTATTACGGGTCGTATAATCTATAATATTACAACGTTTGCTGCAATATTCGAAATAAACAAAGGTATGACAATTCTAATCGAAATTGGATTTGTTTAACTTGTACGAACTTGTGATCGTGTTTTGAAGGAGGTTAAATTATTTTTTTGAACCTGAAAATATATAACGTTGTACATATTTTATCCATGAAACGTCTACGTGTTTCCCATACAACTGAAAAGTGTATACGTTACAGTCGATAATTTTCCACTATAAGTCGAGCAGCGGATAGTAGAGTTGCCGGGTTTCAAAAACAGTAAAATAAATGAAAATGTTAACTTGTCAACATTTTTTAGTTTCAAGATTTTCAGCGTTCCCTGAGGCAGACTTAAATTTTACTGTACTCAAGTATTCCCTCGCCGTTTGAAATTCAAAGGTGGCACATACAACTAACAACGACGAGATTTCGGTTCAAATCGCATAGCGCATATCTTTTCAATTTTATTTTTAATTTTTAACAATATTTTAATGATTTTATTTTTTTAATATTGCTGGTAAATGAGTTATGTTAAAAAATAATTAAAACAACATTTTAATACTGGTCCTTCTCTGAGGTTTGAACTCACGTTCTATCGATTTGTGGGTAAAAATGTATGCTCTAGGCCAGAAGCTTTGACACAGCTAAAGTGATAAATAAAGAAACAAAAACATTCGGGTAAATGTTCAATATTTCCATTTTTCAACTGCTACAGTTGACAGTCGACAAAAGTGCAGTCAAATTAATTTTGCTTAAAGGCGATGTGTTATTTTCGATCAGTATACACTTCTAGTATACGAAATAACGAGGCTATTGCTTTAAATAAAATTGTTTTAGATCTTGTTTCATTAGACGAAGGATTGATATTAATTGTTATTTGTACCTTGAGTCGTATAATTAATAATAATTACACGTTTTTATAATATCTGCATTACAAAAATAAAATAGCAGTTCTAATCGTGAAATTTAAGATTCTACGGATTATACCCATGAAACGTGTGATTCTTTTAAATAATATGATTTTACATATTTTTCCCATTAGACGTATGATTTATATTAATTCCTATTTGCGTTTTTTTTTGTACCATGAGTCGTATAATTAATAATAATTTTAAATTTTCTACAATATTCGCATTACAGAGTGCAAATGGAAATACTAATCGAGATTCTATTTGTTTAACTGGCAGCAACTTTTGATCGTGTTTTGTAGGTAGTTGCATTACTTTTTAGATTCTCAGAAAAATTAATATTTCACGTACTATAACCATAAAATGTATGACTGTTTTAAATCAAATGATTTTAGATCTTATTCCTTTAATCGAATGATTGTATGTGTCTTTTTTGTGCCATGAGTCGCATAGTTAATAATAATTCAAATTTTTTAAAAATTTTGCCAATTCAAAATATCCGCAAAACCGATCTAAAATTACAATTCTAACCGAAATTCGATTTATTTAATTTGCATTCACTTTTAGTCATGTCTTCGGTGGTGCAATGGTAAGTGTGCGCGGCTCTTGTACATGAGATCGTGGGTTCGAACCCGGCTCTGACCACCTTCAAATTTTCTTTCGGCGGCGGTCACCTCGCATAGTGACGGCGACACTATCGAGTATAGTATAGCCATGAAAAAGCTTTTCAAAATACCGTTCGGAATCGGTGTAAAACTGTAGGTCCCAGTCAATGAGTGAAAACTGGAAAGCGCACAGCTCAGTGATTGTGATAAGTTCTCCCCAGTCCCTTCATGGGATGTAATGGGAAACCATTTTTTTTTTTTTTTTTTTAGTCATGTCTTGAACGTAGTCACATTAGTTTTTAGACTCTGAGAAAATTCAACATTCTAGGTGTTTACCCATGAAACGTATAATTATTTTATATCAAATGATTTTAGACGTATGATTGATATTAATTCTTATCTGTGTCTTTTGCCATGAGTCGGATAATTAATTTAAAGATTTATTAAATATTTGCTAATGAAAGTTAAAATTACAATTGTAATCGAAATTCGTTATATATAACTTGGATTCACTTTTGATCATGTCTTGAAAATAGTTACATTATCTTTTAGATTCTCAGAAAATACAACATTCAACGTATTATCTGATTGAAACATATGATTGTTTTAAATCATATTATTAATATTATTGATATTAGTTCTTACTTGTTATTTGTACCATGAGTCGTATAACTGGTTATAATATCCGCAATATAAAGTTAAAATGGAAATTCGATTTGTTTAACTTGTATCAACTTTTGATCGTGTTTTAAAGGTAGTTGCTGTACTTTTTCGATTCTGAGAAAATTTAATATTTGACGTATTATACCCATTAAATGTATGATTGTTTTAAATCAATGATTTTAGATCGAATTCTTTTAAACGTATGATTGATACTAATTCTTATGTTCTTTTTGTACCATGAGTCGCATAATTAATATTAATTCCAAGTTCCAAAAAACAAAGTCAAAATTACAATTATAATCGAATTGAATTTTGATTATGGTTTGAAGGTAGTTAATATTCTTTTAAGATTCTGAGAAAATTTAGTTTTGACGTTTTATACCCATGAAACGTATAATTGTTTTAAATCAAATGATTTTAGATCTTATTCCTTTAGACCTATGATTGATATTAATTCTTATATGCGTTTGTGTTTGTATACCATGAGTTCTACATATAATTATTAATATTTTATAAATAAAATAAATGGTTTCCCATTACATCCCATGAAAGGACTGGGGAGAACTTCTCACAATCACTGACCTGTGCGCTTTCCAGTTTTCACTCACTGATTGGGACCTACAGTTTTACACCGATTCCGAACGGTAATTTGAGAAGCTTTTTCATGGCTAGATACTCGATAGTGTCGCCGTCACTATGCGAGGTGGCCGCCGCCGAAAGAAAATTTGAAGGTGGTCAGAGCCGGGTTCGAACCCAGGATCTCATGTACAAGAGCCGCGCACACTAACCATTGCACCACCGACGGCCACATTAATATTTTATAGTTTTTGCAATACCCACAAAACAAAGTCAATATTACAATTCGACTCGAAATTCGAGTGGTTTAATTTGCCTGAAATTTAGATTATGTTTTCAGGTAAATACATTATTTTTTCGGTTCTCTAAAAATATAACATTCTAAATATTATGTCCATGAACGTATGATTGTTTGAAATACAATTAATTTATATATTTTTCCAATCGATATTAATTCTTATTTGTTTCTTGTACCATGAGTCGGACAATTAATAAAAATGTAAAGGTTTGTTCAATAGTTGCTAAATAAAGTTGAGATTACAATTGCAATCGAAATTCAATTTATTTAACTTGCAGTCACTTGTTATCATTTCTTGAAGGTAGTTACATTAAATGTGGTTGTTTTTCGGCCCGTTTAAGTAATTTCAATTTTGTCTTTTGGGCTTTGGCCGTTAAATAAAAGAAATAATTTTTGTATTATTTTCCCTTTTTTGATTTTGCAATATTTCGACTCTCGCTGAGAGTCATCATCAGGCTGGAAAATACACAACATGGGTAACAAATAACAATTTAAAAAACTTAAACATCTTTACCAAATAAATTACGCCTTTCTTCTTCTTCTACATTACAAAAACATTTTCAAACAGTTACATTATTTTTTAGATTCTGAGGAAATATAACATTCTACGTATTATACCCATGAAACGTATGAATGTTTTAAATAAAATTATTTACGATATTTCTCCAATTAGACGTATGATTGCTGTTAATTCTAATTTGCTTTGGTTTTCTACTATGAGTCGTATAATTAATAATAATTTAAATTTTCTGCAATATCCGCAAATCAAAGATGCAATAACAATTATAATCGACATTCGATTTGCTTAATTTACATGAACTTCTGATTATGATTTGAAGGTAGTCACATTATTTTCTAGATCCTGAGAAATATAACTTTAATTGTAATAATTTTAAATAAAATTGTTGTAGACCTCGTTCCTTTAGACGTATGATTGATATTAATTCTTATTTGATATTTATACCATAAGTTGTATAGTTAATAATAATTCCCAGTTGCTTATAATATCTGCAATACAAAGTTAAAATGGCAATTGATATTTAATTATAATTTAAAAGAAATTATATTAAAAAGGTTATGTACGGCCTTTATAAAATGATTTTGGATATTTGTCATATACGTATGATTGACATTAATAACGTTTTGTTGTACCATGAACGGTATAATTAATAATAATTTAAACTTTTCTGCAATATTCGCAAAACGGCGATAAAGTCATAATTGATCATGTTTTGAAGGTACTTACATTATTTTTCTAAGAAAATAACATTTGTATCCATGAAACGTATGATTGTTTTAGATCTCGTTCTTTTAGACGTATGAGTAATATTAATTTTTATTTGTGTTTAGTACCATGAGTCTTATAATTATAATTAATATAATTCAAAGTTTTTTCCAATATCCGTAAATCAAATTTAAAATGCATATTCTAATCGAGATTCAATTTGTTTAACTAGAATTAACTTTGGATTATGGTCTGAAGGTCGTTACATTTTTTTTTCGATTCTGAGAAAATGTAAAATTCCACTAATTGGTTATCTTTCTTATAAGGCGTATGGTTAACAAACCCGATTTTAGTTAAATTCAGACTAAATATATAAAAGCGGGTCAGGTTAGGTATGATAGATATTAACGCTTATTTGTTGTTTGCACCATGAGTCGTATAATTCGTAATATTTTATAGTTCTTTTTTGTCCCCGAAAAACAAAGACACAATCTCAATTCTAATGAAATTCGATTGGTTTAACTTTCGTGATCTTTTGACCATGTTTTTTTAGCTTCCGAGAAAATTCAACATTCTATGTATTATTGTACTTAAAATTATTTTGGTTATTTTTCCGATAAGACGTTGTTTGTACCATGAGTCGTATAATTTATAATATTTATTAGTCCATTGCAATCCACGAAAAACAAAGACAAAATGACAATTCTATTCAACTTCGATTGGTTTAACTTGCATGAACTTTTGACCATGTTCTTAGCGTCTAAGAAAACCCCGTATGTGATGGAAATCGACCGATTTAAATCGAATATGATTTGACATAATATTGATGTTTTTGTGCAAATAATGGATATCGATTAATCTATTCCTCTTTTCTGTCATTAAATAATATATATAAAAAATATTGTTTCCTCAATATTAGGAATAATGTCAATAAAATTCGTCAATTTGGACTCGATCGATTTTCATGACAAACCTGAATAACATTATACGTATTATACCCATGAAACTTATGATTGTTTTACATACCTTTCCCTATTATACGTATAATTGATATTAATTCGCATTTGTTCTTTGTACCATGATTCGTGTAATTTATAATACGTTATCAAGGTTAAACAGGCAATTTGAACAAAATTCCAATTATTTAATTTGCCTGAACTTTTGATCATGTTTTCAAGGTATTCAGTCAGATATTGTTTTTTAGTTTGAAACGTATGATTGTTTTAAACGTTTGCTTATTTTTTTGTACCATGTGGCGTATGTTTAATATTTATTATTTTACTCAAAACAAATATTTATTGTTATAAGAATTTTATAATAAACTTGAACCAATGATTTTCACAGTGTTTAAATTCTGAATCTATACATTATAAATAGATTTTCTAAATTTGAGTTTTCAACAATACTTTATTGAACTTTGCTAATAATAATTTTCAAGTTTAAGTGTATTTCGATAAATTTAAGTACTTTCGACGTGAAAGATATTAAATTTAAAAACAACAAATTCATTAATTCATTAATAAATTCAATTTGTGGTTTTTGTTTATTCTGAAGAAGCCAAGAATAATACGCATTTATTTAATTTAATGGCCATTTAATTACCAACACAATGTTTTACAGATGCAATAATAAACTGAGTAAATGTTTAGATTTGACCCATAAACTCAACAGACCTCGCAACGAAGCCACGACCGCGAAATTGTAGCAAACCATAAACAAAAATTTCGCGCCTACAGAATGAACCTCTGCCCCCTTTGAATATAAGCTGTATATATACATTTGTTGGTATTGTGTAAAATAAATATTTATACAATATAAAATTGCTTGTATTTGTGCAAAAATAAAATTGCAAACAACAGCACGCACTTTAACAATATCTAAACAAAATTGTTTATATTTTGTTTATTTGTTGAATAGTTTTTTGTTGCAAATTGCACGTTTCTTGCTCTTTCGATTCGTTTAAATTTTAAGTGGAAGCAAACGAATAAAATCGAAACAACATCATAAATATAAGAATATCTACTCCGCCTACAGATGTTTGCACGAAGGCATTAATAGGGAGGGAAGAAGAACTCGCATAGTCACATTAACTGTGAAATTAAGCAACTATTTTAGCACGTAATAATCAAATGTTTTGAAGCTGTGGTACTTTTAACTCGACACGTGATGTCAAGGTCTTCCCTTCGATGATATGTGTTAGTACTTTGCCGAATGATTACGAGCGATGCCTCCTCTTTTAAGTTAAGAATTTTAAAGAGAAGTTGAATATATTATGTTTCGGACTATGAGACGTATGATTGATATCAATGCTAAATAAAGTATTTGTCACATAAGGCGTATGCTTATTATTAATTTTAAACTTTTCACCATATTTGCTGAAGCACAAATTTTTAAACTGAAATTCAAGGAAATTTCAAGTGATAATACTATAAACAGCTAAACTTTATCTCCTGGCTCCATGTAATGCTTTTTTAAACCCAATAAAAAAAATAATTCTTTCTAAAGTTCAATGGATAATGTGAAATATCTGGCCAATACTTTCAATTCGGTATCTATTTAATTCGAAATTTTTTAAATTCTTAATTACTCATTTAGTTTTAAATTTCTACTATATTCCTTATTATTTATATTAAAAGCACTTACTTAACATTCTTAAATTTGATTATAGCTTTCATATTCAATTAACACAACACTTATTTTTGCAATTCAACAACATCCACCACCCTTCCCTTTCCCAATGTCAATTACCAAGAGAACCCATTTACTCTGATACAATCAACATTTCCACGAAATGTAAGTTTCAAAAAAAAACTGCTTTCAAACTCTTGCGAAAGCATCAGTTAACACATGTTACTGATTTGTTTTTTGTTTCTTTATTTTTTTGCACCCCTAAACAAATTACGTTGCATTTTTTTTGTTAAATATTTAAGACCCACCTCATGCCCCATACAATTTACTAAACCAGCTTATAATTTTAGGAAAAACAAAATTTTCTTTTTTTTTTTTTATTTTTTTTTTTTTTGCCGAGAACAGCGAAATAAACTGCGAAGCCCTAATAGTAATTTCACTAAAATGTTTTAACAGTTTGTATTTCCATCGTGGTTTAATTATGCAAAAATGAAAATTTTGTTTTCCATACCAACGCAATTGTTGCGTTTCTGTGGAGGAGGGGAGAGGGATTGAAATCTCACCGTTTCTGCTTGATCACGCTTGCCGGTGGCTATAGTTTTTATTCCAGCATTCACATTGTCATTGGATTGCCAATCAATGAACCATGATACCGGTTCGGCGTCGTTTATGCCAAACACAATTCAGCAAATCAGTTTGGTTTCGATTTCGATTTGAATCAGGTGAGCAGGGGGAACAATTTAAAAACTTCCAATTCTTTCATGGGAACGGGAAATTTTCATACGGATGTGAATTGTGCTGTGCCTCTTTTTTGTGTGTGTGTGCATGGTGGAGTTTTGTTCACTTTGTGTCTGGTTTTTCGCAGTGGAATTGCTTTTTCCATTATGGCCCCACCCAAAATTTTGGGTAACATGACAACATATGAATTACAATTACAGTTCATGTAAGTGTTTAAAATAGTGCGTATTTAGTTTCAACACACCACAGAAAAAAAAAATCACATGAGGTCTTTTTGAATGGCCATTCAAAAATCTAAACGTTAGATTTTAGTTATCGGAAGACGGCTGAGATAAATAAAATAGTGGAAAATATACTAATAATACATAATACATTATTTTATATATTTAAAGGTGAAATATCTACAGAGCCATTTCGCCAAAAGTAAGTGTTCTTATGTGGGCTTCGGCTCTTGTACATGGGACCACCTATTCAGACCACCTTACACTATTTCGATGACACGACACTATCTAGTAGTTAGCAATGAAAAATCGTCTCAAAATACCGTTCGAAATCCATGTAAAACTGTTGGTCCTAATCAGTGAGTGTAAATCGAGAAGGCGCACAGCTCACTGACTGTAATGGGAAGTCATTTTTTATACCTTTAAATATTTTTTCTTTTTTTTTAGTTTCCCATGCCACTCAGATTTTAAAGAATACCGTCGAATATTGCCATAGGACTAAGCTTGTGATTGCAAGTTTGTTTCAATTTGTAGCATTTGAATTCTGTAAGATATAGATTTTCTTCTCTTTGAACCCCAAAATTAAAATTAATCATACGTCACTGTTTACAAATTATAAAACTTGTAATGATTACTTTAAAAACATATAGAAATTTGGTAATTATTTTAAATGTAGTGACGGATTTCGAAATTTACAGTAAACTCAGTTCCAGCAAGTGTCAAAATTTTTTTCCAGCTCTTGACGCAAGACTTCAACTGCTATATTAGTATCAATTTCAGATGTTATATTGTTTTATGGTTTCTCTAAAACACCAACTTAAATTTCAAAGTGTAATGGTTATATTAACTCTTAGAACTCGTTTGTATTTCCGAGGTTCCATTTTCCAACATTTCTCAAGTGGAAGTTTTTAACGGTAACGATTAAACGGGTATAAATTGGTCAGATCTGGCAGCACTATTACCAATTGTGCTCAGTTTGTTATGCCATTTTATCATAAAGGCACCAACGATAGAACACGGCTTGCAAATTGTGAAAATTTATTTCCAAGTCACGACTCAGTTCGGGAATGTTACCGTGCGCTACGTCCGTTTTACGGTCGACATAAGTTTTGGCTCAGTGGAGATCAATGTTAGATCCACAAGGCACCATTTGGTGTGCTTTATAGACCGGTGCAATCATTAGTACTTGGTTGGTTGGTTGGTTCATAAGGCTGCAAAACAACACGCTGTCTAGCTCACTTAGGCTAAAGAAGCCCATTGTGATACCTGCAGTTTCCTCTATAGCAACTATTGGCTAGTCGTCTAGCCAATTTGCCCTTACAATGAATTTGTCTATAAGACCTACAGGAATATCCTGTAGGGCTACGGTGCTAACTAAATGTGTTCCGAATATCCTAATTCTCAGTCCTGCCACAGCATAGCAATCCAAGGGAAGGTGTTTCGTCCTTACTTCTTTCAAAATGAGAACAGCGAGAACGTTACCGTCAACGGCCAGAGCTATAGAGCCATGAATACCGATTATTTCGTGCCCCAATTGAATGGAAAGTTGACTGAAGACACAATTTTTCAAGAGATCGAAGATCCCTAAGTACCAACACACACTGGAACGTCCATACTTCCAACATTATTAATATTTTATTTCATTTTCATTTCATTGCTGTTAAATGTTTATCACTAATACGACACATGTTCCAAATATAAAATAAGACATTCACACAAGAATTAAATGAAAACATTCACACAAGAAGTTATTTTGATAGATTTAAATACAAATTATAAAGATTTCACTGATTCCTAAACTGCACATGTCAATTAACAGAAATGTTACTCCATACATAAATTTCAGCTAATTGACCATTAATTTATATTAATATATAACTCTAGATATTTGTAGATATATGTTTGGTTTTCTTGACCCCTTAAGCCGGCTCTAAATTTAATTTTTGTTTTTAATTTTAGCACTTAAACTCTTTAAGATGTAGGTTTGTTTATAATCGAACTTCAAAATAAAATTAATCATACGTCACATTTTACAACTTATAAAGCTTTAATGATTCCTTAGAAAACACAAAATACTGTCAATTTTTTTTTAACCATTATGCGATTTATAATGACAGTAAAATACAGTCTCTAGTTCTAGCAAGTGTCAAGTGTTTGCCCACCTCTTGACGCCAGACATGTTTATCTACTTTATCTATATTATTTTTATTTTATCTCAACAATCATTGGCAATTAAAATTTCAAAGCCCAACGCTCGTACTTATATGTAGTTGCAGTGGCTTTTTAATATTTTCAGTATCTGATTTTTTTAATGTATATTAATCATACGACACTTGTATCAAATACAAATTATATGCCATTTAATAAATATTAATCATACGACACATGTTCCTACCAAATACAAATGATACATTTTATAGGTGTGAAACAGCAATAGCCTTAATCATATTTCTCCAATAACCAATAGCAATTATATATATTTTGTGATTTTTCAAGTATAATTTAAATTATTGTTAATAATACGCCACAAGTAATGTACATATAATTATTATAACTCATACGGCATAAGGTAGATTATTGAATTTGAATTTTTGTTTTAGGACCGCAACCTTACAAGGTAATGAAATTTGTTTAGTGAAAACTATTTGTATTTTTTTTGGAATATTAGACAATTCAGTAAAGTAACGGGTTTTTCAATAAGAGCGCATCAAAAGTTTTTTTAAATATAACAAAACCGATTTTAGATACCAATGAAATTCTTTATTCCTGTGAAAGTACGTTCGATGCCATTATGTATGGAACTCGATTTCTTTTGCATGGCCACCACGGGCACGCTTGCAGAAGTTCAGACACTGAACCCAATTTTCGACGGTTTTCAAGCATAAATCGTCCGATACTGCTGCAATTTCACGTTCGATATTCGTACGAAGTTCATCAATCGTCGCAGGCTTGTTGGCATAGACCATAGACTTGACGTAGCCCCACAGGAAATAATCGAACGGCGTCAAATCGAACGACCGAGGCGACCAATCGACTGGGCCGTGAGATAACACGTTCACCAAACTTGGTTTCCAATAAATTGATTGTGGCATTCGCTGTGTGGCTTGTGGCGCCGTCCTGTTGGAACCACATGTCCTTCAAGTCCATATTATCCAACTGGGGCCAAAAATATTCGGTTATCATTGAACGGTAGCGATTCGCATTCACAGTAATGTGCCGGTCTTCATCATCACGGAAGAAGGGCCCAATGACGCCACCGGCCCATAAACCGCACCAAACCGTAATTTTTTCGGGATGCAATGATGACTCATGGATTACGTGTGGATTGCTGTCTGACCAATAGATAGAAGATGATTTTCCGATGAAAATCCGAATCATTTTCAAGTTGTTGCTCAGCCCACTTCACGAACATACGACGCTTATGGTGGTCAAGTGGCTTCAGTTCTTGCGTCAATTTGATCTTGTAAGGATGTAGGCCAAGTTCTTTTCACAAAATTCGCCACAACGACGTCACAGAAATGCCCAACGCTTGAGAACGACGTGTGAGAGACACATTTGGGATGTCTTGAACTGAAGCCTCAACGGCAGTAATATTCTCGACACTACGGTCACTTCTTTGTCTCACTGGCACGGGAACATTTTGTACTGTGCCTGTGGATTCAAATTTTTCCACTTGACGCTCAATTGTTGATCTGGTAGGACGATTATGACGACCATAAATTGGACGTAGCGCTCTTAAAGTTGAGGTCACTGACTCCAAATTTTGGTAGTAAATTTTAATAATTTCGACTCGTTGTTGGCTCGTATATCTTTCCATGATGAAATGGCAAACCTTACTGAAGAGAAATGTCAAAAGAGCGGGAAAAAATATGGCGTCGTTTGCTGTCCCTATCGATTTACTTTTGTAGCGACTCTGTTGAAAAACCCTTTACACTCACTGGTATAGCTAGTTTTAAACTGTGTGACAAACTTTCATACAAAATGTGTCATCAGATGTCTAGGTTCTGTGACTGCATTCTCAGCACCGGTAGATTTTCCCTCGTACCTATAAAAAATATAAAATAACTTAAATAAGTTTAATGTATAATATAACTCAAACGATGCTATTGTAATATCCAGTCATTTGGAATTTTATTCCAAGTTATCGCCATTTAGATATGGCCAGAAAATCTACGCTTTTCTGTTTAAAACTTCTACGAAAATTATCTTAAATGATATCAGTTTGTATGGAATTTTTCTTGTGTCCTAGTGCTCCATAAATATTTCAATGATTCACTTATAAAGTCACCCAATCTGAATATGATTGCCAGAATATTCCAGTATTTCTGCCAAGAGTTAAAAATAGCACAGTTAAACCAAACTCTTTCGCGGAACTATGTAATGGACAATTACTGATCTGAATAACAACGTAGTTTTTTTAAACCTTTTATCACCTTTTTTTAGCCTACAGCTTTGTAACACAATATAAACCTACTGAACGCCTTTTATACTTGGCCATTTAAAAATTGCATTCGATCCAGCACCCCCGACAACAACAACAACAATAACAACGATGGCTAAAAGTAAAACCCAAAGACTTTTGACCTACATTGTTTACTTAACGTAAGTGGAAGAGTGGTTGTGGAGTGTGTAAGCGAGGGGTTAGAAGAAATTGTGCAAAAGTAAAAGTGTTATACGCCCCATAACGGGCACCCAATTAGCCAACACCTTTTTCGTTCACTCACTAACTCAGTCACCCACTTCCGCACACTTTAAGGCTACAAGAAAATCGTATTAATATACATTTTCCTAGAACCACACAAAAAACGGAACCACAACTTTATATTGTCGAGGAGGAAGAGTCATTATAGTGCCGCAGTGCTGTTCCGGTTACAAAAAGGCACTTAATAAGTCATTAAAATAATTAAAAAGAAAAATATTATGATATCGTGTGGTGTCAGCTTGATTGCACTACCGCCACCCGCCTGCCTTAAGGCTGTAAAGGTCAGGAGGTGATAAAGGGCTTCGACAAAATTGCAGTTTTGGTTGGATGAAACTTAACACAAGTTTCAAAAGAAAAAAAATGTTATCCGACAAATGTACAACGATGAGCTTTTAATTATAGCAGTTAGAGAGTTTTTCTTGAAACGAAAATTATTTGAAAATCTATGTTTTTCCTTAGGATTATCATTTGACTTTAATGCATAGTACATCAGAACGTATGACTGTTATTAATTAAAGATTATCGCAGAAAACTTCAAATTATTATATTCCGTATTCAGAAATACAAGAAAAAGTAATATGCAGAAACAAAGAAACAGAATTTAGTACAACATCGAAATATAGAAACTTCCATTATTCATTTTTTAAAACAATTATTCAGATAATGAAACACTGCCACTGATTTTGTCGGTTTGATATAGCTAAAAGTTCCAGGGCATCTGACTCATGGAGATAAGTTTGAACCGATTTTCTTAAAGGTATCTATCGGTTACCACAATTTCCACAACTGTTAATAAAAGGCAATGGAACGATCTATATTTTTGTGGCATAAATGTTTTTGTATACAGTGCGTATGATTGATATTAATTAAAGAGTTACGCTGAATTTAAGTTTTCAAGTTATAAAAAAATGGTTTCCCATTACATCCCATGAAGGGGAGAGCATATCGCAATTACTGAGCTGTGCGCTTTTTAGTTTTATACTCACTGATTGGGACCTACAGTTCTACACCGGTCTCGAACGGTAATTTGGGAAGCTTTTTCATTGCTAAATTCTTCATAGTGTCGCCGTCATTATGCGAGGTAACTGCCAGCGAAAGAAATTTAAGGTGGTCAGAGCAGGGATCGAACCCAGAATCTCACTAGCCATTGCACCACCGACGGCCACTTATAATCCTTTAATAAATATCAATCATACGCAATGTATGAAAAATACAAAGACATTTTCGAAAACGTGTACATCGTTTACCGTAATTCATACAATCATAATACATAATACAATTTTAAAAACAATTATTCAGATGGAAATCTACCACTGATTTTGTCGGTTTGATTTACCAAAAAGTTCTACGGCATTTGACCCATGGAGATAAGTTTTAACCGATTTTCTAAAAGGTATCTATCGGTTATCACATATTACACAACTGTTGAAAAAGGGCAATATAACGATCTAAATGTTTATGGCGTATGATTGCTATTTATTACAAGGCTACGCTTAATTTAAGTTTTGCAGTTATAAAAAAGATAACTGGTTTCCCAATACATCGCATGAAGGGGAGAGCTTCTCGAAACCAGCTTTTTGGATTTATACTCACTGATTGGAACCTACAGTTTAACAGTGGTTGCGAACGGTATTTTGAGAAGCTTTTTCGTAACTAAATACTCGATAACGTTGCCGTCACTTTGCGAGGTGGCCGCCACCGAAAGAAACTTAAGGTGGTCAGAGCAGGAACGGAACCCAGGATCTCACTAGCCATTGCACCGCCGAGGGCCAGTTATAATCTTTTAATAAATATCAATCATACGCTGTGTATGAAAAGTACAAAGATATTTCGAAAATATATATTCCAAGAAGGTAAAATACAAAGATATGGATATTCGAAAATGCAATTTATACAACTGTAAATAAAAGACACCACACAATAATCTAAAATTTTGTGGTATAAATTGACTTTTACGATTTTTGTATACAGTGCGCATGATTGATATCACTGTGCAAGTTTTTGAAAAAAATGTTTGGAAAACATATGCGTACTCAACGAATTTACACTAATTCGGGTCCTACAAATCCTATAATGATGATTTCATACAGAATTTGTTTTTAACTTCTTACACAGAGGCTGCAATACAGAGCACGTTTTTGAGACAAGTTTATACAAGTTATCATTACTCGAGAAGGCCTTATCCGATGTTGTTTAAACAATTTTAGGCAAATTGACAATTACAATACCTTTAATCTATACCTATACTATTTCCCAAGATAAGCAACAGTTTAGCAATTATAAATAAATTTATGAAGAAAAAAATATTAATTTTCGCTTAATAAATTAAAATTGTGTATGAAAAAAGTTTTAAAAAACCACCAAAAACAAATCAGTGAAAATCCGTTGAGTTCACTTTTGTTTTGTTTTTTTTTATTTGCACAGTGTACTTATTAAAGGCTTAAGCAGAATTTAGGGTTTCCTGTTAAAAAATATCAATCATACGCAATGTATGAAAAATACAAAGATATGTTCGAAATGTTATACGTCATTTACCGTTTACCGTCGTTTATACAACTGTAAACGAAAGACACTACAATAATTTAAAATTGTGTGGCATAAACTAGTTTTTATGATTTTTGTATACAGTGCGTATGATTGATATTTATTAAAGGCTTAAGCAGAATTTAGGGTTTCCTGTTAATAAATAACAATCATACGCAATGTATGAAAAATACAACGTTTAATCCCAAAGGGAAATTGAGATAACTAATAACAACATAAACACTAAATGCTCAAAAGCTTTAGTAACAATTTTTTCAAGAGAAACTATATCTCTTGAAAATAACGTTTCATATTTTAAGAACCTAAATTACTGAATTACTGCCTTACATGATTCATTTTTTTAAATAAATTTTTGTATACACAGCGACACATTTGCTTAAATATAACCAAACTTCCCATCACACTTAACCTTTAACACCCTTTCGAAACTACTATCCTCTTACTTTCGATATGGCTTCGAATTTGTCTGTCTTACCAAGCATCCATCCAAATTGCCTCCCCTGAGGCTAAATGAAAGTATTTTCCTATGCTCTCTCACTTATTATCCTCCGCCACCCACCACCCTCCCCCCATTCCAACATAAAATGAACAATTAAACTCATTGGCTTTCTTTTGTAATGTTAAAAGGGTGTTAAAAACTGTTAAATAATGTATTGTTAGCCATATGAAGCAGAGATGTTTAATAGTTCATGGTGATGATATTCGGTTAGATTTGGCCACATTTATGTATATGGTTTAGGGCCATAGGAGAGCGTAGAAAATTGGAACGGTAGAAAATTGGACCAAAGCCAAAGGACATTTTTCGTAGCACAAAGTTCACTAAGCATAAGGTTAATAACTACTGATTGTTCTTTGTGGTCTGAATTTAAGTGCGTATGGCAAAAAATATAGATGAGTACATTTTTTGACATCAAAAGTATTATGGAAATAGAAAAACAAGGAGAGAAATATAAAAAACAATGAGAGAAAAAGGTCACCATATTGGAAAAAAGTGCAAAAGACAAATCAAACGTACATATGGCTTTCCACAGAAATTTAAGGATTTTTAGAAATAAATGTCCTTGTCTCTTGTAGTTACTAGGAAAGATCTTCTAAACAAGGTTTTAATTAAGACAAATCCTTTTTACGAACCCAATTTCCCAGCGGGAAAAGTAATGGGTACGAAGACCTTCTACGAGACCTTAGTTTGGAGTGTTTAGGCATGTCAGTTCCATTGTCCACTCATTTCCAATTAACACCCCGTGGCATTGTCGTGCAAGGCCTTCCATGCTCGCTTCTTCGAGTAGTTGGAGCAGGCCTATGGTAGACCTTCAAGAGCATGCCTGCTTCGAGAACTTCCTTAGAAAGCCATTTCCCAGATATACAAAAGAAGACCTAAACCCTAAACCCTATCAATGAAGGCCTGGAAGACAAGGCACTACATACGCGAAACCCAACCTTTCTCAACAAATAAGCCATGATTCAACTAAACATGTGGTCTGGTTTAACTCATTGGCTCTTCATCTTTATCTTAATCTCCCTCTCAACTCTTTTTCATTCTGTTTTTCTTATAACGATTCTTGCAAACAATTTTTTTCTGTTCGCATTTAGACACATAAACAAATTCTACTTCACGTCTATTTGGGGACCTGGGGCAGGCCCACAGAATCAAGTGAAGATACACGTCTATATGTTAATTCCGAAGTGACAGGAAAGCACTGGTAGCAGGCCCTTTTGTGGAAGGGTGCGGCAAAGGGTGTTGGATTTTTTTTTTTGAATTGAAAGCGGAGGCCTACTAGAAGGGGATTTTTTGCCGGTCTCGCAATTTCTCGCGCTGTTTAGGTGTAAAATTAAAGTTTGCTATTATAAAAATAAATGTTTTAACCCTGACTTATTATTACGCTTTTGTCCATAGTAAAATCTTCAAACTGTACGCATTCTAGTTTTACACTCAGTGAAGTCGCAGTCGGTGATGCAACGGTAGTGTGCGCAGCTCTTGTACCTCGTTTGCGCTCTGTTTTCTCACCTTCCAAAATTTTAGAAATTATTTCACAACTTACCTTTAAACCTCTTGTAAAATATCAGGATGATTATCATTCTCAATTTTGGAAATAGATCCAAAGAAAATGTTTGAGTTTTACTAAGTTTTACGATTTCAATCTTAGTCGACGGTCTTGGTTTGCAGTTACCTTTTGAATTTCCCCTGTACATCAAGGGGTTCTAAAAATATACAAGGTTTTACTGATTAACTCCCGAATTAATATTAATCATACGTCGGTTAGAAGAAACCAAGTAATATTGCGATTGATATAATTTATAAATTAAATTAATTATATTTTTATCGAAAAATGAATAAATTATTATCGAAATTAACATTAAAGTATAAATTACAGTATATTTTAAATATTAGGAAGCTTTTATAAAAAAAATAATGATAAGAATAAGAAAAAAATTATTTCCCATTGTATCACATGATTTACCTCTAGA
Organism: Phaonia tiefii; assembly: GCA_963931995.1. Taxonomy (NCBI): domain Eukaryota; kingdom Metazoa; phylum Arthropoda; class Insecta; order Diptera; family Muscidae; genus Phaonia; species Phaonia tiefii. The sequence goes on from OZ008367.1 coordinate 306,647,060, forward strand.
TAGACACTCTAGATATTAAGTTTCAATATTTCGAAGTTGGTCGCAAGTTTTGGTTTGCATTTACTTTTTGAATTTTCCCTGTAAGTCAAGGGGTTATAAAAATATTCAAGATTTTGTTGAATCATACCCAAATTAATATTAATCATACAACTATAATAATAAACCAAGTAAAATTGCGACTTGTCTAAACAAGGTTACGACTTGTATAAACAAGGTATAAAATTATTCCGAAATATTATTATATTTTGTTAGGGAAATTATTATTTGAATTTAAATTTTAAACAAATTAAAAAATTATTAAAATTTAGATATATTAAAATTGTATTCAATATGTAGTTCACGAACGAACTAGTTCAATTGAACGATTTACTCATGTGAACTAGGTGAACTAGTTCAGACTAGTCCGCTCTTTTGTTTCAGTAGTATCCTTGTTTCAGCTATTTACGTATTTCACTTGTGCAAATCATTTTCTAGTTCATTCTCTCTTTTGTACAATGACTACACTCACCACTTTTGTTCGAATTTAAAAAACATTACAGAATCACCAATATTTCGCGAACAGAATAACCCAATCGCTAAGATGATCTCAATTTCTAACTCCGCGTAGATTTATATCCAGCAATGCCCCCTATTTTAGCGATTTAGTATGAAAGGATATGATAGTATACAAAACACTTTCGAAATCTTCAAAACTCGGACCATTTTCTTGATTATGCTCTCCGCTTAACTAAAACTACAAGTTAAACTGAAATGAGCTCTTTAGTTCACAGTTGATATGAACTATAAAGCTGAAATGATACAATGAACTAAAATTAACTAGTGAACTGAATGCACAAACTTGAGTGAACTAAAACACCCAACTCTAGAAATATGTATTACTACAAACAAAAACTATTAAACTATTAATGGATTCGATCTCTGCTCTGACCACCTTTTATTTCATTCGACGATGGCCTTCTCTCGCTTAGTGACAGCCACACTCTCGAGCTTTTAAAAACGCCGTTCAGTGCCGATGTAATTCTGTGGGTCCCAATCAGTGAGGGTAAAACTAGAAAGCGCACAGCTTGACGGCTGGGGAAGCTCAATTATATCCTTTACGGAATATAATTGCAAAAATGTTTATTTTGTTCAGTTTGGGGTTTAATAGGGTATGGGAAGAATTTTGAAAGATAATTTTCTTGACAATTTTGAAAATAAATAATGATTTTTTTCTAACAATTTTCTGCATCTTTAATTAAAATATGCATATCTTATCGTATTAGCAAACTTAAAAAATTTGCAAATGAATAATGTGTTTATTGGTAGAAATTGAAACCTCTCAGTACAATATATTTTTAGATTTTTAAATATATAAAAACAAAAATATTTTTTAACCGAGAAATAATTAATAGTAATCATACGTCACATAAAAAAATACATTAACAAAGGCTCGAAAAAACTTATTTTACCCGTTCAATGAAGGGTTTGGGAGAACCCCACACAATTCTTGAGCTATGAACTGTGCACTTTGTGTTGTCTCATTGTTTGTTGCGTACACTTTTAGGCTTATACTTTATTGGGGTTTACACTTTCCAAACGTTTTTCTTCAGCTCCGATTTTCTTCAGGTTTCCAGAAGAAATTAAATAAAATGTTGTCAGTGGGGGAATCGTTATCACGTTCTCAATTTCACATAAGATCAAATAGTGATTGCATTGTTTCTCAGGATCTATGTCTTATGGAGCCTCACCTTGTTGGAATCACATGTCGTCCTTATCCATATCATGTAATTAAATAAATAAATGGTTTCCCCTTACATACCATGAAGTGATTAGGGAGAGCTTCTCACAAACCTGTGAGCTGTGCGCGTTCTAATTTTACACTCACTGACAGGGACCTACAATGTTTCACCGGTTCCGAACTGTATTTTGTGATATCATGTATTTAAGGTACAAAAAACTTGGTTATGTTTTCGCGATGCACCACAATTAGCTACTATAGGCCGACCTGCCGTATTTTCAAAAAATGGTTCGATGATGGCTCTAACTCAAAATACACACCAAACAGTAACACGTTTTTGAAAAGTTTGTTTCATTACAATCACTCGTGTATTGTCTGAAAGACAAATGCGGCAATTTTTAACGTAGCCATCAATATGAAAATGAGACTCATCTTAACAGTTGATATAGTTCGAAACCCCTTCATTACTTTTGAAATATTTCTCAACCATGAGAACGCGTTGCTCTTTCATTTAGAGCTCCAGTTTTAATAAACTTTAACTGTCAGCCAACATGCTGTCCTTTTCTTCAGCAACAACAGCATTTTTTTCTTCAGCACACGCATGAAACGAAACTCAAGTCTTGGCTGAATTTTCACAAGAGGGTCGTGCTTTAAATTTTGCACCACTAACGGTCACAAAACGGTGGTACACATCTGGGACTTTAAATCATTCCCAACCAAGTTACTGTATCAATCATTAGATTTAACCACTATCTATCCTCTGCAATATAATTTATGTCACAGAACAAGCTTTAAAATTTGTATGGCTTCGAAGCAGAACCTGGTTTCTTTAGTCATTACACCAAAAATAATGTATTCCCAAAGACTATCTTGAAATTCACTTAATAAATAGTCATGGCTAAAATGTGCTATTGAACTGTCATGTTTTTTATTAAACTACTACAAGTATACGGTGCTATTTTACTGGTATTATGTGTGGCATGTTTGTTTAAAAATACTACTCGTATGGAGTTTTAAAACCCAAGTCTAGCTACTGACATTGAAGAGAACCTTGGTATATTTGATTATTTGCCCGAAGCTTAATGCTTGCTCGAAAACTATCCTAGATTTCACTTAGTAAACCTTAGCGATTATAAGGTACTATTCGATACTACTGTTCCTCTAAAAATGCTACTTTTGTGGAATTTTAAAAACTAACTTCTAGTTTGAGTTATTTTCTAAAATGTCTCGATTTTTTTTTTTTTGATAACGACAAGTTTTTTCTTCTAAACCATTCACTCATTTTCTGTCATAATTTTATATTGGTATAAAACATTTTTGTGAATACATTATATTCTCCGCCTCTATTTTCTATACAATCTTCGTCTATAAATTGTTATATTTGAAGAATATTTATAAATTTCTAGAGGTGGCCTTTTATTAATATTAATCAGACGCCTACTGTACCAGTTATCATAAATTTATAACAAGTAAATGTTTTTAAGAGTTTTTGTTGACGTCTAATATATTTGCAACTTGCTTCATAACTCTGGTACTAAAATGTTACAAATATATAATTCTCTCTCTCTCTCTCTCTCTATGTATATTTTCTTTAAATCATGTTTCACTTTTGTTCGCCATTTCCATCTATTATATTTGAAATTTTGCATAATTAATTTGTTATAATTAAACAGAAGTTCTGCTTATAAATCATTATAAAATCAGGCACATTTGCTACAAAAGTAATTACAATCTTTAAATTCTCTGTTATGCATATATTCTCAGAAAACTCCATTTTACACTGCTAATTAATTTCTTTAATAATATGGCAGTTACTTATATAAAAAGGCGTTGGAAGTATCCTCATTATTTTGGGGGAAAAATAAAATAAGACATAAGCCTTTTTGGATAGCCAAAGGAAATGTACATTTCCTTTGAAAACATCTCTGTTGAATATGATAATGGTCAAATATCTTTTGCAAGGGAATACAGCTATAAACAAACATAACAGGGGAGTAGTTAAAGGTACTGCTGCAAAAGCATCATGGACAACATCAACAACATTATGGTCAACAACGCCATCGACATCATCCACATCATGAATGCTTGCAAGTTGCAACAAACATTGTATTAATGAATTCATCCACACCCAAACATTAACATTACCATCGTTATCGTTTGCGTTACATTTTTACTTCGCATCCTGAAATTAAAACTTGAATCCTTTACACTAGGTTGGCAAGATAAGAGATGGAATCTTGCATTCTCACAAATTTGTATACGTTGCCTGGTGCAGGGAAGTGCATACAAGTGTATATCATTAATGTTCTGTTTGAGTACTTAAAGAATATTTACCTAAACTTCAAAAGTGTAGCTTTCCACATGATATAATATTAATATTTCGTAGATTTATAAAAAGGGTTCTTTACACTGCGGTGCGTATGATCAATATCAGTAATAAAATTAAAAAGAAAAAAGTGTGCTAAATAATAAATCTAACTGTATTTACAAAAGGCGTCTTGGTTTTCACAATTTATGGATTTAAAACTTTATGCAAAAATCTGCAAAAATTATTAGAAATTGTATGTCATGCGTATGATTGATATAAATTACAAGGATTTAAAGAAAATGATTAGCTTAAAAACAAAAGTCTGCGGTTTGTAGAGTACTCATTGAATACTCACTGAGGTGGAATACGGGCTAGATGCTGCTGAAGACGATGGTTCACAAACATCGAAACTATCGTCCAGCGAAAGTGAGTTCGAATCCCACCCGCATTTAAATTGTTTGCACTAACCGAAACCAACATGATACGTTAGCCTAAAAGAAGCAATAAATTAAACTATATTTGTCAATGGCATTTCAATCAATGCAAGAAAAATGCTCAACACGAATAAATATCTTTTATATCAAGTTTTGTTTTGGTTTGCACGGCGTATGATTGATACAAATTAAAAATTTTTGTCTAAGTGAAATTTTATTATACTTTACAAAATATAAATCATAGGAACTGAATTCAAATTGAGCATAACATTGCAATAATGCTAGAAACTAAAGGTCTTAAGTTTGGTTCACAAATGTAAATTTAAGAAAACTAATTTTAATTCAACGATTGATTAAGATATTTTATAACTCAACACTTTCTAAGATGTAGTCCCTTGGAACCACTATTCACTAACTTCAGGAAAAACTTCACCCTACGCGAATTGGTATTGTTTTTGGCAATTTTTTTTAAATAAATTGGTACAGGTTACGGTGCGTATGATAGATATTAATCACACCGTTTTTTTTTAAATTTAATTGTACTTCGCAAAATATAAATCATACAATTCAAATTCAGATGGAACATAACATTCCAGTTATCGCTTCTGGGGCTATGAAAATCCACGAGGCCATTATACCCGCTTAAAGTGACTGCATGGTACGCTGTTCATGCTGGAGGAGTCATCGGACCATTTTTTCCGAGAGCGCCGCTGATCAAACGACAACAGTGGACGGTGCGCGCTATAGGGCCATGTTAACCGAGTTATTTATGCCGTAATTCGACGAATTAGGACTGGAGGACATGTGGTTCCAACAGGACGGAGCAACGGCACACACTGCGCGAGCCACAACCGATATTCTGAAAGCGGCGTTCCCTGGTCGCCTCATCTCTCGTTTAGGCGATTTGCACAGGCCCGCAAGCGTATGATTGATATTAAATTAAATTGATATTAGTTTAATGTAATTTAAAAGTTTAACAACACAAGTATAATATAAGTATAATTTTCAGTTAATTGATTAAAACCGCCTTTAAAAAAAATTAGATAAATTGTAACTTTAATCCTCCTAGGGAAAATTTAGGGAACATATACTTAGTCGCGATGTGCGTATGATTGATATAAATTATTGAATTTCATAAGAAAATAATTATTTATAAAATACATGTAAAAAGAGAACAAATATTTTAAACAGCACGTGAAGATTGTAACAGTTCTAAAATGCCATCACTTGAACACAGCTCACGAAAAAACTCCAACGCAAATTGCTATAATTCGTAGAAAATTTTGAAAGAAGTAATTTCAGGTTGTGGTGCGTATGATTGAAATTAATTTCAAATTTGTCGAGATTATATTGTACAAAATATAAATCATAGGAATCGAATTCAAATTGAGTATATAAGTAGCATTCCAATACTCCAAGGTCAAGCTAAGTCTTCAAATTGTGTCAGGCATACATCAACAAAAAGCAGGACACAGTGATTAAGAATTCAGAATGTTTTGAATTTAAGTAAAACATTACAACAATCCTACCAAAAGCAGGACAGTTGGCCAAATTAGACATACAATATTTTATCAAAAAAATATTTGGCAAATGCAGATTTATAAAATTGTTTTTAAACGAATCATAGGTTAATATATTTTGTAACTCCGCAAATTGTAAATCCAAATTGTAATATGAATATTCATAAACACATTATCTATGGCAACAACGAGCTTCGAAACAGCTGTGCTAATTAATTTAAACGTTTAAAAAGATTAAAGGTTCAACAGTTGTATCTTCTAAGTATAACTGTAGCTTAGTTGAGTAAGCCGACTGTAAAAAACAAGATAAATGTCACCTTGAATCCCCCTTAGGTATTCCAATTAAGGAAACAAATATTTTGTTATTTAGGTGCGAATGATTAATCAAATTATAAAATATTATTGTAGATATTCTTGAGAAAAACACCAGGCATCGATTTTAAGAGCCTAAAATGCAATCATTTGAATCTACCATTAACAAAGCTCAAGAAAACAATTCAACGCGAATTGGTACATTTTCCAGCAAGTTTTGAAATAAAAGTTTTAGGTTTTGGTGCGTATGATAATGTTCATCTTGAATCCCCGATAGGTATACCAATTTAGAAAGAAAAAACACTTTTGTTCAGGTGCCTCTGATTGATTAAATTATAGAATTTCATAGGAAGACAGATATTGTTTAGGAAATACATGTCAGAAGAGAAAAAATTCACAATTGCAGGGGAGGATTCTAACAGCCTCATATCAATTAATTCAAATGACTATTAATAAAGTTCGTGGCCGTCGGTGGTGCAATGGTTAGTGTGCGCGGCTCTTGTACATGAGATCCTGGGTTCGAACCCGGCTCTGACCACCTTCAAAAAAAATTTTCTTTCGGCGGCGGTCACCTCGCATAGTGGCGGCGACACTATCGAGTATCTAGCCATGAAAAAGCTTCTCAAATTACCGTTCGGAATCGGTGTAAAACTGTAGGGTCCCAATCAGTGAGTGAAAACTGGAAAGCGCACAGCTCAGTGATTGTGAGAAGTTCTCCCCAGTCCCTTTATGGGATGTAATGGGAAACCATTTATTTATTTATTTATTTATTAATAAAGTTCAGGAAAATGCACCCATTCAAAAAAAATGGTATATTTGGTAGCAAATTTGGAAATAAACTGTTTTAGGTTGCGGTGCGTATGATTGATATCAATTTCAAATTTTTTAGATTATATTTCACAAAACATAAATCAATCGAATCCAAATTACGGAAACCATGCCAAATCCTGGCCACTAAATATCAAACTAGATGTGGACATATGTACGTTATTTTTTTGAAAAAAATCACTGGCAAATGCCAGTATAAAACTAAGTTTTAATCGAATCATTGACTGAAATATTTTAAAGAGTGTTCGAAAATTCACGTAGGTAGAGTTTTGTTGTTGAAGAAAAAAGAAAGTGATAGCTGACAGTTCGATCTGTTTAAGAATGGAACTCTAACTTAAACTCTAACTCTAAATTAAAGCAACTCGTTTTCTCTGCTGAGAATCATTTTAAAAATGATGAAGAGTTTCTAATGAGGCTCATATTCATCTTGATTACTTTGTTAATTGACAAAATTGTCACATTTGAAGTTCAGAAAATACACGAGTGATTGTTGACAAACAAATGCATGAATAATTTGCTACTGTTCCAAACCATTCCTCAAACCATTTTTTTACGAAAATGCGTTTTTTCGGGCAAAAGTTAATGGTGCTCTGTCGCAGTCTAGCAATCTAGTTTTGCTGTTTCTAAATTTCTTGATATGGATGTTGACGGCATGTGATTTAGACAAGATGGTGCCACATGTTGCGTTAATTTTGGAACATCCTTCAAAGCTCCATACCTTTCAAAAATAATTTCTTTCGTATTAATTTAAAGTTGCTTGTTGAGAAACCCATTCTTCTAAGTATAAACTAATCATTAGTTTACAAGATTTAATCGATTACGGCCACACTATAAAAAAGAGATACATTAGAATTTGGATCTGGAATGCCTTGGGTATGATTGATATTAATTGAAAAGTTTATAGGAAAAGAATGATAAATAAGAAAATTCTTGCTAAATGAGAAGAATTTTACTATTTTTATTTTATATTAAATCGTCCTTGATGGAGAACATCATTAAATTGGCAATATCCTGTGTGTATTATCCCTTCGTTTAGCTAACTGTTGCTTTTTGTGCTCGTCTCCGCACTTGATCGCCCTACAAAAAATGTTGAGCCGAATGTTTGGAATACTGTCCCATCGCATGAATACATATTTCCAAAAAATCGTATTAAAATAATTAGATATCGTTTTTGTCGGATAATTCATTGAATTTGGGAATTGTATCCAGTCATAACTAATGAAAATAAGGTCATCACGAAAAATTCAAAATAAACATTAACATTTGTTTTGCTTTCTCTGTATTTTAAGGTTTAGAAGTTATCCAACACTTGAGCGTATGATTAATATTAATTTAAAGTTAGACTAATTTTTTATCAATATCTCCGTAACTATATCATACAAAATATCAAATTATAGTGCTACCAAAAGCTAAGACTGTAAAGAATTTACAAGATTGACATTTGTTATACTTAAGCCAAAATATTTACTTTTTCACTGTTTCCAAACTAAAGACCTTGTGATACAACAGTTCATTAGGCGAGCACTTAAAACCACTACTTAACAACAAAAGCACATATATATATATATTTTAAAACTTAAATAAATTAGATGTATAAAAATCTATAGTCGTAGCAGTTATATCAAAGATTCCTTAACTTTTTGTTGTGATTTTTATAGTTCATTAATTTTGATGTCCATTTCAATCCCCTGCGAACTTAACAACAAACTGGACGATACTTGGTACTTCTATGCATTTAAGGCATCTTATCATGTTATCGTAAATTGATATTCTCTCCTTTGCCTCAGACAACATTCCGCTTTACACAATTTGTTCGTGTCATATCTACAGGAATTATAGCTTAAAGCTATAAATTTGTACTATTCAATAGCACAACATAATTCTCCACATGCTTTCAATATAGGATTGAAAAATTGTATGTTTATTAGAATGGCTCGTTTGAGCGTAGTTTATTTTTTTTTTTATCACATTGTAGCAAGGGGAAAAATCTTGAAATTTTAGTGCAACTTCAATGGTAACTTGGACTGAAAACAAGTTGTTAAGCCTCTCTCAATCTTCAAGTCGTAATGTTAAACTCTTTCCAGAACTTTTCTGCATGTTGCCACATTTGATCATAGAAATGTATTTTAAAACTTGCCACTCCAATTTATATATTTGATAATAATACTCTTATTTTAGAAGTACTCTTGTACTACAACGAATGCAATAACTGCAACATCCTCCTTAGAATGGAATGGAAATTTTAACGTGCTGTTGAAAATTTACAACAACTGATTTTACTTTGTACAACGCTGAACACTGATGTTAAAGCTGCCGCAGTGGTGTATTTAAATCGCAGTTTTTCATTAAAAAAACATTTGCAGGTGGTGAACGGAGTGGTACCTAACTCCAAGTGGAGTAGCGTTGATGCAACCTATATTCCGTTCTAGTCCTCTATATTCCTCTGCATGCTTAAGAAGGTAAAGGAAATTTGTATGATATTCAGATTTGTTGTTGGTTTTTTTATTTTGAAAAATAAAGCTGATGTTTCTGCGTGGGTTGTTTAACAATTATGGTAAATATCTGGTGCTTCGAGTTGGCATTTGTATACTTCAAATGTTCATTATTATAGTAACAAGAAATAAAAACAATCAAAATATTTGTTTAAGAGATATAATATTTGATAAACTGTCATAAGTGTTGCATAGCGTATGATTGATTTTAATTTGTGTGCCTTCATAGAAAATTCTTCATAATTCCTCGACAATACGACCTAGAGTTAAAAATTAATATGCTGGAGTGAGTAAGGACTTTAGGCCTCATAACTCTATAAAGCATAGAAATATATCCAAATTATATAATCGAAAATATCAGTTCAGATCGCAAACAAATTATATCCCTTTTTGAATTTTTTTTAAATTTTTTAAATCAATAAACACTTTTCAACACTATATGTGACCTGGTTGCCGGAAAGGTGCCTATGGTCGGAAAATGGATTTTTGTTTTTTGAAGTAATTGTATAGCAAATTTAGCGCTCTTTTTAATGACAGAAAGCAGACTCCTAACTTCATATATTTTGCTTCAAATTAGAGCATTATAACTTTTTTGGCGCTAAAATATTATGGGAATGCGAAGAGCAGTCGAATAAACTCCAAAAATATTTCTTGCAAAATCAAAACTGAACAAAGTCGAAGTCTGCTGACAGGTAGAGAGCCAAGGGCAACAAGAAAACACAAGAGACGAAAGGGGAACATAAACGCAATGCGCGAACGCGACACGTAAACTTTAACAGGTGTTCTCTCGAAAATTTGTTTTCTGACCAAGAAAAAGCAAGAGGTGGAAAGTAGTTTTCTGACCAACGAAAAGCAAGAGGTGGAAGCGGAAACACGAACGCAATGCGCGAACGCGACTTGTAATTTGTAACAGCTGTTTTCTGGAAAAGTTGTTTTCAGGCCATAGGCACTTTCCCGTGGACCAGTTCATATATGCTAAATGTGAATACAAATGTTGCTCGGCGTATGGATGGTTTTTATTTGCAGCCGTGCATAGAAAATTCATGATATTTCATAGACAACGTGACTTGGACTTCGAATTTGAAATGGTTTGGAATTTTAGGTTGTTAGATCTTGCATTTTTGTAGCGGACAGTAATGTGCCAACTTTATTCAAAGGAGAATATTGTGCTCCAGCTATTTCGTGTGATACGATATATTAAACTATATATTTGTTTCTGTGATTTTTAACCCTAAATCCATCAATATACATATATAATTTCTCAAAAACGAGTTCACAGCATTATATTCTAAATGCGGAATGTCTAGCGAATGATTGATTTTAATTTGTGTGCGTGCTTAGAAAAATTATGATATTTCATAGACAAGAAATTTGTAAAAATAACAGTCAATTAAAAATGTGCATTAATTATTCAAGCACATATTTACGCATACATTTTGTCTCCTAAAAAACACATAAGCCCAAACTGCGCTTCATTACATTGTTCTGAATTCACGAGGCTCGCTAAAATATCATTCACATCTCGACAAGTAAAAGCAGTATAGAAAAAAATGCATTGACAACTGCTGCTAGGACCTCAAGCTGGAAAAATTTTCTAAAGTATGAATTTTCTTCAATTATTATTAATCAAGCTTGACCTCTTATAATTGTTCAAGGAAATTTATAACAAAAAGTGAAATACGTGTGCAATTTAATTACTTTTTTAGATTTTTCATTTTACATTAATATCGCAAGTGAATAGATTGTAGTTTCTTCGAAACAAAATTTGTATTTCCGGTTCCCGTAATTCAGATCCGTACAAATTAAAATTTGTCATGGGTTGCGTATGATTGATATTAAATAGTTGGGGTTCTTAAAAACATAATCATATCTCCAAAAGTAAAAGTCTGAAACAGAAAATTTTAACAGAAATTCTAAGCCGACACTTAAGGCTTTCATTTCAACTGGCAGATTTAAAAAAAATTATTAGAAACCAATTAGTTTACATGTGAAAATCAAGTTTTTCCAAGAAAACTTTAAGTCCTTGTAAAGCGTAAAAGGGTAATTTTGTGTAGTTAAAGGTCCACAATAGACGTATCTTCATATTATACGACAATTTTCTATAAAAATTTAACCTTTATAGCTTTAGTGCTGGTTGGGTTTCTTTACTTTATTGAAAAAATCCCAGCGATTTGGCCAAGAAACCCAGGCTAATGCTTTTTGTTTAATAAATCTTAAACGATACAATATTTTTAAATAATAGTGGATTGCAGGAAAGTTTGGTTTACAACAATTGTGTATGAAATATAACATCCGCTAAATAGGTGCCTCTGGCCCCTGTGCAAATGTGTGCTCCTTCATACATATTGGGTATAACATGTTGCCATAATACCGGTGTAATTGCTCCAATTTCTTCAATAATGTTCCATAGCATTTGAATATAGTTGTACCGTAGACCTTTGTCTTGAAGTATCCCCAAAGAAAGTAGTCGGTGGCAGTCAAATCAGGAGATCAAGGGAGCCAATCGGTTATTTAAACCAAAACAAATCCGCAAAATTCATCGCGTTTTTGCAATTGAATGATTATTTAGATAACAATTTTTAACAACTTCAACACGTTGTTGGTGCGTTAGATGCTCCATAATAAATTGATACCGTGTGCTCTGCACAACTGTCAAATACAAACTGACAAATGTCAACCGTCCAGAAATTACCGTCAAAAAACATCGGCCTGGAACATAAAAAACAGCCTGTATTTAAATAAGATTGATCGTCCACCTAGCTCTCCTTTGGTACATAATATTACTCGTATACCAATTCACTTAGCCATGGTAAGCATTTGGTTTCTGTGAGAGGTCAAACCAATCGAGTCGAGTTTAATGCACGTAAGATCCAGTGTTGCATTTTCTAGCACGATCGCACTATTGACTCGTCCTTGTTATTGATTTATCTGGGTGGTATAAATATCGAAGAATAGGAAACTCTTTATGTCCTGGGCATGTAAATACAGTTTGTAGTCCGGTTTTATAAAACCGCATTTAATGTATCGAAAGAAGCTTTCAAGTACTTGGGGCTATTAAAGCGGTACAGGAGATTCTTCGCTCCTCCTGGCCTTCTCAATATCTACATCACGGCCTAAGATGAAATATAACTCCACTATTTGTATTGGTGCCCCTAAATCTACCTTGAAGTTTCTAGAGCGAGTAAAAAAGGGGACGGTGATACTAATGACTGATAGCAGGGTAGACAAATGTGTTATCTATCTCCTGGGAACATCGGCGAAATATAAGTTGTGTCTCGCTGTTCTATTAATATTTCCATGCAAAGAATTCCTCTGCGATACCTGACCTCAAATCAGAGATTAGAGTAGTTACACGCACATCAAGGTTGTCCAGTGATTCACATCTATTTGTTATCACTTGGTCAGTAGCTTAAACTATTTACCATTTAAGCTAGAAGTAATAGGCTTCCTTATGATATCAACAAATTTATTGCTTAGTTTTACAGTTGGAAATTCTGCATTTAAATGGATTTTAATTGTCCAATATTTGCAATTGAAATATCATTTAATATGAAAATGTTCTGCGAACTTTTATGTTGAGCGTGTTGAACATTTCCGAGTGTCAAACATTTCCCCTATGCGAAACATTTATTTCCAAAGTCCTATTTAATGGGCTGCATTTATAGGTGGCACCCCTCCGAATGTGTCAAAATTTAAAAAAAAAAAACCAAAATACCCCATAGTTTTTTTAAATATTAAAAAATATAAAAACCCAAATACCCGAAGTTTACATTTTTCACGGTATCAATTGAATAAGATCTAAGAGATTTGTAAGAATAAAATTTTCTGAAAAATACGGCCAATTTGAAGCTTTTAAATTCTAGTCATTCCGTTCATTAAAAGCTTGATTTGAGCAAAACTTAAAATTTTACATATGTGCGTATGATTAATATTAATTCATATAATTTCTTACAATTACTCTCATATCTCTAAAAGTAGTTGAAGAAGAAAAATAATTTATGTTGCAAATAAAAGCTAATAACTAAGTTGAAAAATATATGTTGTTGACAACAAAATTATAATCATTAAAAATAAGACAAATTTTTGCATTTAACGAACTGTAAAAAATTTTGGCTTTTTTGTAGGATATTTCTGGAAATTATTTAAAATTTATATAGTTTTCCTTGAAATCCACCTTATTTGTAATGACATCCTCGTTAGTGCTTCTTATATGTATTTCTTTATATAAAATAAAATGCAGCTCATATTGCTTGTTAAGTAGTTTCACTGAAATTTTACTATTTCCTTCAGTTACTGTATATTCAATTTCGTTTACTTTTTTTGCTCCACTTCTATTATGTATGTCCTGTATAACATATGTACAATATTCGAGATCCTTAAGCGTATATACTGCTAGCATTATAAAAATTACCTATGCTAGTAGGAGTACAGTTCACATGCTCGTATATATTATACAAATCGTGGCATATATACATAGTCATATCTATATATATACATAGTCATATATAGCATGTACTAGTATATTGTGTACATCTTTGATGTATTTACCACCAAATATTGTTGAGTTGAGTTTCTTTCCATTTTTTCAATTTAATTTTGTTTTATTTTTCCTTCCTCCTCCCTTTCAAACATCTCATGTTGCACAATAAAGTGCGTTAAAAATTTAATTTTATTTTTTCGCTTGATAAAGGCGAAATGTGGGCGGGCGTTGTTAGTAGGTGGAATACTAGAATGGTAGTTCTAGGTACTATTAGATACACATACATAGTTAACAACGCCATTATTACTGTTGGTAAAATGAATGTTTGTTGCAAACTTGATATTGCTGGTTGTAGCTGCAGCAACAGCATAGCAAATGTAATTTGTGTATCAGCAACTAACATGAAGCCAGCACGGTACGATAAATATTATACTCATGGAAGTGCTAGTAGGACAGACGCGTTAAAATAAAAGAGGATTCATCGTAAAAGGTGGGTGTTGGAAATGCATTTGTTACCAATTTGTACTAAACGCATGTAGTCAAACCAGCTGACAGATATTTACACTGCCATAAGATACCACCTACGAGCCAAGCAGATAGACACTATAGAAACGTGCCACATTGTAGTAAGAAAAAGAGGTGGTAAGGTTGTGTCGGGTAAATCTGTATAGAAACAGTTTCAAGGTAAAACTTGATGTTACAAATATTGTAAAAAATTATAAGATTATTACAAAAAAACACCAGAATATAATGGTAGCGCTAAATGGTGCACGAAATAGTTCCAGCACAAAAAGAGAGCAGTTTTCAGCAGCAAGTATTTCTGCCACAGCAATTTTTGAAATTCATTCTTGTTTATTGAGGGGTTTTCAAAATTCGCGTAAAGCAATTACTGTTTTATATTAGGAAGCACTTCCCCTTCCTAATATAAAACTTTTTAAAATCTGTTTGCTGATTTGCCAACGTTTAATATTTATAGAATTTATAATTTTTTTTTTTTTTTTTGAATACAGTGCTTTAAATAATATTACTTATACGGCAAGTGGTAGCACGTATGTAATATGTTTATATTTTCTTTAAAATTTTAAATTTTTGTAGAAATTGTTAAAATTTAAGCTATAGGTTTTGGGAATACAATTGCAGAAATATAATATATAAAGGGTTTTTCAATAAGAGCGCTACAAAAGTCTTTTTAAATAAAACAAACCCGGTTTTAGATACCAATGAAATTCTTTATTCCTGTGAAAGTACGTTCGATGCCATTATGTATGGAACCCGATTTATTTTGCATGGAGACTACGGGCACGCTTGCAGAAGTCCAGACCCTGAACCCAATTTCCAACGGTTTTCAAGTATAACTCGGCCGATACTGCTGCAATTTCACGTTCGATATTCGTACAAAGTTCATTAATCGTCGCTGGCTTGTGGGCATAGACCATAGACTTGACGTAGCCCCACAGGAAATAATCTAACGGCGTCAAATCGCACGACCGAGGCGACCAATCGACTGGGCCATTTCGTGAGATTACACGTTCACCAAACTTGGTTTCCAATAAATTGATTGTGGCATTCGCTGCGTGGCTTGTGGCGCCGTCCTGTTGGAACCACATGTCCTCCAAGTCCATATTATCCAATTGGGGCCAAAAATATTCGGTTATCATTGAACGGTAGCGATTCGCATTCACAGTAATCTGCCGGTCTTGATCATCTTGGAAGAAGTACGGCCCAATGACGCCGCCGGCCCATAAACCGCACCAAACCGTAATTTTTTCGGGATGCAATGATGACTCATGGATTACGTGTGGATTGCTGTCTGACCAATAACCAATATTTTGCTTATTGACGAAGCCATTCAGCCAGAAATGAGCGTCATCGCTGAAGATGATTTCCGATGATTTTCCGCTCTTAAAGTTGAGGCCACTGACTCCAAATTTCGGTAGTAAATTTTAATAATTTCGACTCGTTGTTGGCTCGTATATCTTTCCATGATGAAGTGGCAAACCTTACTGAACAGAAATGTCAAAAGAGCGGGAGAAAATGTGGCGTCGTTTGCTGTCCCTATCGATATACTTTTGTAGCGTCTCTGTTGAAAACCACTCTTAAATCTCATTGGATAATTAGTAAAAAAATTCAACGAAGGTGGTATCTATATACATTTTTGTAAAAAAAAAAAATAGTATTCAAACAGAAACTAATCTCATTTGCACTAGCTACCTGTTCTGCTATACTTTGACCATCAGCAAGTGAAGTATATAGTATGTAGAAAGTATGTAATTGCATGCTATTTTTATGTATATATTTGTATACTTCTTATATACATATACATTCTTATATGTGTATACATATATGTACTAAAAAAATTCGTATTTCCACGGTGTAACACTGGTTAGATATTCATATTACTTTCCAGGGATTTTTTAGGTGATTATTGAATTGAAGTTTTGTGTTTTAAGCGTTTAACAAAGTGTATTGTTTTCGAACGCTCAAACTGGCATTTTCTATAAAATCCGGGATTGTACTCTACAGCTTCTTTCCAGTTACACTTTCCACAACTGTTTTTAGTAATTTTATTTTCTGTAATTTATTCTCACTCAACTACAATTTTTTTAATAAAACTTGAGTATGCTCTCAACAACTTCTTCCCAGTTACATTTTTCTCAAACTGTGCTTTCACTGTCCCATCAAATTATCGCGTGTATGTGTGCTCCAATGATAGATATTTAAAAATATGTAGAATGGTACGTATAATTAATATTAATTGATGGCGTTTCTTCAAATTGTTGTAATAACTTTAAAACTATTTGAAGCAGAAAAATATGCTGTAATGCAAATTAAAGCCAAGACTTTAGGCTTTCGGAAAATTAATAAAAATAATTTTAAAAAAAATTTGAATGTAAAATATAAACAACTAAAGAAAGAGGATGACGAAAATTTTCTTTATTTGCACAAGTTACTTGATATGTTTCATCTTGCCCATCGACAAGTAAAAATTTGTATAAAAAGTACGTAATTGCATTGCAAATTGTCACATATTTTTAACATTATATTTTTACGGAGTATCACAGACCCAGAGTTAATACGTTGACTAGGGGTCATATTCATAATAGATGTGAGGATTTTTTTTAGACGATTATTGTACGGATATTTTATTTATTAAACGTATCACTAGTTTCACAAATGGTGACCTAGAACATTGAGAAAATTTATACCTAAAATATTGTCGTCATCTTTTCCTGGACGAAGACACCGCTGGAAAGGCCAGGCAGAAGAATCCCTTCGTTTCCTTGGTGTTACCAACTGGAGAAGAATATGTTGAAATTTGTTTCAAAGTGTATGACATCTGACCTCATGAGGTTGTAAAATAGATATATTTTTTTAGATATATTTTTTACACTTTTACTTTGTGTTGAAATTTTTAAAGAATTTCGCAATGGCAAATTTGTTGTGCAACAAACATAATTGATCAAATTCCTCTTGTGCAATAAATGCACATCACAACACAACATATTCTTGGTATCTCGGTATTTTGTCTTTAGCAAAAGAAAATAATTCGTGTAGGAATTTTTAAACTTTGACTAGTCTGTGAACTATATATGTAAGCGCCATTAACTTGATATAGACTGACTACAATCGTCCGGGCAAGAAGTAATAAGATCATAAACCGAAGTACGTCAGAGTCGGACAGAGAGTTCGCTCCGCTCCAACCCCCTGAAGATGACAGAAACTATAATGAAACTATATTATAGTTTCACAGAAATTGACTGACTGACCTTCTACATAAGCCCAAGCGAAACCCGACCAAAGAATTGAGAAAAAACACAAAAAAACACACACACACACACTCTCAAAAAAAGCAAGGTAGAATTGTATATTCGTTTACAAACGTCGATAAGCTCTAGAAAAAGAAGCAAAGTACAAAGAAAAACGTGTAGAAAAATATGTGGCATACGTCGCTTTAAGATGCGCCAAAATAACTTGTTTGTTGTTTTCTTTTTGCTGTTGTTGTACATTATCGTAACGAATTTTACACGTTTTGAGTTTCTAAAAAAAAAAAAAGTAACAACTTTTACGTTTATGCCTCAAAAGATCTAGCCAGGTATGTGCACTTGAAAATCAACTCAACTGTGGTAGTGAAGTAAACTAAGCGAACTGTAATCATGTTACAACATATTGAGGCACGTCGTCCAGCTTAACACTGTTGCCGTTGTCATGGCCGTTTGCTGTTTGCTGTTGTTTTATTGTGGCTTTAACATTGGCTTAAACCAAACTAGACGATGGCTTGTGATCCACAGAGATATAGATTGAACAACAATTGCAACAAGAACAGCGAGAATCCATCCATATCTCTGGTGTTCTACAAGTACAACTTAAAAGCTTAGCTGCCAGATTTCAAGTTCGATTCCCTCTCTCCTGCGTTTCCGCAAGCCAACGGGGAATGAGTTGTAAGGTAACAAGCTGAGTTTTTGCTTGTAAGTTTCTTGTGTAACTCCGAGACTTTTTTCACGTAAACCTAAAGAATTTTTGTGGCTATAAATAGTCCCTCTCTACTCATGCTGCGTTAATGTGGTCATTTAATGTTGAGACGTTACATGTGAGTTGGCATGAAATGCAGCATAATTTGCTCAATCATTTCTTAGCCGCTTACTGATTTCTGATGGTCTTTGTTGTTATTTTATGCCTTTATATTTTGCTGTGTAACCTTCTTCAGTTTTGTGGTTTTGGGGATGCATTGGGGTGTTATGACAAGGCCATGGAGCACATCTTGATATACATATAACCACATTAGCTTATTCAGTTGATATTTTAATTAAATGACTTGCAGAGGCTGAAATTTCTTTGTAACACATGTAATCGATTGATGTTGAGGTGGATGCTAGGATCCATTATAATATAAAAGAATTATTATATCACATAACCCAGCAAACAATCCCGTCAAATGATTTAAGAAAGACAAAATTACATGAGGAGTCAGGGGATGCTTATGTTGCGAAATTTCCATTATAACATAAAAGAATTATTATATCGCATAACCCAGCAAACAATCCCGTCAAATGATTTAAGAAAGAAAAAATAACAGAAGGTGTAAGGGAATGCTTATGCTGTGAAATTTCCATTATAATATAAAAGAATTATTATATCCCATAACCCAGCAAACAATCCCGTCAAATGATTTAAGAAAGAAAACAATTACGTGAGGTGTCAGGGGACACCCGGTTTGGAACGAAGTTCCTTTCACTATATAGTATGTACTAGTTTAGTTCCAACACGCCTAAGGCGCCCGTTAAAAAGTACGATCATTTAAATGGGTTTTTAAGAAAAAATACTTTTTGTAAAATGATAAACTTTTTTTAAGAAAAAAAATTTTTTTTATAGAATGTAGGTCTTTTTTGTAAGAAGGTGTTTTACAGTTTCCCACAAGGTCCTTTTTTAAAGAGATGTACTTCTTTTATTAAAAGCTAATGTTTTTTAATAAAAGGTACTATTTTCAAGAAGAAGTACTTTCTGTAAGAAAAAGCCATAAGAGAATGCATTTTTTTACAAAGAGGTACATTTTTAAGAACAGTACTTTTTAAAGAAGTGATACTCTTTTTAGGAAAATGTTGTTTTTTAAGAAAATGTACTGAAAATGTATCAAGAAAAGAAAAGAAAAAATGTAACAAAATGTACTTTTACGAAAAGGAGTTTTATTTCCAACAAAAACCAACCATTTTTCAATTAGAAAAATGATCACGACTTGTCAGCTTGTAGTATGCATTTCTCATACATTAACCAAAATCTAACAAAAATCGGAAATAAAAATGCAAATTCAAATAAATGTAACTGACACTAGCACGATCTTCAAAAATGATATACATACCACGGAAAAATACAACTCTGTGATATAGATTTATAAAAAAACTCACCTCACAGCACGGCAACAATGCGAGAACGCATGAGGAAAAAGAGGAACATGTTCGAAAAATTTTGTCTGTTCTTGTTGTTGGAATTATAGGCCTTTCAGTGATGTTGATACTTAGGGATCTTCGATCGAAACTAATTCCCACATGTGAATTGCAGAATTGAATTTGTATATATACGATTGATGGTCAACCGATGGTATCAATTCAGACACAGTAGTTAGGCATCTGATGATGAACTTGTCACGGTGTTCGAAACTAGTCATGCCAGTGAGTGTATGTTGAAATGAATTGTCTATTATTTCCAACAAAAAACCAAAAACTTTTCAATTAGAAAAATGTTCATGACTTGTCAGCTTGTAGTATGAATTTCTCATACATTAACCAACAACTAACAAAAATCGGTCATTAAAATTCAAATTCAGATAAAAGGCAATTTTTGTAAGAAAATTTATTTTTTTTAAGAGAAGGTATTTTTTTTAATTAAATATTTTTTTAAGAAATGGGATATTAAGAAAATTTTTTTTTAAGAAATGAGAATTTTCTTCATCATTGGTCCTTTTTTTCAAGAATAGGTAAATTTTTAACAGTAGGTACTTATTTCAAGAAAAGTTATTTTGTTTCACAAAAAAGGTACTCTTTACAGAAAAGGTAGTTTTTTAAGAAAATGCAATTTGCTGTAAGAAAAGGCAAATTGTTGTAAGAAACTGTACTTTTTTAAGAAAATGTACTTATTTAAAAGAAAATACTTTTTTTTAAAAAAATTCACTTTTTGTAAGAAAATTTACTTTTTTTAAGCAAAGGTACTTCTTTAGGATAAGGTATTTCTTTAAGAAAATGTACTTTATTTAGGAACATGAATAGGTATTTTTTTTTTTTGAGAAAATTTACTTTTTTTAAGAATAGGCACTTTTTTAAGAAAATTTAATTTTTTTAAACTTGTTTCACTTTGACTTTTCTAAATTTACTTTTTATTGGGTTCAAAACTACAGTATATACTAAATATTGATTACAGGCTCCACCTAGAAAACTTCCCATTATACAAGAAATTTGCCAACATATGTTAGTCTAGACACAAACCAAAACAAAAGTACCCAATATAGTTGATAATACTAGGTTGTAGCATAATAGTGTTTAAAAAAAAGTTGTTTAATTATTTTTTATTTAGCCCCCATCCCGCAACGTGCTATAAGGAATTTCGTTACAATAAAATAAATTTGTTGTACAAAAATAATATAATAAAATAAAAATAATAACACAAATAAAAAAACTCATAAAATCAAATTTAAAAGTAAGTTTTTTTTCAATTCTCCTGTCGCTCAATCTCCTTCAAATGCTATCCTGATCAAATTTCCTGCTAGGAAGTCGAACAGCTCTTTCATCGAAGCCCCCTGATTTTTCTGGGTCTGGGAATACAAAATACATCAAAGAAAATAAAATAAAAAATTCTTGAAAATTCTGATTTTTAAAATCATAATGTCATGCTCAGAATGGCATGTCCCTCAAATAAATTGTACAAAAAATTACCTAAAGTGCGTTAACAATCATATTCAGTGTTCCGCAAAAGTATCGTAAAGTGTACCAAAAAGTACTTTTTTTGTACACTTTGTGAATATTTTTTATTCACTTTATGTAAATTGTGGCACCAAAACAACTTTGGACGTATATATAATGAACTATTTTGATGCACTTTTTATAGTTTCTGGGTCACTCTTTGGCACCAAAAAGTACGTTTTTGGTACGCTTTATATAAACTTTTAGTACATTTTATGTAGTTTTAGAAATACTAAAAAAGAAGTGTATCTTTTTCAATTCATTTATTTTTTAATACAGATTTTGGTATCTTTATGTACTTTTTCGTACAGTTTATGTACAACTTTTTTCCTAAATGTTAAGTACTTTTTGGAGAATTTTCAGTACACTTGATGTTGATTGGTACGGCGTATGTACCTTTGGTACATTTTGTACATTGAATTTACAATTTTATTAAAATGTATGTACTTTCTGGTACAGTTAATGTGGTTTGTGTTAAATTTGATGTTCTTACTTTACCACCTTAAATTTTTTTCGACAGCTACCACCTCGGTTAGTGACGGCGACGCTATCGAGTACTTAGCCATTAAAACCCTTTTCAAAATATCATTCGAAACCGGTGTAAAACTTTAGGTCCCAATCAGGTCAGTGCGTCTAAAAAGTAGAAACCGAACAGATCACGGTTTGTAAGAAGCCCTCTCTTCATGGGTTGAAATGGGAATATACTCGTAAGTACATACACGCTGAAAAATAACGGCCACTCTAACATATTCTCCCAAAGATATTCTGCGTGAACCATGTATATGTTTGGAACATACTTCAAACATTAATATGTTTGCAGGGCCCAAACAACTCACTTGTGTTTAAATGTAAACAACATCACGTTTACAGGCAAACATGTATGCTTTTACGTGGAAACATATGCGTAATTTCCCCCAAACATAATAATATTTAAAAACGAATTATTCTTTGATTTCAATATATGTATATGTTTGTATGTATTATTTATTATAATTAATTTTATCAATTAAAATCCACATTTATAAATAATTAATACAAAAAATTAAAAGATTTTAAACGGCCTTTTTGCATTTAGGTGCCTTAAATGCATCATTTGTTTCTTTCCATGAAATGAGAATCTGCTGCTCTTTTGCTTCTCCTTTCTTTGTTGTCTCGCACGTTTTTCATTTTCGGAAGGTTTCAGTTATGAGTTGGTTATCACTACGCGTTGGAAGACAAAGAACATATTTGTATACAAATCTAGTTCATGCAAGCCAAGCGTTTATTTCACAAATGGTTCGCCGTTTCGATTTTCTCTGTAAAGGCTCGGACAGACAAAGGGCTTCACGTTGTTGCCTTTCCAGTTTCATTCCTCAAAATCGTTTCTCACTTTGGTAGCACACATACATATATATATATGAAACACATACACAAAAACCAAACTAACAGCACAATCAATTTAAGCGTCCGAGCCTCTCTGATCAAGCGCTTTTGATATCCTCTGTCCGATGAAGCATAGACGACTGAATACATGAAACTAAAACGCAATACTCCCGCCAAAATAAGAAACACTGACTTCATCTGAAATTTACACGCACATTCAGGAATATTTATGACTCACTGACTAAAGGGCACCTTAGACCTGCGGACCAGTCGGCCGACTATTTGTCAGGCCGACTTTTGTGTCGGGCATTGTTTCGCCTTACACTAGCCGACTTTCTGAAAATCAAAGTAGTTTACAAGTTTTTATTCTCTTGCTCTTTGAGAGCATAGTGTACGACAAACACAGTTGTATTTGTATCACAAACACTGATATATTCGGGTCGCAAACACATATATTATAATACATTAATCCTTGTGTCTCATACATGAAATATTGAATAGCAAACACAATATGTTTGGACACAAGTATATTATATTTGCTACAAGCTCCAAACACATTTTATATTTGCATCCAAACAACAACAAAAAAGACCGATTTTTCAGCGTGTAGTTTCAGGAAAAATTTTTATCCTTTCTGGTAAAAAATTTGTACAAATATGCTGAATAACCGAGAACACCGATCCAAATTCATTACATCAAACCATTTTCCCTACATAATAGATTTGTTCGTCTTGCAAGTGGTATACGAGCTGCTTTGGAGTTGATAATTTTACTGTTTTGAAACAAAAAATATTGTGCAGCTCCCTCCGTTTCTGTTTTATTTTGCGCTCGAGTCCTCGATTCGTGTATTATGGTTCTGTCTCATGAGTTAGCAAGTAGTTTCGTTTTTCTACTCCACGGTCATGGCGAGCTAGTGAGCTGTGTCCGTGCGTTTGCGCTGCCTCATTCAAACGCTGATGTAAACTTCATATATTTCCTATAATTCGCTGGTTCAGCAGAGCACAAGAGCACTTTCTCCTTTAACTTACCCTCTCTCCTACATTCTTCCTCTTCTCAACAACTATTCCTTTCTCTTTGCATTATTTATAAGGGAACCACAATGGGCCAAAATTACGGCCTCGGGTGAACTCGATATTTGTTTCTATCTCAACTGACGAGTTTCCCATTCAACATAACCTAACTATAATTTGCATAAAGTCAAACTTCAAGCAATTGTTTGGAGTAACACATAAAATTCACGGGGGTAACACGAAGTATTTTCCTCACCATTCTTCTTTCAACGTAGGTGTTCTAAACTATCGTTTGTCTATTTTTAATTTTTCATTCAACTCCACCTTCAAAATTTGTTGACATTTCTCAAAAATCTCTCACACATTCTCCGCCCCAAAAGAAAAACTTTGCCCAGAATTGTCAAACAAATAACAAATGTCACAATGTCCAAAGTAATAGACATATCATTAACACCACCAGTAAAAGTATGTAACATTATTTTATCCAATAAGTAAATAATGTAAATATTGTTTAAACACCAACACACTTCAATTACATTCCAAAGGTTATGTAGAAACTGGCAGGCAGACGGACAGTCATGAGTTGCATGCAAACGCACTGGTACGATGATTCCTTGTGGCCACTTAATTAGTTACTAATGTCATGTCTCACGCACACACGCACACTTCTTCTTTGCTTACTGCCAAGTGTCATAATAAGTACCGTTACAATAATTATTTAACGTAGCTGTTAAATATTTCTGAAATATTTTTAGGTACGGGTGGGCCACCAATTGTGCTAAAATTAGAAATTCAAATAACTTTTTTTTTAATCAATTTATTTCATTTGTGTTTTTTATTGTATAGAAAAATCAATTTTATCTTATACTATAACTACGTAATTGGTTTTGAAGATCATAGACCGTAAATGACCTCCATGCTCATCCACACATACACGCTGAAAAATAACGCAACATATTTCAGGAACCATGTATACGTTTGCAAACTTTGTTCTCGTGAATGGAAGATTGCTGCTTTTTGTATCTGCATTATCTGTCACGGTTTTGTTTTCAATTCAAACAAAGCCTCATTTAGGTCACAAATAAAGGGTTTTTCAACAGAGAAGCTACAAAAGTAAATCGATAGGGACAGCAAACGACGCCATATTTTTCCCCGCTCTTTTGACATTTGTCTTCAGTAAGGTTTGCCATTTCATCATGGAAAGATATACGAGCCAACAACGAGACGAAATTATTAAAATTTACTACCGAAATTTGGAGTCCGTGACCTCAACTTTAAGAGCGCTACGTCCAATTTATGGTCGTCATAATCGTCCTACCAGATCAACAATTGAGCGTCTAGTGGAAAAATTTGAATCCACAGGCACAGTACAAAATGTTCCCGTGCCAGTGAGACAAAGAGTGCCCGTAGTGTCGAGAATATTGCTGCCGCTGAGGCTTCAGTTCAAGAAAGCCCAAATATGTCTCTCACACGTCGTTCTCAAGCGTTGGGCATCTCTGTGACGTCGTTATGGCGAATTTTGCGAAAAGATCTTGGCCTACATCCTTACAATATCAAATTGACGCAAGAACTGAAGCCGTTTCACCACCATAACAACTTGAAAATTACTTTTGTAGCGCTCTTACTGAAAAACCCGTTACATATATTATAACCTATTAATCAGAGTGTCCCCAACATGTTATATTGAATAGCAAACACAATGTGTTTGGACACAAGTATACTATATTTGCTACAAGTATACGATATATTTTCATCCAAACAACAAAAAAATACAAATTTTTCAGCGTGATCAGAAAATTATTAACTGCAGTCGGGATCGTCTAAATTATTGTTTTAATGGACTGATTCAATTCAGTCAAAATCCTTGATTTCGTTTTGTACACCTCTTGCTTGACATAACCCCATAAAAAATTCTGCTGCAGTCAGATCAGGTGACCCTGGGCCCAGCAGAAAGTGGAGTTTCTGGATATTAATTTGTTAGGGAATTTTCGTTGGAGGCCCGCCATAACCGCCCTGGCTATGTGTGCAGTCGCTCCATCTTGCTGAATGCTGTTGAATTTAAAATCCTTCAACATCTTTGAATAACGGTTCCCATTGGCAGTTACTGTTACGCCGTTTTCTTCAAACAAGTATGGCCCTACAATGCACCTTGATGAAACTGCGCACCACACAGTGACTCGTTGTGGGTGCAGTTCCGTCTCATGGAGTATTTCTGGATTAAGTTCGCTCTATCACGGCAATTTTGCTTATCTATGTTGCCGTTTAGATCAAAATGGCCCTTATCAGACATAACCAAGCAATTTATCAAGTCTTTAACTTGTTTTTAATTTAGACTTTATATGGAAACAAGATTAAGTCATCATGAGTTATCCGTTGTAATGACTGTCTGCTAACTCTAATTTGCGCCGATCCGATTCGAGTCGACTCGCTTGGAGCGGCCTGAATTGGCGATGCTACAACCGCGATTATATCTCGAACCCGAACATGGGGATCTCGATGGTACGGCCTTCGTGATGTTTAAAATAAAGGGTTTTTCAACAGAGAAGCTACAAAAGTAAATCGATAGGGACAGCAAACGACGCCATATTTTTTCCCGCTCTTTTGACATTTCTCTTCAGTAAGGTTTGCCCTTTCATCATGGAAAAATATACGAGCCAACAACGAGTCGAAATTATTAAAATTTACTACCGAAATTTGGAGTCAGTGGCCTCAACTTTAAGAGCGCTACGTCCAATTTATGGTCTTCAGCGATGAGGCTCATTTCTGGCTGAATGGCTTCGTCAATAAGCAAAATATGCGTTATTGGTCAGACAGCAATCCACACGTAATCCATGAACCGAAAAAATTACGGTTTGGTGCGGTTTATGGGCCGGCTGCGTCATTGGGCCGTACTTCTTCCATAAATTGGACGTAGCGCTCTTAAAGTTGAGACCACTGACTCCAAATTTCGGTAGTAAATTTTAATAATTTCGACTCGTTGTTGGCTCGTATATCTTTCCATGATGAAAGGGCAAACCTTACTGAAGGGAAATGTCAAAAGAGCGGGAAAAAATATGGCGTCGTTTGCTGTCCCTATCGATTTACTTTTGTAGCGTCTCTGTTGAAAAACCCTTAAAGTGTTTCCATACAATGGGTAAAAGGTTCTAAAATGGTGTAACTCTGGAACAGTAACTGCAAATTCAAATTTTATTTTTACAAAATTGCTTGGAATTTATCCGTCTTTTAAAATGCATAATTAGTATTTTAAATTTTCATAGAAACTTGAAGCAAATCCAATGCAAAAATGGCAAACAGTTATTAATATTATTAGTTTCATACAGTGGGTAAATTGTTTTAAAATAGTATAACTCTGGAACATTACTGTATTTTACTTTTATTGACTATTTTACAACCTCAAGAGGTCAGACGTCTCACACATATTAATTAAACAAACAAATTAAACAAATTTCAACATATTCTTCCAACTGGCTCTATCCTTCGCCTTTTCTCGCCACTTGGTAGCACCAAGGATACGGAGGGATTCTTCTGGCTGGTCTTTCCAGCGGAGTCTTGGTCGTCCTCTTTTCCTGCTTATATCGGGTACGTTATCAAAAGCCTAATTTGATTCGCCTAGCTATATCCAGGTCAGAATAAAGACTATATAGGTCTGCGTTCCAGCGACGTCGGTGCACGCCGTTTTCTTTAAGAGGACCACAAACTTTACGGAGAATTTTTCTCTCGAAAACTCCCAAGTTTCGGAGCCATATATCAAGGCAGGTAAAAAGAGAGTCTGATATAGCTGGACTTTTGTCCGTCGAGAGAGGGCTTTGTTCATATATTTGCAAGCACAATTCTCCTATCTATCTCCAGGCTAACGTTGTTGTCCTTGTTCACGGCGGAACCAAGGTAGACAAATTCATTTACCACTTCAAAATTAAATCGGTTGTCAACGTTCAAGTGCGGACCAAGTCGAGAGGTTTCTCAAGTCGTTTACACCCTAAATTTTGTCTTGCCCTCATTAATAGCAAGACCCGCCTTCGCTGATTCCTTTTCGATTTAAAATAGCTCTGGAACAGTAACTGTAAATTCAACATTTTTTCCAAAATTGCTTGGAACTTATCCGTCTTTCACTGTGCATCATTGAGTATTTTAAGTTTTCATAGTAATTTTAAAATCTATAAAACATTATTTACAAAATATATTCAAAATATACGAAAAAATTTAATAAATGGTATCTTATGGAGCAAAATCATTGCCAAGACTGGTGGTTTACGAATATACAATAAAATTTTGGACGTTTAGCTTCAAAATTGTTGACCTTCCAACTAAGAAAATTATGGTTATTGACCGAGTCTTAAGCAAAATTCAAAAAACGTCCGGAATACCCGATTTGTGGGGGAAATTCGTCTTGCCCAACCTCTTAGCCTCTTCCGAAAAATCTCCAAAATACTTTACCCTATAGGCTTTGCAATTAAGCTTGAGCAACCATGAAAATCGAAAAAGAAAATGTTTAGGACACCCTAAGGCACATACGATTATGAGGCGTTTAATGTCTTAGCGAACAATTTCACAAATTTTTAAAATAAAGTATTTAACTCGGGTTAAGGCAAGACATAATTCATATTAATGGGACACCGTAATGTACCTACATAAGAATAATTGTCAATGAGTTTGTTTATTTTTGGGGGGTGTTCTGTCAATTTTGGCTTATACTTCTCATACTACTCTAACTTCTACGTTTATCCCCCTTTTCCATTCTACCCTTCCTCTACCTCACTCAGGTTTATCAAACTTGCTTTATTTTACTTTTGAATTGTCTCAAGTGTTCTCTCTTTCTCTCTCTCTCTCCCGCCCGCTCTCTCCCCTTTACATTGTTCTGATGAAATGTCAAATTGGGTGGTTCGTTGGTTGACAACAAAACAAAATTTCAACAAAACTACAACTCTGCATAGTTAATGAGTTACATTGTTGCAGTGGCCAATGTAACGACAACGTTCGAAAACCCTTAGCACAACAACTACAAAATTAAGTAATTCTTAAGTTGTTGTTGTTTTTATAGTTGTGTATAGTTGTTGACAAATCCCCCTGTCTATCCAGCCAGCCAGTCAGCCAGCACTCATCCTTCCATCCATCCATCCATCCGTCGTTACTTGGTAGTTTGTACCTTACAACTCGAGTGAAGAAGTGTCGGCCCCACCTTGGGGGCCCAAAACAATAAGAATGTTAAGCGTGTAAGTCAAAACACTTGAGAAATTTTTTATGTAAATAATAAAAATATTTCGTGTTCTTCTTCAATTTCGTGTTCTCGCATTCAAATATTTGTTTCCCCTCCAAAATAAAAATAAAGTTACGTTATATGGTAATGAGTGTGTCAGGGTACAATAATGAAAAAAAGGGATTAAGGTTTTGGAATGATGGAAGTATAAATACAGCCAAATCACATGTTTATATCGACGAACTTACTCCGGCACAAAAAAAAGTCATTTATAACATTTAGAGGCTCTAAAATCAAGTTAGTCCAGGAATTACGTACGAGGTTGCAATTTATATTTCGGGTCCAGCAACAATAAACCAATATTTTATCATTGGAAATGGTTTTGTTGTTTTTCAAAATATTCCCCATGAAGATTTATACAATTTTGCATGCGTTTGAACCAATTGTCGAAACACTTTTGCCACTCTGATTGAGGTATCTTCAAAACATGCATTCTAAGTGCAGCAACCGCTTCTTCAGGTGTCGAAAAACGTTGACCTCTCAGTTTGTTTTCTACATACGGGAATAAAAAGAAGTCATTCGGTGCCAAGTCAGGACTATACGGCGGATGTTTGTTTCAACCGATGTGTGAGAGCTCGCATTGTCGTGGTGAAGAGTGATCCGTCTTCGGCGGTTGGTTTTCCTGATTTCTTGAAAGACAACTGGCAAACAAATGGTTGTGTATCACACGTTGTATTAGTGGTACGGTTGTGACATGTCCGGTTTTTCAAAAAAAAAAACAGGCGACCATTTGCTTGGAAGTGCTTCGGGCGCGAACAACTTTTGTTGGATTTGGCTCATCTTGAAACACCCATACAGTTAACTGCTGTTTACTTTCAGGCTCATACACGTAAATCCAGGATTCATCACCTGCCACGATGTCATAGACGTGTTTCGAAGCACCGCGATCGTATTTTTGGAGCATTTCTTTCGACCAATCGGCACGAGCCTTTTTTTGAGCGATTGACAAATTGTATGGGATTTTGTTGACAGTCAAATGTTTATGCAATATTGAATGTTTGCTTGTCCCACTAATGCCTAAGGTTGTCTCAATCTCACGATAAGTCACATGACGATCTTGCAAAATCAGTTCGCGCACAGCATCAATGGTTTTCGGAACAACAGCTGATTTTGGA
The DNA here is from genome assembly GCA_963931995.1 of Phaonia tiefii. NCBI lineage: Eukaryota > Metazoa > Arthropoda > Insecta > Diptera > Muscidae > Phaonia > Phaonia tiefii. The sequence continues at coordinate 306,677,340 of OZ008367.1, forward strand.
CGACCTTCACGAAATTCGTCTTGGAGTGAACTACGATCACGACTGAATTCACCATACCATCGATAAACACTGGTCCTTGATGGCGCTTCATCGCCAAAAATTGAATTAAGTTCATCCATGCACTGTTGCTGAATTAATCCACCTCGAAAGTTGTAATCGCACGAAAATGTTCACGATTTAATTCCATTTTTGGGCCAAGATGAATCTTTTAAGTTCCTGTAAACAACACAAATAGCGCTCGTATGTCAAAACGTTCTGAGTACGCATCACCTCAAAAATATCCAACTTTACGAAAGAGGTGTCAGTTGCCAGATTGCAACACTAGGGTTGCCAAATCCCAAAACATGAAATTCAACCATCATAGCGACATGAAGTAATTTCGAATTCAAATCTCTAAAGTTCATAATTAACTTTAACTTGAAATAAAATTATATTGACTCATGATTTTAAAGCATTAATTTCTATTAAAATTTCCTCATTTTATTTCTATCAGTTTAATTGGATAGTAACCCCTTAACTATGACTTGAATAAAAAAATCTAGAAGAGTTTTCATGAATGCATCGAGTTGAAGATAAAGGCAAATACAAGTTTAAAAATTAACTAGGAGTAATACATGTGGTATAAGTGTTACTAATTAATTAATTAAGAAAACCATAAAATCCTTAAATTATTACCGATTATATAAATCAAAAAATATATCGGGGAATAACCTTTATACCGTCAGCTGGCTAAAAAAGTTTATAAATAACTTCCTTAATTATTTTAGTTAACCCAAGATGTCAGTACATGTACATTTGTTTACAAATACCACATGACGTATAAATAAATAAATAAATAAATGGTTTCCCATCACATCCCATGAAGGGACTGGGGAGAACTTCTCACAATCACTGAGCTGTGCGTTTTCCAGTTTTCACTCACTGATTGGGACCTACAGTTTTACACCGATTCCGAACGGTAATATGAGAAGCTTTTTCATGGCTAGATACTCGATAGTGTCACATGACGTATACGTGTTATTAATTATGCCCACTTTTTGTAAACACCGCTATAAAATTCTAAAAGATTAAGCGAATTTAAAAATTCAAACTGATTTTGAAAATAAACATTTTATCAAGAAGTTTAAATCCTTAAACAGTTTTCACATCAAGTAAAATTACGTAGACTCGTGACACGTTTAATTAATATATTAATTGCTAATACAATTTTCACATCTAAATTCTAGAATTTATATTTAATATTAATCCGTTTTGTATTACTTGACCAAAGAAGTCGATAAGAATTTTCTTGAATCCACCTAGTAGAAAACAAAGGTAAATTCCAGTATGAACATTAACTGGGAGTAACACATGACGTATAAGTGTTATTAATTATGACAATATTCACATAAACGCCATAAAATCCTTACATTTTGGACGATTTTAAAAATTAAACCTGATTTTATGTGTAAACACATTAGTAGTTATGAAACTACTAGCAAATTGTAAGCAATTTTATACTATAGGCTCATTTTTTCACCCAGTACTGCTGGAAAATAACACATCGCCTTCAAGAAAAATAAATTTGACAGAACTTTTGTCGATTGCCAATTCTAGAGGTTGAAAATAGACAAACTATACATTTATCCCAATGTATTTACTTCTTTATTTGTCACTTTAACTGTACCACAGCTTCAGGCCGAGAGCCTAAATTGTAGCAGTTGAAAGATAGAAAAAGTAAACACAATAAAGAGTAAATAAAGAAACAAATACATTCGGGTAGAATCTGCTTCTTTATTTGACACAGATTCTGGCGTAGAGCCTAAATTTTTGCCTACAAATCTATAGAACGTGAGTTCAAACCTCAGATAATGCACAAAATATAATTATTTTTTTTATTATTTATCATACTAATTACTATATTTAACCTAACTCATTTACGAGCAGTATTAAAAAATAAAATCATTTAAAATATAGTTAAAAACTAAACATTAAATTAAAAACATATACGACCTAACTAGGATTCGAACCAAGGTCTCACGATTGCTAGTAGCATGTGCAAATGGTAAGGCAATACTTAAGTACAGTAAAATCTGAGTCTGTTTCAGTAAAGCTGAACATTTTGAAACTAAAAAATTTTGAAAAGTTCACATTTTCAATTATTGTAGATTTTTTAAAACCCCACAACCTACTATGCTCGACTTACAGGAGAAAATTACGAGTATCGACCGTAAAGTATACAGTTTTTCATCTGTATGTGGAACCGTATATACAGAACGAAAAGGACGAGCCTTCCATAAGGTCAAAAAGGCACTATTTTGAAAATAGTTATAACAAGTAAGGTTTAAATAAAAAAATTTTAAAAAATGGTTCAGCACCAGTACATCCCATGAAGGGATTGGTGAGAGATTCTCACAACTATATTTTAATAAAGACTCTTCTTATACTAATTATATTCAAGTTGAAATTTTGCACGCAGTAACTTAGTGTTCATTTTTGTATTTATTTGTTTAATTTCCATCTCCCCTATTTGAGATTAAGCCTTCAACATGTTCGATGAAGAAAAAAGTTTACACCAACCTCGTAATGACATCTGTCAAACAAAAGTACATTTTTCTTTTGCAACTCGTTCTTCGTGTTTTGTCCTTCTTGAGGTAATTAAAAGTTTTTAAAATTAATTGAAGATAATTAAATTTTGTATTCGAAAAGCCACATAAATTCAGACAACATCGAGAATTACAAAGCGAATGGTTGTAATTACAGAATTAGTTAGACCTACTGTTAAATAGAATGTCACAATTTCTACATCCAAAATGGAAATCAACTAGGCTATAAGCATTTACTAAATGCAACGAATAAATTACAATGCAATTGCGTGGAAAATGCCAGAGAAATCGACTGGGAATTAAAAACCGTTTTCATTTAAACCTCAATCATATAAACGCTTACAATATATTTAAGTTAAGGTGGAGTTAATAATTTAATTTTGTTTTCTCCATTCGTATTGAATTATTGCTTTATATAAAATTCAATGAAATCATTCAAACATTATCCAATTGTTTACGATAATTTCCGGTATTTTGTTTACTGCCATCAGTTGTCCATTGAAATTCGGCAAAGCTCTTTTATCATTAACAACAATTCACATCAATTTGATGGATTTATACTTTTTGTATTGTGATGACTGCAACATAAATTTACATATGATATATGCAATTTTTGTACCGGGGTTTTGTAGATTTTTATTTCAATACAAAAACATAAAATTAATTATCCATTTGTTTACAAAATTTCAAATCATTGTATCCGTAACACAGATTTCAATGGGAATTTATATTATATTATCAAATTAGTGACACTTTTGTGATTACACAGAGCTACAGATAAATTTTTTGTTAGAAAATTTGAAAAGGGCATGTGGCTAGACCTGAAATGTCTATACAGTTTGGTAGGAATCATAGGAATGCATTTTGCAATAAATTTTGAAAACTATATCATCTCTATGCAATAATAAATAAATAAATACAATAATAAATAAATAATTATTATTATATTCAAAAAGAGACCACATAAATGAGAAATTCACACAAGTGAATATTTTGTTGTTAACCAATTTGTTACAAAAAAGTTGTTGTTAAAGTTTCAAAGTATCTGTTTTTACTATTGGAGTCACAAAGTATTTCCACCAATGCCAAATATTCTTAAATCAGACAAATATGTCATTTAAAAAACCTTAAGTTACTGATAAAATGCATTCTATTATCAAATATTGCAGTAACAATGTTCAAACTTTATGTTTGATATATCAACATGTTGCTAGCAATTTGTAGCAACATTTTGCTAACAAATATAGTAAACTCACATAAATAAACGGCGGGGGGCTATGTAAAATTTGTCAGTTGAACCCCCGTTACTTCCAAGAAGATGGCCCATTTGACATTTATGAAGTGACGGATTATTAGCTAAAGAAGTTAAATGTACGAAATGGGTTGCATTACGCTGGAAGAAAATTGGGAAATATAAAAAACTTCTTTCCAAAGTTCTGAGTCTGCAACGCCAACATAGATTCTATAGAAATAGAGTGTCATCAACACAGTTTTTACATCATATTGTGAAACTAGTTCATCAATCCGAGTCCTTATGGGACTAAGGAACTCGTCTACGTACTCGTCCATTTCTGTTCAGTGGAAAATATTGGCGCTGTAGCTGAATATGTGCTCGAATAGCCATCAACAGCAATGCATCATCGTTGGCAGCAATTGAACATTTCTCGCACTGCTTTGCGCAAAATGTTGGACAAGTACCTCGGTATGAAGGCTTATAAAGTCAATTAGTTTAAGAACTGTAGGCTCGTGATCTTCCGATACGTTTTCACTTAGCTGAATGAGCTGAAGAAGAAGATGAAAATTTTTAGCAAAAAATAATTTCTTCCGATGAAGCTCATTTTCACCTCGTGTGCTACGTTAACAAACAAAATTGTCCTATTTGCGGCCCGGAAAATTCACACGTCGTCGAGGAGAAGCCAATGCATCATCAACGATTTTACGCATGACAGCATCATAGGCCCATTTTTTCGAAACTGAGCAAGGAGCCGCCATTACCGCCAATGGCGAGCGTTGCAGTTCCTTTCTCAGCGATATTTTGTTTCCAAAATTTAAAGAGGATGACATGGACGACGTGTGGTTTCAACATAAAGGCTCTACGTGACACTGCCAACGTTACAATAGATCTTTTGACCACTTTGCCTGAAAACGGCATAATCAGCCGAAACTTGGAAGTCCATTGGCCGCCTCGCTGCTGCGATTTGACTGTGTTAAACTATTATCTCAGGGTGTTACGAAGACAATTCCAAGTCCATTGAGTCATTAAAGCACGAAATCGTCGCGGTTGTCCACGTGGTAGAGACCCAATCATTCGAGAATATACTGAAAAATTTGATAGATCGAATGGGGTACTGTAAAGCAAGTCGTGGAAGCCATTTGAACGATTTTGTGTTTCATCCATAAATGCCAATGATGGGCCTTCCCAGTAAAGTGATAGTTTTGAAAAAATGTTTATTAGTATATGATTTAAAGCGGATTTAAATTGCAAGTTATACAAGAACCACCCTTTATTTTTTCCTAAGTCTTGGTCTCCCCAGTACTAAGATCGTTTGCATGAAAAATGTTGAGCAACTTAATTTTGTTTCTCTGCCCAACGGTCCAGGAACATGTCAGTGTTGACGATTATATTTTCTACGGGTTTTAATTTTTTACACTAAAAATGTCTTTTTTGAGAAATTGAACGAAAGTTTATGATATTGGTCATTTCTTCTTTCAATTTGAATGGACGCCACATTTAACTTAGACACACTAAAATGTTGTTCGATACATGTTGCTTATATATCGCGTGAAAAATGTTGAGCACCATAATTTTGTTTCCATGCCAAACGGTCCAGGAACATGTCAGTGTTGATGACTATATTTTCTACCGTTTTTCATTCTTTTACACTAAAATCTCTTTTTTTAGAAATTGATTGAGAGTTGATAACATAGATCATTTCTTCCTTCAATTTTATTAGACGCTACATTCTACTTAGAAACACTAAAATGTTTTTCGATACATGTTGCTGATATAACGCGTCAATAACTAGTACTACACTAGCGAAATTTTTCTCCGATATTTCGACATCATTTGCATTTTTTCCCCTATTAAGTTTTGTAGAATTTCAGTTACTAAAGACGTTACTCAGTTATCAAATATTACAGTAACAATATTGAAACTTTAAATTTTGTATTCCAATATGTTGCTAATAATTTTTGGGTTCCATAATGTTGCTAATAAATATATTAATGTTACACAAATTTTAATTTTTTTACACGGGCTTTAATTTTTTTTATACTAAAAATCTCTTATTTTGACCAATTGATGAGAGTTGATACTAAAAATCTCTTTTTTGACAAATTGATAAGAGTTGATAATATTGATCATCTCTCCCTTCAATTTGATTGGTCGTTACTTTTTTTTTAAAAACTCTAATATGCTGCCCGACACATGTTGCTTTTATTTCACGTCAAGAACTTAGTACTACACTAGCGAAACTTTTCGTCGATTATCGCCATCATTTTCATATTTTTCGTCAAAAAGTTTTGTATAATTTCACTTACTGGAGAAATATATTGTATTATCAAATATTACAGTAACAATATTGAAACTTTGAGTTTCGTATACCAACATGTTGCTAATGATATCCCAACATGTTGTTAATAAATATATTAGACTCAAAAATTAAATTGTTAATTAATTTATTCTTCGATATTTCGCTACCCTTTCGGTAGGATCGTCAGGAAGATAAATACAACTATTAATTAGAAATGATAATAGCGAATATATCGAAGAATAAATTAATTAAAAATACGACCAAACGCTCGAACAATTTAATTTTTGAATACAATACGAAAGGTCGCATAAAACATCACTTATATTAGTCTCACAAATATTTTTGATAAAGCCCAGTAATAAGATCGTTTGCGTGAAAAATGTTGGGTAACATAAATGGTCCAACAACATATCAGTATTGCCGTCGGTTACAGGCGTTTTAATTTTTTTACAGTACAAATTTCTTGTTTTGAGAGATTGCGTGAGAATTGATAATATTGATTTTATCTTCCTTCAATTTGATTGGTCGTTACATATTTCTTAGATACACTAAAATGTTGCTCGTTACATGTTGCTTTCATTGCGCGTGAACAACTTAGCACAACATTAGAGAAATTTTTTTCGTCGATATTTCGCCATCATTTGCTTTTTCTCGTATTAAGATTTGTATAATTTGAGTTACTCAAAGTAGTAACTCAGTTATCAAATATTATAGTAACAATATTGAAGCTTTAAGTTTTTTTTTCCAATATGTTGCTAATAATTTGTGTTTAAACATGTTGCTAACAAAAATATTGCCGTCACACTAATGTTTCAAATGTGAAAAATGATGAGCAACATAAATTTTTTTCGTTTCGAAATGGTCCAATAAAATATCAGTGTTGACGTCTATATTATCCCAGGGGTTTGTTTATTTATTTACACTAAAAATCTATTTTTCGAGAAATTGAATGAGAGTATAATAATATTGATCATTTCTTCCTGCAATTTGATTGGCCGTTACATTTTTCTTAGAACTCTAAAATGTTGCTGTATACATGTTGCTGATATTTAACGTCAGCAAATTTAGTGCTACAGTTGCGGAATTTGTTCGTCGATATTTGGCATGCATTTTTATTTTGGTGTTAATTTTTATATAATTTCGTTTGAAATATTGACGGGCCTCAAAACTTTAAGGAAAAAGCTTAAATCTTTCAATACAAGCTAAAAGCTTACAACACAATTGGTGTCTCTTAATTTAAGCAACCCAATTGAATTGCCACCTTGAGTCATTAGACGACTTTAAAACTTGATTCTCTCTCTCACAAAAAAACTGATCAATGTTGTTGCCCAGTGTAATCAGACTGCTGCTGCGTGCCTAATTTTATATTGTGTTACATTTCGGGCATGCTCTACAAACTTTTTCGTGTCCGTCCAATCGCCCTTTTTCTTTTGGTTACATATCATTAAATTTTAACACTTGGACCCAAAATGCAGCCAATAATGATAATAATGCTAGGCCTGTTATATCTATGCTAATGGGTTATGTAATATGTTTATTTTAACAACAACAACAGCAACAACAGAAACAACTACAACAATTTAGACATGACTTGAATAAAAAAAGGTTTGTTTTTCAAATGTTCACTCGGATATTTTTGTTTTATTGTTTTCAAGTTTTGGGTTGACTGATTTCAAACCCAATTGAAAATTTTGAAACTTTATTTGGTAGGTGTACTGAATTGAAATTGATGACTAATGATGTTCGAGGTGACAGTTTGAATATGTTATTTTATTCTTGTTTTTCTCAACATTTTTCAGTTCTTATTAAAATTGTTTCACGTTTTTCTTTCTTGTTACCTTCTCTATTTATCATGGGCGCTAGAATTTAGATAGCAGGTGTTTTTTCTGTTTTTAATGTTAGAGGGAAAAAATTCATTTGAAATTAAACTTGTTGATAAAGATGTTTTTATCATGTATATGTTTGTATGAAATGTAACCCCTTTCGAGGTCACGTAAAGGGCATAAAGAGGAAAACTTCAAAGGGAAATTTGATAGCAAATTACCAATGAATCAAGTTAAATGAAAACAATGCTGAACAAAAAGGAAAGGGATAAAGAAGGTGTCTGTTTTTATTTAACTATAACAATTCGTTAATGTGTACTCAAAATTTACACACATACTAATTTCGACATTGAAGAGCTCACGAGCCTAGCAAAATATTGACTTCGTTAGGCTCGTGAATATTTCAATATCGAAATTAGTATGCGCCACTATAGGATATATGAATGTGAATTTCCATACCGCAACGAAACACTGTCATAGATATCATCTATCTACAATCACCTCCTATAGTTTCAACCAGTGTTTAACTACAAAATAGTAACAGCAGACAAGTGTTGACTGCTGTCTAACGAAGGCATAAGCAATTTGTGTCAAACGACTACGACTGTTGCTTCTCCCAGCCCATTTCGCTGAAACAGCTATCGCCATGCGAATAATTGAAACATAATGGAAATGAAACAGTATGCACGCAAAATGATTTCGTCTGCTACAACTAAAGACTTCTGTAAAAAAAAACACAAGTCGTAGCCGAGAGCAAGAGTCATTTGAGAGAAAATTACTACATGCTGAAAAGTAAAGGCCCCCGGCAACATATTGCAGGAACCATGTATATGATTGCAAGAATTGTTTCCATGAATTGAAGATCTGCCGCTTTTTTTGTTTTTTTGTTGTCTGTGTCGTTTTTGATTTTAGCGGTTGTTAACAAACAAAGCCACATTTGGCTCTGAAAAACATATAAAGGGTCCGCCATCTAACGTTCTTTTTTTTCAACTAGTGCTTATTTCGTGAATGGTAACACTTAGCTCATGTCTAATTTGACAGATAATTAGTTTTATCCTTACGCTGAACGAATATGGTTGTGTATACGCTTGAACAACGCTGGGAAATGTTGCGACATTACTTTGAAAATCATGGTAATGTTGCAGATGCCGATTTTGCCCAAAAAAAAATCATCTTTTCAGATGAAGCTCATCTTGATCTTGGCGGGTATGTAAACAAGCAAAATTGTCGCATTTGGGGCACAGAAAGCCCGCACGCATACATTGAAAAGCCGATGCACCCAAAACGAGTCACTGTTTGGTGCGGATTTTGGTCCAGAGGCATAATTGGGCCATTTTTCTTCGAAAATGAGCAAGGAGTGGCCGTTACAGTCAATGGCGATCGTTATCGGGCCATGTTGAACGCATTTTTGTTCACATAAATTGAAGAGGAGGATATTGGCAACATTTGGTTTCAACAGGACGGCGCTACGTGCCTCACAGCCGAAGTTACACTCGATGTTTTGCGCCTTTTTTTTTGAAGATCGCATTATCAGCCGCAGAGCTGATGTCGTTTGGCCACCTCGGTGCTGCGATTTGACACCGTTGGACTATTATTTGTGGGGTGCCCTCAAAGATAAGTATTACGCCGACAAGCCAGAGACAATTGACGCTTTAATGGACAATATTCGTGAAGCCATTGGTGAAATACAGCTGCACACAATCGATAATGTGCTTAAAAATTGGACCGATCGTTTAGGCTACTGCATGGCCAGCCGAGGCAGCCATTTGAATGAAATTATTTTCCATTATTAACCGGAAGGATTGTACTTTCAAATAAAAAAAGAAATTTGAGAAAATATTCAGTAGTTTTTTTTTATAGCATTTTCAAAAAAAAAGTTATTTTGCGGACCCCTTATTATAGCCTATTAATCATTGTGTCTCAAATATATTATATTGAATAGCAAACACAATATGTTTGGGCACAATTATACTATAATTGCGAGAAGCTACAAACACGTTATATTTGCATCCAAACTACAAAAACAGACAGATTTTTCAGCGTGTAATAACTGCGGTAGTCAACGTAATTGATGTGATAGTTTTAACAATAGGAAATGTGTTAGTTGGTTGCTTTTGCTGTTTGCTGTTTGCTGTCTCACTTACTTGTAGTAGTCAATGCAAATATGCTGATAGTTTCAACGATAGCGTAAACTATTAACGAGTGAGTTTCTTGCTATTTGGGTTTCACTGTTAAGTTTTTGCCAGTTCACGCGTCATTCATGACATGTGTGAGGGAGGGTCAAAAATGTTGACTATGGAAGGCAAGGCAATGTTTACAAACGAAGAACGCTTGTAAATCATTGAGTTTTATTTTCAAAATTCGTGCTCTGTGAAATATGTGTTTCACTATGTACGTCCAGTTATTCGGTCCATGCTCTTCAGGCTATTGTTATCAAATTTAGAACCAGTTTCGCTCTATTAGACTTCAATCGCCCAACCAGTATCCGTAACATGCGTACCGATTTCTACAAATTCTTTCTGGCTGTAATTTACAACATTTTTCATATGACAAAGAAAATATATTTAAACAAAATTTTGTTTTTAATTCCTTTCGTTTTTAATTAGTAATTGGTGTTGATTTTCCGAACGATGCTACCCAATGGGTATCGAAATATTGAAAAAGAAAAATAATTTCAAATTTTGACCTAACGCTCGAATATTTTCATTTTAAATAAAAATTTAATTTTAAAACAGGCCTACCAATTTTATCAAAGGCATCATTTTATTGTGGTGGTATTGTAGCGGTGCAATGGCTATTGTGCGAGAGAACGTGGGTTCGATCCCTGCTCTGACCACCTTGCACCTCTCTCGACGACGGCCACCTCGCTTAGTGACGGCGACACTGTCAGATAATAAGCCATGAAATCGTTTCTCAAAAAAACCTTTCGGAACCGGTGTAAAACTGTAGGTCACAATCAGTGAGTGAAAACTGGAAAGTGCATAGCTCAGCGATTGTGAGAAGCTCTCCCCTATCCCTTCATGGGATGTAATGGGAAAATATTTATTTATTTTATCCGCCAGTGTTAATGTAGATCGCGATATGTCCCTTCGTCGCCAATTGGGTTTGTGTTATTCGACCACCTAGAAGATTTAACGTAAGGACTTCGGTCTAAAGACATACAAAAGACAGTTGGTGCAGAAGCTGAAGCCGGGCTACCTACCACTACTACGTCGTCTTTTCTGTGAGTGGGCCTTAGATAATTTAGAAGAACATCACCTTCTTTTTATTGAAAAATTATCTTCAGCGACGAGGCTCATTTTTGGCTCAATGGGTACATTAATAAACAGATTAACGAATCTGATCCGAAGACCAGCTATAGGCTGTTCAAGTGCTGCTAATGTATCTTGAAAAATTTATGGGTCGGCGACTTCATTGGATCGAACTTCTTCATAGACGTTGATGGCCGCAAAGTTTCGGTTAATGGAGCAGGGTGCCGTTCGATGATGACGGACTTTTTTTTGCTCAAAATTGAAGAATTGAACTTGGGTGACATGTAGTTTCAACAGCTGATGATGAAAATTATCAATGTTGTCAACTCTCAATCAGTTTTTGAAGGGAAGAGATTTTTATTATAAATAAAAAAAAAAAACTTAAACATATATAAAATTTTAGTTATCAATATTGATATAATGTTCATCATTTTCGCCGTGAAAAAAATGTATGTTGTTCAATTTATTTCCTGCGAACTAACTTAATACCAGCCTTTACGTAGAATTGTAGTTTTGTATCATTTAGCTTGTAGTGTTTGTTTTAAACACAGAGAAAATATTAATTGTCAACACTGATGTGCTGCTGCCCAATTTCTCTGCGAAAAATTTATGTTACCCAATTTATTTCCTGCGAACGAACTTAATATCGGCCTTTACGTTGAATTGTAAAAAATTGAATTGTACTTTTGTATTATTTAGCTTGAATTGTTGGTCTTAAACGCAGACAAAATTTAGCTGTCAACAAATTTCCCAGTGTACAAATATTTTTGTTACACAATTTATTTCGTGCGAACGAACTTCGTACCAGACTTTGCGTAGAATTGAAGCTTTGTAATTTTTTTTTTTTTTTTGGCTTCCTTAAATCTTTGGTAACAGATATGAAAATCGTATTGTTATATTTCGTATTCGTGGAAACGGAATTGAACAATTTCACATAAAAAATTTAAAAAATTTAATTAAATGCTGAGGGAAAATTGACTGTTAATCTGTTTATCTCCATGACAGGAATATTGAAGTAAGAGTTTAAAGAAGCTTTAAAGCATCTTGGCACAAAATATACACACACATGTATCAAGCAACATTTAAAAGTTTCTAATAAGAATTTAACGACCAATCTAATTGAAAGAAGGAATTATCAATGTTGTCAACTATTATTCAATTTTTGAAAACGACGATTTTAGTGCATGACAACTTCAGCACATTGACAGTTTAAGTTGTCAACACTGATATGTTGCACAACAACTTCGCAGCGAAAACAAAATTGTTGCTCAATCTATTTCGTGCGAACAAACATAGTACCAAGCGTTTCGTAGAATTCTCGCTTTGTATTATTTACCATGTATTATTTGACTTAAATGTAAAGAGAATTGTAGTTGTCAACACTAATATGTTGCTCACCTATTTCGCAGTGTAAAATTATTTTTGTTACTCAATTTATTTCGTGCGAATGAACTTAGTACCAGGCTCTACGTACATACATAAAATTGCAGCTTTGAATTGAAGCTTTATCTTCCTTTAAACTTTGGTAACAGATGTGTAACCGTCGGTGGTGCAATGGTTAGTGTGCGCGGCTCTTGTACATGAGATCCTGGGTTCGAACCCGGCTCTGACCACCTTCAAATTTTCTTTCGGCGGCGGTCACCTCGCATAGTGACGGCGACACTATCGAGTATCTAGCCATGAAAAAGCTTCTCAAATTACCGTTCGGAATCGGTGTAAAACTGTAGGTCCCAATCAGTGAGTGAAAACTGGAAAGCGCACAGCTCAGTGATTGTGAGAAGTTTCTCCCCTGTCCCTTCATGGGATGTAATGGAAAACCATTTATTTTTTAACAGATGTGAAAGTCCTTATGTTATATTTTGTAGACGTGTGAACAGAAATAAACAATTAAACATGAAAAACTTAAAAATTTTAAATAACTATTGGGTGAAATTTTACTGCTAATCTGACCGTCACCTTGACAGAAATATGGTGTAAGAGTTTAATGAAACTTTTAAGCATCCTGCCACAAAATGTGCAAAAATTTAACGACCAATCAAATTGTAGGAAGAAATTATCAGTGTTGTCAATTTTCATTCGATTCTTAAAAACAACGATTTTAATTGCATAAATACTTAAACACATAGAAAGTTTAAGTTGTCAACACTGATATGTTGCAGACCAATTTTGCAGGGAAAAAATGTTTGTTGAAAAGTTATTTCGTGCCAGCGAACTTAGTACCAGAGCTTTTAAAAATGTAAATCCAGTCGTAATAACTGGGGGTTATCAGCAATATTAGGTTGTTGGTTCACAAACCTTCTTACAAAGCAACGCAGTTTGACTAGCTTAAGGTCAACGGACCTCCTCTATAGATTTGGTTAACAGGGGGTTTTGTGGCCTCTGCTATGGAATCTCTCCATGAACAGTATTCTGCTTTATCTGCAGAGAATGGGTGTTAAGCATAGGTGAATAGGTGACGTGACAATAGCAGTTAGAGGGAAGTTTCCAAGTACTCTTAGGGACATCCTGCTACAGATCCTTTATACCACCACTTCGGTTAATGGTAAACCCTACCATGTCGGTACTGGTTATTTTCAGCAGTTATTTTCCAACTGTTGAACCTGTCTTCTTACGAGTTATCGGAATTCCCTCCTTTGAAAATGCAAAATACTTGGGTATTTTACTCGACAGGAAGTTAAACCCAAACCCAGCATTTTGGAAAGACCTAAAAGGACTGTGATAGCGCTGTATATCTGTAAAAGGACAACAGTTAAACGCTGGAGACTGAACCCGCATATAGTCAATTAGTTATATACGCTAGAAGTTTGACCAATAATTCTAAATGGCGTTATAACGCATTTACACCGCCGTTTATCGCGGCCAGGTTAGCGTTAACTTTGTACTCTAATCTTTGCCGTTTACATCACCCTATTTGAGTTAAATTTACATTTCAGGTGGCAACCCCGTGCTCCGACAAACTCTGCGCCGAGACCAAATTATCGAAGACGGGGGCACAACAGAAAAATTAAGTTTATAACTGAACCTTTAAAATTGGTCAGTGAGTCAAATTGGGACAGTTGATAAAGTCGGCTCACGTTTAAACCAATAAGAGTCATTTATATAGGAGGCGGCGTGGCGGAGTTTTGGTGACGGCGACGCGTCGGAAAATTTTCGATCGACTTCTGTCTGTCAAACAGTTGAGATTTTGTGTATGTTTTTATAACGGTTGCATTTTTTTAGTAACTAACAATGTTGCATCAAAAATTAAACCTCAGTTTCTGCTGATTAGAATTGTATGAGTAATCTTCTGGGTTACTGCAGGTTAAAATTACGAAATGCGTTAATCCTGTTCGGTGTAAATGCCGTATTAGGGTCTAGGGTCTACTGCGCGATACTGGCTAAAGTTCAGCGAATTGCTGGTATGTGTATCACTGGTGCGTTGAGAATGACACCGACGGGCATGTCACGGTGTCTCCTGTTAGACTTAAGGAACTGTCACTCCTGTCAGAAATTGGCTTCGGACAAATTGTCATTCTCAACACAATGCCTAACCATCCAGCTATTGTCGACTGCACTTTGGGCGAACACTTTATGACAAAAAGTATCACACTTTTATACCCGATAGGTGAGAAGGAAAAGGTCTCATTCCAGGACATAGGAGATTCGTTAATACCTTGATAAAGCTTTGATGTTTATTCCAAGGACCTACAGCTATCCATTGTGAAAATACCGCCTGCTCACTGTAGTGTCTACCAAGCCCAAATCTTAGCAATTAGGGAAGTAACGTAATGGCTGAAAAGTAATGTTCTGACTAAGATTGGAATTACATTTTTTTTCTGATAGTCATGCTGCCTTCAAGTCCCTAGAAACTGTCTTCCTGAATTCAAGAATTGTCATCGACTGCCGCAGATCTCTTGCAGATCTCTTAATAAGATGGCTGAACAGTTTAATATTCACCTTGTTTAGGTATCGGGCCACAGGGATATACCAGAGAACTGTAAAACAGATGATCTTGCTAGAGTGTGGACTACCTTACATGATCCAGGGGAACTATATCATGTTCCTGGGCATGTGTCTAGCAACTTGCAAGCTCTTCGTGAGAACTTGTGCCGTTTTTGGCAACTAACGGTTGGTGGTCACTAGTAGGGAACTGTGTACCTTCCAAGCTGATGTCGCCTCGGCTAAATTTGAAATACATTAACGTCCTGCTATTGTTATCGATGCCGGACAGCTCACTTATAGTGTCTGTCATGACGGGTCACTGTATCATTGGACGGCACGCAGAGAAACTGAAAGTCTTAAGAAATTACTTTTTCAGAAGCTGTGGTTTCTGTGCCCCTCTCTTTCTTGAAGGCGACAGGCTATACTAGGCTCACATTTCTTTGGAAGTTACGAAATCTACCTGATGTTATAAATAAATAAATAAATATTTTTCCATTACATTCCATGAAGGGATAGGGGAGATCTTCTAACAATCGCCAGTTTTCACTCACTGATTTGGACCTACAGTTTTACACCGGTTCCGAACTGTGAGAAGCTATTTCATGGCTTATTACTCGATAGTGTCACCGTCACTAAGCGAGGTGGCCGTCGTCGAAAGAAGTGTAAGGTGGTCAGAGCAGGCATCGAACCCACGTTCTCCCGCACAACAGCCGTGCACGCTAACCTCCGATGGCAACAATCTGGCACCACCGACGGCCACAATCTGGCTGATGTTAGTATCCTCCAACTCTTGAAATTTTTAAGGCAATCAAACTGGTTCGGCGGGAGGGACTAGAAAACTCTGATCTTCTTCATTTTATTCCGATGGTATCGCAATGGACTACAAGGTCTAAGTGAGACTGCAGGCTGCCACTCTAGCTTAACCTAACCGAACTTAGTAACAGCCTTTACATAGAATTGTAGGTTTGGAATATTTTGCTTGTCTTCCTTAACTCTGTGGCAATTGTTTTGAAAATTCTCGTTATATTTTTCGTGTTCGTGTAAAAGGAGTAAAACAATTTGACATGAAAATGTGAAAATTGTACAATAAATATTGATTGAAAATTCACATGTTAATCTGATCAACAAAATGACAGATGCAAATCACCAGAGCCATTCAATTCAACAGATTTTTCCCATTTTTTCTTTCAACTTTCAAGCATCTTATAACAAAAATTACTATCTCACTCATGTATCTGATACTCAAAATCTGTAAAAATCATAAAAATCTAGGCGTGATACTATACTCTGATGTCATTTGAGGTGGTGGTGATTGAGATCCCCATTGCTATTTATTTTTTTTTTTATTGATGGCAATTTGTATGAAATGAGAAGGAACAAATTATGTGTAAATTATTATTTTAATGATGTTTGGAATGATATTGACGACGACAATGATGGTGATGATCATGAAGATGAAGACATCTTCCAAAAAATTAACACATATACAATAGAAATGAATATGTAGTTTTGTCATCTTCATGTTGAACTCTCTTCAAATTAATAATCGACTTCTTGTTTACTCGAGAAACAAAAAATACCAAGAAATCTTAATTGGAAAAATATAAAATTAATAATTTCACATTTCATATTCATTGGGAGGATTTTCAGCTTATGGACGGGACGGCAACATGTTGTGATATTAATGATTTTATTCGGGAACAGATTATCGATGAAAAGTAACTCACATAAGCACAACAATAATAATCAGCATCTTATTTAATAATTTATAATCAAATTCAATATTTTTGTGTTTTTTAATCCCTTCCACATGATGTATGCGGGGGGTCATGCAGATATTTATGCGGCGAATGTTGAAACGTTTAGCTCAAATTTTATATGGGATTTATTTCTAGGGTGTTTTTTACAAAAAAAAAAGCTTTCGTTTCTTTATAATCCAAATGAGTTTGTTTTCATTTCAATTCGTATGTGATGGTGGTAATAAAAAAAATCGCTTGTAATTAATTTGCTCACGTTCCGATGTTGTGTTGAGACGTGACATTGCCATGATTTTTTATATCACTCACATTGTTGCCTCCCCTCCGCCCTAAAAAAAATCTATCTTACAAAAGTAAAATTGATTTTAAATTATGTAGACATGAGAGGGTTTTTTGTTTTTTTTTTTTTTTTGAACAGAGGAAAAGATTATGGTTCATGTGTATTTGTTTTACTCACATGGTTACGCACACCCGCACTTTAACATTCTGTCGTTTATAAACTCACTCACTCACTCAATCACTCATTCGCATGATGCGGATTTTCACATGTGAACTGCTGCATGGTTTTTGTTACAGATAAATTGATTAAAAGCGGTCACGCACGCTCGCTTAATATGGATGGGAAATACAAATATTTAACAGATTACCGATTGACTCGGCGTTACACACACTCTCTCTCTCTCTCTCTCTCTCTCTCCCGCTCTTAGGCAAATATTTGCATGCGATATCTGTAAACGGAAAACAAAAAGATTACACTGTGCAACATGATTCTTGGAGGTGAACGGATCAAATGACTTTCTGGCAAATTAAGTAGAAAAGAGAGTTTGATGTTGATGGATCAGGATTTTGTTTTACAACCTCGCAACATTTTCATATTTCTTGTCAGGTTGATGCGAAGAAAAAATTCAAAAATTTATTGACATAGTTAGTCGGTTGGTTGGTTGAAAAGGCTGCAAGACAGCACGCTCTCTAGCACACTTAGGTTAAAGAAGAAAGTCTAGCCCACTTAGGCTAAAGAAGCCGATTGTGATACCTGCAGTTTCCTCCATAGCAACTATTGACTAGTCGTCTAGCCAATTTGCCCTTTCAATGAATTTGTCTATAAGACCTACAGGAATATCCTGTAGGGCTACGTTGCTAACTAAATGTGTTCCGAATATCCTACTTCTCAGTCCTGCCAGAGCAGGGCAATCCAAGAGTAGTTGTTTCGTCGTTTCCTCATCCTCTTCCATGCAGCATCTACAGAGAGTGGAGTTTTTATATCCCAATCTTAGGGCGTGTTTTCCTACAAGACAATGTCCCGTAAGTGTTCCTACAATTGTGGATAACCTGCCTCGCGGCAAGTTAAGTAGTTGCCTAGTTCTCTTACTGTCCACCTGTGGCCAGAGAACCCTGGCCTGTTTGCAAGTTGAACTAAGTCTGCACTTGTCCTTGCACATATTATCGGCCCACTGCCTGATCTGCAAACGGCAGGTAGAGATTGACATACTAACACCTTCTTTTGCCGGAAGAACCTGTGCGGTAGTACCCTGTCTAGCTAACGCATCCGCTACGCAATTGCCTGGAATGTCGCTGTGTCCCGGTATCCAGATGAGCCTGATGTCAAAATACTCTGCCATCACCCTATTCTTTCACCGTAGCAAACATGGCTTCCAGGGACTTAATGGCAGCCTGGCTGTCTGTGTGGATACATATTCTCCAGAGGGTTGTGGCACTACTTTTCAGTAGTTTAGCAACCTCCAGTATAGCGGTAATTTACATTTAGGTCCGGTGAAAGGATCACATAGCCTACTTGCTCGTCCAACTTTGATCCATTCGTGAAAAATCTGATACTACTGGTGTCCCCTTCCAGTGACTTTTCCCAGGTATTCCTGTTCGGCATAGAAGTCCTTAGATTTGTCGCTGGTAGAAGGTAGGGGATACAATAGTCCGTTTTTACGGGAATAGAGTTGATCTGGTGTAGTAATTCAGCGTGTCCGGAATGCCCCGATTTCATAACGCCACAATCTCTGGTTCTCACCAGTGATGTAGCGGCTGGCGATTCGGCCATGATATCAGGAGTACAGACGTTCTGGATAGCACTAAGTGCAGTGCCTGAAGTCGTGCCCATTGCCCCACTAACGCTAATCAGTGTTGATCGTTGAATTTTCATCAAGGAATTCAGAATATATTTCTTTTGGAGGGACCTCCTCCAAACTGCGATGCCATACAGAAGTATTGGTCTGACTATTGCCGTATAAATCCATATGGTGATCTTAGTAGACAGTCTCCAGCGCTTTCCTATCGCCCCGTTACAGCAGTAAAGAGCAAGAGAAGCCTTTTTCATCCTCTCCTCCACATTCGGTTTCCAAAACAGTTTTCTGTCGAGGATTATTCCCAGATACGTGACCTTTTCCGTCAACTGTAATTAAATAAATAAATAAATGGTTTCCCGTTACAAAATGGCGAAATTTTTCAAAATGTTGACAAAATATTCCTTCTTGTGTAGTCCAATGTTGCTGGCAGTAAATGTCTGCAGCATGTTTTAAGCAACAAGGCATCATGAACTTTAGACTTCAAATAATCCTACAGGAAAAGGCTCTAGCGCTTAAGTCGCGCGATCGTGGAGGCCAGTCATAATACCACTCCCCCCCCCCCCCCATTAAATGCCGTAAGCTGTCACAATTGGCATAACAAAAATTTTTCTATTCACGACCCCATAAGTGATTTATATTGATCTATGTTTTAAACTTTGCTTACACAAAAGATCTGTATTCTTTTTGGGAAATTGTATGCGATTCGAGAACCTTCATAATTTTTTCCTACAATTTGAGTTGATATTTCGTAGGCATATTTTTATACAAAGTTGTCTAAAATTTAACGTGTAACATTTCATGAGATATTTTACAAAACTCCAGACAAACGAAATGCCTGCAAAGTATCGACGAAAAATTCCGCCGGTGTGGTACTAAATTGTTCACGCAAAATTTCAGACACATGTAGCGAGCAACATCTAAGTGTTCCTAAGAAAACTTTTATGACCAATCTAATTGAAGGAAGAAATGATCAGTATTGGCAACTCTCATTCAATTTCTCAGAAAAACTAGATTTTTTTCGTAAAACAGAAATTTTTCGTAAAACACAGAAAAATATACTCGTCAACACTGATATGTTGCTAGCCCATGTAGCAGCAAAACAAGTTGATGTTGCACAATATTAAACCAAAAAAATAAGAAAAATTGTCACATATTGTTGGTGATATAACTCCCAACACTTGGAATACACATAATAAAATGCATACACTTGGAAAAGTTCATTCTTATTCTTTCCAGAACATGTTTCAAAAATAGAAATCGTTTCAAAAATCACATGAGGTGTCATGGGACACCCGGTTGGTATGAAGTTCCTTTCGCTATATATTACGTACTAGTTAGTTCCAACAAATTCTAATCTATAAAACATTATTCAACTATGTAAATTATAATTTGTATATATTTTTTTTAAAAATGTCTTAAAAGTCTTAAGCCATTTTTAAAAGTCTTTAACAATATGCATTTGCATTCATTTTTCTCATTTCCTTTAATTCTCCCCATTGGCCAACATATTCAACTCTTTTTCGATTTACAGACAATTTTCGTTATTTAATATTCATCACATATTTTGGGTACATTTTTACAAAATTTCAACATTACAAATGAAAATAAACAATTTCTCTTTATTCAGATATCTGCTGATATATTGTAGATATATTTATTTATTTAGTTTATTTTTACGTCCCTTTCATCAACTTTAAATTCAATGTGATTTGCTGATATTGTTTAAACATTTTACGTGCCAAAAATATCAACTGATAATTTAGTACAATTTGTTGTTAACGATAAATTACAGAACCCACCACGCCACACACACGCACACACACAAAGATTTCACTTTCATTTTAAATGAGCGGTGGTGGGAACGGCCTGGCCTGCTGGCTCTAGCTGCTGTCACTTTTAGGGAGGAGATATTTTTGTTTCAAATGCAAAATAGTGCATTGTTAATAAACATTTGATTAGGCGTAAGAGTAAATTTAAAACATTTCATTTCCAACTATAAAACTGTAGATGAATACAAAAATAGTTGGAGAAATTTAAAAACTTTTAGAAAAACGCTAAAAGGCAAGTTACTTTTAAAAACAGTGAAAGAAAGTTTTAACTGAAATTGCAACAAATATAATATTGAATGGAATTTTTAACAAAAGATAGCTGAAACTAAATATGTCAGCATAGATCAACAATTTATTTGGCCGATCTAGCACAAACTAGATGGTAAAAAAGATGTTACCCGAGTTTAAAAAAGAAATAAACTACTTATAAATAATACGGCGTTCCAGTAAAAATATACTTCAAAAATGAACAAGTGTAGGTTGTATTTATTTGTATTTATTTATTGTGTTTATCCTGTACAACACGAAATAAATCTTATAATTATAGTGTAGGAATTATTGTCGGAAATATAGGTTATTTATCGAAATAATGACGAGCAACTTGTTGTTTTGGAACAAAGTTCCTTATCGCACGTTGCGAAATTAAACAACTTTTGTTTTAACACTATTATCCTACAACCCAGTATTATCAACTATATTGTTTACATTTGCTTTGGTTTGTGTCTAAACTAAAGGCTTAGATTACAGAGAAAGAAATTAACTAGATGTCTCACATAGTCTGTTGGGAAATTTCTTGTCTAATAGGAAGTTTTGTAGGTGGGGTCTGTAACCAATATTTAGCATATATTGTAGTTTTGAACGCAATAAAAAGTAAATGTGTAAAAGCTAAATTGAAAGAAGTTAAAAAAAAGAAAATTTTCTAAAATAAGAACCTTTTCTTAAAAAAATGACATTTTGTCAAAAAAAACCTATTTATATACCTTAACACAGTACCTTTTCTTAAAGAAATATCTAATCTTAAAGAATTTCCTTCGCTTAAAAAAAGTAAATTTTCTTACAAAAGTACATTTTCTTAAAAAAAGTAATTTTTTTTAAATAAGTACCTTTTTTTTAAAAAGTACATTTTCTTACAACAAATTTCCTTTTCGTAAACAAACTTAATTTTCTTTAAAGAGTACCATTTTGTGAAACAAAATAACTTTTCTTAAGATAAGAACCTTCTCTTAAAAATGTACCTATTCATGAAAAAAGGGCCAATTCTAAAAAAAATTATTGTTTCTTAAAAAAATAACGGTTTCTTCAAAAAAATACCTTCTCTTAAAAAATACCTTTTCTTAAAAAAGATGCATTTTCTTAAAAGTACGTTTTCTTAAAAATATTAATACCTTTTCTTTACTTGAGATAAGTAGCCTTTTTGAAAATAAGTAAATTTTCTTAAAAAAATAATCTTGTCCTAACAAGAGTACCACTTCTTTAAAAAGTACTTGTTCTAAAAAAGTACTTCTTTGTAAAAAAAAAAATCATACTCTTTTTTCTACCTTTTTCTTCCAGAAAGTACATCTTCTTAAAAATACTACGTTTTCTTAAAAAAAACATCAGCTTTTATTAAAAGAAGTACCTTTCTTTAAAAAATTACCTTTTCAATACATATTCTTACAAAAATTACCTGAAAATATATATATTTTTTTTTAAAAATACAATCTATAAAAAAAATTGTTCTTAAAAAAAATTTATCATTTTACAAAATGTATCTTTTCTTAAAGATCCATTTAAAATATCGTATTTTTCAATGGGCGCGCCTTAGGCGCGTTGGAACTAACTAGTAAATAATATATACCGAAAGAAACTCCGTTCCAACCGGGTGTCTCCTGACACCTCATGTGATTTTTTTGAAGAACTTCACATTGCATCCAGTGAAAAGAGCCTTAAAGTTGTATTACCATAAAATTTCAGATACTATATTCGCTCTCATAAATACACCAACATATTTCAGGAAAAATTTACATGTTTGCAAGCAATGTTTTCCTGAGTTTGAGATCTTCTCCTTTTATGATTATGTGTTGTCTGTCAAGTTTCTGTTTTCAGCCGATTTCAACAAAAAAAACTGCACATTTGCGTCACGAAAACATATATTATAACCCTATTGATCATTGTGTGTCCAGCATTTAATATTTAAATAGCAAATATAATGTGTTTGGACTCAAGTGTACTATATTTTCCACAAGCTACATATACGTTATATTTGCGTCCAAACAACAAAAATCGACAGACTTTTCAGCTTGTAGACTTCGTACTTCCTTCTGCAGGTTTAAATCTTCTCACTCTCAAACTTTCCACGTCATTGAGGTTGCTCACAGGCGTGCTACCAATTAATATTTTTGGGTTCAAACGAATATTATATATTTCCTGTACCCACTTACCAGGCGAGCGTTCACCTATCCATTACACGCAACAAAATCTGGCTTTTTTGTTGTTTGGATGCAAATATAAAGTGTTTGTTACTTGTCACAAATATAATATACTTGTGTCCAACCACATTGTGTTTGCTATACAATATTAGATGTTTGAAACACAATGATTGAAAGTTATAATATATGATTTCATATCCATTGCACTTTATAGTATTCGATCTTTCAGTTATTATGTTCTTTAACAATTGTGAAAATGGAAAATATTAAATATTTAATATTAAATATAAATATAAATATTAAAAATATTAAATAAGTAATATGTGAACTTGATTATTAAGGTGGATGATTGGAAATATACACGCTGAAAATCTGTTTTTTTATGTTTGAATGTAAGTATAACGTGTTGGTAGCTTGTCGCAAATATAGTATACTTGTGCTCAAACAGATTGTGTTTGCTATTCAATATAACATGTTTGAGATACAATGATTAATAGGCTATAATTTATGTTTTTGAAACTCAAATGTGGTTTTTTGTGGTTGAAACCCGCTAAAAACAAAAACAAGGCAGATAGCAAAGAGACAACAATGCAGCAGATCATAAATTTATGAAAACAATGCTTGCAAACATGTACACGTTTCCTGCAAATGTTGTTGGGCCCATTATCTTTCAGCGTGTAGTATTCGATCTTACGGTTGCTATGTTCTTTACCAATTGTTCGGTTCAAGATCAATATGATATTTTCTATGAAAAAGTAAATTTTAATGAAAAATATTAAACATGAAATATGTGAACTTGATTATTATGGTGAATGGTTGGGAATATACACGCTGAAAAATCGGTCCTTTTTTTGATGTTGGGATGCAAGTATAATGTATTTGTAGCTTGTCGCAAACACACCATACTTGTGCCCAAGCATATCGTATTTGCTATTCAGTATAACATGTTTGGGACACAATGAAGGTTATAATACATATATGTTTTTGAGACCCAAATGTGGATTTTTTGTTGAAAACTTCTAAAACCAAATACGAGACAAACAAAAAAGCAACAGATCTTAAATTCATGAAAATAATGATTGGAAACATGTGCACGTTTACTGCAATATGTTGCTGAGGCCGATATTTTTCAGCATATAGATATCTCAATACCCACTAATTTCACATGTTTCGAATTTTATATTTTCTATTAAAATGTACTTTTTCATAGAAAATTTACTTTTTTATAGATACTGATATTGAACCGAATAATTATTAATAAATATATGTTTTTGTGACCCAAATGTGGCTTTGATTGTTGAAAACTGCTGAAAACAAAACCCTGGCAGTCAACAAAGGAACCAGAAGGCAGAAGTTCTTTCAATTTTTGAAAACAATGCTTGGAAACATATATCCGGTTCATGCAATATATTGCTGGGGCTGATATTTTTCAGCGTGTAGTAGAAAAAATAGCAAAAACAACCCTGGCACATTTAGACATTTCACAGAAGCCAATTTACGAGGGCGGATCAATAAGTCCGTGACTTTTCGAACTTCCCTCGTATTTATATGAAATGCAACACTGCTTCCGTCAAGTACCACTTGTTAGTAGACTATTGTTAAATTTTGAGCAAGTTCTGTGATTTACTTTCCGTTTAACAGCTGTTCAAATTTGCATTTTTTTTTAATTTTAAAAAATTTTAAATTTTTTAAAGTTTTTTTTTTTAAAATAAAGAGTTTCGAGGGCTCATTAAACATTATTTTTTGCCAAAAAATATCGTTAATCAAACCAAGGAAAATCTTGAACACTATGGGAACTCTGCACCATCGATTTCAGTGGTAAAAAAAGTGGACGCTGAGCGTTCGGAACGGCCAATTGAGGTCAATACACCCGAAAATATCGAAAAAATCCACGATAAGGGTGTTGGCCGATCGAAGAGTAAAAGTGCCTGAGATTGTTGATGCCATAGGCATTTCACATGGCGGTGTGGTTTCGATTTTAAATGATCAGTTGGGTTTAAGAAAGCTGCCTGCAAGATGGGTGCCGCGTTTGCTCTCAATTGACCATAAACGTACGGG
The DNA here is from genome assembly GCA_963931995.1 of Phaonia tiefii. Taxonomy (NCBI): domain Eukaryota; kingdom Metazoa; phylum Arthropoda; class Insecta; order Diptera; family Muscidae; genus Phaonia; species Phaonia tiefii. The sequence continues at coordinate 306,702,580 of OZ008367.1, forward strand.
TGCACAGGTGTGTAGTTTCAATGGCAAAATTTCATGAATTGAGCTACGAATTGGGTACCTCATCCGCCATATTCTTCGGATTTAGCCCCCAGTGACTATTTCCAAACCTGACGAAAAAAGAGATTTAGCTCCAACGATGAAATTATTGAGCAAAAAAATTCCTATTTTATGGACCTCGAAAAATCTTATTTTTTGGAAGGGATACAATATTTGGAGAAACGTTGAACTAAGTGTATTGAGCTAAAAGGGGATTGTGTTGAAAAATAATTTATTTTTTTTGAAAAAAATAAACTGTGTTTCATTCAAAAAGTCACGGACTTATTGATCCGCCCTCGTAGGTTTCAATTCCAAAAAGAAATTTTGTGTTCTCTTTTAATATTTTTGAAATTCAAAATTAAAATGTTCGAGTGTTTGGCCGTTTTTTTTAAATAATTTTATTCTTCGGATAATTCGCTGCCCTTTGGGTAGCATCGTCAGGAAGATACACACAATTATTAATTAAAAATCAGTTATTATTTTAAAAAACGACTAAACGCTTGAACATTTTAATTTTGAATTTAATACGAAAGGTCGGATAAATCATAATTTTTTCATTTTTGAAATTGTTTGAAAGTTGTTCCGAAACACAAAACAGTGATGAAAATGTGATTCTTCAGAAGTACTTATCGCTTTATTACAAAGATGCAAAATTTAAAATGTAAAGTATTTGAAACTATAAATTTTCCCATAACAACTGAGCTAATATGTAATATAAAATGGATGTGAAGGACGAGTTAATCATTATGATAGATTTCGTTCAACCTAAATTAAACCAACATTTTCCTAAAATCTGTAAAATATTAAAAAATTTTTAATTTTTAGTAAAAACAATTGCTGAGCAGATAACACAAACATTTTTAAAAGACATTAGAAATTTTTGTATATTTTTAAAAAAATTTTGAAAATATCCGAAAGAACCTTTGTCGAGCCACATACTTTAGAAGTGATGAAAATATGATTCAAAAAATTATATCAAAAGGTCGATTCTTATGATTTTAAGATTAGAAAAAATCGGTTTATAAAAGGTTTAACTAAAGTGCTAATTTGTTTCAAAACAGCTGATTGTTTTTAAATCTTGAAAAGAATGTCGTAGCAGGGGGAGAAGTAGGGTGTCCAAAATTTAATTTTTGATCTTAGTGTAATTAAAAACATGCTGAAGATACCCGGTGTTTAAATACAGATATGAAATAACAATTTCAAGTCGAACCTCTAAAAGATATCATTTGAAATTTAATTTAATTTTTCACATTTTCAAATTTTATCCTTTGAAATTTAATACATTAAAAGAACAAACATTGCTGAGAGTTGAACTAAAGTCATCTCTTGTAAAATCAATGAAAATTATTTAACATTTGTTTTCAATAAATTTTAAATAACTGCCAGACATTTTAACAACCAAACCCAACAAAATTGTTATGACTGAATAAAAATGAACCAAAAAACGTGCGACTAAAATCCGGCTAAAATTTTACAAAAACCCATTAAAAGTATTAAAAACACAACTTTAAACCCAACATATTGCAACAAAAAAAAAAAAACAACATCAAGTGATTCGTTATAGAAAACTAAAACTAAACAAATCCGGCATAATTAAAAAAAATCCTGTTTTTTCTCTAGCTTCACGTCCTATTTAGAATGAATACATGAGTGACTGAATATGCAACTTAAAATAAAAAAAAAATATTGAAATAAACTAAACATAACAACAACAACAACAAAAATGCTAAAAACCAGTAGTTTGAGTCTTGATATGAAAACTATTTTGAAAATTAATAACTCTTGTGTCTACCACATGTAGTACAATTTATGAAAACCTGTGATTAACGTTATTGCAAACAGCAGCAACGACAAAAACTAGTGCCTCCAACAACAGCAACGGATAAAACAGCACTTAGCCTGCAACATTTATGTGTAGCTGGTGTGTCCAGAACGAGGCGGAGAAGGAGGAGAAATAGTATTTACAAAACCCTAAGGGTCTAATAAATAATTGCCATTCATTGAGTAAAGGAAAGGAGAGAAGAGGAAAGAGCCTGCCTGCCCGCAACATAACTACAGTGATTTTGCCTTAAAATCTAAAACAGCAGCAGTAGTTGTAGCATCAGTAGATTACCATCATCATCATAAAACTAAAACCGGCTGTCATTATTATACGCACTTGCAACCTGGGGGCAATCATAGAACAAGAAAAACTATTATAACGTTGTGCAAAGGACCCCAGCTTTGCCTTGTACTTTTTGATCATCGCCAGTGCCAGCAACACCTTATGTTACAATGCGTTTATTTGCCTCATCACCATGTAGAACCCCCTCGGTTGCATCTTCGTCAGGAGGTGACCATCATACAAATGACATTATAGTCAATGACATGAATGTTGGCAACACAACGGCCATGGACAGTAATATCATCGAAAATACCCACTTTATGAGAGACATCAGCAAGTCAGCATATCGTCCGCCATATAGAGGCGGTAGCAACAGCTTTAAAAAACATAAAACCAACAATTTTAATGACAACGCCACGGCGGCTGATCGCAATAGTCGTTCGAAACGCCACGAGGAACGCAATCATTATCCCCAACATCTGGAGGAATTTAAATCAAGGTCGTTGGAACGTTATGCCAAACCTCCTCACACTCTAGCAGCCGCAGCGGCAGCTGCTTTAGATGAGGATGGTGATGATGAAGATGAAATTTATGCAGCGGCTCGAAGAACCCTAACACCGTCTTTAAGTACCCAGCGCCGGCGTCTACTCTCACCATTTGTATCCATGAAACGTCGCAGTCGTAGCAGTATCAGCAGCAATGGCAGTCGCTCCACCACCCACACCGACTCAAGAGAAGTAAACTTTAATGTTATGTTGCCACCACTCAAATTGTCCGGCCGCATGCAAGATCACATCATGGAACATCAAAAGTCCAATACCAATATTAGCTGCCTCAAATCCAAACATATGGGAAATTCCGCCAGCTCGCAAAGTGGTGACAGTGGCACGGGTGGCACTGAACTGGAACAAGATTGTAGTCGCACTTCTGCTGCCGAGAGTAGTCAATTGAGTTTGAGTTATTCTCATTTGAGTAGTGCCTCAAGTACACGGAGTCTTTCTAAAGATATTATGATGAGTCTAAAGAATTCCCACTCAAATCTGTCCACACAAAGTGAAGAACAACAAAATGATAACACCACAATAACACAACAAATGATGCCAGCACATTTTACACAGGCACATCAACAGCAACAGCAAGTTCAACAGCATCAGCAACATCAACAGCAACATCAACAGCAACATCATCAGCCGACTCATCAGCAACATGTTGTAAAAGAGCGCCATGTTTCAATAGCACCACTGGTTGATGATGAGTACAAACATGATGCTGATTCTGTTGTACAACCAACGTCCACAAGCAACAAATACAGTGCTGGACAAAATTATAGAGATTCTGTATTTTCATCAGATGATTTCTATTGTGGCAACATAACACTGGTCGATGATACTTATTCGAATTATGATCCCGAAAATGATGCGGAACGTATGTTTCTGCAAGTGGTGGGAATATTGAGAGATGAAAAAGAGGTGGGTATGAAAGTAATAACAAGTAATTTTTGTTCAACAAAAAATTGTAGCAAATGTAGCAAATGTATTTAAAAATGTTAAAGGATATGTAATGAAAATTGTGTTGTTTCATGTAAATTTAAAAAAATATTTAAATTTTTCCGTAATTAAAATATTTTGTCTGGATGTTTCATGTTAACTAAAATTTTACAATAATACATGTTCCATTCCACTTTATTACTAGGAAATATTTTAAAAATTTTTGTGCTAAACAAATTTCGGTTACGTACTTTCTTTAACACTTTTTCTATCCTACACGCTGAAAAATTTGCCATTTTTCTTATTTGGATGCAAATATAATGTGTTTGTAGCTTGTCGCAAATATAGTATACTTGTGTCCAAACATATTGTGTTTGCTATTCAATATAACATGTTTGGAGCACAATGATTAATAGATTATAATATGTATATGTATTCATGCCCCAAACATGGTTTTGTTTGTTGAAAACTGCTGAACACACTGCAGTCTGTCACCATAAAGAATCAAAACGCAGCAGATCTACAATTCACGAAAGCAATGCTTGCAAACATGTACATGATGACTGCAATATGTTGATGGGACCGATATTTTTCAGCGTGTAGAGGCGAAAGAGGCTGTCAAAAATGAATAAGGAACAAAGTGCAATGAAACATAAATGTATTTATTAAAAATTCGTTAAAATGCCGAAATAAAACATTTAAACGAATGAAGGTTTTAGAAATTGCACTGTATTAGAAAATAATACAGATTATTAAACTCCAAAACAAAGACGGGACAAAGTGGAAGTGGAATATCAAAAGCTTTTATGAAAATTCGAAATTATTTAAAATTATAATATTAAAATGAAACATTTAAAATAAGCGATTTTGTACATTTTCAGTTTGGTAATACAAAAATATTTCTAGAAGATTTAATTCACAGGAACGAAATGGTATCGAACACATCATTAAACTCCAAAACAAATAAGGAATAAAGTGGAATGAAACATAAACTAGTTTTAAAATAGATTCATTAAAATTTTTAGTAAAATTCGAAATGTCTTTAACATTTTGAAACTAGATTAAATGAAACATTTTTAAAGAAGGAATTTTGTAAAGATTCAGATAGTGTTTGATAATTAAAAAAATATTGCCAGAAGACGTTATTCACAGGACCGGAGCGGTATAAAATATTTACAAAACTCTAAAACTATAGAGCAATATGATTCAAGAGTTGGCATAAGTGTTTTAGTGCCACCAAATTCTCGCCGAAAGTCGCTGGGCTAATTGGAGTTTTGATACAGTTTGAATTTATACCAGAATATTAGCTTCAAACGAGTAGAAATAAAAGAAAGATGTTGTGTTCCTTCATATTGAAACTTAGTTCTCATATCGCTCATTCTGCTTCTATCCTGCAAAAAATGTCCAATGGTTAGCCCTGTACATGAGAAAGTGGGTTCGATGCCTGAGAAAAGCTTCCCAAAATACAGTTCGGAGCCGGTGTACATATGTAGGTCCCAATCAGAGAGCGCACGGCTCGTTGTGAGAAGTTTTCATCAATTCCTTCCTTAGGAATAGTAAACCATTTCTGTTTAGGTCGATCAGCTGATTCATCGACTCCCCCTCTAAAAAACAAATAACAAACAAAATGGAATGGAACATAAACAATTTGCTAATAGAAATTCTTTTTAATATTTATTAATTTAGTTATTAAAAATTTAGTCAACATTTTAAATATCTTTAAAATATTGCAACTCGATCAAATGAAACATTTAAACCAAAGATTTTTATAAGGTTTTTGAAAATGTCTTGAAATATAAAAATATTTTCAGAAGGTCAATTCAAAGGACCAAAATGCTAAAGAACATATCCTAAAACTCCTATACATCTAAGGAACAAAGTGAAATCAAACAAACAAGTTATAAAATGCGAATTTTAGTTAATATTTGTTTATTAGCAATATATTTAACATTTAAAATTTTGTTGAAATTCTGAAACGATATGGAATGAAACATTTGACCCCAAATATCGCGCACGTTTTCAGAACATTTCAGAAAAAGCATACTAACTGAAATATTCGCACAACTTTAAAATCAAAGGAATGAAATGGAATAGAACAAAACAAATCTAAGAATTAAAATGGAATGAAACTATACAAATTTTAATATTAGACACACATTCTGAAAAATATCAGCAACTAAAAAGAAAACATACGAAAGTCATATAAATATTTCCCCATTACATACCATGAAAGGATTTGGAACAGTCTCATAAAGTAATTTTCATGGAATATTATGGAATGGAACATTGTCATTACATTAACATGAAATGCCAGGTAAAGAAGTATTATACAAAATTAAGACTCCGCTGTTTATAAACAGATTTATTTAAAATCTAGACCTAAATGTTGCTAGGAACAAGTGGAATGAAATTCTAACGCACAATAAAAAAATTCTACGCAATAAAAGCCTTTGTAATCTAAAATAAATCTGTTTAAAAACATCGGCGCCTTAATTTTGTATAATACTTCTTTAACTGGCATTTCATGTTAACGTAATGACAATGTTCTATTCCATAATATTACATGAAAATTACTTTGTGTGACTCTTCCATATCCTTTCATGATAAGTAATGGGGAAATATTTATATAACTTTCGTATGTTTTGTTTTTAGTGTCTAATATTTCTCATTAAAACGCGTAGCGCTGAATGTGTGTCTAATATTCAAATTTGTATAATTCCATTCCATTTTCGTTCTTGGATTTATTTTGTTCTATTCCATTTCGTTCCTTGGATTTTAATTGGAATGTAAAGAATAATTGGCTACGTATCGTGGACACAAGAGTGGCTATATTTTATTTAGACAAAAGACAATCTCAAGTATTTTGATGAAGAATCGACCGAAATTGAAACACAAAAAAAGTTTTTTTATTAAATATGTTTCTGTTTAATAATGAAATTTACCATATATGTACTTATAATGGGTTCGATCGATTCGTTGTACTTTTTCTTGCTGTAAGGAACAGGTGGAATGAAACATGTATAATGGAAATTTTATGTAATTTGGTAAAAAAAAACGAATGAAACTGAAACACAAAGAAATATTTGTTGTTGAATTACATTGTTGTAGAATTCTTAAGTCAATAAATAAATATTTTCCCATTATATCGCATACCCATTCGCACATGGTCATTGTTATGGAATATTATGGAATGGAACACTGCCTTTATGATTATAGGTGTAACATCATATTGTAGGATAATAAATAATATAATAATAATATAATATAAATAAATAATAAGCAAATCTAAATTTAAACAGATTTCTTTAAAAAAATTTTATAAACATGTTGTTAGGAACAAGTGGAATGAAATACTAACATAACAACACTATAAAAACTATGTTGGACTGTAGGAAAGAATTGACATCGAACACAACAAGCTGTGTTTAATTTTTCTACCCATTCTAGGCAAGAATTTCTATATTTAATTTGGACAAAAGCAAACCCCAAGTATTTTGATACAGAATGGAGTGAAATTGAACTAAATGGACTGACTTGGACTGAAACCTTTTTCATTAAAATTGTATTTGCACAACGAATTAAATTTACCACATATTTTTAATGGTTTCGTTGTGATTCGTTATATATATTTTTTCCGCTAAGGAACATGGTGGAATGAAATATGCACAAGGAAAATTCCATGTCATCTGACAAAGAAACGATTGAAACTGAAACACAAAAAATATTTTGGAGTTGAATAAGATTGTTGTAGATTGTTAAAGTCAATAAATTATTATTTCCCCATTATATCCCATGAAGTGATAAGGTAGAAGTTCTCACAAGGTCATATATGGAATATTATGGAATGGAACACTGTCTTTACGATCATATGTATTAACATTATATTCTAGGGAAACAAATATTATAAATAGTCTAGCCTCCGCCGTTTTAGACAGATTTCTTAAAATTATACCAAAATATTGCTGGGAACAAATGGAATTGAATTCTAGCGTTAGAACACTATTAAAGTCGTGTAGCAAACTTGAGAATAATTGAAATAGATCACGAGAACCTACACTTAATTGGTTACGCATTCTGGGCACAAGAATTGTTACATTTCATTCGTACAAAGGCAAATCCTAACAATTTCGTCAAAGAAACGACTGAAATTGGAATAGAAAAATTTTGGGAACATTTTTGTAGAATCAGATCGGCTATAGTTTTAATGGTTTTAATACTTTCACTGTATATATTTTTTTCAAGTGGGCAAGTGGAATGAAGCATGTCCTAGGAAAACACAATTTAATCTGACTAGGAGCCGATCGAAATTGAAACACAAATTACTCCTACGTATTATTCTAACAAAATCCTACTATATTCCACTTCGAAAAAGGTTTCTACGATTGTAGTATGAACTTCTGAGACATTAACAATGGAACTGTTTTAGATTTTGTCAAGAAATTTAAACAATCAACTTTTTTAAGCGTTTAAGAGATGGAGGGCTTTTAGGTACAAGTGGAATAGAACACTTACAAATAAAATAGTACGACTTAACTCAGCGTTACTATTGGAAAATGATAATGTTAGTTTTGCTGTTAAAATAAACATACAAATAAATTTCGGAAAATTATATTTGTTTTCTTAGCGTTTCATTTTCAATTTGTTCCTTCGAAAAAAACAGAAAAACTGTAAAAACTAATTATATAACTTGTACTTTATTTTATTAAATCCTTTTAAGTAATAAACTGGTATAAAAAAACACTTGTGTCTCTAGCGTTCCAATTCCAATTTGTTCCACGCCAAACAATTGCCAAATATCAGTCAAAAATACATAAAATTAGTGGGTTATGTCAGCCGACGTTCAGGTACTCCGAGATTTCGACGTCTTCGAGATTTCCACTAACCCAACACATATTTTGCCGTACAAAAATCAGCTGTTTGCGGAAGTTCAATCCTGCAAGGTGCGAAATCTTGGTATAACTGAACATAGACTTACTTAGTTGTAATTAATGTGCTTCGAAAAACACTTGTTTCCTCAGCGTTTCATTTCCATATTGATCCTCTTTAAGAAAAATGTTCTTAAAAATCTATAAGTCAATGTCTAAAACTAGAATTATATAGTTTTTAATCCTGTCATCGATATCACTTAATTCAAATACTGTCAGGCATACCCAAATCATAACCCCATTTTAATTAATTTAGCAAACTTTGTCGCAAGTTTCTTAACGATAGCGTTTTTTTTCAATGAAATCACTTCAATTTTTATTATGAAACTACCAGAGTTTGTTAGCCTTAATCAATGTAAATGTTTTCCATCAACCTGAAAACAAAACTTTTTCCCCATTTCATCATAAAGTTAAGGTGATATCCTTGCAGGATGCAACTGAAAAGTTTACAATTTTTTTACTCAGCAAAATATGTAATATATTCACAACTTCCGGAGTAAGAATAAATATTGAAACCAAACCAAAAAACAAAACAAGTATAAAACAGTTGAACATTTTTCCTCTTGGAGTTTGTTGTAACTTTTTTTTTATATTTGTGGCAGGATAAAGAAAAATATTTGAGTTCAGGAAAATCGAATAACTTTTTAATGTAATTAAAAAAATGTTTATATTATTTGTTAATTTGCTTGAGTTGTATTCAAAAGTCATTAAATCAAGCAGGATTATAGAATTTTTCTAAGGACTAATTGTATGTTTTTTAAATTAAATTCCAATGAAATTTACGAACTGACATTTCGTTTGTAAAAAGGTTAAATTTAACAATTTATTGTGGGTCTCTAAACCCTAAGAACCCAGTCCTTTTTGGACTAAGAAAACAAATTTGTTCGTAATTTTGTTTACTATTACATAGGATACACGCTGAAAAAAGTCCCCAGCATTATGTTGCAGAAAACGTGTATATGTTTCCAAGCATTGTTTTCATGAATTGAAGATCTGCTGTTTTTTTGTTGTTTGCTAATCGGTGTGCCCAAACATGTTATATTGAATAGCAAACATAATGTGTTTGGATGCAAGTATACTATATTTGCGACAAGTTACAAATACGTTATATTTGCATCCAAACAACAACAAAATGTCAAATATGTTCCATATCCAGTGGAATAGGTAAGGTAGAATCTAATCCTGCCAGCTTATCTGTTCTATAGGTCCCTGGAATTATCCTGTGCCCTAGCACCCATATAAGGTGAATATCGAACTGTTTGGTGATCTCATGTGGAGATACGCGGCAGTTGTGGGCAGTTCTGGAAGTTAAAAATACAGATTGCAGGGATTTTGTAGCAACCAGACTGTCTGAGTAGATGTTAATACCCCAGGATGACGTTTCGTGATGACGTTTCGTCGCAGCCAACGGGAAACTTCACTGATTGCCATGACTTCTGTCTGAAAGACACTACAATGGTCTGGAAGCCTTAGTGCAAAGTCTACATCTCCAACCATCAAGTTTAGAGCCATTAGTTTAGAAGCCTAAATACCATCTATAACGGATGATGCGTCCTTTTCAGTCCTGCCTGTTCGGGATATGAGTGGAGAATTAATACGAATTTAAGTCCACTGTGGATCTAGTGGTCATATTCATAGTGTTAGACTTGAAACTAAGCTTTCTGTCGAGAATCACACCTAAATATTTTGCTCTATTCTTTAGGCAAACTTATGTACGGAAACTTCTAGCTTTTCTTATTTTTCTCTCTGCATGTGCCGGAGTATTCTTCTTTCACATCTCTGCATCTGGAGGGGTATTTTTCCCGCACTGCAATTGACAGGTTGTCATCATGTGCTACGACTGTGCAACCTGATCCCTTTTGCACTAGCAAACTACTATTCACTTCAAATGTATTACACGGAACCGTCTGATTTCTGGTACAGAGTACGAGCTAGCTTTTCTTCTTTTTCTTCACCCAGTCCATTTTCCGTGGCCCCCTTAGAGCGTCTCTTCATTAAGTTCGGGAGCACATCTCTGCATGTGGTGGGGTATTTCCCTCGCACTACAATTGAAAGGTTATCAGCATGCGGTATGACTGTGCAACCTGATCCCTTTTACTCTAGCAAACCACTATTCAGTGCCAAATTCCAGAGAAGTGGATAGAAGACTCCCCCTTGGGGTGTTCGCATTTGCAATTAAATTCGTGTATCCCAGGGACGTAAGAAATTCATAGATCAAATTACGGATCTCCTGATCTAAACAAAGTGCCGATAGAGCCGATTTAAACTCATTAAACTCATTCTCTATATCGACAAGTGCGACCAGAGATAATACCTTTATGTAAACAGATGTCGCTATGAAGGTGAATAGCGCCTGCAGAGCGGTTTCCGTTGATTTTCTCTTGTTGGAAACGTTCTGGAATGTGGGCAGCTGAGAAGTACCTGCGGCCATCCTGTTCAATGGAAAGATAATAGGCTGATTGATCTTAAGTAATTTGGTCTAATTTACGATGATATCCTCGCTTTCGGAATGACTAGTACATCGAAATCCTTCCATCTAACGGAAATATTGGATAATCCGAAGCAGTTCGTATAAAGTTACAGCAGAGAGGCAGCTAAAATACCTAGTCCGCTTTCCAACTCCACTGATGCTATGCCATCAGGGCCAGATGATCTATACACAAACAATATAGTTAGTTACAAATCTAATTCACGTAGACCAAGCGTAGATTAATTACTTGTATTTTCTTGTTATATTTCACAAATGGTCCGTCTTTCCGATTTTCTCAGTAAAGGCTCGGCAAGGCAAAGGACTTCACGTTGTTGCCCTTTCCAGTTTCATTCATCAAAATCGTTTCTCACTTTGGTAGAGGACTTCAAACACACTTAGGACTTCAAACACACTTAGAAGATAGACTCTCATTGTCCCTCTTTTATACTGTTGCTCTTGAGAGAGCATATACAGTGAATCAAACACAGATGTATTTGTATCACAATCACAGATATATTTGGGTCGCAAACACATATATTATAGTATATAAATCATAGTGTCTCAAACATGTAATATTGAATAGCAAACACAATGTGTTCGGACACAAGTATATTATATTTGCGACAAGCTCCAAACACACGTAATATTTGCATCCAAACATCAAAAAACGACAGAATTTTGGTCAAATTAGAGGTACTGCCATCCAATGCCAACACAATGCAAAAAGCATTGGCATTGCATCCAAATTTTCACTACCTCTTTTAAGCAGGTGTGGTGGAAAATCTAATAATTGGTTTACAACATTTTTTTACTGGTTTATTTCTGTGAATTTTTGTTTCTTAATCTTTAAACAAATAGTAAATGTTTCTAACCCCATTTTAATCCCAGACTATTAAATATCTTACTAACTGCAACTTGATATCTCGACAAACAAAATCTAGTCAAACAAAAATCCCTTTGCCTGCCATTTCCCTGAACACCAATCTCATATATCCTCCAGATAAGACAGCAAAGTTAATGAAATAGTTCTATGGTATCTCACTCAGCCTTTTTTATTTGCAAAGTTAATACTTGCACCAACAAAAAGGCAGATGGGCCAACGGGCAGACAGACTGACAGACACACAGGGCTTATTAAAAACTTCCACAATATGTTAACTTACAAAAAAAAACGTAGAGAAGGAAAATACGAAACAACAACAGATTACAGGTTTAAATATAGTTTAACAACAATATTCCCTATTATAACAACGAAGAAAAGAAAACAAGTATTTATTAAAAAAAATAAACTCATCCACACTTTAGACAAAGAAAGAGAAAAAGGAAAACTTTCTTTACCTTGGAAATCATATTGCGTTTTAAGCAAATATCCTTTTGGAATATAAAACCACCACCACCACCACCTCAAGAGCTTAACCGAGGCCAGCTGTGAAATGGGGAATATCAAGAAGATTTTAATATGCTATAAGTAACAAATGTCAAAACTACAAAAGGAACAAAAAAAAAACTAAACATAATTGAAAATGTTCTTCAACAACAACTGATCATTCGAAGGAAATTGAAACACCATCAAAGAGATTTTGTTCAAGCAAAAAGATTATTTCTTAATAACTTCATTACTAACAAAACTTCATCCACTAACTGTCTTTACTTAAACTTTAAACCCCAAACGTAACATATGTTTATCCAAGATTAGTTTCTTACCCACACCTCCAAACTCTCATATCCTTTTTGAATTCTATACCATTTCATCTGGTTTATTATTCGATGTTTCTACAACATTTCTATACTTGGATGATCCTTTCTTACTCCAAGAGCATTCCTTCCATCATCGGTTCATTACCCTCTATATATGTTTACCAGAATTGGCTATGTTGGTCTACTACTAGTATTGGAATGTTTTTGCAGGCTCTGGATTTACACACTTCAATGGAGGTTCTGACGTCAACCCTTAATCGAGAGTCGAAGCGTGTAAGTAATATTGGCCTTCTCCGTTCAATGTGGAAAAATTTAAATAATGCATGCAATTCCCTTGAAATGTCAACAATATCAAATGTGGAAATATATATTGTAATGTGGGATATGTAGCATATATACTTATAATTTCAAAAATGCGATCTTTTCAACATCTTTAAAAAAGTTGCAGTTCTTATTGCAGTACACTGACTATCACAAACATCTTAGTCAATGTTGTTATAACTTCAGAAACCCTTTTGTAAAATCAAACGAGGTTGCAGAAAAATTTATAGCGCTCTCTGCAACATCTAAATAAAGCTGTGGTAAAACGACCATAATCTTAAAAATCTAAGTCAGTGTTGTTAAAATTTCCATAAACTCTTTTGTAAAACTAAACGAGGTTACAGAAAATTTTATAACCCAATCTGCGATCTCTGCAACATTTAAATAGAGCTGTGGTAAAAGGATCACAATCTTAAAAATCTAAGTCAATGTTGTTAAAACCTTCACAAAACCTTTTGTGAAACCAATCGAAGTTACAGAAAATGTGACAGCCTAACCTGCGATCTCTGCAACATCTGAAAATAGCTGTAGTAAAATAATCAAAACCTTCGAAACATGAGTCAGTCAGTGGTGTTAAAGACTTCACAAAGTCGTTTATGAAAGAAAACAAGTTCTTAGTAAATACATGCGATCTCTGCAATATCTTATTAAAATTGCAGTAAAAGAGATCAAAACATTCAGTATCCAAGACAATGTTGTTAAAGACTTTACAAAATAGTTTGTGAAACCAAGCGAGGTTACAGAAAATTTGAGCGCCTAACAAGCATCCTCTGCAACATCTTAATAGTTGCAATAAAAGGATCAAACCCATAAAATCTTACTTAATGTTGTTAAATAATTCATAAAGTCCTGTGGTAAACCATGCGAGATCACAGAAAATATGACAGCCTAACCTGCAATCTCTGCAACATCTTAAAACAGTTGCAGTAAACCAATCAAAAACGTCAAAGACCTAAGTCAATGCTGTTAATGACTTCGCAACACCTTTGGTGAAACCTAACGATCACTGCCTAACATAGAATCTCTGGATAGTAGAGCTGCAATAAAAGGATCAAAACCTAAGTCAATGTTGTTAAACTCTTCACAACACCTTTTGAGAAACAAATTGAGGTTACTTAAAAAGTGACAGCCTAACCTGCGATCTCTGCAACATCTTAAATGAGCTGCCATCAAATAAACAAAACATTCAAAACCTATGCCAAGACTTGGCTTCATAAAACCGATTATAAAACCAAACAAGTTCTTAGCAAATATGATCACTTAGCAAGCGATCCCTGCAACATCTTAATAAAGCTGCAGTAAAATACATAAAAACCTTCAGAATCCAAAACAACGTTATTAAAGACCTCACAAAATAGTTTTTGAAACCAAACGACGATACATACAAATTTTAGCGCTTAACGAGCTGCAGTAAAAGGATAAAAACCTTCTAAATATAGGTCACTTTTGTTAAAGAATTCATTCGGAAACAAAACGAGATCACAGTAAATATGACCACTTAACATGCGATCTCTGCAACATCTGAAAAGAGCTGCAATAAAATAATCAAAACCCTAATTCAGTGTTATTAAAGTCATCACAAAGACTTTATGAAACCAAAAGAGATCACAGCAAATATGACCGCTTAACATGCGATCACTGCAACATCTTAATAAAGCTGCAGTGAAAGGGATCAAAACCTTCAGAATGCAAATCAAATTTGTTAAAGACTTCAGAAAATAGTTCGTGAAACCAAGCGAGGTTACATAAAATATGAGCGCCTAACATGCAATCTCTGCAACATCTTAATAGAGTTGCAGTAAAAGGATAAAACCCTTAAACTCTAAGTTAGTGTTGCTAGAGAATTCATAAAGTCCCTTGTAAAACCATACGAGATCACAGCAAATATGGCCATCTAACCGGAGATCTCTGCAAAATATTAAAATAGCTGCAGTAAAATAATCAAAACCTTCAAACCCCTAAGTGATCGTTGTTAAAGACTTCACAGAACCTTTTATGAAGCCAAACGAGATCACAGAATATGCTACTGCCTAACGTGCGATCTCTGCAACAACTTAATTGTAGACTGCAGTTAAAGGATCAAAACCTTCAAAACCTAAGTCATTGTCGCCATTCAGATTGTGAATCCTAGGAAGGTAACCGGCAAGCCAACCGCCTAACATGCGATCTCTGCAACATCGTAATAGACTTGGAGTATAAAAATGTTTATACTTATATTTTAGTTGTCTTAGATGGGAGTAATATTTAAACTGGTTCCAACTAATGAATGAGCCTGTTTGTGGATGCTGTGGGTCCCATGAGTCCGTTCAACAAAAATATTTTTAAATTGACCTTGTACGTTTGGTAATGGGAAAATATTCTTCTAATAAAACTAACAAACTCGGTCACACAATTCAAATTCGAAAACGGTTATGGCACTAGTCCCGTCATTAGAAAAGCTATACTACAGAAAAATACAACTCTGTGGTAGAGATTAAAATTCACCTCAAAGCATTGCACCACTGCTAGAATGCGAGGGGAAGAGAATATCATGGAGGAAATATGATTTCGGTTTTTGTATTGCAATTATCGACTTGATGAAGTTGTCACGGAGTTCGAAACAAGTCATGCCAAACCCAAACATTTTTCACTTCGAAAAATGTACCTGATCTTGTCAGCTTATAGTATGAACTTCTCATATGATTCATTAACTAAAATGGCAAAAGAATATCGTTATGAATTTAATGATTGTAAATTAAAGCGCTTTTTTAATGGTGTTTTTTTGCAATTTGGTTTTTCAGTGTTAAGTTTTTGCCAGTTCACGCATGATTCGTGACATATGTCAAAGTTAAAAATTTTCAGTTTGCCTTGCGACTTCATCATGAACAAACTTACAAACGAACAACGCTTGCAAGTCATTGAATTTTATTATAAAAATTCGTGCTCTGTGAAAATTGTGTTTCACAAGTTTCGTCCATTTTATGGTCGTCGACCCACCGAGCAGGCTACCAGTTGCACCAGTTCCACTCTATTGGACATCAATCCACCAACCCGTAGCCATAGAGTGCGTACCGAATAGAGATCTACACAAGACGTCTTGAAAGGCCATTCAAGACATTTGCTTTTTTTTTAAGACATGTAGTGTAGCGATGTTGCGACAACCAAATACTTCGGGATACTCGTACTGCCGACGAAGCGTCCACAGCGTATCGTATTGTGTTTGTACACAAAACACAATACGATACGAAGCGAAGAAGAAATAGAAATAGAAGTATTGTCTTTTTCTGCTCTACAGCTTCATACACATCCACGAATGCGTTTTTTTTTCAGAACACTTAAGTATTTGGTTGCCGCAACTTCGTTGCAGTACATATCTTGAAAAAAGTGCAAATGTCTTGAATGACAATTCAATACGTCTTATGCAGATGTTTAGTACAGAAATTGTTTATGCGCAGGAGGCATTTTTGGAGCGTTCTTCTTCAAAGACGATGATGGCCACAAAGTTACGGTCAAAGGAGCAAGATACCGTTCGATGACCACTGACTTGGAACGAATTGAAATAATTGTACTTAATTGCCATGTGGATTGAACAGGACGGTGTCACATGCCACACTGCACGCGATGCCATGAACCAGTGGAGAGGCGAGTTTGTTGTGCAATTAATATCACGTTGTGGCGCTGTCAACTGACCGCCTCTTTATAGAGATTTGACCCCATTAGACTCCTTTTGTGGGGCACGTGAAGTCCCTTGTCTACAGGGACAAACCAACCAGGATTGCTGCCTTGGAAGACAACTTTACACGAGTGATTGGTGAAAATACCGCCCGAAGACTTTCAGATTTGACCAATTGAAGCGGAGCAATGGGCAAGATTTGCATGAAATACTGCTTAAAATGTAAATGTTTGGTCTTGATTTATTGATCCAAATATATATTTCGTTCACTTGTACAAATTTTCTGTATAAGAATTTTCTTCAATTTTCAAAAACGAAATAGCACAAAAATCACCCATTATTTCCTGTTATTAATCTCTTTGATTCTCTTCCCGGTATTAAAATAGGTTCTACAGGCGATACTGGCAGAACTTATCTTTATTACACAAACTTAACTTTACCAATTTTCTATTCACAGTAACAACGTACAACAGTTTCAAAAATTGTATTGTAGCCGACGACGTATAACTCTTACGCGTTTGAAATTAGACTGACTCATAGCCGCCCCATTCGGCTTCTTATATTCAGTCCAACACTTCCGTTTCTCGAACTGTCTCGTTATAACGCCATATGTTCCCGATTGTTTCAGAGAATTCAGTAACGACTTATTCGTAAGTAGTAATATCGCTTAGTAGCGCCATCTGTTGCCAAATTTTTCAGGAGCATTTCGCATTGTCGAATTGCATTTCGCATTGTCTTAAATAGTGAGATCACATAGTAGCGCCATCTGTTGTCGTTAGTTCCAGAGGGTTCTTGGCGATTTCATTAACCGCTCGTGGTGAGATCGTAGATGGCAGTTTTAAACTTACGATTGTGTCATATCTGTTGCCAGATTTTTCATGAGAATTTCGCATTGTCTTAGGCTTAAATCGGGAGACCAGTAGCGCCATTTATTCCCGATAGTTCTAGAGAGTTCTTAGCGAATTCATTAACCACTCGTGGTGGGATAGTAGATGACAATTTTCAACTTTCGATTGTGTCATTTGTAATAGCATTTCATATTCGTGCAAATGAAACAATTAAACAAGTATGTATACTTAGTATACTTAGAAATTTTGTAAACTCCCCCACAGAGCAATAACGAACAACAAAGGATAATTGCAAATGTTGATTGGTATTTCCTTGTCCTTTTTATTTCAACATTTCAAAAAAACATTTACCTGTGACATACACACTTCTTATCTAAGGAGTCAGACTGATACAAGCCAGGAATTATAGAAACTATTGCATTTTCTTTATGACTTCCGAGTACAAAAAAAAGGTATCATGCAACAAGTCTTTCTATTATTCATTCAACTCCTGTAGCGCCTCGCCCGGTGCTTCAAAAGAACCGAAGGGGAACTTAAAGCTTATTTTTGTCCCTTCCCCTCTAACTAATAGTTTCGAAGATTTTTCTTAGAATAGTTTTGTTTTTCTATTTGTTGTAGGTTTATTTTTTTGCTAAGACATGAATACGTTTCCTTTCTCAACTCCTGTCATGTTTTACATTCATGTTTAGTACCTACTCCTTTTGCATCAGGTATTATTTTTGCGGAAAGAGAATTGTTGTCAACTTTGAAATACTTAAGAAAATTGTGAGGACCGACGACAGTGACGCTGTCACGTCAAAGTAAAAGTAAAATAAGTAAATGACTCCGTTGCCTTTCGGAGGAAAAGAGTTCACATTAAAAATGCTAATTAGAAAGAAAAATATTAAGTTTTGTTTTCTGTTGTTTTTTTTTCCTTCTTTGTCATACAAGTGAGCGCTCACTGTTGTGAATGTGAATGTTGTATGTAAATTGCAAAAAGTTGCAGCTAAAATGATGATGAAAGTTACTTCATTACTGCATTTATTTATGCAACTTTACCACTGCTTCTAGCAAAAGGAGACGTAGGCAGTTGTAGTTTGCAGAAATGTAAGGAGTTTTGAGAAATAAGTATGTTAAGGAGTTGTGGGTGCTTGGAAATGACAGGTATTCATTCATTGCCGAGAAATGTTAATTCACAGATTTAGTTGCTGTTTCTTCTCCTAATGAATTTAATAATTTTATATAATTTCCTTGATTTCATGATAAATGTTGTAAAATAATAATATACATATGTTGTAAAATTTCATGATAAATGTTGTAAAATTGTAACAATTTTATTGTAAAATTCTTGAATATATAAATTTACGAATAAAACAGTGGCACAATATTAAACCAGCAGACTGTCAACCAGACAGGTTGAATAAAATCTCAACTGTAGGTGAGTAAAATCATCGCTGGGTTTTCGCAAAAATTTCAGACGCAGCGAAATTAAAAGCTTTTTGAATACTTTTGTAAAAAGGTAGTTATCTCAAAAATAAAGTGATTTATTTTCCGTCAATAACTCGTAAACGGCTTAAAATATAATCTTACAGTCTACACCAATATTGTTCCAAAGAGTTTAATAAACAACTTTTGGGAACATTTATTTTGGATTATACGGCAAAAAATTACATGATAAATGTTGTAAAATTGTAACAATTTTATTGTAAAATATTTAAATATATAAATTTATGAATAAAACAGTGGCACAATATTAAACCTGCAGACTGTCAAACAGACATGTTGAATGACATTACAACGGTAGGTGAATAAAAACCATCGCTGGGTTTTGCAAAGTTTCAGACGCAGCGAATTTAAAAGCTTTTTGAAACTTTTGTAAAAGGATACTTATCTCAAAAATAAAGTCATTAATTTTCGGTCAATAACTCGTAAACGGCTGATGATATAATCTCACAGTCTACACCAATATTGTTCCAAAGAGTTTAATAAACAACTTTTGGTTTTTGGAAAAATATTTTTTGTTTATATCTTGAAAAAAACAGTCATACAGTCACAGTCATCAGCATTATTGCACATAAGAGTCTAGTAAACAAGTCTTAAGAAGAAATATATATATAAATTTATATATAAGAAATATATACAGGATGGTTCCGTCACGACTGGACAAATTTCACCAGCGTATTCCTTGGCCCATTTCATGAAAATATGTCCATATACGATCATCCCCGAAAATGCAAGGGAGCGGGTACTAGGGTAAAATTGCTAAGTTCGTTAAGAGGTAGTGCTATTTTAAACATAAGTTATCTGCCATCTGGATGAGAAAATTGAGGTTATGTACACGTTCTTATGTCTTTTTTTCCAAATTCATTTTTACTTTCAATGGTGCACACTTTACGAAAAGTTATTTGGGGGTTGCATCCATATACTTATACTTGCATCCATATACTTATATTTACGTCGAAGCATTCGTGTGTTTCCTCCGCACGATTGACAACAGAATGAATACATGTAATTAAAATGCAACCAATCAGTCAACATAAGAAACATTCAAGTCATTTACACACGCATTCGGGAATACTTATGTATCACTGACTGATAGAATGACGCGAAAATTCAGTAATACACTTGCAATAACATTAATTTAACTTGACAGAGCATACCGACAAAAAATGCACCAAACACCGCTGTATTTGTATCACAATCAAATCAGTATTTATGTCAGAAATACATATATTATATATATTAGTAATCATTGTGTCTCAAACATGTAATAATGAATAGCAAACACAATGCGTTTGGACGCAAGTATACAATATTTGCAACAATCTACAACCACATGCTATATTTTTGCATCCAAACAAGAAAAAATACAGATTTTTCATCGTGCAGCAAAAATATTTATTCGACATTTTCCCGAACCGTGACGCGGTGAATAATAGAGTCAACATGGAAAAACAATTTCCAGTTTTGAGATCACCAGAATTGATTTATTAATCCCATTTCAAATCGCTAACACTAATTCCGTTTGAGCGGTGTAAGTCATTCCACGTTAACCACTGTCTGTGGTAGCTCTCGCAATCACAATGCCTAGAGATTAACGTCTTCCAGGCTGTATAGTACTCCTTCACCTATTTCTATTTGACTGTTCTCACATTTTTATTAATTGTACTAATACGGAGCCGGAGTCGAACGACAAAAATCGAATCCAACTCCTACTCCGACTCCCGAAAATTTTATGAACTCCAAAAGTATATTGCAGTGATTTCACTAATAATACCAAGCGATTAACGTCTCCCGGGAAGAATAGAATTTCTTTATCTACGGAGTGGGAGTCTGACAAACAAAAATCGATTCCGAGTCCGAGCACATTTCCTGAACACGACTCCTAAACTCAAACCCCAACGTCTGAATACATTTCAAATTTCTCTCAGTTTCAAGGGCTTTACGATTTGTTTGACTTTTTTCCAAAAAAATGTTTTGGTCCAAAAACTACGCGGTTTGTATAAATATTCCTTCCGTAACGAGAATCTCGTTAGTTTTCCTAAATTTGCATTTTACCGCACTCACTAATGCCCAGCTACTCGGATTCTTAGCATATGACGCTGTTTTTTATTCACTAAATTTATTTTTGAAGCATACTTTTAGGCTGCACAGAAATTACATCAAATTTGCTTTGATTGTAATAGAACCAGGGCTAAAAGTACTTGTTTACCCTTGAATGATCCATACATTTGACCAGAACTTCTCGACTCAATTGTTTATAATGCAAGGATATGTTTATAATCTTGCTATTTTAGCGCTCATGCGGATATTCAAATACATAAAAATAAATATTTTACAATTACATCTAGGAGAGAGCTTAACACCATCAGTCAGCTTTGCCCTTTCTAATTGTACACTAACCGATTGGAATAATAAGTTTTACATCGGTTCGGAATGGTTTTTTGACAAGCATTCTTTCATGGCTAGGTACTGGATAGCGAGATGACCGTCGTCGAAAGAAATGTGAGTTAGTCAGAGCAGGGATCGAACCCACGTTCTCCTAAACAAATGACACGCATACTAATCCATGTATCGCTGCCCTAAACTTATCGACCCAAAATGTTTATCATCCAAGGAAAAGGAGTCTGTGTATTTTCGAGTTTATTCGGATATCTAGCAATTTGTATTGTGGGTTTGACAATGAATTACTCTAAGGGACCTCAGGTAGGGCCGATGATACTGCCATGAGTTCTTACGGTAACTAATGAAAGTTTACGTACTCGAAACTGTACTCTCGTGAGACCTACCCAGTAGTACATCGTGTGCAATCATTTGGTGCCTCGTAATCAAGCAGACAAATGACGCAAATTTCTAACTGATTTGGGTATCCGGTTAAAGAGTTTTTATGCATACCAAGTGTTCTTTAACACTAGAAAATCAGGATTGTAATTTTTAACTACATTCAAAAGCGAGTTTAAAGATTTTAGATTACTTTTAGATACTTTTAGGATGGGCATTATTACAGTATATTTTGCATACTCTTAGGATGGGCATTAGTACAGTATATTTTGCATACTCTTAGGGTGGATATTAACGATGTATATTTTGCATACTTTTAGGATAACGATTAACAATATATATTTTGTCTTAATTGTGATTGTAACAATTGTATTCCCACTCCATGTACAAAACAACTTCATAAAACAAACCTCGCAAATTGCCAAGCCTTACCCACAAAAAGGATCAGTATCATTTTAAGCAGTCATGTAACAATTAATGTCGCTGTCCGTCCGTGAGCCACTTTTGTCTTGACATTAAATACATATGTGTCAGTTTATAAAGCCACTCCTAGGCCTTCCAATCTCTAAACGACCGCACAAACTCTGAAGCGTTAATAAATATATATATAGTTATATATAAACTGACAGAAATTTATTGCACTTAAATTTTGTACACGAAATGAACAAAAAAATGAATTGACTGAACACACACAAACAATAAAAAAAAATATGAACCATCATAATTGTATTAATTCACAAAAGTGGTTATTGTCATTGTTGACGCTGTAGCTGTAGCTGCTGCTTAATGGTGGCTGTTGGCTGTCATGTTGGTGTATTGTTATTGGAGCCTTAGTTGTTTAAATCAGGCCCACATGCTACGCATGGAATCCTCCTCACATGAAGAGATAATCAACACATTGTTGCTCATTGTGTAACTTGTCACTTGTTACAGCAGCAGTGGCAGCAACAGCAGCAACACATTTCACACAATACCATCCAAGGATGCAACGAGGATGTAAATAACTCACTTGCTCTCTGAAACGGGTGAATGCGAAACAGGCGGAGAAGGATTAAGCTTGTACGAAAACTTACCGAAAACTACCCACTGTACATCATGCATAATTTTTCAGACAAAAGATGACAGAAGGAACAAATAAAGATACAAAAACACACAATGGGTTCTTTAAACTTTTACATCATGTAAAAAATTGCTACACTCACACACTTGCGTGTCACTCACATGCACACACTTTAATTTACTTGCTACGCGTGTATACAATTGATTCAAGTAACTAGAACATCATGCAACTTCATTGTAAATGCAACATCCCAGTCGTAATGGTAATTATGCACAACGACAATAAAACCTAAAGGAAAATGATGACAAAAGGACACAACAATACGCAACAACTGCCGGCAACAATTTTAATTTATATTGTTGCTATAATTTCAACTGTAGCAAACTACTACGCACTCGTCCTGCTATGGGTACCAACATGTCAGCCATTGTATTTACATTTACTTGCTGCATGTAAATAATGACACTTTTTACACGCACACTATGGTTGATTAACAATGCTAACGACAACAGCCAGCAGCAGATTTCGATTAATGGATGTGCTTAATTAAACAATAAATTAATTAAGAATTCAGCGAATGGGATAACACATCTCAAGGATGTCGAGAAGATACAAAAAATGTCAACGAACTGTTTAAGAATTGTTAAATTAGAGAAAAGTAAAAAAATACAATTTAACAAAAATCAAGATTCAAAATTTAGTTGATACAACACTATTTCAACATAATTTTAATATGTTTAAATTTGTAGTTGCCGCAACTATTTTGAATTTAATATAAAAAAAATCACAATGTGATCTCTTTTTCGTATTAACATGATACGACTTAATCAATATATGTCCGCCTCCCAGTTACATTTAATATAAACAGCCAAATCAATCATGATACCTAATGCCGTCTAATCATAATATTATAGACTCTCAATTATAGTAGAATGTAGCAAAATTTTAAGACCAATCATAATATGTATGTTGGTTTCCCTATCACAGTTGTAATATGATTCACTCCCAATAATATTATGATCAGCCACAATCATAATAATATTGTTTGCCAATTTTAATATGATCAACTTACACGATAATATGAGAGCTTCTCAGATATAATTGGATCAGTTGTAATCATGATTGATTAGACCCAATTTATAATAGATCAGCTAAGTCAAAATATATCGATCACAATATGATACCCTCTCAATTATAATAGGATGTACTAAAATTGTAATACGATTGCCTACCAATATGTATTTTTGCTTTCCAATCGCAATATCATTCACTCCCGGGTATGTTGTGATCAGCCACAATAATGATTTAAAAATTTACAATAATGATATGATCTTCAATCAGAATATTATCATTCCCCAATTATATTATGATCATAATATTCATAACAAAATTAAATTTTTTTCAAAATGATGGGGTTCTGTCTACGGATTCTGGTAGAAAAGTCTAAAAAAATAAATACGTGTATCGGCGTTTTGCCAGATCTGATCAGAATTTTTTTTTTAGGGCGGGTCAAAGTTTCCGCCCCTCGGAACTTTCCTGCAACATATCGTCATGCAAAATTGTGTGTTCCTTACTTCTGAGGTACAAAGTATGTTCAGAAGTTTTATAGAAAAAATTCAGATAAACATTTTTGTGGAACAAATTAACCCTCAGCTGTCACGTATAACCATAACTTTTACTTTTTTTTTAAAACTCGCAAAAAAAATGCTCCAAACTGACGGGGGGCGTGGTGAAAATGTTCTACAAAAATTATCGCCATAAAATTTCACTGTATGTGTCTGAACACTCCAAAACACAAATCTTAGCCCGTAACAAGTATGTTTGATTTCAAATCACAATCATAATATGATAGCGATCATCCAGAATTGAATTACCAAATTCGGAAAAAGCTCGTCGGTTTTTTTTTCAAATTTTTCTGCAGTCACAAAAAAACTGAATTTCTCTCAGCCTGTATGGAATTAGAGGGCGGAAATATTTTTGAAAGAGCTAAGCACTGAACTGCTTCATAAAATACTGAAATGATTTTTTTCCAAAATGAGCGCTTTTCGAAAAACCGAGAGACGTGCAGAGATGATGTTCAGTGAATCACTCGTCATCCTCATCGTTACAACTTCTGCAGAAGTCATTTGCACTGATCTTTAGTGTCACCACATATCCACCAATCAGACAGTGTTCCAAAAATATTGAGACTATTATTGATACCTTTACCGTGACTCAGGATAAGAGGTTCATGGATCTCATCCTATCGACAATCAGTCAGATTTATAATCTGTGGCCCACAATCATAACAATATGACTTTCAAACATAATTTAGTTAGCTATTATTATAATTTCGTACACATGGTAGAATGAAGAAGGTAGGCTCATTATAACATCTGATTTCAACTTTGTTTCTTCTTTCTGCACTACCTAGAAAAGAGTCTTAATTCAAATATTTTAAATTTTGATTATTTGTTTAAAATAATACAAATATTTATATTCAATATTTACAATATTGTACAACATTTGTATTCATGGCATATGATTGTCTCCCAATCAGAATATTATAGGCCTCCATTTTAACCACTACTAAATATATCCTTTGCGGTGTTTAGGTGCGGGAGAGCATCCCAAAAGCCCAGGCGATCAGATTGGACTTGAAAGCAATGAGAATTTCGAATTGACTGGATCATTTTCAAATCTAGTTACCTTGTTCCTGGCAACAAATTGCGTGGCTAAAATAACTTTCTTCTCTAAATATTACAGTTTTGAAAAATGTTAAACATTTTTTAAAAAAAGTTTAATCTTTATAACAACTGTTAAAAGTTTTTTACAGTTATTTCTATAAAAATTATTAAAATATAGCAAGAAAGGGAACTCCTACTTGACACGGCTTTAGGCAGTCAACATAAATCACCATTGAGAAGATGGGAATATGCACATTTGAGCTCATGGTCCTGGGGTCATGAGTCTTGAGTTATGAGCCGTGAGTTGGGGCATTCTTACCCAATATAAATTGTATTAGCATGATATTCACTTACTCTAGATTTCGGAAACAATATCTCTGTTATTTTAAATGATAAACTGTGTGATTCTGAGCTCCTGGTCGGGGTCATGAGTCGTGAGTTGAGTCGTCCTTGTCAAATTATTAATGAGTTGGGATAATCTTACCCAATCAAAATTGTATTAGCATGATATTCAAATATTTATCTACTCATGCTGTTAGGAACAATGGAGAAAGAGTCAAATTCAAAACTTCCCTATTTGGACACATTGGCGGTCAGGAGAGGGGAAAATTTATCAATTAATTGGTATCAGAAACCAACGTCTTCAGGAAGAATAATCAACTTCCACTCGGAACATCAAAAACGTGTGATTATAAATACGGCGAAAAATTTAATAAACCACGTTTTGACTATAAGTGATGTAGAATTCCACAAGGTCAATAAGGAAAGGATAAGGAACATTCTCAAGGACAACAACTTCCTGAACCATCTTACCAACAGACTGATAAGGCAATTTGAGGATAAACGACAACCGAACAGGGTTACTACAGATGAGACAAAAATGTACAAGTCAATAACGTACATACCTGGAATAACAGATAGGTTGGCGAAGTCAAAAATATTTGACGACAAGAATTATAGGATAGCACACAAAACATATAACACAATAGGCAGAATATTTAGTAAAACAAAGGATAGTTTGGACAAATTTGATATGAGTAATATAGTATATAAAATACCATGTAAAGGAAATGACAACGAGGTTTGTAACAAAGTATATGTAGGGACTACAAAAAATAAACTAAAGACACGAATTGCAGGACACAAATCAGATCAGAAATATAGGCACATTTCTACACAGAAAACAGCATTAACATCCCATTGTGCTAGATTAAATCATTACCCAAACTTTCAGGATACATCGGTTTTAAATAAAGATAACAATTATAAACGTCGATATATGTTAGAAATGCTACAGATAATTAATACAAAGCCCAAATTTACAGACATTTAATTAGTAAAAAGTAGAACCATTTAAGCAAGAGTTATTTATCATATCAATCTAATATTTTTCTTTGGGTTAATTTATATGAACTTTTTACGAACATTATTTTTGTTTGTGTAACTTCAGAAAATTTTGAAAAAAGGCGGGAAAATTTGTTTGAACATTTTTAAATTGACATAATTTTTTCACAATTGTTAATTTTGTTTTGTTTTAATTGTTAAATATTGTTTATATCTCCTGATGATGCTACACAAAGGAGTAGCGAAATATCGAGGAAAATAAATATAACAACAGAAAATCTGACCTCAAGCTCGAAGAATATTGATTATTTATTGATAAGGAAAAGGTCGAACAACAGAATAAAAATATCTCAGTTAATGTAAATACTTGTATCAACATGATATTTATATCTTTATCTACTCAATATTTCACAAACAATATATCAGTTAATTTAAATGTTAAATTAAACAATTCTGATCTCACAGTCTGGTGATCATGAGTCGTGAGTTGGGACGTTCTTACTCAATTCAAAATATATTAACATGATATCCATATATTCGTCTACTCATGATATATAAAGCAATATGTTAGTAAATGTGAATGTTAATCTATTCGATTCTAAGCTCAGGGTTTGAGTGAGTTGCGATACTCTTGCCAACTATAAATTGATTTAGCATGGTATTCATATATTCATGATATTAGGAGCAATATCTCAGTGTATATAAAAATAAAATTTTGCAATTCTGAGCTCAAAGTCTGGGGGTCATGACTCGCGAGTCATGAGTTGAGACGATCTTACCCAATTTGAGTTGTGTTACCATGATATTCATATATTCATCTATTTATGATTTCAGGAACAATATTTCAGTCAATGGAAATGTTAAACTATGCGACTTTTAGCTGAGGGTTCGGAGGCTCATGAGTAGTGATTCGTGACGTGGTATGTTCTTACCCAATATAAATTGTATTAGCGAGATATTCATATATTTATGATTGCAGGACAAATATCTCAGTTAATGTAAATATTATATTTTTCTAGACTGAGTTCAGGGTCTGGGGGTCATGACTCGCGAGTCGTGAGTTGAGATGTTCTTGCCCAATTGAAATTTTATTAGAATGATATGCATATACACATTTGCTCATGATTTCAAAAACAATATATCTCAGTTAATATAAATGTGAAACCGAGCTCACACGCTTGTGATCATGACTCGTGAATTGCGACAGTCTTACAATGTCAAATTGTATTAGCATGATATCCATACATTTATTTAGTCCCAAAATCAGTAACAATATCTCAATGAGTGTGAATGTTAATCTATGCGATTCTGAGCTCAGGGTCTCAGTGTCATGAGACGTATGTCATGGGGCATGAGTCGTGAGTTGCGACATTCTTGTTTTATATAAATTGAATTATCATGATATTCATATACTCATGATTTTAAGAGCAATATTTTAGTTAATATAAACATAAAATTTTACGATTCTGAGCTCTGGGTAAGGTTGGTCATGAGTCATGAGTCGTGGGTACGGACGTTTTGACCCAATATACATTGTATTAACATAATATTCATATATTCATGATTTCAGGTACAATATCTGAGTTATTGAAAATTTTAGACTAAGCAATTTTGAGCTCACAGTCTGGTGGTCATGAATCGTGAGTTGGGTCGTTTTTACACAGTTCAAATTGTATTAACATGACATCCATACATTCATATATTCATGATTTCAGGAACTATGTATATCGCAGTTAGTGTGAATGACAATGTTTGCTATTCTGAGTTCAGGGTCTCAGTGCCATGAGACGTGTGTCATGAGTCATGAGCCGTGAATTGCGACATTCTTGTCATATACAAACTGATTTGTAATGATAATCATATACTCATGATTTTAATACCAATATCTTAGTTAATATAAATATAAATTGTTACGATTCTGAGCTCTGGGTCCGGAGGTCACGAGTCATGAGTCGTGGGTAGGGACGTTCTGACCCAATATAAATTGTATTAACATAATATTCATATATTCATGATTTCAGGAACAATATCTAAGTTATTGAAAATGTTATACTAAGCGATTTTGAGTCATGAGTCGTAAGTTGGGTCGTTCCTACTCAATTCAAATTGTATTAACATGATATTCAGACATTCATATATTCATGATTTCAGGAACTATATCGCAGTTAGCGTGAATGACAATCTATGCTATTCTGAGTTCAGGGTCTGAGTGTCATGAGTCGTGAGGCAAGAGTCATGAGTCGTGAATTGGGACATTCTTGCCATATATAAATTGAATTATCCTATATATATTCGTGATTTTGAGAACAACATCTTAGTCAATATAAACATAAAATTTTGCGATTCTGAACTCTGGGGCTGGGTTCGGGATAATGAGTCGTGGGTTGGGACGTTGTTACCCAATATAAATTGTATTAACAGGATATTCATATGTACATCTATTTGAGGAGTAACATTCCAGTTAATTTAAATACTAAATTACAGTACAGTCACCATGACTCGTGATTCGGGACGACTTTTCACAATATAATTTATACTACCATCATTTTCAAATATTTGTGATGTTAGAAAAAGTATCTCAGTTAATGTTAATATTAAATTATTCGATTCTGAGCTCAGTCATGAGTGATGAGTCTTGACTCTGGGCTTTCTTTCACAATATAAATTAATATATCCCGATATTCAGATATTTATTCTGCATTGGCATTCATGTAGTTATTTACTAGATGAATATAGGGATCTGTAGCCGTCGGTGTTGCAGTGGTTAGTGTGTGCGGCACTCGTACATGAGAACATAGCTTCGATTCCTGCTCAGACCACCTTACATTTCTTTCGACGACGGTCACCTCGCCATTCGGTTTACAGTTTTTCGGAACCGGTGTGAAACTGTAGGTTCCAGTCAGTGAGTGTAAATTTAGAAAGCACACATCTAACTGATTGAGGAGAAGCTCTCCCCAATCCTTTCATGGGATGTTATGCGACACAATTTTTTTTATACAGGAATCTCCCAATGTTGGTTTAGCCTAATCCTATCTAATTATGCACATGCCGTACATTTTACCCAAATAGATATTATTAAGAAGCCTTTTCATGCTTCTACAACAATATTCCTTGTAGCACCATCATCATTTTAAAAATATGCAGGCTACTTACTGTCATAGGCATTGCAGAACTCCTTAAGAATGCCAACAGTTTTAAGCCGCATTTAAGTGAACACACAAGAAAGCCCCAAACCAACATTACAACTCAACTACTACAACTTTCCGCAAGGACGAGTAAACTTCCGCAAAACTCATTCCCTTCATATTTCCGAAGTCATATCTCCTCATGACTTAACCAAACATTTATTAACATTTCTCTCACTTTTGCCTTTACTCCTTCTGCAATGGCATAAAGGCAATAAAGGCGTTTCATTTAACCATTTCATTAAAATCAGTTAGCTTCTTTGTCCTCATACTGGCGCACACTGCACTATGTTACACTGCCATGATAGCTAAGAGTTGGTTTCCCAACGAATTAAAAGACGGATGCAGACATCATAAAGAAGAAGATACGTATAGAATAAATAGGATGGAGCGTAGATGAAGACATCTATGAGACATTAAAAAGACATTTCCTAATTATATGAAATGAATATAAGGAAAAGGACGTGATAGCAGAAGGAAAAATAAACAATCTCCTGCAACAACAAAACGGACTCCAAAGTGAGAAAACTTAAGTAAATACCAGATCCAGAATTATTCAGTTGTAGGTACTTTATAGTTTTGTACAAATTGTTCCATAGCCTTAAGTTGCTTGCCAGCCTTAAAAAGGGGCCATGGATGAGGCGAGGCGGCAATAAAAGGTTGGTGTATGTGGTTTAATAAGGAAATGTGTTGACTGCATCTAACCAGCAGATGGAACAGATAAAGCAAGCGTTGCATAGGATGAGCAGCCACTCCAAAGAAGTTTCCCAACTAAATGTAAATTAAATGTTTTCAGTTCGTTTTTGTATTTTTTATTTCACTGGGAGTTTTGTTCACTCTCTTTTGTTTTATCTGAAATACGAAATTGCGGATGTGTTGCAATGGCGTGTTGCAGACAAGTTGCATATTCTTTCGAGTAACAACAACAACTTTTGCTTTTAGTGTTACTATCATTGTTGCTGTTGCTGCTGCTGTCGTTGTTGCTGTCATCCGAACAATAGCAATTTTGTTATGATAAATGCTCTTTCGTTCTTACTTGAATTTAATTATTTTTGCTTTTTTGTTGTCCCAGCCCTAAAGAAATGCGGGAAACGTAATGCTCTATTGACTGTGGCAAATAAATTTAATTAACTTTTTTTTCGTTTATAATCCAAAGGCATTTACTAAGACCAGCATAGAAGAAGAAAATTTAAATGTCAACATATTAAGCTAAAGAGGATTGAATGAAATGTCGTTAATGAAAATTAGATTGAGAGGAAATTTTAAAAACCAAACTTGAAACTTGAACCATGGAAACATGGTTTTCAGAACAATTTTTCAATTTAAAAACTGTGACGAAGTCTATCTTTATGAATTGATATTCAAAAAAATAGCAATTTAATTTTTATTTTTCACTAATTATTCAAGCTTAAGGTCAATTCTGATTTTATAAAACTTTTGGTTATCCTCTTTTTTCTCTCAATATTTCGATTTATTATCCTGAAGAAGATTTCCAAAGGAAATCGAAATATCGAGAGAAAAAAGAGGATAACCAAAAGTTTTATAAAATCAGAATTGACCTTAAGCTTGAATAATTAGTCAAAAATAATTAAAATAAAGGTCGAAAAATTAGAAACGAATTATTAAATTTAATTTTTAACAATTCAAATTTCAAAACTGTATTTGCAATTTCAACTACATCAATTGAAACTGAAAAATTCTATTTGAAATTTAAAAAACATCAAATGAAATTAGAAAAACAGCCCTTGAATTTTGAAAGACGTCAATTGAAATGTAAAAAAAATCAATTGAATTTTAAAAGACAACAATTTAAATTTTAAAGACATCAAATGAAACTTGAAAGGCATCAATTGAAATTTAGAAGACATCAATTGAAATTCAAAAGATACAATTGAAATTTAAATCACACCAACTTAAATTTAAAATACATCAATTGACATTTTAGAGAAATCAATTGGAATGTCAAATTCATTAATTTATATTTAAAGGACCCGAGTTGAAGTTTAAAAGGCATCAATTAAAATTTAAAAGACATTAATTGAAATTTAAAAGACATCAGTTGATATCAAAAGATATCAATTGAAATTAAAAATACATCAACTGACATTTAAAAGTCATATAATTGAAATTCAGAATTTAAAGGATATCAATCGGAATTTAGAAGACATAGATTGATATTTAAAAGATATCAATTGCAATTCAAAAGATATTGAAATTGTAATTTAAATCAACTCAATTGAAATTTAAAATACATCAATTGAAATTTAAGAGACATCAATTGGAATTTCAAATGCATTAATTGGTATTTAAAAGACTCCAGTTGAAATTTAAAAGGAATCAATTAAAATACGAAAGACATCAATTGAAATTTAAAGAACATCAATTGAAATTTAAAACACATACATTGGAATTTAAGAATCATCAATTGGAATTTAAAATTCATTAGTTGATATTTAAAAGATTCCAGTTGAAATTTAAAAGGCATCAATTAGAATTTAAAAGACATCAATTGAATTTTAAATTATATCAATGACATTTAAATAACATCAATTGAAATTTAAAAGATAAAAACGTCGTTTCCCCTATTACATCTCATGAAGGGATTGGGGAGTGCACTTTCTAGTTTTACACTCCCTGATTGGGACCTACAGTTTTACACCAGTTCCGATCGAAGAAGTTTTTTTTTAAAGATGTCAGCTGGAATTTAAGAAGCATCAATTGAAATTTAAAAGACACCAAATCAAATTTGAAAGACTTGGATTGAAATTTTATCAATTTAAATATATCAATTGAAATTTTAAAGACATCAATTCAAATTTAAAAGACATCATTTCCAATTTAAAAAATGTCATTTGAAATGTAAGATATTTCAATTCATATTTTAGAATCAATTGAAATTTGAAATTCGTCATAACCGATTTTATATATAAGTGTTACAAAGTACAATTGATGTCATCAAAATTTCAATCGATGTGTTCCAATTCAGTTGATGTGTTCCAATTCAATTGACGAATTCTGAATTTCAACTGATTTCCTTTGAATTAAATTTTTGAATTTCAATTCAGGTATCTTTAATATCAAATGGTATTTTTAAATTTCAATTAATTTTTATAAATTTCACATCATTTTTTTCTCTTCACATCATTTTCAATTAAAATTAATCAATAATAATCAATAGTAAATGTCTTCGGTTAGTGACCTGTGTAAATACACACCGCAGTGGCTTAAAGGGCTAGACGCTGCTGTAGATGATGTTTCACAAACATCGAAACGATCGTCCAGCGAATGTGAGTTCGAATCCCACCCGCGGCATTTACATTTTTTTCACTAACCGGAGAAAACATGATCTCTTAGCCTTAAAGGAAATTACAAGTTTAAACATAACGAGGATCTAAGACAACTAAATTTAAAAATATATCAATTTACTTGGAACAGTATCAATTAAAATTCTGAAATTCTGCTTGAAATTGAAAATACATCAATGAAACTTAAAAATTCTATTTGAATTATAAAATATATATGTTGAAATTTGAAAAACAGCAACTAAATTTTAAAAGAAAATTAATGATTTTAATGAATCTATTTTTAATGATTTCTTGTTATTTCAGTAGAAGGTCCATACGGACCTTGTCATGCTTGCCCGTCCGTCCTAATCACCTTTAAACGTCAATAAAAACTAAACTAATGGGCGTAATTTTTTTTAAACGATTTTTGAGAAAATTTCCTTAGAATACATGTGGGAGCCGGGTATACTTCCCGTGAGTCGTCAAGGAGTAATTTCAATTTGAAAATAAAATAAAAGGTTAACAAAAAACACCAACTGGCAACGCAAAAATACCATTTAACCAGTTGGCAACTCGCCACTTTAAATGCCCGATGATTCATTAAAATGTTATTTAAAACAAAAATATTCCTTTGATCATATAAATTTAACTTTTAAATAATGATTGTTAAACCCGCCCTTATTTTTAAGAGCTTTAAAGTGTAAACTTTATTACTAAAGCTTTTGATATGCGACAACCCAAAGCTTTTTACATTTCCCGAATAGGATGAGAAATGTTTTTCAAAATATTTCTATTCTCTTTGATCTTTTCTTTCATTTGTCAAACCAGTCCAGCACGTATACGACACACCATTGTGCATCTATGAAATACTTATATTAATTTGAAATTCCCCTTCCGTTTCTAATTCCAGAAAATGCGTCAATTCCAAAAAGTCCTTGAAGATCTTAGTTCTCGCATCGCTTCGGCTGAAGCTACCAAAAACTCATGGGTTGTACCCGGAACAAGTGCAGAGGCCAGCGAGCAATTGCAACATTTACAGCGTCTGCGTGACAAGATGACCACAGGGGGCGCCCTACTAGATGATTGTAATGAACAGCAGTCGTTCTTCACAGCGAATCAGGTGTTGGTGCCCGCTAATTGTCTGTCGAAATTGGAAGATTTAAATACGAGGTGAGTAAGATTCTGTAGCTATTATCCTTCCTACAGATTAATATAGCTTCTCCACTAGTTTAACAGCTATCACTGCTGCTAATATACTCTCTAAGTACACTCAAAAAAATACATACGTTAATAATAACATTAAAAAAAAACTGCTGAAAAAGTAAAAGTAACCACGGTGCCTAAAATAGCAAATATATATATTTGTTCTTTAGCAATTGAAGTTTAAATTTTACTACATCAAAACAGCGAACAGTTTGTTGTTATAACAGTACAGTAGTTGTAATAGAACACAAATTCCCTACAGATGAATAGCAAACAATTTTTTTTTTTTGTTAATAAGTAATTTTTTATTTGAGTGTAGAGATTATTTCTGATTGAAAATGTACGGTTTATCAAACTTTTAATCGATCTCCCCTGACTGGAATGGAAATATTTCGCTTATCCGCATGATAATTTAGCCATATGTACTGACTATTTCCTTACACGAACAGTTCCCACTTTTAACTGTCTTCAAATATTTCGTTACTAGAGTCTACAAAACCAAATCTGAAAATCTGTTGATAAGTGGTTCTGCGGTTTATTTGAAACCATTCGAACAACCAAAAACCCAATAAATTTACGTCGGTTAACCAGTTTTTGCTCAAATTTTGTCAAAAATCATTGAATAATTGGAAATTAAATTAAGAAAAAAACATACGAATTTAAAAATTTTAATTAAATTTCTGAACTAAATAGAAACATGGTTGAATTTGAATGCAATGAAAATAGGATTTACCATAGAGTAATGTCACCTAGTGGTGCCATCTCTATCTTCTGACGTTTCATTTAACACTCTTCGTGGAGCGGTCGGTACGATAGAGAGTTATTTGACGCAAATTGACTTACACCAGGTGGAGTTACAAAAATTTTTAACTTAAATTTGTCATGTCGTTTTGGTTGAAAACCGTGAAATTTAAACGTATTTTGGACTTCATTGTTAGTATACATTTGTGTTGTATTTAACACAAAATTTGCAACACATAAAACGCAGTGCCATTGTTATATTGAACCATTGCCTCCATCTAGTATTATTAAAGCAATACTTTTCATCATGCAACGTCCATATGCAACCACACTAAACTTCGTAACTCTAGGTATGAATTTTACTCTATGAGACTTAAAATCTTTTTTTTAAATTTAAAATTTTGCGATTAGTATTATTTTTATATATCGAAATCTCATTCAAATTTGAATATAAGTCTGAAACTTAAATGAGCTAAATGTGAATTTGAATAAAAATTTTAAATTGAATACAAAACATGCGTTCCAAACTATAATAGGATATAAAACTGAATTTAAAATTTAATCATGATTGTTAAATCAAAATTCAGTTAGTTTAGGTTAGGCAGAGTTGACTGTCACAATTGGCACACTTAGTCCAATAAGGACCGTTGTGATACTACCGGACATCATATTCCATCCCCATCGTTGAACCTGTAAAATTACCCGGTATTGTTAAGAGCCGTCGGTGGTTCAACGGTAGAGTGCGCGGCTCTTGTACATGAGAACATCGGTTCGATCCCTACTCTGACCGCTTTATATTTCTTTCGACAGCGGTCACCTTGCATAGTCATGCCGAAATTATCGAGTATTTAGCTGTTAAATAGCTTTCCAAAATACCTTTCGGAACCGGTGTAAACCTGTAGGTCCCAATCAGTGAGTGTAAAAACTAGGAAGCACACAGCTCAATGGTTGTGAGAAGCTCTTCCCAATCCCATCATGGGATGTAATGGGAATCCAATTTTTATGGCCACATAATAACCTCATTTCGATATTCCAGGATGTGGCTGAAGAAACGACGTATGTACATTTTTCCCCGGCGAACCAATTAGTACTCCACAGAAAAATCTGAAGTGATGTTCGAATCTCGTTCTCCTCTGCATCTCCTCACATTCTTCAGCAATCATGAGCTGGGATTCCAAGTCTGGACGCGCATGTTGCTGTTAAACAGTGTCCCAAGATCACAGTTACTACCCGCTGAAAAAAATCCGACACCAGAAAATTATTGCAGGAACCATGAATATTTTTGCATCATTATTTTCATGATCAGAAGATTTACTGCCTTTTTGTTTTTTTGTTGTCTGTCATGTTTTTGTTTTCAGCAAACAAAATCAAATTTAGGTCACAAAATCACATGTTATAACCTATTAATCATTTTGTTTCCAACATGTCATTTTAAATAGCAAACACAATGTGTTTGGACACAAGTATACTATGTTTGCGTCAAGCTACAAAAACATTATATTTGCATTCAAACAACAAAAACAGTAACAATTTTCAGCGTGTAGCATAGTGATATTTTGTCTAGGATTAGATCTCAAGTTTTGCCTTTGACTCAGGACATAACTTGGCCATACTTTCCTGGTGAATCTGTATTTTATATCATCATACAATCTAAATCTAATAGCTAAAAGATAATTTACAACACAGATCCTATATAAATTTAAAATCATATATTGTAAAATTGAAATCTATTAAAATTCTATTATATTTTTAAAATGTATCTTAATCAATATTTTTGTTAACAAATTAATGTCCTGTACTATAATTATAAGATTTTAAATCTTGTTGTGCAGGAAATAACAATTAAATAAAGAAATAAAAATAAAAGCTTCGGTTTCCAGCAGAAGCTTGTACGCTGAAAAATCTGTCTATTTTTGTTGTTTCGTTACAAATGTAACGTGTTTGTAGCTTGTCGCAAATATATTATACTTGTGTCCAAACATGTTATGTTTGCTATTCAATATAACATGTTTGGGACACAATGATTAGTATGTTAAATTATATATTTTGTGACCCAAAAACGTGACAGACAGCAAAGAAGTGAAAAAACAGCAGATTTTCAACTTATGAAACAATGCTTACAAGTATATACATGTTTCCTACAGTATGTTATAGGGGCCGTTTTTTCAGCGTGTGCCCTTTTTTGGAATTTTAAATGTGGGGTTCTCAACATTTCTTATTTACGAGGGTACTTATAGTCCTCTACCGGCCGTTGAAGGAATACATTTTCGAAAAAACAAATATTTTTTGACAATATCGGACAATATTTTCAAAATGTTTACAGACCATTTTTTAAAAATGTTTACAGAGAAATTGATGTCGTGAAAAAAATGCTCTGTCAAAATTATGAAAATATTTTTTTCTATGTATGTTCATCATGGCACGTCGTTTGAGCCCCATATTGTCAAAAAAAATAAATAAATTTTGTTAAGTGTTTTTCAGATTTTTCAGAAATAAATTTTATTTCCAAAATGTACTAGAAATCGAAACTTCAACGGCCGGTATGGAACTAATAGTACCCTCGTATAAAAAAAATCCAATGAGTGTTCGAACTCACGAGCGATGTGTTAACACCTTTTTATTACACAGTACCTGTTCGATTTCTATGAACACATTCGTAAATGTTACATTGGAAAATAAAACACAGCGTTCAATCATATGATGACGTTACATTTAAATAATATTAATACTTAAAATTATTTAAAGATCAGTGCAATTTGTCATTATTTTCTTGCTTAATACTTTTTATTTTATGTCCACAAAAAACAAAGAATGCTAAGCAACAAACACATGTACATACATACAATATTATGTTCGTACATACGATACACAAGTTCACACAATTTTCGTTGCTCTCTTGTTATCTCATTTTTATATACGTACGTATAATACGTCATTATTCTCTTTGCTCTGAGAGTGCTCCGTGCTCCCACACAAGACCACT
Organism: Phaonia tiefii; assembly: GCA_963931995.1. Classification (NCBI taxonomy): domain Eukaryota; kingdom Metazoa; phylum Arthropoda; class Insecta; order Diptera; family Muscidae; genus Phaonia; species Phaonia tiefii. Next base: position 306,740,846 of record OZ008367.1, read on the forward strand.
ATTCGCTTCCGCTACATCAGTGTGTTTTTTTTCGCAGTTTGACCATCTGCGTTTCGCAGTCGGACAAATCTGTGTTCTATATAGGGGTGGGTCACCCTTATCATATAGGGGTATGAAAAATCGATGTTGGCCGATTCTGAGACCTACCCGATATGCAAACAAAATTTCATACAAATCGGTCCAGCCGTTTCGGAGGAGTTTAACGGCAAACAATGTGTGATCGCAGTCGGACAATCTACGTGATAACAGTCTGACAATATGTGTGATCGCAGTTGGACAAACTGTGTTTGCATGTGTCCAGGTTATGAATTTAGGGCGTACCCACGCCTATAGATGTTAACACATAAAAAAGTTTGAACTTTTCGATAAACTCCTCTTCACTCCGCGTCGTTTGAAACCCCCCTCAAAAAAAATTTTCAGTACACCCTAGAGTGCATGCAGAATGGGGCGTACCCACAAGATCCATAGCCAGGGGGTGAAGTAAAGTGATCTCTAACCACACAAGTAATTACTCACTATCGTTCATTGGAATATTCCTGTGGTTTACAATCTTATGTAGAGATGCGCGGCAGTTGTTGGCTGTTCAGGAAGTAAGGTATAGAGATTACAGAAATTTTATAGCAACCTGACTGTCAGAGTTGTTGCTATTACAACAGGCAGTGATGACGTTTCTTCTCAGCCAAAGGGCAACTTCTCCAATTGCCATAAATTCTGCCTGCAAAAAATATCAATTAGTGTTCGAACTCACGGAACCTGTTCGATTTCTATGAACACATTAGTAAATATTACATTGAAGAATAAAAAAAGAATAGTTTTTGTGCTGAAGGCTCTTTTGCTATTTCACTTTATTTTTTCTTATATCTGCTTTAACAATAGATAAAATATTGATAAAATAAATAAAGCAATATTTAGCTCACTGAAATAATTGTTTCTGTTTTATCTTAAACAGAGCGACGACAAAAAGTATTTAATACTATAGAGCACTTATTGCACTCTCATGTAGAGAGTGTGAGTAAAAGAGCATAAATGAGTCTTATTATCTTTATAGAATATTTCAATATAAATGCACAATTTTGACAATCTAATTACATAAAACAATACAAAAAGCATAAATTTTTCAAAAGGCATCAATGTTTCTATTCATTGCTATAATATTCAATACTCTTTGGCAATGACGACCATCGTTATTATTTTCAGGCAAAGACTATTGTTGTACAATAACCACATATGGGATGCTAACGCTGTGTGTTGTTTGCATGTGTTCACTTTGATAGATTGCTCTAGCCGTGCCTATAGATGTTAACACATCAAAAACACTACAATGGTGTGGTAGCCTTGGTACAAGGTCTATAATCAGCGCTTTAGAATTGATCACAGTCCCTACTTTAAAATCTATTTTGGAGCCATCAGCGTTGAAGCTTGAATGACGTTTATAACCTGAGCGTTTGTTTATAAGCACTTTTGCACTCCCTGTTTTTTTAAAACAAGATTGCTCGAGAGCTGATCGCGTACCCCATGCGCGGTTTCAAAAGCTTTTATTTAGAGAGGTGCGAGAAAATTGCTCCAAGTAACGAATGTGGATGGATGTTCTCGTTCTTGCCCCATAATTTGTAGGTGAATTTGATCAGAAACTAAATAAAGCATTTATTATTGTTTGCTGTTAGGATGCAAATATAACGTGTTTGTAGCTTGTTGCAAATATACTATACTTGTGTCCAAACACATCGTGTTTGCTATTCAATATAACATGTTTGAGACACAATGATAATATATGTTTTTGAGCCCCAAATGTGGTTTTGTTTGTTGAAAACCGGTAAAAACAAAGACAAGCCAGACAACAAAAGGCAAAAAGGCAGCAGATCTTCAATTCATGAAAACAATGTTTGCAAACATGCATGTTTTGTATAGTGTAGAAAAAGGTACATAATGATATGGACGACATGTGGTTTCAACAATACGTTCCCACCTGTCATATATAGCGAATAGAAATCTCTCTAAGCTCCCAGGTTATTACGCTTTTATTTCACGCATATATTTTCTATTTCGCTATCTCTCTCTCGCTAACTTTCCTGAGATGTTCTTTAGATAATTCTCATTAATTTCATATTTCTCATTCCTTCCCATATTAAAGAGTTGTAATCCTTTAATTGTTTTTTATTTCTCTCCCTTAGAATGAAACTTTTACACATTGCTATGGATGAGCGTCAAAAAGTTCTCATGAATGCCGGCGGTAGTCAGTCAATGGAGAACGGTGATGATGGTCGTGTTACTTCCAACAGTGGCACAATAGGTCCTATACCAAATCTGGGTCAGAGTGTTCAACCACCATGGGAGAGAGCAACCACAGCCTCCAATGTGCCTTATTATATAGAGTAAGTACAGAAGTCTATTGTCTTTAGTAACTATAATATTCTTTATTTCTCTCTCTCTCTCGTCCCTTTATTTCGTCTAATATTTATTATATCTCTCTCACATTCTCGTCCTTTTTTCCTCATAGCCATGAACGTGAAACCACCCATTGGGATCATCCCGATATGATTGATTTAATGAAAAGTTTAGCCGATTTAAATGAAATACGTTTCTCTGCATATCGTACAGCCATGAAACTGCGTTCGGTGCAAAAATCATTATCCTTAGATCGTATTCCCATGGCTGCGGCCATTGAATCCTTCGATCGTCATGGTCTAAGGGCGCAAAATGATAAACTAATTGATATACCCGATATGACCACTGTATTGCATTCATTGTATGTGACATTGGACAAAATCGATTTGACAAAACTTCTGGATTTGGCCATAAATTGGATATTGAATGTTTACGATTCACAAAGGACAGGACAGATACGAGTATTAAGTTTTAAGGTGAGTTTTGGGAAAAAATTTCGAAATTATCAAATTTTCAAAGAAAAAAAACTCTGTCATATTCACTTCCAGGTCGGTTTGGTTCTTTTATGCCGCGGTCATTTAGAAGAAAAATATCGCTATCTGTTTCGTTTAATTGCCGATCCAGAGAGAAAAATTGATCAACGTAAATTGGGTTTACTTTTGCATGATTGTATACAGGTGAGTTGTTTTCAGAATTTAGATTTGAAATTTATTTTGTTATCCCAAACGTCTTGTATTTAAGGTGCCTCGTCAATTGGGCGAAGTTGCTGCTTTTGGTGGTTCGAATATTGAGCCATCGGTGCGTTCCTGCTTAGAGAGAGCTGGTATTTCTCAAGAAGGTTAGTGATTATATTTAAGAAACAACAGATCTTCTTCAAATTTGCCATTAATTTAATAGTGTGAACTGTGATTATCCTATCAAGAAGGGTCACTGGTTATGGTTCCTACGTATTTGAAAAAAATATATATATATTTCATGACGGCACAATAAATCCAATAGAATCAACGGCCTATTTCACAATGTCTAGATGTCCTACAGTCAGAGCTAACAAAGAGTGTTAGCTGTCAGTTTTTAGGATTTTTTAACTGTCAGGTAGTTCTACCTTTTTTTGGGAAAATTGTGCGTAAATTAAACAAAGAGCGTGATAAAGCACACCACAGATTCGTCTGGCATGAGCATTAGCTTTGTCGATAACTTTTTTTTCTGGTCTGAAAATCACATAAAGACTGTCAAAATTCTTCGCAAGCAATTTAGTGGTGTGACCAATAGAGGTTTCGTTCTTATTTCGCGTCTTGAGAAGCTGAGAAACGACCACAACTATCAAAGATATCTATCGCTAATGCTCATGATTGACAAATATATGATCCGCATAACTTAAAGTCTTGTGTTAGGATTTTTGCCGCTATTGCTGTTATCGATAACATACGTTTTTAAATATTTTCATAATTCGATTTTAAAATTTCTTAAAACTTTATGAAGTAAACGATATTTCATAGTGCCACATCGATGTTTCGATTATGCGAAGTTCACACTTTTGAACCATCACTAACGTAATGTTATCGATTCAGAACACGCGCAAAAGTTAGGTGGTTGGCCGGCTTTGTTCGCACAATATAACATCCTTGCAAGTGTATTAACTTGGATACATAGTGCAAAGTGGCAAACACTCTATCAAATCTATGCAATAGAAAAGTCTGCTAATAGTTATCGATAAATAAATTTACGTGAAAACTCATCTGAGGACAGGTGTTGACACTGATAGATTTTGTTTCAGAATTCCACATATCTGTTAGATCTACCCGATAATTTAAACTCCACTTAAGCGAAATGAAGAGCAGTAGTTTTTGCAATCGAGAGGAGCGATAAATAACAACAATAACCCATTTGTTGTACTGTTTTTGAGGAATTTGTAATACCTTGTGTTCGATTATTTCCTTTGTTCTGTATTTTGCCAAATAATTATTACGTATTAATTCAATAATGTCGATTACAGCGAGATAATATGAATTTCAATAATTTCGATTACAGCGAGATAATATGAATTTCAATAATTTCGATTACAGCGAGATAATATGAATTTATTCCCCCATTTCGATTAGTTATCGAAATATCTTTCAACGATATATTCGATTCAATTTTCTTTTGAGTATTGCTTATATTTACTGCAGTGCTTCTATTTTTGACTTCGTCAATGTTTTCTACAATATTCGATAACTTCGATTATTTTGAATACATAGGAGCATTAAGCGGACCACAGACTTGTCATTCATGAGCATGAGCTTGGTCGATAACTTTCTTTCTGACTGATGAATTTGAAAAAATATTACCAAAAAATGTTGTGAACATGATAGTGATACGAACTACTTCGATTACATTCTTATTTCATCTCAAGAAGGGCGCTAAACTGACAATGAACATCAACGATAGCTGATGTTCATGCTCATGAATGACAAGTCTGTGGTTTTACTAAACTATTTTTGTATTATACAATGGAACCAATTTGGGCTGAAACTGTGAAGATAGTGAGGAAACAGGACCGCATTATTTTTTGCAGTCGGAAGTACCTATACATTGTGCAAATTTTTGGCCGATTTTTGTTGTTTAGTGGGAGAAAAATCCTGAGCATGAGCATACCTTATCGTTGACACATATTATCGTTTATTCGTCCTTTTTGACATAAAATATCGATGTTTTCGCATCACTTTCATGCTTACACAATATTATAATAAATTTTTTTCAATTTCTTCAGCCACATTAAAAGTTATCGTCCAACCTCATTCTCATGAATGACAATTTTTGTGTGTTGCGCTTTATATGAGTTCGATTATTCACAAGTTCACATTATGGGGCTAATGTAGTATTTTCTTAATTTAATTTCATTTTTCGAACTTTTGTCGGAGAAATTTATTTCCATTTCATTCTACTTTTGCTTACAATTGGTGCAGAATTTATATTAATATAGTAGAGCTGTTTGTGCAACTTTAAAAGTTTCGATAACTTTAATACCTTTGATGTTTTTCTATGAATATGATGCAACAAACAGGCCCAGTTTCATTTCTACATTTTACATTTTCAAAGTAGTAATAAGTGCTAACGATAACCGATAAATTTGGATACTTTGTAGGAATTTTTTCTCTTTTTCATCAAGTTTAGAAATTTTAAATTATTACAGTTTCGATTAGGTCGATGGGTCGGTCATCTTTACTTTTGACTTTCTAATCTTGGCTAAGCTTTGCATCTTTACTTTTGACTTTCTAATCTTTTGTAAACATATTCGCAACTATAGTAGAAAACAATTTTCACAATTTTAAAAGTTTCGATAATTTTACTTGTTTCGATTTATTTAACTGTTTCGATAACTGAGACCATATTGACTATTCGTTTAAATTGAAACTTACATCTGAGTAATAACAATATCTAAGTAAAGTAAGCAGTAATTTCGATTATACGGAAATTATTTCAAATAATTTCATAATTTCGATAACATATCGAAATTTATTTCGATATTATTATTTGTTTTTAATTGTATTTAATAATAATATTTCCGCTAAAAAATTAACTATTTACCAATTTTAAATATTTCGATAACATTGTTAATTCAAATTATTCTGAATATCTTGATTTTTGCTCCTATTTCTGCGTTTCAACATACATGATTTAAAAAAACGGTGTATACAATTTTAAAAGTTTCGATAATTTTACTAGTTCGTTTAAATTGGATATTAAACAAGACTAAACAAAGCGGCTTAGTACCTGAGTAAACGAAGTAGTCATTTCGATTATTAATTCTAAAAATTTCATAGTTTCGATAACATATCGAAATTTTTCCCTTTATTAGATGTATATTTGAATAACTTTCTTAGTTCAAATTATTCTGAATATCTTTATTTTTGCTCATATTTCTGCGTTTCAACATACATGATATAAAAACAAACTAATTATACAATTTTAAAAGTTTTGATAATTTTCCTAGTTTCGATTAATTTAAATATTTCGATAACTGCATTTACTTTGTTCGTTTAAATTGGAAATTATTTATCGGTGAACAAAGCCGATTAGTATCTGAGTAAACGAAGTAGTCATTTCGATTATATTGAGATAAATTCTAATAATAATATATCGATAACATATCGAAATTTCCCCATTTAATCCATGCATCTTTGCTATCTTTCTTTGTATATAATATTAATATTTTCGCCACTAAAAAAAGGACCCGTTTAACAATTTTAAATAATTCGATAACTTCAAATTATTCTGAATATCTAGATTTTTTGTGTTGTTCATATTCACTTATAAAATGTTTTATATAATTTCACACGCTTCGCTAGTTTTAAAAGTCTTGATTAATTTCACTATTTCGATAACTGAGATTACTTTGAAGTAATTTAAATTAATTTAAATTAGATCTGGGTAAACAAAATCGTATACTATCTGGGCAAACGTGGCACGTGGCAGTGATTTCGATTATATAGATATTAAATCTAATAATTTCATCACTACCTTCACTTTAATACCCTTCCTTCTGTTTCAAATTTTGCGTATTCTTGCTGTCTTGTTTTGTATTTAATATTAGTTTTTTCAGTACCACGATAAAGGGAACTGTTTACCACTTTTACAAATTTCGATAACTTTGTTTACCTTTACCTTTCAGCATATTGACATTTTTGCTCACAATTTGTGTGTTGCTTATGTTGATTTGAATACAATTTCAAATGCTTCAATAATTTTAAAAGATTCGATTAATCAAATTATTTTGGTAACTGAAATTACTTTGACTGATCGTTTAAATTGAAAGTTATATCTGAGGAAACAAATCAGTTTAGTATCTGAGTGAACGAAGCAATTATTTCAATTACATAGAGATTAAATCTAATTAGTTTCATCATTACGAATACATATCAAAATAATCACTTTAATCAATTTAAACCATTTCATATTCATTCAAATTTTATTTATTCTTATTCTCTGGCATAACATTGAAAATTAATATTTTCGCCAATACAACAACATACAATAGTTCGGTTATATCGCAAATTTCTATAACTTTGTTAGTTTGGATTATTCAGTATATTGAGATTTTTGGGTACATTTTCTGTATTGCTTATATTAGTTTAAAAACAATACAAACAAAAACGGCAAATTTAATAAACATTTCGATTATTTTGTAAAAAATTATTTTTTTTGTATCGATAACTGATTGTTGGTTTTAATTTGGGGGTTTTAAACTATAATGTTTGAAAACAAACATTATTTTTTACAAAAAATCAAGTACGAAAATCTAAACAGAATAAAATAGTATTAACGATTACAGGAGATTTACTTTTATCGATAACTGTTTTGACAATATATCTATCGATAATTCTTAGGATTATTTCACTTATTTTGATTGTAAAGTGTTATTAGTTACGTTGATTTTAATAGGATTGATTATTTACACTTTATCGACAACTCCGACTACTTCGATTATTCACTCAATTGGAATAAACTGAAGTGTTAAAATTGGAATAATAAAAAGATGTTTTGATCGTTTAACTAATCGTAACTCTTCGGGAAACGAAAATCGATAATTTTTCTAATTCAACGATTATAGAATGATTATTTTTATCGATAATATTTTTACGATTAGTATTTAATTATAGGAATTATTTTCATTATGTTTGCTTTAATAGTTTCGTTTATTTTTACTCTTTCGATATCTGAGAATACTTCGATTAATTGTTTGAATTGAGTCTTCAAAGTGAAATGGTAGTTGAATTACAATTATATCTAAGTAAACAAAAACCTTCTAACCGAGTTTTAGTATTTAAAATGAATATATTTTTTGTTTCAATTTGTATTGTGACCATCGGTGGTGCAAGGGTTAATGTGCACGCCTCTTGTACATGAGATCTTGGTTTTGATTCCTGCTCTGACCACCTTAAATTTCTTTCGGCGGCGGTCACCTCGCATAGTGACGGCGACACTATCGAGTATTTAGCCATGAAAAAGCTTTTCAAAATACCGTTCGGAAGCGGTGCAAAACTGTAGGTCCCAATCAGTGAGTGTAAAACTAAAAAGCGCACAGTGCACTGGTTGTGAGCAGCTGTCCCCAAATTCCTTCATGGGATGTAATGGGAATCATTTATTTTACTTATATAATTTGTGCTATTGATTACCTTTCGATAATTTACAGTATTATTTCACTGTATTTCGATTTAAAGATTTTTTTATTAAATTAGTTGTAACTGTTTCGATTATTTTTCGCCATTTCAATAACAGCATAACTTCGATTAATCGTTTAAGTTTAGTCTTCAAAGCAACTGAATGAAATTGTTATATCAGTAACCTAACACGGCTCACCCTATACTATTATAGTGTATATATCTGAGTTATTAAATAAAAGCTTCCTTTCAGTAGGTAAAAGGGAATGATTATTGCTCTTTTTTGCTTTGAATTAACAGATATAGAATAAAGAGTTTTATAGTTATTCGATAACTTTCCCTATTATTTGAATTTTTTTGATTTAAACTAAATTTTGGAAATTTTCTCCCATTATTTGACTGCATTGGATTGAAACTATTAATGTGACTACATTGGTTTTAAAGTCGACATTATTTTAACAATCTCGATAACTGATGCTATTTCGATTGTTCATTATATCAGTAAAGCGAACCACTGACTTGTCATTCATGAGCATGAACTGTAGTAGGGTGTCCCAAAAAATTTTTCTTTTTCGATTTTCATGGTTGCTCACGCTTGATTTCATAGCTTATAGGGTAAAGTATTTTTGAGATTTTTTTTTCAGATTTTTCGGAAGAGGTCGACTTTTTCCCAAAAATCGGTTATAACGGACTTTTTTGAATTTTATTTAAAATTCGGTCAATAGCCACGGTTTTCTTACATTGTAAGTCAACATTTTTAAAGCAACACGTTCAAACTTTTATTGTATATGCATTAACCACCAGTTTTGGCAATCATTTTGCTCAATAAGGTATTAATTTTTTTAGTAAATTTGGGATAAATTTTGTGAGTAACGCTATATAACTTTTAAAATTCCTACGCAACTTTAAAAAACTAATGAAGCACTTTAAAAGACGTATAAATTCCAAGCAATTTTGTAGAAAACAATTTTTAGTTTGCTGTTACTGTTCCAGAGTTATACCATTTTAAAGCCTTTTATCCATTGTACGAACCTAAATAATTATAAACTGTTTGCTATTTTTGCATAGGATTTGCTTTAAATTTCTATGCAAATTTAAAACACAATAATGAACTTTAAAACTGGATAAATGCCAAGCAATTTTGTGGAAAAAAATTTGAATTTGCAGTTGCTGTTCCAGAGTTATGCCATTTTAAAACTTTTTACCCATTGCATGAAACTAATAATACTATAAACTCTTTGCCAATTTTTCATCGGATTTGAAACACTATATTCATGAAAAAATCTACATGCGCTAACTAACGACAAAGAATTACACGTAGCAAAAAATGGTCGCGGCAACATATTGTAGGAACCATATATATGATTGCTTGCAATATATGCTTGATGTTCAAACAAACTCCGATGGAAAGGGATAAACAGTTTATAATATTATTATGTTCATACAGTGGGTAGAGTTTGAAAGTTGCATAACTCTGGAACAGTAACTGAAAATTCAACATTTTTTTTTTGAAAATTGCTTGGAATTTACCCATCTTTTAAAGTGCATCATTAATATTTTAAATTTTCATAGAAATTTTAAGCAATTCCAATGCAAAAATAGCAAACAGATTATAATATTATTAGTTTCATACAATGGATGAAAGGCTTTAAAATGGTAGAAGTCTGGAACAGTAACCGCAAATTATATTTTTTTTTTTTACAAAATTACTTGGAATTTATACGTCTTTTAATGCGCATCATTTGTGTTTTAAATTTTCATAGGAATTTTAAAAGATAAAAAACGTTATATACAAAATTTACCCAAAATTTAGGAAAAAAATTAATACGTGGTACCTTAATGAACAAAATCATTGCCGAAACTGGTGGTTTGTGCATATACAATAAATGTTTCGACTGTTTGCTGTAAAAATGTTGACTTACAAACTAAGAAAATCGTGGTTATTGAACGTGTTTGAAGTAAAATTCAAAAAACGTCCGGTATACTCGATTTTTGTCGATTTGTGCGACCTCTAAACCTCTTCAGAAAAACCTGAAAAAAGTCTCAAAAGTACTTTACCCTATAAGCTTTCAAACAAAGCTTGAGCAAAAAAAAAATATTATTGATGGGACACCCTAATGAACACCAGCAATCGTTGATGTTTATTGCCGGTTTACCGCCCTTACCGTAAGAATGTAATCGAAGTTGTTCGCATCACTATCATGTTCACAAAATTTTTTGGTAATATTTTTTCAAATTCATCGGTCAGACAAAAAAAGTTATCGACCAAGCTCGTGCTCATAAATGACAAGTCTGTGGTTCATTTAAAATAAAAGCCTGCTTGTTAGGTTTCAGTACTTAAACAGAATATTTTCAATTAAGGATTATTGAATAAATATTTTTATCGATAATATATTTTCGATACATTTTTTTAATTTTATATATGCAATTTTACAAATGCACATCCGTTTACATTAGAATATTTTTAGTTTTCCTACGGGCTAACAGATCAGATTTTTCAGCTATTAGTGAAAAAAAAGAAAGCAGTTAGAACTGGGATTTGAATTCATATTGGCGTACTATAGTTCCGAAGATTGTGAGTCTTCCCATCAGCGCCTTAGCGTTCTAGGCCAGTGACCGTCTTGTTCAATTGTGTCAAATAATTGCAGTTTTTTTTTTAAATATTTTTTTTTTAGTTTAACTATTTCTCTCATTTAGTTAATGACAATTATTTTGGTTATTTCGATTATTTGGCTAAAAATGTCTCAAGTTCCCTTCCCCAACTTCGTGTCACTTTCTACCAAGTCACTCCAACCCATCATCCTTGTTCATCCAGTCTCTGTGGGACTAAATTTATTTTTAGCTTTAGCATATGTAGTTATCGTATCATCATTTTATTTAGCACATTGACACTAATTACTGTTTAAATATTCTGCCTCTTTCTCGCTCCACCTTCTTAATTTAAATTTCCTGGACCTAATGGCTACGTTCGTTGGCGTTTGCGATAATGATGATGATGATGATGATGCTCGTGGTGGCTGTGCAGCAATTGATTCCAATCAAGAACTTACTATTGAATTACATCACTTCCTTGCTTGGCTGCAACATGAACCGCAAAGTTTAGTTTGGCTACCGGTGTTACATCGTTTGGCAGCTGCTGAATCAGCTAAACATCAGGTAAGAGTTGAGAGGCAAGAACATAAACACATATAGAACTTGGTTCCTGCATACTTGGCACTTAATTAACACTTCCAGTATCTTGTATGCAAAATGTTAAATAATGTTTTCGTTCCTCCTTTCTATGCCTTTCTTTCTCTGTTGCCCCCCACTCTGTTTTGGGTTTGGCAACTTTAGGCCAAGTGCAACATATGCAAAGAGTATCCAATTGTTGGCTTCCGTTATCGTTGCCTTAAGTGCTTCAATTTTGACATGTGCCAAAAGTGTTTCTTCTTTGGACGTAATGCCAAAAATCATAAGCTAAGTCATCCCATGCATGAATATTGTACAACGGTAAGTTGCAAGGAAACGGATGTGTTTAACGGATGTATTAACATTGCATTTGTATCCTTTTTTTTCTCACAGACCACTTCTACAGAAGATGTCCGCGATTTTACAAGAGCCCTCAAAAATAAATTCAAGTCACGCAAATATTTTAAGAAGCATCCTCGTGTGGGCTATTTGCCGGTACAAAGCGTCTTGGAAGGTGACGCCTTGGAGAGTCCTGCACCCAGTCCACAGCACACCACACATACGCTACAAAATGATATGCACTCAAGACTGGAAATGTATGCCACTCGATTGGCCCAGGTGGAATATGGTGGCGGTACTGGTTCCAATTCTACACCCGATAGCGATGATGAGCATCAATTGATTGCCCAATATTGTATGGCATTGCCGACAAATAATGGTGCAGCGCCTAAATCACCTGTGCAAGTAATGGCCGCCATGGATGCGGAGCAACGCGAGGAATTGGAGGCCATTATAAGAGATTTGGAGGAGGAGAACTCCAGTTTACAGGCTGAGTATCAGCAATTGATGACGAAACAACAGAGCTCCACACCCGATGATACGACGGGTATGCAACATTCCAATTCCTCGCTGGGTGCTTTATCGGCCGGTGGCAATGCCACAGGCGAACATGGTCAAGTGAGTATAGAAATAGTAAACAGTGTTGTTATCTTTTATTTCTAATTTCCTTTATTTCCCCTAGGATATGATGGCTGAAGCAAAACTTTTGCGCCAACACAAAGGACGCCTTGAGGCGCGCATGCAAATTCTCGAGGATCACAATCGCCAGCTGGAGGCTCAATTGCAGCGTTTACGTCAATTGCTCGATGAACCCAACAACGGTACGGTTAGCACTCCCGGTTCGGCTTTGAATTCAAAGCCTAACACTTTGCAAACACGTTCCGTGACTGCGTCACAATTGAATACGGACTCGCCGGCCAAGATGAATCAACAGAATGGCCACTATGACCAAAACACAAGTGAGTAATAATATTGAGTGTTACCCTTAAGACTTGAGAACAAATTACTGGACTCTTTCGAATATTCCAAAACTTTTCTTCTTTTTACCAAATTCATCTTCATTGATGGGCAGTTATTATTGCATTGGAATTCAATAAAATCACTGCAAATATCAACAAATTAATGAATCCATGAATGTTGTTCAGCCCCAACTCACTGTCCACCAAGTGTTCATTAAAATGGTTTCGAAACTACGAGTATCATCCTCAATCATTGGTAATAATCGTTGTCACAATCATTTTTTCCATTAAACTAAACAAAAAACTAATATTTTGTATCTTTGAAATGAAAAGTAGGCACGAAAGTTGTTAAATTTCACTAATAACCAGTATTTTGCATATTGAAAATTCCTTGCAAACCCGTGTTCAAGTTGAATCCTTTTGCGTATTCGAGAATTTTAGTGTATTTATCTAAATATTAATCCCCGTTGGTCCCTGTATTTTTTGCTCCATTTCGACGAATTAAAACAAAAGATAACTGCCCCATTTCAACGAATTAAATCAAAAGAAACCTATAAGTATATCAAATCGTTGAGATAACTGGAAAACTGACAACAGTTTTGTTCGATGAAAATATTATATATTCTATAACCTTGCTGTCTTTTTTGGTCGCAATTCCAATGTATTAAATAAAACTATTTAATTCAATTGTTGAACCCAGTATTTTAAGAAAACACTTGGATACCGAAACTTGTACACCAATCGATTTAATTCCATAATCTTTAAACCCCGTATTCCTAACGAAGAGGTACTCGCCTCGAACAACGAGTTTCTAACTAGAATGTTTTTATGGCTACTGACCCATTAATCAAGAGCTGGTTCCAGGTTCCTGACCCTTTAATCAAGAGCTGGTTCCTATAAAGAGCCTGCATACGTTTCGTATCTTCGTCAATTTGAATGCGTTTTCAAAAAATCTAATATTGATGAAATCCTATTCCTCTAAACTTGATTCATTTAACTATTTCTTAAATTTGAATTCAAGTTACCATTTTATCTGACTTCCAAAATACCGATTACGATACAAAACGGATGCGATTATTAGAGATTAAATAGTTTCCATCCACCGTTTAAGTATGACATGAACATGTATGTTTTTAGCATAACACTGTGTGTAATTTTTTAAGTCATGGAAATATAACCATATACGGACACCACTACGTTCTAAAAGACAAAAAAATAGACCCGTGTCTCCCAGTTTTGCCCAAAGTCATGCACTTTTTTATGGGCCTCCACAGATTTGGGGCCTCGGTGTCATTTTTGCAAAAACAAGTGATCATTTTGCCAGGCCCATATCTTGCAAATCGTTTGGAATTTTGATTCACTTTCTGAGAGAAAGTTGTAGCTCTTGTCACAAGGAATAGAAATTCTGAACATATAAAATCAAAATAACTTCATCTTCAAGGTCAAAATGCACTTGAACAAACTTTAAAAAATTCGATTTTTTTTACCTTTTTTCCCCGTGTTCAGGTCCAAAGGTAGCAAATCGTTCAAGATTCAAGGAAACAATCAAACAAACAAACAAAAATGTACCTAAGATCACAATAAACAACTTTCTAGAACATATGAACTTCCTAAGAAAGATTCTGAACACAGATTAGGTAGCGCTTAGGTATCCGAAAAAGTGAAAAATTTCCCGAACATTTTTTAATTTCACTGTGTGTAATTTTTTAAGTTGTGGAAATATAACCATATACAGACACCACTACGTGTTAAAAAAACCAAAAAAAAAGACCCGTGTCTCCCAGTTTTGTCCAAGTCATGGACTTTTTTTATGGGTCCCCAATGGTTTGGGGCCTCGGTGTCATTCTTGCAAAAAAATTATTATTTTGTCAGGCTCAAATCTTTCAAACCGTTTAGAATTTTGATTCACTCTCTGACAGAAAGTTGTAGTTCTTGTCACAAGGAATAGAAATTCTAAACATATAAAATCAAAATAACTTCATCTTCAAGGTCAAAATCGCAAAAACTTAGAAAAACCGATTTTTTTTACCTTTTTCCCCTGTTCAGGTCCATAGGTAGCAAACCGTTCAAAATTCAAGGAAAAAATCAACCACAAGAATGTACCTAAGGTCTCAATAAACAACTTTCTAGAACATATGAACTAAACGGTGTTCAGAATCATTCTAAAGAAGTATTACTGTTAAAAAGAATTGGAAAAGAAATTTCTCAAAATTGTAAAAATCTTTCTCTTGGTTATATCTGATGAAAAAATTCATGCATTTCGAAGGCCATATTTTAGGAAGGCATTACATAAGAACCATTCTGCATGCATTATTAGTGGAAGGCCTTGCTACTTCCGCCGCTGGGTGTGTATACACTTGCTGGTGTGTAGACTCCTACTAGTGTGTAATCTCATGCACTTCCAAAAAAACAGCATATTTGTGGATTTCTACTGGAAGAATTTTTGCGATTTTAAGGCGCTGGATGCACGTTTTCGGGTAGGTTAGTTCGGCATTTTCTCCCATTCAATATCTACTACTTTGCTTCAGACACAAAAGATATATTCCGTACGGTATACCGAGATATAACCGTGTTAAAATATAGAAAAAGTGCTAAAAATCCACCTTGAGCAAAAAATTAATATGGCCATTATATTTTTGGATCTACTTTCACCAGCAAATCTCAGAATAGAGTCCCGAAGTCATGTGTTGTACTGTGTTATTTTATAAAGTAAATACAACATTTTCGTAGGGTTACCACCTGCACACACCAACTTTTTACCAGAACCCCAGAATTTTACACAAAATATTTTAAGACATTTCCGATAATTTCCAAAATTTAATAACTGCCACTTTTTTACTTCAAATCTCAGAAAAAGGGTGCAGAATCCAGGGCTTGAATCACCACATACGTGTTCGTATTGGAATCGGTAATTTGGAAGTGCGATATAAAGGGAATTTGAGTTCTAACTTAGGAATAAGAGTGTGTATCAGGACTATAGGAATAAGATACCGTCAATGCCGTTTTTTATTTGAACAATCCCAGAAAATTTACCCATTTTTATTTTAAATTAGTAAAGGATCCAGGGATCGATTCACCTCATACGTTTCGTATCGAAATCGCTACTTTGAAAGTGCAATAAAATGAAAATTTGAATTCAAATCTTGGAATTAGTTGCAGTTATATGTCAAGACAATAGGGCATACGATTTCTTCAGAACTGTTTTTATTTGGATTATTCCACTAAATTGACCATTGGAAAGGACTTTTTTAAACTAAACTACAATACTTAAATTATGTTTTCAACTTCGAAAGTTTAAACGATAATTGACAAAAATTATAATCAAATTAACCTTTGGAAAGGGCCTTCGTAAACCACATTAATGAAGAAATCTTTTAATTTGTAATAAAGTTAAATCAAAAATCACCAAAACTAAGATAACATTTCTCGAATATTTTCCCCCGTATTTATTGATTAATGTGAGGCGAAACCCCATATAATTTTTCACGTTTTTCCAGCTCATGGCAAATCATATCGCTACTTTGTTTTCATGTCGTTTATATCTATTCTTCTCTTTGTCATTTTGTTATTTTTTTTCTATTCTCCTTTTGTTTTGTGCTAACATTTGCATATAACCATGCCCACTTACCGTCCATACTCCACCACACCAAACAAAAACAAAAACAAACATACAAAATATTTTACGACACACATAACAGTGGGTCTTATGTTACCCGGCATCAATGATCATCATGGACCAGCAGCTGGTGCAATGGTTAAACATCATTTGATGGGTGGTGCAGGCACAGGACCAGGAGGAAATCCATCACAATTACTGGGTTTACAACAGCAGCAGCATCAACGTAACATTATGAGTGGTAATGGTGGCATGGATATGTCACAACTGCCACCATCCGGCAATGGCGGTGGTAACCCTGGAGGCTTAATGAGCGCTTATCTCACCGATGATGGTAGACCTCCGCCACCACCGCACAATAGTATGTTGCAACATAATCAGAGTGGTAAAATTAAATGAGCTAAAATTGAGTTGAGATTTTTTTTTTTTTTTGTTATGAAGCAGGTTTCAAATCAATGCGGATATTAAGCGGAATTCTTGTTGCATCTAAATGCCAATGTATTTTGTTATTGTAACAGCAACAAAATTCATTGCGATTTGGCAGGCGACACGATTTATAACTCGCGTTGGTTTGCAGCGTGCTTTAGTTATGTTTTCGAATGATTTTTTAGTTTTTTATACTTTAGAATTTTTGAGTTTTTTTTCCTTCAAAAATTGTTGTGTTGCATTAAGTTTGAGCTGAAATTGTTGCTCTTGATAAGTTTTAAGCACGCTCCAAACGAAAGCGGTTTGTACGCGGGATTCGTGTCACACCCAAACCCCAATGTATTTTGTTACGACAAAATTCGTAGCGATTTGAGTGCGACACGGTTTCTGCTCGGCAACCACATTAGTTTGGGGTGTACTTTAGTTACATGTTTGAATGCATTTTGATTTAAGATTTTTCAATTTTTAAAAAGTTCTTTTATTGAATATTTAGTAAGAATTGAGTTTGAGTTGATTTAGTTTTTTTCCCCCTGTTAAGTTTTAGTTAATGCCCTGTTTTCATAAAAAGATTTTGTATGATCGAACGAATAGGCCACAACTAAACCGAAAATAAATAGGATGTCATGGATCAAATGAGGAAGTTTTTTTTAGAAATTTGATAAAGGAATGTATGAAGAGTGAATATCCGAAATAAATATCTCATCCGACATACACTCCGGTTCACTTATTTAAAGGCACTAAAAATTGCATATTCAGCAGCCTGTAACTTTTGCAATATGTAACCGATTGCAGAATTTTAAACTGGAAATGGAAGCTAGACATCTTGAGATATGAAAAAAATCATGACCATAGTTGTTACGTAAGTAAAGAACTTTTTTGAGCAATTTATAAAAAAAAGGCCAAAAATGTGCTATTTTTTGTAGTTCACTTGCATAAAGGCACTTGAAATAATTTTAATGAAAACCCGTTTTTCTTGTTTTTTTTTAATTTACTTTTACTTTATTTAAGAACTATTTGTAATGGGTACAACCCCCGTTGCTTTTAATAACTTCAAATATGGGCACTTCCAGAGAAAGTGCCACCCTATGTCACATCACGTCACCCTCGTTAATTGCTCATATTTTAGGACCATGTGGTTCGATTGTTTTCTATTCTTTTTCCTAAATACAGAATGTAAATAACTGCATATTTAGTAAAAGAAAAGAAGACACTCAAACTAACTGGTCCTAAAATATAAGTAAATATCGAGGGTGACGTGATGTGACAAAAGGTTGACCTTTCTGTGGAAATGCCCATATAGGTTTTTTCATTGAGAGATAAAGAGAATTAGATGTAATCCAACGAAATGTGATTCCAATCATCCTTAATGGTCTGAATTAGTGACTTACATTACTTTTATTGACTATAATACAACCTTAATTAGTGACTGCTTGTCGTCAAATTGTCTACCTCCTTCATAGACCTTACGAGATAAGCAACCCCAGACATTTTCGATAATGTTTAGATCTGGCGAATAGGGTGGCCAGTCAAGAATATTAACATTTTGGCTTGCAATGAACTCTTTTACTACTCTGACGTTGTGTATAGGGGCATTATCCTGTTGCAATATCCAAGATATGGGACCAAATAGTTCACTGAACTTCTGAAAAGCCGATTCCAATATCGTTTTATAGCTTGCACCAGCCATTTGTATACTTTGAAATTGAAGGTCGATGGTGCCATAGTATGTAATAGCACCCCACACCATAACGCCGTCCTCTCGGCTGTGATGTCGGTTCAAAAAGCGATTTTCTTTACGCAGATTATGGAAATAATATTGTAGCCATCAGGCCCATCCAAATTAAACTTCTTCTCATCCGTAAATACAACGGTTCTCCAGTCATTTACATGACCTCTTGGCTGCACCATGTAGTCTCTTGCGAATTGAAGCCGCTTTTCCTTACGAGGAACATTAATTTCAGGTATTTAAGATACTCACAGCTCTTAATTACTCTGCGTACTGATGACTTGGTCGCTTCCACTCCATCTTGAGCTCTTAGTTTTGACAAGGATACGGCAGAATTAGAAGCAATTCTGATGATTTTTCTTTTCTCATACGTAGATAAGTACAATGAAACCCTTCCTTTAAAATTATTTCCATACCTCTCGGGGTCCTTGATGTAACTGTCGACAACTGTTGGGCTCCGTCCACTTTTTTTAGCTATTGCGCGGTTAGAATATCCTTCAGAACGGTTAAACCATGTTTATACTGCACTCGAAATCTAGAGATATCTAGATTTCGTGGCCTAAACATCTGATTTTCCATACACAAATCAGCTGTTCCTGTGAATGAAATCTAGACAATCGAGATTTCGGTTGCAGCATAAACGCGGTATTTTTTTTTTTTTTTTTTTTTTTTATCAAATCAACACTCAGGGGATGCCCCCTATAAATGCAGTGCAATGTGTTGGCGAAGGAAAATTGAGGTAGTAGAGGGTGGAAAGAGGGAGTAGTGTCTGTTGATATTTGCCTTGAACGTTTGTATGTCACCATTGGTGTGAAATACACTAGCCGGAAGTTTATTCCACATACGGACTGTACGGCTGAAGAACGAATTTTCTCTATAGTGTGTAGTGCGGTCAATCGGCCACTCGATAAAAAACGGATGAGAGTTCCTGGAAAGCCGCGTACTTCGGTTAAATATCCTCACGTCCGGCATAAGTTGACGGATGTCCGAGGAACACATACCGTGGAAATATCGATAGAACAGTGACACGCAACCCACATTTCGGCGATGCTCAAGGGAGGCAATAGAGTTGGATACCCTACTGTCCCCTATTAACACCGTCGCTCTCCTCTGGACACGGTCGAGAAGCTCCAAAGAAGTCCTAGGAGCACCTGCCCATATATGGGAGTTATACTCCATCTTTGGCCTGATGTAGGTGGTGTAGATATTGAGAAGATCAGATGGAGTGAAGTATTTCTTGCACCGCTTCAAAAAGCCTAGACACTTGAATGCATCTTTCGACACTTCAAATACATGTTTTCCCCAACGGACATCACATTGTATTTTCATGCCCAGAACATCAAGAGCGTCTGATTCATCAATATCCACACCGTCCATAGACAATGACGATACACCTGGGTCAGCAATACGTTTATGCGACAACAAACAACACTGGGTCTTACTCGCATTAAAATCTACTCTATTCCTTCGACCCCATTCAACAATGGACACCAGATCGCGGTCGAGTGTTTCATTCATTGTCCGGCGTTTGACTTCAATCTATTGAAGACTTGGCCTACGATCGAATGAATAAGAATGGCAGAGATTACTGTCATCGGCAAAAGAGTAGATTGGATTCACAGTCTGACCCAGGAGATCGTCAATGAAAATAAGAAAAAGAGAAGGAGAAAGAACAGAGCCCTGTGGTACACCTGCAGTCAATTTATGCTCGTCGGATGAAACCCCATCTACAACAACTCGTATAGTGCGATCTCTGAGAAAACTCGATATAAATCGAGTGAAGTTATCACCGACACCAAAAGCAGCGAGCTTTGACAAGAGTGCATCGTGCCATACTCTGTCAAAGGCCTTGGAAATATCAAGAGCTACTACCTTACTCTCACCAAGCCGGTGGATGGATCGACTCCACTGTTCCGAAAGGAACGCCATCAGGTCTCCAGTAGATCTCATTCTACGGAAGCCATACTGCCGATCATTAAGAAGGTCATTGGACTCAAGATACTTCACTAGATGGTGGTTAACCATACTCTCCATAACCTTCGAGAGCTCAGAACAAATTGCAATTGGGCGGTAATTTGCAGGGTTACTTGCATCACCTTTTTTAGTGATTGGCTGGACATTAGCAATCTTCCAACGCGCCGGGAAGACTCCGGCACGGTATGCAAGGTTGAAAAGATTGCGCAGTGGACACGCCAGTGTCGAAGAGCACCTACTCAAGACCAGTGCAGATATGCCATCCGGGCCCGGGGATTTACCTACGACGAGATTCGCAAGAACCTTTTTAACTCCTCGCGTTCGAAAAAATATCTGGGCATGGAACAAGATACGTAATTGATCACGGGGAGTGGTTGATTGCTATCCAGCAAGGAAGAGTTCCTTGCAAACATTTCAGCCAAGAGGTTAGCTTTATCAACCGGTTCAGTGAATGTTATGTCATCTTTAAGAAGAGTTGGGATAGAGGAAGAACTATCCTTTATTCTTCTTGCAAATGACCAAAAGTTCTTACTTCCACTAGGGAAAGAAAGAACTTTAGTACGAATACGCTGTTCGTGAAGAAACTTTTCGCGTCGAAGTACTTTGGCACACTTGGATCTTGCCTGTTTGCGTAGCAGTTCAGTATCAACGTTTTTATTAGAACGCCAGTCTCTGAACGCGTCCTCTTTGGATAAACATTGATTTTAGTTTTTTCCGCTAGATTTACAAATTTTTTGTTTTGCCCCTTTGACTTGTAGAATGATTAAGATGTAAATAAATTGTAATAAACAAACGCTCCCTACAAAAAATCATCGCTTATTTTAAAATTAATAAAGTGCCTGTATTCAAGTGAACCAAAAAATAATAATAAATTTTTGAACTTTTTTTTATAAATTGCCCAAAAAAAGTTATTTAGTTAAGAACCCACTATTGACATGATTTTGTTTATATCTCAAGATGTCTAGCTTCCATTTCCATTTTAAAATTCTGCAATCGGTTACAAATTGCAAAAGTTACAGGCTGCTGAATATGGAATTTTTAGTGCCTTTAAATAAGTGAACCGGAGTGTATTTATTAAGAATTGAGTTTGAGTCATTTAGGTTTTTTTCTGTTACTTTTTTTTCTGAATGAATTTTTAATGTTGTCTTTTTTTTTGTTTTTAAAAAGTTGTGTTGAATATTTAAGGCCATAATAGACAAAACGTTGGATATGTCAAAATTATCATTTGCAGAGGACGAATGGAACAGTTTAAACATTAGGAGAATGATTTGAAGAAATAATTTCGAAATATCTGTTCGATTTCTCTGATTTTTTGAATTACCTCAAAAAATTATGCGATCTGGTTTGCAGTTGGAATGAATCAAACAAAAACATATGAAACGGGAATAAAAACTTTTTTATTTGATTTCTTTTTTCAAATATTTAATGTTTTTTTTACCTTTTTTTCTATTCTTTAGTGTGTCCCAACAGCTGTTATGTTTGTCACTTTGCAAAAATATGTTTTTGCATTTTTCCGTTCCATTCTCTTTCATTCTCCAACACTGATAGAGTAAACCGAAACCAGAATAATCGTTCCATGATACAAATGCAAGGTAGTAGTATTAGCATTGTTGTAATTAATTGTCGTACCGAATTATTGTCAAACTCAGCTGATAAAAATGTCACACACACATGTACAATTGTGAACACAGATAGATGAAATCATAGAGTAATCTCAGACTAGAGAGAATATTTGGCTCATCTGACGTTTCCTTTCACACTCTTCGTGATGCGGTCGGTGTGATAGAGAGATGTTTGACGAAAAGTGATATACACCAGGTGGAATTACACCAACTTCTTGCTTTAATTTTTCATGTCGTTTTGGTGAAAAACTGTGAAATTTAAATGTGTTTTAAACTTTTTTATTGACTGTTATTGTTAGCATACATTTGTGTTGTATTTAACACAATAATTTTAACACACAAAACGAAATGCCGTTGTTGTTATTTTGTTCATTGTTTTGAACCATTGCCTCTATCTGGTATTAGTAAAGCAATTCTTTTCAACATCAAACGTAAATATCACACTAGGCCAAATGTCATAAATTTGGTGGGATTACTAGTAGATCTACTATAAGTATTAATCTATGGATGAAATCAAGTGAAACATAACTCACACAAAGAACTTTCACATTTACTGGGTACGACGAAATGTAAACAAAGGTAAACAGCTGGGCTAACGCTACTACCTTGTATTTCTACCATGGATCGTTCTTACAAATGGTGGAGAGCATCATGCCATTTCTCTCCCCGCGAATCTTATTATTTGCACTGATAACACTGTGCAACAGTGGGTCTCGGGCAGCAACCAAACCAAAAAATTGTGAAAGTACTTAGATGTGGTACCTCAAAACCCCGCTCGGTTTTACCCCTATACGTAACAATTTTTTTTAACAGGCCGTAGAAAATTTCGGAGGTGGGTCAGGGCCTTTCTCGGATTGTACTTCAATAAATCCTAAACAGCTTGAAATATTGCAACCTTTGACAATATTGTAACTATTTTCCCACTTCAAAATTACCTCTAATTTATTTCTAGTGAAAAGTACACTGTTAATCGATTATTTCACGAAAAATTTTTTGATGGGTCATGGCTGTATTTCAGATTTTACTTCAATAAATCCTAAACAGCTTGAAATATTGCGTTACAACCTTTAACAATATTGTAGCTATTTTCCCACTTCACAATTTCCTCCAATGTATTTCTATGGAAAAGTACACTGTTAATCGATTATTTCACGTATCGTCATGATAAATTGAACATATTTTATATGTTTTGACATTTCTTGGCTAACTGTAAAATCATATGGCTTAAGATGTGATGTACATATGTATGTATATTTAAAATAAATGGTTTCCCATGAAGGGACAGGGGAGAGCTTCTCACAATCACTGAACTGTTTGCGTTCCAGTTTTCACTCACTGATTGGGACCTACAGTTTTACACCGATTCCGAACGGTATTTTAAGAAGCTTTTTCATGGCTAAATACTCGATAGTGTCACCGTCACTATGCGAGGTGACCGCCGCCGAAATAAATTTTAAGCTGGTCTGAGCAGGGATCGAACCCAGGATCTCATGTACAAGAGGCGCGTACACTACCATTGCACCACCGACGGCCTACATATACATATATTTATATATGTAAATTCTCACTTTATTTAAAGATATGACAATTATGAAAAAAAAACGCTAAAAACAACCATATTTTTGTATTATGCGACCATTTGAGATCATATATATGACGTTGATGTATTTGGCAATTCTATCGAAAGCCTTAAGTTGTACAACTTTGGACAACATTATTACATTCCTGTGTTAATAGTATAGAAATTATAAGATACAATTTTACAAAATTTAAAATTTCTAAATCATTTTGGAACCCTAAAAGCCATTCTTGTTCATTAGTGTATTTGACAATATTGTTAAGTATATTAAGCACTACAACTTCGTAGAAGATATCAATTTGTAATTTGTTTAATATTGAATATATATATAAGTGAATATTTAAAGAATATGGCTAAACGCAGCATTTCTACACCCCATTTATGGAGGTCTAAATACAATTTTTGTTGATTAGTGTATTTAGAAAAGTTATCAAGAAAATTATAAGATATAATTGTTTTGAATACAGCTACCGCACTTTATATACCGTTAGGCAAGAAATATCAAAACATATAAAATATGTGCAATTTTTCATGACGTTTCGTGAAATAATTGATTAATAGTGTACTCCTCCCTAAACATACATTAGAGGGAATTGTGGAATGGGAAAATCGCTACAATATTGTCAACGGTTGTAATGCAATATTTCGAGCTGTTTACGATTTATTGAAGTAAAATCTGAAATAGAGCCCTGACCCACCTCCTAATTTTTCTTCGGCCTTTAAAAAAAAGTATGGCGTATAGGGGCAAAATCGAGCGGGGTTTTGTGATACCACGTCCAAGTACTTTCACAATTTTTTGGTTTGGTTGAGGCCCGAAACAAATTCCTTTCATTTGTGTCACAGGTAATCTAACAGAGCCTTCGCTAAGAATTGAGTTTCAATTGTGATTTTTTTGTTGTTGTTAAGTTTTTAAATGAATTTGTGTTAAGTTATTTCTACTTCTAAAAAGTTGTGTTGAATAATTAGGGGCATATTAGACTACCAAACAAATTGTGGAATATATCAAAATTTACATTTGAGGAGACCGTGTGGAACAGTGTAAACTTTAGGCGAATGATTTGCAGTAATACTGTTTACAGATCTATTAGATTTCTCCGACTTTTTGAATGACCACAAAAAAAATTATGCGATCAGGGTTGCATTTGGAATGAAACGAAGAAAAAGGGGAGAAAAAACCTTCGTTGTTTTTCAAATACTTCGTTTTGATTTACAACTTTATTTTTTATCTATTCTACAGCTATTCTCTTCTCTTCTCAACAGCTGTTCTATTCTTTTCTCAACAGCTGTTTAGTAGTTTGACAATTTGCAAAGAGTAACCTTTTCATTCTCCCTTTCGATATTCCAAAACGGATAGTGTAAACCGAAACCAGAATAATCGTACGATTTCTTTCAAGTGGTAGAGAGTGTATGTCTCTCGTTTCTCTCTCCGTGATTCGTCCTATTTGCACTGATAGTTTAATATGACATTTAGTAAAAATAAAGTTAGAGAAGAGATTTTAGTTGCAAACAATTTAAAAATATATGTAGTTGTATTTGTGAACGAATTGTGTTTTTCTATTTTCAAAAACTTTTTGTCACTGGTTAAGATCATGTTAGACTATTTGACAAATCGCTGAATATATCAAATATAATATATAGAATTCTTCATTATTTTCGAACAGCTGTTTAGTTTGTCACTTTGCAAAGAGTATCCTTTTCATTCTCAACTTGGTTTTTTTTTCATTTTCCAAATGGGGTAGTGTAAATCGAAAGCAGAATGATCGTAGGATTTCTTACAATTGGAAGAGAGTTAATTTCTCTCATTTCTCCCTCTCTGAATAGTTCTATTTCCGGTGAAAGTTTTATATGGCCTTTAGTAAGAATTGAGTTTGAGTTGAGATTTTAGTTGCGTTTTTTAATACAATTTGAAAATTTTATTGGTTACGTTTTTGAATGCATTTTAAGTTGCTTTTTTATTTTTAAAAACTGGTTGTGTTGAATAAATAAGGTCATGTTAGACTATTAGACAACTCGTTGGATATATCAAAATTGTCATTTGCGGAGAGCGAACAGAACAATGTAAACTAGGAGAATGATTTTCGGAAAACAATTTTGGCCGATCTGTTTTTTTAGATTTTTCCGATTTTTTGAATTACCTCAAAAAATCATACGATCATGGGTGCATTTGGAATGAAACGAGCAAAACCAATAAAAAACGGGAATAATAAACATTAATTTTGATGCTTTTTTCAAATACTTTGATTTTGTTTTCCATTTTCCTTTTTTATCTATTCTTCATTATTTTCGAACAGCTGTTTAGTTTGTCACTTTGCAAAGAGTATCGTTTTTCATTCTCCCCTTCGATTTTTTTTTTCATTTTCCAAAACGGATAGTGTAAATCGAAAGCAGAATGATCGTACGATTTCTTTCAATTGGAAGACGGTTCATTTCTCTCTTCGTGAACCGTTCCATTTGCGGCGAAAGTTTAATATGGCCTTTAGTAAGAATTGAGTTCGAGTTGAGATTTTAGTTGCGTTTTGGAATACATTTGATATATTTTAGTTATGTATTTGAATGAATTTAAAGTTGCATTTTTGTATTTTTAAAAACTGGTTGTGTTGAATAATTAAGGTCATGTTAGACTATTGGACAAACCGTTGGATATATCAAAATTGTCATTTGCGAAGAGCGAATGGAACAGTGTAAACTAGGAGGATGATTTTCGGAAAAAAATGTTGGCCGATCCGTTAGATTTCTCAGATTTTTTGAATTACCTGAAAAATTATACGATCATGGGTGCATTTGGAATGAAACGAACAAAATCAAAAAAAAATACAGCAGAGGCATTCGGCCACGGACTGTCCCAGCAGGCTGTGTCAGAGTCACGGCCATTAAGTTTAACGTAGAATACGCCATCCGATAAGACAGAAAACATATATAACAATAAATGATAAATAACCTAAGCAAATGAATTTATTTATTTGATAGTTACTTTTGATAATATACATAAGCTTATGGTAGGAAAAATAGGATAAATATGGTTTTAAATTAAAAGAGTAAGGATAAATGATAAATAACAGACGCAAATCAATTTGATTATTTGAAAGTTACTTTTGATGATATGGGCTTATGATAGGAAAAATAGGATAAAAAAAGTTATCTCGCCGTGTCCTCATAATCAATGAAATAAAGATTACAACAATAACAATCTGACATGACTCCCTATACCGTAAGGTAAGACGTATTCTACGCCAAAATGTATGAATTAATTTTTTCATATATTTTTTATAATTATATATCCATGTTAAATTCAAATTCACATTTAACATTTTGTTTCACTTAAATACATAAGTAAATATATGAAATTTCAATATTTCATCAATCAAAACAACAGCCGAAGGTTTGTGTCCACACTGAAACAGCAGCGTAGTTTGTGTTCACGCTACAAACTCAAACACTCAACCAAACACCACACATATGTTTCAGTGTATGTGTTTAAACAATTTTCATTTGAAAAATTTAAATATTAGGAAGATATCAACCAATATGAAATGTATATCAAACGAAAGATAACATCTTCGTTTACCTACAAAAAAATTTTTAAAAAAAGTTATCTCGCCGTTTCCTCATAATCAATGAAATAAAGATTACAACAATAACAATCTGACATGACTCCCTATACCGTAAGGCAAGACGTATTCTACGCCAAAAACCCCGAAATAATAAACTATAATTTTGTTGCTTTTTTCAAATACTTCGATTTTGTTTACCATTTTCATTTTTTTATCTCTTCTTCATTATTTTCGAACAGCTGTTTAGTTTTTCACTTTGCAAAGAGTATTGTTTTTCATTCTCCCCTTCGATTTTTTTTCATTTTCCAAAACGGATAGTGTAAATCGAAAGAAGAATGATCGTACAATTTCTTTCAATTCGAAGATAGTTCATTTCTCTCATTTCTTCTTCCGTGAATAGGTATATTTGCACTGATAGTTTAATATTACATTTTGTAAGAATTAAGTTTGTGGAGAGATTTTAGTTGCGTTTTTAAATACAATTTGAAAACTTTTTAGTTACGTTTTTGAATGAATTTTGAGTTATTTTGTTTCTGTTTTTAAAAACTGGTTGTGTTGAAGAACTAAGGACATGTTAATCTTAAGGAGAACGGTTTGCAGAAAAGATTTTAACAGACCCGTTAGATTGCCTGATTTTTTTTTAATTACCTCAAAAAATTATGCGATCAGGGTTGCATTTGAAATGACAATATGAATATAAACTTATATTTCGGAGCTTTCTGCAAATATTTAAGTTTTTCCCACAAGTTTCTTTGTTATTTATTCTTTATTTATTATCTAAACAAAAAAAACGTTATTTACGAATGTTTCATTGATGGGCCGAAATTGCTTAGTTTTAAGAATGAAATGTGTCTTCGTTGTGTCAACGAATGTTTCTTTGCTACGATTAATTTATTTTATTGCTACGTTGAATTTGTTGCATTCATTATTGTTCGATAGTTGTGTTAATAGATTTTTTAGTTGTTTTAATATTTCCGGTTGATAGTTCTGCATCTTAAGTTGATTTTTTTTTTGTTTTGTTGATTTTCTCTCATTTTCTTATCGAATTTTATTTACGATATCACTCATTTTCCTTAATTAATATTGAATCATTAATATAACAAATTTTTACTAATTTGCTGAATACTTCTTCTTTTTTTTCGCCGAATTCACCATGGATTTCAAAACAGAACATAACTAAATTTCCCCTTAAGCAAGGAAATTTTTGTTGCTTAAAGTGACTTTAATGAAATGGTAATGAAAAAATCCTTTTTTTCTGTGAAAAAGGATATGAAATATATGTTGTGTGTGTTTAGGATTTAAGGATAATTAATTAATTTAAAAAAAAAACTACATAAAATATTTAAAAAATAAATAATATAAATGTAGTGGAAATAACAAAAGAAAAACAAATACATGGTGCGGCAAAAGTAACTAACTGGTAAAAAGTAACTAACTTTAAATCTTATAATTTTTGAACAAAGAAAGATTCAAAAATATAAATTTAATAAAAAGAAAAAGCTGTAGACTACTTTCAAATATTATAGGCTTCGAAAAAGGTGGTCAAATGGCTGATGTGGATATAAAAAATTTCACAATTATATGTAATAAATGCTGGGTGCTGACTTATTTATATCTTCCATAATGTTTGAATAAGTGTAGAAAATGAAAAGGTAAAATTATAGCTACGTTTTTTGTCAACAAAATAGAAGAATCAACTCTGTTAAAAAAAAATATCAATATGTCCCCTTCTCGACCCAAAAATTTCGACTCAACCCCGTTGTGGCAATGTACGGGGGGGATTATGGATCGAACATGGACTATATTTTAAGGGATATTTGTTGGATGGAACCCGACGAGCAGCTTGCGGAACGGTGACAACAGATTGTGATTGGGGATTGCTAAATTTGACGGGGGAGAATGGACATGACCAACAGAGTTGCCGCACCACCCGGGTATACGGTCTCCCCAAAGTCCATGAAGACGGAAACCCCCTTGGGTCAATATTCACCGGGCTACGGACTTTGTGAGTATATGATCAGTATACTTGATGATTTGGCGGAGGACTCTGGATGTAATGTTCAGGTTGCGCTTGATTTTAAATCAAGAATCGGGAATATCGGAATGGATGATGACAGAATATTGGTGCCATCCGACGTGGTGTCCCTGTTCCCAAGTATACCGATGCGTTTGGCCATTAAGACGGTGGAGGGGAAATGGGGAAAAGGGACGGGATTTGCGTAAAAGGGACGTGATATTTCGGGTACGGGGGCAAATTTTATGGGCAGGGAAAGGTATGCCTATGGGATGACCACCTTCACCGGTGATAGCTGACTTGATGATGGACGAGCTACTTAACTTTGACGAGGTTGGAAGTGGGGCCCGAAATCTTGACGGAGTGTGTTGATGGCTTTTTGGTTTTGGTAGAGGGAAATAAAGTGGATAACACACTTAAGCGGGTTATTTGGCAAGGCAAAGTCCAGGGATGCAGTAAAAGAATAAATCTAATAGTGTATGTCGAGTGAAATGCAATGGGGACTAGACAGACGTATGCCAAAGGGCATACGTTGGCACAACGATGACGAAATTGAAGACAAGACTGTCTTCCCGTGGATCAGGTTTTGGGGCCACCTATAAACCTATGGAACGGGAAACGGCATTAGCGGCCTTCTGTGCTACGACGGGTCATAATTCTAGTTTTGACGTCGTTGACATTTTAGCGGAGGGACCAATTACTCACGACGATTTACTCTCGAAATGCTGCACATGATTAACGTTCCCTCAGGGAAAGGACTCAATTATAAGACCCCGATGCTGACCAATGCGCTCAACTATATCGACACATAATAGGCAGACATGGAGTGAACGGACAATAGTTGACTAAAGCTCGCATTACACTGCGTACCAGTAATTGGTTTTTGTGATTTATGATACATGCAATTATTGTCAATCGTTTTGTTATTAATGTTAAATATTTTCGTATATAGAACCCTGAGGATGATTAGCGATTCTAATCGAAATATTGGGAAAATTTAATAAATCCTGGAAAAAAAATAATCGAACCCGCTGGTATTTTCATTTTATGACCTCAAGCCAAATTAATTGAACATAGATTAATTGAAATTTTAAATTGGGAATTAAAATTCACAAAATATCAATGGAAATTCAGAAAACATCAAATGATATTCAAAAAATATCGATTGAAATTCAGACAATTTTATATAACCAGATGAAACATAAGTTGAAATCTTTATAAGAATTTTTCTGAATTTCAATTGATTTTTTCTCAATTTAAGTTGATATATTCTGAATTTCAATTGATGTTTTCGAATTGTAATTGATATTGTTCGACTTTCAAATGATTTGATTCAGAATTTCAATAGATATTTTCTAAATTTCAAACGATTTTTTCTAAATTTCAATTCACATATTCTGATTTACTAGAGTTTCTAAACTTAAATTGGTATTTTTAGGATTTTAATTGGAAATTCTAAATTTTAATTGATCGTTTTTTAACTTCTATTGGAAATTCCATTGATATTCCATTTCAATTGATATTTTTAGAATCACAAGTGAACATTCACAATAAAACAAGGTTATTTTTAAATTACGATAAACACTTTACAATAACTGTTTTTTCGGTAAAACTATTACCCGGCGATTTATGAAATGAGATTGACTTCAGATTCGCTGCAACTCAGTTATTTATAACAATTCAGCCGTTTCCAGAACCATCTCGTAGTAACGCTGTCTGTTCTCGAAAATTCCATATGGACTTAAAGATGCCGTCTGATCTCGATTGCCTCAGACTGTTCCTACGATATCATTAACCATTGTGGTGAGTTGGAATAAGATAGATATTCAAACTGCAGCAGTGGCATACTTTTAGGCGCATTCAAACATAAAGGGTGTATTTATAGAAATTTAATAGAAATTGAAAATGCAAAAATACCAGAAAAATTTAAATTTTAATTAAAACAAGTTTTTTATTCAAAAGACCAATACATTTCATTAACATTTGAAAATGATTTCGGGCATGTGACCACCGCAACTGTTCCTGGCGAAGTGCATTTTGGACGTCCAAATTTGGGTTACTTTTTCGAGCATTGCTTGCCGTATGTCACGAAAAACACGAATAATTGTGGCCTTAACAGCGTCAATTGTTGCTGGTTTATCAGGATTAAACCAGTGACTCCACGTAGCCTCACTGGAATTAATCAAGAGGTGTCCATTCGCACGACCTTGAAAAGCAATTGACAGGTCCATTTCTCGAAATCAAAATTGTCGCCAAATTTAGATTTTAATAAATCTATGGTTGCGGTCGCCGTATGACACGTAGCGCAATCCTGTTGAAACAACATCTCGTCCGGATCAATGTCATCCACATTTTCGAACAAAAAATCGTTATCCATGGTGCGGTAAGATCTCCATTGACCATAACGCAAGCTCCGGCTTCATGTTTGAAGAAATAGGGTCCGATGTTGCCATCAGCGTGTAAACCGCACCAAAGGGTAAATTTTTCTTGATGTATTGGAGTCTGTATTGTGGGTTGTGGATTGGTCACACTCCTTATGTGGCAATTTTATTTATTAGCAAATCCGTTAAACGAAAATTGAGCGTCATCGCTGAACACAATTTTGCGATACACAAGATATCGATAACGATAAGTTTCCAGCTGCTCTAGTTCACAATCGGCGAAAGAACGGCGTATATGATGGTCTCGTGACTTTAATTGCTGCCCCAGCTGGATCGTATACGCGTGTACGCCAAGATCTTTGCGCAAAATTTTCCACGTAGTGAGCGGACAAAGCCCGAATTCCTGTGACCGATGAAAAATCGATAATTTTGGATTTACTTCCACACTTTCGTTTACAGCGTCGATATTCTCTTCAGTGCGCATGTTCCTTCGACATGTTGGTGTTATTGCATCATTTAGAGAGTATGTGGTATGAAATCTATCCACAGTTCGACGGATGGTTTGCTCAGATGGGAGAGTATGTGAGCCATAAAAATCACGAAATCGTCTACAAGTTGCGCGAATCGATGACTGATTTTCAAATTACAATTGGATAATTTGGTAGCGTTGTTTAGGCTTGATAATAGAAAAATAATCTATTCATGATAATTTGCCGGAGTATACTGATCATAAGTGTTAAAAAGGGAGCGCAGATGACAGTTCGTTTATCAGCTAACCCTTTTGTAATTTCTATCTAAGCAAAAATACACCATTAACGTTGTATGTTCCCGATCGTGAGAACAGTGACTGCAGTATGACAGTTCGTTTAAAAGTGAACGCAGTATGACAGTTCGTTTGTCGGCTAACCCTTTCGTAATTTTTATCTAAGCAAAAAAACACCCGTAACGCTGTCTGTTCTCGGTCATTCTCGAAAATTCGACATCGAATTAATGGTCTGTGCTGCGATGCTTTTTTTCTTCTGACTATTCTTGCGATATCATCAGGCATTCGTGGTGAGTTTGTATGAGGTAGATATTCAAACTGCAGCGCCGGCATACTTTTAGGCGTAGTTAATATTACTCAATCAAATATACAATATACACCACAAACTATTTGTTGGCATTCTAAAGTTATTTTGAAATACATGTTAGTTAAGCCAAACAAGTAAAATATTTAGCTTAACAATATTTGGAAAAAAAATGCTTTATGGCGAAGATATGTATAATCCTTTGTTATTTGGAACAAAGTGCGTTTGGATTTATTAAAAATCTGTATATCCGACTTGGGAGCAAGTATGTGTATTACATGGAAAAAATATTTATTAATTGAAAGAACGTAATGCTTTGTATCTTTTTTAAGGAACAATGTGTGTATACCTATTAAAGCCCAGTCGATCACACTTGGGCACAAGTATATGTATTATATAGAGAAAATAATCATTTGTAGAATGGACTTAATCCCTTATTTATTCACTTTGAAGACTTGAAAGTTACTTTTGTCGCATCCTTTTAATTAAACCTTTTATAAACCCGCATGTTTATGTTGTGTTAATGTAAAGTTTAATTTAATGTTATTAACATAAAAACTATCAAATTTTTTAATATTTTTTCATTTTGATTTATTCACCATCTCTTCTTCCTATAGAAGCCATAGGCAAAGCTGTTGAAGAATTGGTCACCGTCATAACCGAACAAGAAATCGAGCAAACTTTGGATGAAGAACTTGATCAAGATCATGAACATGAACAAGAGCAGGAGCATGATCATGATGACGAAGTAACCCAGCACGACAACGCATCTACCAACTACACAAGCCAACTACACAATTCGACAAAACTATCCAATGCAACATCAACAACGTTTGCATATAAAAATTAAAAAATAATATTCGATTTACACCGATAAAACTAAATTCTAAATATAGAAAAAAAATTCAACAAAAAAATAAAATAAAATAAAAGAAACGAAAAACGAATTAAATAATTACATTAACAACAAACGTATCATAGAGTTCGAGAGAAAGTTCTTTAAGAAACCCCAACCCCCCCCCCCCCCCCCTTAAATATAGTACATATATACATATTATAAAGAAATAAATTTAAATACCGAAAAAGTACTTGTATTGTATTTTGATTAAAACAACTAATTAAGATTATCCAACATTAAAGCATAAAATATTTGTTATAAAGAAATGAGCAAGCAAAAAAAAAATACAACAACTATATATTTATCATTAATGTGTGAGAAAATAAAAACAACAATTGTGTAATATTACAAACAACAAAGCGATTTATCTAAGGAAAATTATCATAAAACAAAAATAAATCATACAAATTAATTTACAACTTAATATTACAAAAACTTAAGTATAATTTTTTTTGCAATATTTATAAAATAAGCAATTGAAAGAAATCCATAAAGTAACACAAAAAGAAAATTTAAAACGAAACCCCCAACATTTCGTAGAAAAGAAAGTAAACAACAAAATTATATGAAACTAAACAAAAAGGAATTAAATTTTCATTTTTGATTTTAGATTTTTGTTAAGTTTTAAACTTAAATTTAATTCAACACAAATAATATTATTACACAAAAAAATATTCTATTTAATTTTTCCACGTTCTTTAAAAAAACAACCCCTAACAAATTTATAAATGTTCCGATTTTATTTTAATTTTAGTTCTTAAAATTTGTTTTTTTTTTTTGATTTTATAAATTCCAAAAAAAAAATTATATCAATCCAATATCAGAAATTGTAAATTTTTTATTCTTACTACAGAAAAATACAAATTGTTTTCATATTTAAGTTTTAAATAAAATAATTTTTAATTTAATTTTACAAAAAATGTTTTTATTTTTCTTATTATTATTATTTTGTTTAAGGATTTTTGAATAGATTGTCAAAAAAAAATTGTGAATATATTCATTTCCGGAGTCTCAAACTATTTGCGAATTAGAAAGCTGCATGACTACATTTATATATCGGGTTTTTCAATAAGAGCGCTACAAAAGTTTTTTTAAATAAAACAAAACCGGTTTTAGATACCAATGAAATTCTTTCTTCCTGTGAAAGTACGTTCGATGCCATTATGTATGGAACTCGATTTCTTTTGCATGGCCACCACGGGCACGCTTGCAGAAGTCCAGACGCTGAACCCAATTTTCGACGGTTTTCAAGCATAAATCAGCCGATACTGCTGCAATTTCATGTTCGATATTCGTACGAAGTTCATCAATCGTCGCTGACTTGTTGGCATAGACCATAGACTTGACGTAGCCCCACAGGAAATAATCTAACGGCGTCAAATCGCACGACCGAGGCGGTCAATCGACTGGGCCATTTCGTGCGATAACACGTTCAGCAAATTTGGTTTCCAATAAATTGATTGTGGCATTCGCTGTGTGGCTTGTGACGCCGTCCTGTTGGAACCACATGTCCTCCAAGTCCATATTATCCAATTGGGACCAAAAATATTCGGTTATCATTGAACGGTAGCGATTCGCATTCACAGTAATGTGCCGGTCTTGATCATCACGGAAGAAGTTCGGCCCAATGACGCCGCCGGCCCATAAACCGCATCAAACCGTAATTTTTTCGGGATGCAATGATGACTCATGGATTACGTGTGGATTGCTGTCTGAACAATAACGCATATTTTGCTTATTGACGA
This sequence comes from Phaonia tiefii, assembly GCA_963931995.1. Lineage (NCBI taxonomy): Eukaryota > Metazoa > Arthropoda > Insecta > Diptera > Muscidae > Phaonia > Phaonia tiefii. The sequence goes on from OZ008367.1 coordinate 306,776,436, forward strand.
AGCCATTCAGCCAGAAATGAGCCTCATCGCTGAAGATGATTTTCCGATGAAAATCCGAACGTAGCGCTCTTAAAGTTGAGGCCACTGACTCCAAATTTCGGTAGTAGATTTTAATAATTTCGACTCGTTGTTGGCTCGTATATCTTTCCATGATGAAATGGCAAACCTTACTGAAGAGAAATGTCAAAAGAGCGGGAAAAAATATGGCGTCGTTTGCTGTCCCTATCGATTTACTTTTGTAGCGTCTCTGTTGAAAAACTCTTTACAACACCGAATGAATAATGAGTACATTCTTTTTTAAAGAGAGCACTTAATGCGTACGCTGCACATTTAAAGATAATGAATCAATTTGAGTGACTGTGTCTTTCAGATTGAACGAGACAACGTTGAAGCATAATTAATAATCTCCCAATAAAAGTGAACTATTTTTGGGATTTATTTTTCTTATGAATGTGGCATTAAAAATTATTAAAAATGAAGCGATATGCAGAGGAACAACGCGATATAATTGGATAGACCCATTACAAAAATTGGGAAACTTACGCTGAGACCGCTCGCAAACTTAGCGCAAGTTTAGACCGTCGAAGTGCAACTAATGTGAGAAAAATTCGAAGAGTGATCAACCAATTTGGAGGAACTACGCCAATTAGGGGCAGTAAGTTCTCTGTGCGTTTACTTGGTGGCTGGTCTCTCGAAAACATTAATACTGTAAATGAGAGTGTCGCAAAAAGCCCGCGAACAGCAATTCGGCAGCGTTCACAACCATTTAAAATTTTGCAAACAAAGCCCTACGATCAGAGGCGCGGGGATCGATCTGCTGGAAATTGTATGACATGCTTAATCGGAATATGTCTACTTTAGAATGCAATACAAATATCACAACTCGGACAAAAAAATAAGTGTTTTATTATTATATCAAATCGTGCACTTTTATTGGGACACCCTATATAAGTAAAGTCGGGAGCGACTGTGACTCAAAAACACGCTGGTAATCGAAGATATTTGACGGAGAACGACGATCGATAACAAATTTAAATTTTACGTATAAACATTCCGCGTGTATGTTTGTATATATTCGACTGTATACAAATTTAAAAATCACTCAACTGCCAATTTTTAACATTGTAACAGAGCATTATATGTAATTCTTTGTCAATAAACTTTTTTTCTACGGTAAAAAAATTATTTTTTTTTAAATAATATGACATTTTATTTTTTTTTTCTGAAAATTGTTTCTGATTGTGGTAGCGAAATGTATTACCCACTAAATTCTTACAAAAAGGTGGCAACCATTTCAAGGCAAAAAAACGCGTCACCAGAGAACGAGTCCAAACACAACCAGACACACTTCCGATGATGACTAAATAAATCTCTAGCATCTAAACAAAATGGGAGAGAGAGCGTCTAACAACTTCAATTGATTTTTTCTCTTTGCGTCGTGTATATGTACGGCTCATATCTGGAATTTGTTTGAAAGGATGGAAAATAATATTATTGTGGCACGGGATATAAATTATTTTTACTGCTTTTAAACATATTTCGTTCACTTTTATTGTATAGGGTTGGTTGGCAAGAATCTAACATCTGTTTTCTCATATTGATGATGCTTCTGTTCTTTTTTAAATGCTTTTGATCAGCTGACTAAATTCTTTGTTCTACACACGCTGAAAAATAACGGCCTCTCTAACATATTCTCCCAAACATATTCTGCAGGAACCATTTAAATATATGTTTGGAACACACTTCAAACATTAATATGTTTGCAAATTCCAAACTCACTTGCGTTTAAACGTAAACAGCATCATATTGACTAGCAAACATGCCCTATCCAGTTTATTTCTTCTAAAGCGTTTCTCACTTTGGTAGCACACATATATATACATTAGAGTGGCATTTTTTCCCTTACTTTTGAAATTCAAGGATTGCCGGGCCGCATATTATGCCACTTGATGAAAAAATGTTATGCTATAAATTTGGGGAAAATTGGACAATGTTAACACGTCGCGCCCGAAGGTCAAAGTTCAAAAATTTTGAAATTATGTTTTTCTAAGTGACAGATTGTTGCAATATACTCATTTTTCGGCAGATTTTTGCGAAACTTGGTGGGTTTGCAACACAGAAGTTACTTTGTATCTGGTAAAAATTTAGGCAACATGGGGCAACGTTAACACGTAGCGCCTTTAGGTCAAAGTTTTTTTTTTTTTTTTTTTTTTTTTTTTTTTATTTTTACCAGATAAACAACAAGTTCATAGTTACAATTCTACGGAGTTTGTGGTAAAAATCTGGTAAAAAATGAGTATGTTGCTCGAAGCTGACTATTGGAAATACATAATTCATCAATTTTTGAACTTTGACCTTGAGGAGGTAAGTGTTAACGTCGCCGAATTTTGTCCTAATTTTTACCAGATTAAGAGGAACTTCACTGTTACATTTGTACCGAGTTTCATAAAAATCCGAATAAAAATTAGTATGTTTCTGCAAGTTGTCTATTGGAAATAGATAAATTAAAAATGTTTCAACTTTGACCTAAAGGCGCTACGTGTTAACGTTGCCCCATATTGCCTAAATTTTTACCAGATACAAAGTAACTTCTGTGTTGCAAACCCACCAAGTTTCGCAAAAATCTGCCGAAAAATAAGTATATTGCAACAATCTGTCACTTAGAAAAACATAATTTCAAAATTTTGGAACTTTGACCTTCGGGCGCGACGTGTTAACATTGTCCAATTTTCCCCAAATTTATAGCATAACATTTTTTCATCAAGTGGCATAATATGCGGCCCGGCAATCCTTGAGTAGAAAGAAAAAAAAATTTTCATACAAAAAAATGCCACTCTAATATACATACATTAGGGCGGGTCGATTTGTAGGGAGTGAAAAAAAAAATTCACCAATTTCCCTATGATTTCCGTATTCTATGGGTTATTCCATGAAAATTTGCCGAAGGAACCATTCCTCTATCGTTAAAATCGAGTCCCCTACTTTTTGTTGGTAGATTTTTTCCCAAATTGACGTTCGTATGAAATATTACCTACACGTTCACATGCATAACTCAAAAACTATCGATCGGGTTTAATCGCTATTCGTACTAAAAACAAAAGGTAATATTTCATACGAACGTCAATTTGGGAAAAAATCTACCAACAAAAAGTAGGGGACTCGATTTTAACGATAGAGGTATGGTTCCTTTGGCAAATTTTCATGGAATAACCCATAGAATACGGAAATCATGGGGGAATTGTCGAAAAATAAATCGACCCGCCCTAACATACATATATGTATATATACGAAACACATACATACATATAAAGTAACATCATAAACCATTTAAGCACCCGAGCCTTCGTTTATTCTTTTTCAATGATCAAGCGCTTTTGATAGTCTCTGTCCTATGATCCATTGACGACTGAATACATGAAACTAAAACGCAATACATCATAAGAAATAATAAGAAACACTCCATCTGCAATTTACACTCCCATTGAGGTATATTTATGACTCACTGACTGAGAGAATAATGTGAAAATACAGATTCACACTTACAAGATAGACCCTCTCGTTTTCCCTCTTTTATTCCTTGCTCTCGAGAGAGCATAGACAGTGCAACAAACACAGCTGTATTGGTATCACAAAGATAAATATATGTGGGTCGCAAACACATATATTATACCATATTAATCATTGTATCTCAAACATGTAATATTCAAAAGCAAACACAATGTGTTTGGACACAAGTATATTATATTTGCTACAAGCTCCAAACACACTTTATATTTGCATCCAAAAAACAAAAAAAAAACAGATTTTTCAGCGTGCAGTTACACAACTGACATTTCAAGTTGATGTTATTCTCAGTGGGCAGTTTTAATTTAAATCGTGTTGTGAATATGGATCATTGGAATGAGAATTTTTGTCATATTTTGCTCTTTTATTTCTGAAAAGGCAAAAAATGTTTTGGACACTCAGTTTGGACTCTCAAGCGATTTTGTAGTCTCCAAAAATAAATTCACGTGGAGTCGCACACGATGCGAATTGTGTTCCTACATTTAATTTTAAATAAAATGGAGAGAAGAACCAAAAAGTAGTCTGGTTACTCAGTAGTAATAAATACACGTGAGCAATTACAAAGACGGTCCACTCGCATGAGAGTTACATATATAAAAACATGCACCGGTATGGTATTTTTTCTATTAATTATTATTATTTCACTTAACCAAATCAAATGGGCAAAATGGAAGAAAATCTTCTTAAGCGACGGGCCGCTGGTCCCCGAACTATGTATAATAACATCCAATCATGCGACGATTCACCTTAACGGTTGGTAACACCATACAGTTTTACAAAAAGGATGGCAACAACTTCATGCAAAAACCACATCTTCTAAGTGCGTCGCCAGATAAATAAAGGGTGAATTTTTTGCTGTTTGGTTTTTGAAAATTAAATCAAACACATATAAAGGGTTTTTCAACAGAGACGCTACAAAAGTAAATCGATAGGGCCAGCAAACGACGCCATATTTTTTCCCGCTCTTTTGACATTTCTCTTCAGTAAGGTTTGTCATTTCATCATGGAAAGATATACGAGCCAACAACGAGTCGAAATTATTAAAATTTACTACCGAAATTTGGAGTCAGTGGCCTCAACTTTAAGAGCGCTACGTCCAATTTATTGCCGTCATAATCGTCCTACCAGATCAACAATTGAGCGTCTAGTGGAAAAATTTGAATCCACAGGCACAGTACAAAATGTTTCTGTGCCAGTGAGACAAAGAAGTGCCCGTAGTGTCGAGAATATTGCTGCCGCTGAGGCTTCAGTTCAAGAAAGCCCAAATGTGTCTCTGACACGTCGTTCCCAAGCGTTGGGCATGTCTGTGACGTCGTTGTTGCGAATTTTGCGAAAAGATCTTGGCCTACATCCTTACAAGATCAAATTGACGCAAGAACTGAAGCCGCTTGACCACCATAAGCCACAACTTGAAAATGATTCGGGTTTTCATCGGAAAATCATCTTCAGCGAAGAGGCTCATTTCTGGCTGAATAGCTTCGTCAATAAGCAAAATATGCGTTATTGGTCAGACAGCAATCCACACGTAATCGATGAGTCATCATTGCATCCCGAAAAAAATACGGTTTGGTGCGGTTTATGGGCCGGCGGCGTCATTGGGCCGTACTTCTTCCGTGATGATCAAGACCGGCATATTACTGTGAATGCGAATCGCTACCGTTCAATGATAACCAAATATTTTTGGCCCCAATTGGATAATATGGACTTGGAGGACATGTGGTTCCAACAGGACGGCGCCACAAGCCACACAGCGAATGCTACAATCAATTTATTGGAAACCAAGTTTGGTGAACGTGTTATCTCTGACGCCGTCAGATTATTTCCTGTGGGGCTACGTCAAGTCTATTGTCTATGCCAACAAGCTAGCGACGATTGATGAACGTCGTACGAATATCGAACGTGAAATAGCAGCACTATCGGTCGATTTATGCTTGAAAACCGTCGAAAATTGGGTTCAGCGTCTTGACTTCTGCAAGCGTGCCCGTGGTGGCCATGCAAAAGAAATCGAGTTCCATACATAATGGCATCGAACGTACTTTCACAGGAAGAAAGAATTTCATTGGTATCTAAAACCGGGTTTGTTTTATTTAAAAAAAACTTTTGTAGCGCTCTTATTGAAAACCCCGTTAATTGAACAAATTCGTTGTTGGCCGATCGATGATTGTAAGTGCCAAATGAATTCGATTTTTCATTGACAGTTCATTAATTAACAGTTGAATATGAAAAGGATATCCCCAAGTTGGGTGCCGCCGCGTATGCTTTTTATGGACCACGAATGCAATTGAATGACAAAATTGAAGTAGTATTCTAGACGTCAGTTAATCGCATTCTGAAAAACGAAAGGATCTTATATTTTCGTGCTTTTGTTCAAGGAGTTAGAAATGAGCAAAACGAATTTTTGTAGAGCGGCTTTAGATATTAAAAACCCGTCGTTTTAAAACGGTATTTACTTTTTACCTTTATTCACCACCTTTTCAATAGTGATTAAGTTGAGACCCCAAAACACCAATGAATTTAAAGAGTGAATTCTAAACGCCAGAATCCAGCGCCCACTAGCACATCGGCTCTCTCCAAATGTAGTTTGGGGATCTATACAGAACCTTGACCAAATTCACTTCAGTTAGTCAAACAAATGCTGTCAGGTGTCATCTAGGAAACGAAGTGTTGTTTGTCTTAAAGTACATTACACATCAATTCATTTTTACTAATTCCAGAACTTTAAAAGCGCCAGACAGTAGTTTAAAAAACAAACCAAATTAGTTCATAATGGTTTTCAAAGAATGCACGACAAATTTTTAAAAATCCTTAAAAATTTAAAAAATTATCATTATTATTCATTTCGAATATCGTTTATTACACGTTTTCCCACCATACCATCATATCCTTTCGAATATCTACCATATCATTACTGTACCCAAAAACAAACATCCTGCTGCTCCTTTTCTTTCTCCCTTAAATACACTCTCTTCCTCTTTTTCCACTCAAGTGAACTCAAATCAATACGCTGACGAATACGATCATTAAATGGACCACCTTTTTCTACTTAAACAAAAAATAAAATAAATTAAAATAAAATAAAATAAACTTACATCTAAACACTCTCTCTAACTATAGTCATTAACAAAAATATGAAAATCATTAAACAAAACACAAAACAGAGTATAATAACAAAAACTTCCTCAATTCTTAAGAAAGCAAAATCGAAAAACACAGAAAATTCATAGCAAATTTAATAAAAAAAATATTTCATTCTAAATACAATTAACCCCTTAACAACAACAAAGAAGAACTTTGCTCATTATTAGTAAAAAAAAAAAGACAAATATTGAATGAAACAACACAATGGAAAAAAGTATCTACTCTCTTACAAATTTTACCCACAATATTGAATGTTTAAATAGTAGAACAGAAACTAAATTCAAGTTATCAAATACAAAATTCTTAACTACGGAAAGATGATAATAACCATAATCAGTGTCTATTTACGTGGATTCCACAATGAAAATGCAGTCGTGAGGAGTCAATAGGGTGTGATTTTAGAATGATGAAAAACTACAAAGTTTGCAATCTATGTAACTCAGATTTTGCCTGGGTAGAATCCAAAATATGCCTTAAAGAACTTCATTACTAAAAAAAAGCATTTAAAAAACCAATAACTCGTCGTTCTATCGGGAATTTTAGATAAGCCCGTGGAACAGATGAAACAATTCGCGAAAGAGAAATAAAACGAGACCCTCTTCCATTTTGAATTAAACTCTCTTTCATTCTTCTTCTCGCCTATCAGTTTTGGTGAGTGAAGAAACATCTGTCTGCAAAGTGACGAACAAAATACAACAGTTACAAATTACAAATAGAGGGCGGATCAATAAGTCCGTGACTTTTTGAATAAAACACAGTTTCTTTTGAAAAAAAAAATAATATAAAATAAAATTTAATTTCATCGATTTAAATTAATTAAATCTCTTTCCACCGAGCAATTTCTTTAGGTTTGGAAATAGGAAATAGTCACTGGGGGTTAACTGCGGAGAATATGGCGGATTAGGTATCAATTGGTAGCCCAATCCATGAAATTTTGCCATTGAGACTACACACGTGTGGACCCGTGTATTATCTTGATGAAAAATAACTTTTTTCTTGGCCATATGATCCTGGTTAAATCGACCCAATAAGTTGGCATAATATTCGCAGTTTCTTGTTTTCCCCTTTTGAAGGTAATCGGTGTGGATTATCCCGCGTGCACCTCAAAAAACTGTTGCCATCACCTTATTGGCCCACAATCTTACCTTGGTCTTCTCCGGAGGCGGTTCACGCGGAGAAACCCATTGTTTAGACTGTTGCTTGGTCTTCGGAGTATTGTAATGGATCCATGTGTCATCCGTAGTTACAAAACGCCGCAAAAACTCCTTCGAATTGCGGTTAAACAACTCCAAACAATCCTTTAAAGTTGTCACACGATTACGTTTATGGTCAATTGAGAGCAAACGCGGCACCCATCGTGCAGACAGCTTTCTTAAACCCAACTGATCATTTAAAATCGAATCCGCACTGCCATATGAAATTCCTATGACATCAACAATCTCACGCACTTTTATTCTTCGATCGGCCAACACCATATCGTAGATTTTTTCGACATTTTCGGGTGTATTGATCTCAATTAGCTGTCCAGAACGTTCAGCATCATTTGTACTTGTGCGAGCACAACCAAAGTCAGTAAACCACTTTTTTTCCATTGAAATCAATGGTGGAGAGTCCCCCATAGTATTTATCAAGCTTTTCCTTGGTTTCATTGATGGTTTTTTTCCCAAAAAATAATGTTTAATGAGCAGTCGAAATTCACTTTTTTCCCATTTTTAAAAAAATTTGCACGAGGTTGTATGTTTTGAACAGCTGTTAAACGCAAAGAAAATGACGGAAACTGCTCAAAATTTGACAGGTGACTATTAACAGGTGGTACTTTATGGGAGCGGTGTTGTATTTCATATAACTTCAAGGGAAGTTCGAATAGTCAGGGGCTTATTGAGCCGCGCTTAGAATAAAGTAAAAGAACCAATTGTGAACAAAGATTAAACATTTGAAAAAAGTGGAAAAATAAAATTTATTGACATTTTGCTTGGTTTTGTTCGTTTTATTAATTTTTTGGGCAAAATCGAAAATTAGAGAAATCTAACAGATCTGTCAAATTGTTTTCTGCAAATAGTTCTCCTCAAAATTAACACTAATCCATTCGCTCTCATCAAATGAAAATATTTAAATTTCCAACGATTTCTCTAACAGTCTAACACGACCTTTAGGGATATTTCAGGCTTTTCTCATCTAGGATTAGACGCCTATTTTCATAAGAAATAGCTATCGCTTTTTTTTTAAAAAAAATTTCCATTCGATATGTCAAAAATTAAACGAGTTATCTTAAATTTCTTCTCTTCGATTTTCTTAAATTTTATATTTATTTCGTCATATAAAATCTCAAAATTTAAGCAATATATTGGATATTTGATATTGACGAGTGAGTCAGATTGCGAGGCCTTAGATAGCATACTCTCTCGCCGAGATATCGATATATCGGGATTTTAAATTTGAATCTTATTTCGGTACAGGATTCGTATAGATTGTATTTTGAATATCCAGACTATGCTCCTTTTTATGTGTCGTAGATTTCTATTGGAATATCTAATATTTTAATTATTTCGTTATGGATTTTCAAACAATTTATAGATTTTTTTTTAAATTTCTTCATACAACATCTCGCGAGATTTCGAATATCTCATAATGTTAAGTCAATCAGATTGCGGGGAATCGGATAGCGTACTCTTTCCGTGGGGAACCGACAACTCGCCTAGTTATCAATATTTCTTGAGTTTAATTTTGAATCATGCTTCGGCACCGGATTCTTGCTTCAGCTACCTACTCGTTAGTCGTAAGATGTAAAAACAAAACCAAATACTTCGACTCAAGGGCACGAGCGATAGAGAAACCAGAAAACGCCCGCGTCGCAGACTGAGTTGCGTGCGCTATTTTTTGTCAAACGATTAAATTGAGCAACTCGAGAGCAGTTCGCGTACCATACGTGAGACTAAAAAAAGATGTTATGTTCTTATAGGGAGGGAAAATAAAATATATTCAAGTACTGAATGTAGATAGGTGTACCCATTTATTCTCCAGGATTCGTACCAAAAAGTACATACATTTTACTGCAATGTCCATAAAATCTACCAGAAACATTTATTTGCCATAATAAGGACATAAAACTTACCACAATGTACTACATAGAATAATGGGTAGCAAAAAAGTACAGAAAGTGTACAAAAAAAAGTATACCACTATTTACACGAAGTGCATAAAAACACATAAGTGTACCGAAATGTGTAAAAAGTACACAAAGTACACAAAAAGTACACAAAGTACCAAAACTATACCAAAAGGTGCATAAAGTGTATCAAAAATGTTATACAGTGGTGTGCGATGAAATAGAGTCAACACTAATCAACATTTTCAAAACAAAAATAAACGTAGAAAAATTAAATTTTGTTTATAACTTTTATTTTTAATTGTTCAATTAAGAACTAGATATAACATTTTAGAACATTAATGTCGTAATTTAAAATTAAATCATTAGGTATAAATCAAAATATTTCAAAATACCCCGTTTTGCCTGTGAATTAAAATAAAGTCTGGCGATTCATCATCTGAACTAGAATAAATAGCTGTGTCAAATAAAATGTATGTTTCATTAATCCTTTATATTATCTCAGTACTTTATGAAATAACTATTATTTTTTATCACAGCTAAGCAACGCCTTGACCTTGAATCATCAAGTCTCCACAAGTTATGTTTTCCACGCCGATTGTACCAGTGTCATAAGCTCATCTTTATTAAATTGGTTTATTCCTTTGATAGACACTTTAATGTTCCGCCACAAATTCTGCATAGGATTTAAGCCCGGCGACTGCATAGACCATCTTAAAACTATGACACTATTATTTTCAAACGAAGCTTTTGCTCGCTTCGATGTGTGTTTGGGGTCGATATTATGTTGAAACACCCATCGAAGCGGCATTTCCCATTTAGCACAAGGCATCATGATGTTTTTTTAATACAGTGGTATAATATGCAACGTCCATTGGTTCTGTCCCAATGTAAGAGTAACAACCCCGTACCATTATGTTTCCGCTACCACGTTTAACTGTTTGGATTGTGTTCTGGGGCCTGAATTCGGTGTTGGAAGATCTTCGTACAGGAAGATTACTCTTCTCGTAATTACCCAATCTCACTTTAGTTTCAGCTGTCCTCAAAATATTTCGCCATTTGCGTACGGACTATTTCACATGCTCCTTGGCAAAATGCAACATTTTTTGAACGTTCCGTTTGGATAGAAATGGAACTTTTCGGACACTTTTTGCCTCTAAATTGTTTTTAGTTAGCATTTTTCTTAATGTAGAGGTGTCAACATCCCGATCGTATTGCCTTTTAAGGGAGGAAGAGGTAACAAAAGTCGAACTCTACGTGGCGCAATATTTTTGGTTCCAAATGTTCTGTAATTTTCAGGGTTTTACCGTCTGTTTCCTGGATTGGGGTTATATTTTATTCCGGTCTTCAACATTTTCTTTGAGCATCCAATTATGTCAGTAATTTGAATGTAGCTTCTTAATTCTTTTATCGTCTCTTTTATTCTTTCTTGGCGCTCATGATTGCAATATTTACATCGGCCCATTTTGGATCGTCAATAATGACAATTTTTTAATGCTACTAATTAACATTAATCATATTTAGAAGCTAAACTTTGTTTTCAAATTCAAATCCAACCATTAACCATTTCAAAAATTTTTTTGTAATTGACTCTATTTTATAGCACACGTCATTATATAGCCTTTAAAAACACTGACACTGACCTGGAGAACAGTAGTGTACACAATTTATTAAAAATGACGGCATTATATTCAGCTGAGGACCGGTCAATCAGGTTCAGAATTTCTTGACATGAAACATCTTGGACCACTGATTTGCAGAGAATAAAAGTTTTGACGAGTGAGTGACTCTATTTCATCGCACACCACTGTATACCCCCATCCCTATGGGTGAGGGTATAACTACATACAGAGTACCAAAAATTTGCCGAAAATAATACATAAAGTGTACAAAAAATGCACCAAAAACTATTTAATCTGTTAACCAAGAAATACATAGTGTTTTTGTAGACTTTGTTAATGTTGTTGCCCTATTTGGTACATTTCGTTAACTTTTTTGATGTGTTAACATCTATAGCGGCGTATAAGAACTAAATGTATCAAAGTCAGATTTTATGCTGCTGCTAAAACCAGATTTTATGCTGCTGCTAAAACCAGATTTTATGCTGCTGCTAAAACCAGATTTTCTGCGACTGCGAAAGACAATAATGACGAAACAAAAATGAGCGAGCAAGAGAGCAATGAAAGAGTGGTGTGGCAGGGGTGAGGCAATCGAAATTGCAATAATAATGTATGTAATAATCAGGGACAACAGAAATATGCACGAAAAACCTTAAAATATGCGCATTAGATAAGCACGAAAAACATTAAAAAATGCCTTAAAAACTGATAAAAAATGCACAATAAGTTTAGTATGTAGTAAATTTTATTCACCGACTAGATTTTATTTGTAATAAAAACTCATCACAGAGTGTCGTAAATTAAATTAAATTATTTTTTATATTATATGAATTATATAACATTAAAAAGATTCAGTCCATTGATTGATAATTGCAATATATTACTAATTGTTGCTTTAAATTCTCAAATGTGAATTTTCTACGATTATCGAAAGTAATTTAGTGTACGACACGATTAAACAAAACATTATAAATGTCGAACACAGTCTTGTAATCTGTGATAAAAAGGTAGCATCTTTCACGTTCGCTGGCATCTTCTGTATTACTTAATACACCGAAAACAAAATTGACTACACGCCTCTGCTCCACGTCGGTCATTTCATCTATGGAAATCCAAATACGTCTTTTGTTCGCTTTAGCTCTCATATCGTTAACTGCATTTTGGTATATCTGTGGTTCGTATCGAAGGCGAAGATTTGACACAGATGGAACACTCTCAATTAGATATTTCTCAAAGAAACCTTTGACGCATGGGTGGTTTATTTTGTGGAGAGGTATATTGGCCGACATGAACATTTTGCATAAGTCCATTGGAAATGCGTTGTTTTCTTGCCGGTGTTCAGTCAAGAGGGTTTGCGAAAATAATGATTTTTTTTGCACAAATGCCATATGTTTTGCCGTTTCCAGGTGCTGCTTCACGGAAAATATTTTCGATGCTGATATCGCACAATTGCATATTTTGCAGAACAAAACTGAGTTATCTGTACGAAATACTCCCGGAAATATTTTTGACACGCGAGACAAAAGTTCTGTAAGGCATTCTTTTTCTTTGGGCATGACGACGCGTTTAACATTTTATTTACACTATAAATCAGCAAAAGATAGGCGTTGCCAGAAGCGAAAATTTATGAAGATTATATTAGCTCTGTTCGAGTACTTTCCCAGTAAAAATTTGCAAGAATCTACTTTTGAGAGCGAAACAACAATTTTACTCTCTTTATGAAAATTTGCAAATAAAGTACGCGAACGACTTCCAGTAATAATTTGCAATGAAACAGCTGATGTTTATGTGTGCAAGGAACAAATAGGGTATTAAACGAAAAAAAAGTAAAATTTTCCGCGCTGCTCCATATTTTGTGAAATATACGCCTCCAAAGCTTGAATGTATAATTTTTGACAAAGTTTGTAACCTCCGCTCTATGTTCTGCAATTTTGCCGCCGGACTTACAAAAAAGTACGTCACGGAACACGGCGGAAATATGTTTGCGCATGCTAACCTCACTACAAAATGTATTGTACTTACAAATTCTTCCAACAAATAAATTTTTGGAAGTTACCACAAGTTCCAATAGAATTGAAAGAAATTTTATCCTTTGCCACATACATACATTCTGGCGTGTATTTCCATACCTTTGCTACTGCCACAGTTGTCCAATAATGACGTCGCCGGTTCACCAGAATTTCCTGAATGCCACTGCACATTATTGTTTTCCATTTTGTTTCTAAATTTCACAAATATATTGAATAAAATATTAAACAAAATAATTTGTACTTACCTCTGTCGTTGTTAATTTATTTTTGTGTTTTGTTTCTTTACATAAAACAGCTGATATCAAACAGCTGTTCTATCTTTCAATTTTATGTTGGCTAAAATTTCTCCAACCAAAATTTGCAAAATCTCTAACATCGAACTGTTAAAATTTTCGCTCTCTGGCTTTCATTTACTGGACTTTTGGAGTAAACGAACAGAGTTCAGTAAAAATTTTTACAAATTTGCACAAATTTTCGAGTACTCGAACAGAGCTATTGCCATCATAAGAAAATAAACAGATGTTGTCTACACTGTACAAAATGTATATGCAAAGTAAAAATAGTTGAAAATATATGTAAAAACCCCCAATATATGCTTTTATATGCTTGAAGCCACAAAACATGCCGGGAAGACTGTAATATGCATTTGCATATGCAAATATGCATTGCATACTTTTGTTGTCCCTGGTAATAATGTATGATTTTTTTTGTACATTCGTTGTACATTGAGCTTTTTGGTACAATTCCAAAATATTACCTTTTTCAATACAAGATTTTTAATGCGAGTGCGAGTAGTGAGTGGTTTCACAAATAATGCGCTCGCGGTCAGGAGTGAATAACTGTACTGAAACGAATATCTCCCAAAACCAATTCTTTAGCTAACGAAAGTAATTAAATCTAACTCGTGATTATTATATATTCCACCACACAACTATCATTGTGGAAACTATTGCAAATAAAAGGAAATTTTAATCTTTCTCGTAGAAATATTTATTGAGCCACAAAAAACCGTTATTTCTAAAGTAAAAGTAGTTATCTTTGTTGTAAACGAATTTTCATTTTTTTTCTTTTGCGGCAAATAACAAACCCCGTTTATTATAAACGAAAATCATATCTAATGAATCACTCTGATGAATTTCTTCTCTCTTCTTTACCGGAAAACAAGTTTACACAAACACACATTTACACCAGACTGTCTCTGGAATTGATTCTGATTTCGTTTATCAAAAACATACAAGCTTTGTTTGCTTTGTTTACATTGCGTTTGTTCAAATAATTGTAGGTATACGTATGTGTTGGATTTGACACAACGTAAGTAAGAAGCAAAAACAAACTGTATGTTGTTGTTGCCATCAATTTGCCATCAGCTACAACAACACCTACTGCGTCTGCCATAAGTATTTTTATCATGATACACGCAATTTCTTAAGTTAGGAGTTTCTTCATCTTTGCGCAACGTATGCGATGGCTCAGTGGACAGAAGTGCAGACTTGCTGTTGTGATGGTGACAGGGTTCAACCTGATTTAACGGAAGCGTAAACTGAAATACACTTCAGTTTGAAATTCAGAAAAATGCTTCAATTAATGAGGGTACACTTTTATACATAATAAAGCGTACTCAGTGATATATAACTTCTTTGTGGCGAACGAAAAAATTGTTTGTTGCAAAAAATTGTTTGAGTTTGGAGTTACTATAACTCTTTTGCGGTAAATAAAATGTTTCTTTTTAAATTTTTTTTTTATTCTAGAGATACCATATATTATTTATTATTAACCTGTAAACGTTTCTCTGTTATCGTAAGCGATTTTGTTTGTCACAAAGGAAATATTATGTTTGATTCAATGAATGTTCGTTTACCGCCATGAAATTCACCAAAAAAAGGTTAGTTAGCTGAGATCCCGATTGGACAACACCGAATTTTTCTTTGCGTCTGGTATATCTTGGAAGGCAATATTGATAATATTGATTTCAATCATTACATGGATGTAACGGTAATGGTTCGCAAAAAAACTAGGCAGACAGAAAACCTTACGAAACCAATCAAGGAGAAAGCTGGGCATAGAAGAAGCTGTTAGAATGTTTATTATTTATTTTTTAGTAAATCTACTATGAATCTGTTTTTTTTTTAAATATATTTCGGTTCTCGTAAAAAAAATTATATATTTATCACAAACGGAATGATATTTTTGATTTAAGAAATTTTCGTTTCTTGCAATTACATTCTTCAAATTAAGTTTATATATCTGAGATTTCGTTTACGCGTATAGATTTTTTTTTCCTTCAGGAATCACTTTTTAGCTCAAAGCAACTGCGGAGGTTTTATGAGAGGTAGAATTTGTACCTTGATCTCGGCCCCAGAGTGAATTGCATTAACCTATAAATTTGTGTATTCTACCTAAAATCCAGCCCTATTGACCGCCATTTACAGCAAACTACATAACCCTGCAAAATTATTTAGAATAAAACTAAATGAACTTAAAATTAACATAAAATACTTTTAACCTAAACTTTGTGACAATATTAATATACATACATACAAAAATCTTACAATCCTACCACAAGAAAGTAAAATTCAAAATTAAATATATGTACGTATGAAGAATCCAAAAATTACACTATGCTACAAAATAGGGAAAAAGTAATATAATTGGGTACATTTGAAATAAACAAATGTACGTAACAGGTCTAGTTGAGGAGGTTTGAAAAAAATCATAGTTTTTCAATACTCGTTAAAATAATTTTGAGTTTGACAACTTTTAATAGAATTAAATAAACTAAAAAAAATATAAAATCGAAGAAATCTGATGTTTTGCAAAAAATACAACTTCTAAATCCATTCTAAATTTTAAAATCGGATCAAAAGTGGCAAATCTACAATTGCTAAAGTAAAAATTCTCTATATATTCAGTTTGATGAATATATAAACACATTTAAATTTCACAGTTTTTCACCAAAATGGCATGAAAAATTAAAGCAAGAAGTTATTGTAATTCCACCTGGTGTATATCACTTTTCGTCAAACATCTCTCTATCACACCGACCGCATCACGAAGAGTGTGAAATGAAACGTCAGATGAGAGAATAAGTTTATCTAGGTATGTATTAGTCTATGGTTTCTCTGCTTTCTGTCTCTCTTACACTCTTCACTGAATATTTCAATACACGAGCAGTTTTTTGATAAGGTTAATGTACGAACACAATCGGAGCGATAACGTAGGCGTTGAAAATTTGTACATGTTTTCTTATGGAAGAAGAAAATGAGTAGACGACAAAATTAGAAATCTTTTTATTTCCCTGGCATCGAAAAGGCAAATTGTTGCCAGCTTGATACAACAATTATTATGTGTTGGAAAACGGTTTTAGATAGGTGAGATTGAACATTGAAATTTTGTCCAAAATGTAATTATAATTGTTATATGACTTTATAGTGATTGGTTATATTATTCAAATATTTCTGTATTTTGTCTAAAACCCGCTTAAATTTCCAAATGAATTTTGCCGAAATATTAAGTATTAACCATAAAATAAAATTAATTATATTAGAAGAATTACTATAAATGAAAACCGTTTCTTATTACATCCCATGAATGGATTGGGGAGAGCTTCTCACAACCAGGGAGCTGTGCGCTTTCTAATTTTTCACTCACTGATACCTACAGTGTTACACCGGTTCCGAATGGTATTTTGAAAAGCTTTTTCATGGCTCAGTACTCGATAGTGTCGCCATCACTAAGCAAGGTGGTCGTCGTCGAAGGAAATGTAAGGTGGTCAGAGCAGGGATCGAACCCACGTTCTCATACACAAGGGACGCGCATACTAGCCACTGCACCACCGACGGCCACTTACTATAAATAGGTCAACAAAATCACACAAAATAAAAAACTGGTTCAACACATATACGACTTATGGGGGGGAGGCAATGTGTTAGTTTTGCGACCGTTGGTGGTGCAACGGTTAGTGCGCAACTGTTGTGCGGGAGAACGTTGTTTCGATACCTGCTTTGACCACCTTAGACTTCTTAATGACGACGGCCACCTCGCTTAGTGACGGCGACACTATCGAGTAATAAGCCATGAAATAGCTTCTCAAAAAAATAGTTCAGAACCGGTCTAAAACTGTAGGTATTTATTTAATGCGTTAGTTTCGTCAACAAAGCGCCACATTAAATAAGTAAAATAGTTAATAAAATATGTTTTTTTTTAATTTTTAATTATTTTTAACCCTTCTTCCGCTAAAATGCGCACTAAATTTATTCATTGCATTAACTAAAATTTGTGTTGCAGTTAAGCACAAATGTTGCACCACGTGTTTCGTTGCATCAATGGCAAGATTGTCGAGATGACGCAACTCTTCACTGCAGCAGTTTAAATACATTAGCGAACATGTTTCATTGCTGCCTGTGCAAAGTTATACAAAAACGGATTTTTGTTTATATTTGTAAAAGGGTTTTTTTTTGTATCTCCTCAACTAGGCCCACAACGAACATTAGGTTGTCTTTTAAATGTATTTTGCTGTAGCATCGTATTATAAATAAAAAATAAAAACCCAATTTAGATGAAAGTAATTAAAACGAATTTAATATTATACCACAAAAACAATATGTTTGGGGAAAAAATATAACGAAATTAAACGGAACAAAAGTAAAATAGAGAATTAACATATCTGCCCTATTGACAAGTAAAACAAGAATCTGAATCAAATAATTTTAAAATTACATTTTATATTTTAAACTGATGTTTTTTAAAAATTTTATACTTCTAATTTTCTAATACTATAATTTCGTTAAACTGCCAACAGAAATTGCCACAATTGCAGCAACTTGAAAACATATCCCCCAATAGAAAATTTGGAAATTACGACAAACAAACAAAAAACACAGTCTTCTAACAACGATTTTTTGAAAAAAAAGTAAAAAAAAAAACAAATATTTAATGAATAATAAAAATCTGAAATCTTACAATTAATGCAATATAAGTGTACGAACAACATAATTGTTAATTAAGCTACTTAAATAATATAACTACAAAATTATATACTAAATTGCGGCCATTTCAGTGAAATAATAATTTATTGAGAACAAAAATTGATTGATGTGTTAACAAGTCAACGGATTAATGCTGAATGAGATACAATAGTGTCTAGCTACCATATATACATATTTTAGGCTTAGCAAAACAGTTACACAGCCATAGAGAGAGCGAGAGAGAGAGAGAGAGAAAGAAAGAGGAAGCCTACGTTCTTTAAAGCAAGAATTTGTTTTCCTCTTTCTCTGTCACTCTCTCTCTCCCTTCAAACTTATCTTTAGTAAACAGCTGATAGTTATAATCTAAAATGAAGTGCTTGAATTTTGAGTCGCATTAAAAACAACACAACCCCACAGTATTGCATTTGATGTTAAACAAAATAATTTTGCATGTAAACAAAAATTTAGCAAAAAATAAAAATAAAATATAAACAAATTTATTAGCTTTTAAGCTTAACATACAATAACAAACCGAACTTGAAAACTTGACCACTTTGTGTAGTTTGTAATTTCCCTTAGTTAAATTAATCTCCCTCCTGCTCGCCCTATAAAATCTTAAGTAGTTTTTAGCCCAAACCCTTATCTAAAATACATAACATATGAAAATCAAATTGAAAACAAAGGCAAAATGCAACTCTACTAAAACAAGGCTTTATTTTAAAACTAAACTAATCTTAAAGAAATAATAACAACAACAACAAAAAACAAAAACTATAAATGAGTTGTGTCTCTAAATAATTTTTCTACAAATAATTTACAAATTTAATTTTTATTTAAATTTATTTTTTCAATAAATTGTACCTCTCTATCTTTAAACCCAAATGCTCTTCTGATACTCCACTCACTGTCGTAATACTTTTGATACCACTGATCGATAACAATTAATAATATTAATAATCTTTTTAATGCAAACACACAAAACCAAATAAAATCCTATCATAAATATGATTTTAAATGGGAATTTAATCAATTAACCATTTTATTATAATCTATAAAGATATCATACATACATATTTATAACTATATCTACTCATATCCTCCTCGAAAATATAGAAATTAATAATTAATAATAAAGAAATCAAATCTAATAACAAATTCTAAACATATAAATATATATATATATACATTAATAATAATCATAACACTTAATATATATTAAATAAAATATAAATTAATCACTCATATATAAAATTTACTATATAATTATATCAAGTAATAAATAATAATTATATAAATAACAGAAAAAAGTTTATACAATAAATAAAATTAAAATCGTTAAATATGAAAAAAAATATATTTTCTTTATTCAGACTATATAGTCTTTAAGGTAAGTTAAACGGAAACCTGTACTGTGCCCAGAAGCCGTCTGAATATGTTCCCGTTAACGGCGTTTGTGACCTGGAAAGAAGAAAAGGAGCAAGTGTGCCTAAAAAATCGATATTTTGGGCAGTTGGGCTGGTGAAGATTGTAACGTGGTTTTGTCTAGGGCTGAGGTAAGCTCAGCCATGTCCAGAGTCTTTCGTTAGGATCCACCAAACCTTTCGAAATAAGAACAAAATAGTTTACCCTTTTTGGGGGGTTCGAATTCAGATTCTTAATTGATATTTAATTTACAAAGTAATTTGATTTACAGGAATAACATCAACTGCTTCACTCGGTGAGAACACTCCTATTAGCTTGAGAACACTAGTCTCGGTTGACAACACTCTTCTGGGGGCACTTGTCTCGGCTTGACAACAATCTTCTGGGGCACTTGTCTCGGCTTGACAACAATACTCTGTAGCACTTGTCTCGGCTTGACGACACCCTTCCGGGAATACTGGCATTGACTTGAGAAATCGTCTGGGGCAGATTGCGGACTGGTAGATTCTGAGGTGATCGGTATCGGATATGCTGGCTCGGTATGTGCTTTACATCTCCGGTTAGAACAGTTCGGTATCGGTTATCATCGGCTGGGTTATAAGGGAATAGTGAGTCGAAGCCCCTGTGTAGGAACAGAGTCCGCGTGATTTAATGTGATTCTCGACGTGAAGTCCTTAACCACAGGTGAGCACCGCCCCACCGAGAACATGTTTGATACGACTGTTAGCGCCGCCCGTGAGATATCCGTGCTACCCCGCATAGAGGGGCAGCCAAGAGATCAGGAGTAGGAAGCCTTACACCATTGGTATACACGATTACGTGGGAGAACAAACGCCCCGTATTCGCATATCCGCCAGCGCGACTTCTTTCTTCCGTCCACGAGCTACCAATTGAGTAAACTCTCTGTACATGAGCTACTCCTCCTTGGTAAGAGTGAGGTACTATCCAAACCTCTTCCGTGATAAGGGCCACGGATCCCATATTTCGAGGATATGCACCTGCCTAGCATACTTCGTTACAAGTAACTGATATACAAGGCAACTACATAGCCTCTACCAGCGATTTTGGTGGCAACCACAGCCAGCACGATCTCCCACAAGGGGGCCAACCCACCCGTGCTACCAGATAGGCATAGTCTCTGGTCCGAGTTTCGCAGTGAAGCTGCTCCCAGTTTTTACTTTGTACTAAGTAGGGGACTGGTCACCCCCGGCGACAAAAGCATCAATCGTGAAACAATTATACAAAATCAACACCAACAACAACATCACGTGACATTGCCATTTAAATGCTAAAATTGCAATTAAACGGTCTAATAACTACAGTCAGACGGCTGCAGCTTTCTCACCGTGGGAGCAAGGCTGTTTCCACCTCTTCCGGTCAATAACAGCGACCGGCAGCCAATCTTCAGGCTTCGCCCGATGATGCCCCCGTGGGTCAACAACAACAAGACACAAACTGAAAGGGCACGAGTTCGAGACCTTCCACGTGTCAATCCCAAACAGCACACGGTACCAGAAACAGGCCTCCGGTCAGACCTCGCGGCTAATCCACTTCCAAATTCGACTCCGACGAAGTCCGGGACTGGCAATCCCTGTGTTCGCAGGGTTCAGCAGTACCGACAACGAGATCCTAAACGGCTGAATAACTAGCTTGAAAAAGCCAGGATCACGAAAAACGTTTAACCACTACAAAAGGGAGACACCGATAGAGACCAGTGAAACCCACAACAA
This sequence comes from Phaonia tiefii, assembly GCA_963931995.1. Lineage (NCBI taxonomy): Eukaryota > Metazoa > Arthropoda > Insecta > Diptera > Muscidae > Phaonia > Phaonia tiefii. Next base: position 306,798,009 of record OZ008367.1, read on the forward strand.
CAACTAAACCGTCCTAGCGCGCCGACTCGCGAAAACACGAGAGGCAAACCGCGTTGCCACACACAACGCATCCGGAGACAGAAGCATACTACTCACACACCACTCACCACCGGATCTGGTGACACCCATGCCGACTAAATCCCTAAAAGCCCCGTAAAGGGGACACTCGCACAAAACATGGAGCCAATCTTCGATTGGCGCTTCGCAATCACACGACTCCCGATCCGCAAGTCTCATTCTGTGCAAGAATGCATTTAACGACCCGTGACCTGTCAGTATGAAACCAAGGCTTAGGTTGAAACTAAACTCAGGGTTCTTCCCGACGAATTCTACATCCGGTATAAATCTATACGTTACTCGACCGTTGGTACTGGAATTCCAACGGCCCTGCCACTCAGATGTGACTAACGCATCTAACCGAGCCCGCCGCTCACTTCTACTCATGCTCTCTGCTCCAACTATGAGCCAATCTGACTCACCCAGTGCGTACCCCCTCTTGATTTTGAAGTCCATGCTACGACGCATCACCTCTAGATCAAGAGGAGTGGCACCCATCAAAACTTGTAGGGCCTCTGTAGACACCGTACGACATACTGGCATACATGCCAATAACATTACTCTCTGAACAGAGAATAATCGACGTTGCCCGAAGACGCTTCTAGCAGTTTCGCACCAAACAGAAGACCCAAATGTTGCCATGGCAACAAAAAGGCCCCTGTACACGGTCCTGACTGCTTGACGACTCAGACCCCACTCACTCCTCATAACACGCCTAACCTTTCCTACAACGCTCGTCAGTTTCTCGCGAAGTCTCCCTATATGAGGCAAAAAGTTCATCCTTTCTCCCATGGTGACTCCGAGGTACTTCACCTCCGTGGAGTAACGGATTGTGCCACCACCATTCAAACGCACGATTGGAAAATGGGACTTGAAACTACCCTTCAGCAACATGGTCACTGTCTTTTCCACCGATAAACTAACTCCTACACGCTCGCCCCACCGAGTGACAATCCTCATCATAGCCGAGGATAGCTGTTCCAACTCGGAACGAGAACTACCCTCGACCATGATAAGCAAGTCATCAGCGTAAGCACATATCTTGCATTCGGCCTCAAGCTCATGCAAAAGCAAGTCCATCATCAGATTCCACACAAACGGTCCACAAATGGAACCCTGTGGACATCCTCGGACCACATCAACACACTCAGAACTATTTGCCCCGACTATCACTGCTTTTCTGTCAGAGAAGTAACTTCTCCAGAGTGCTACTTCCTGACACCCTAGCCCCGCTAGTCTTTCTTCCACGCTCGCCCAACTCAGATAATCAAACGCACCTTTAAAGTCGATGAAAACACCCAGAAGATACTTCTGAGTACACTCTACAACAGTTCTCCTCACGTGCGCCCAGGCATCTTCGACACTTCGGCCCCTTACGAAACCGAACTGCCAACGGCACATGCTGTCAGCGACTCTCTCATTCAGTCTCTGCACCAGAATCCTCTCCAGTACTTTTCCAAATACTGGTAAGAGACTGATACCCCGATAAGAACGAGGATTACTCCTGTCCTTATCGATTTACTTCAAGAGTACAATGACACGGGCTACCTTCCACTCGCGTGGAAAATATCCCTCATGTACACACCGCCCATACAAAGCCTCTAGGTATTCCGGAATAGCCTTCCAGACGCTTTTACACATCTCTCCAGCTATTCCATCCATACCAGGTGACTTTCGCGACTTAACTAACGCCATGCTTTCTGCGATCTCTGATCTTTCCAGCTCGGGTGCAACAGTCTCAACTTCCCCAGAAGAAGAAGAAGAGGCCACTGCCTCCGCTCTCGGAAAGAACTCCCGCAGTAAAACCTTGACGCAATCACTCCAGGAAGTAAGAATGGCATCGCCATCTTTCAACCCGGAGAGATCTGTCCTCCTACCTCTGCCAAGGCAGATTCTATACACATGACCCCAAGGATCATTCCTATGGCAGGCAACAAACTGTCGCCAATCTTCCTCTTTCACGTTTACAAGCATATCCTTGTAATCGCTGAGGCAACTTTTGTACGCTGATCTGAGCTGGTCAAGATCACTAGCTTCGTTCCGTTTGCCTCTCTGGAAACGTTTCCTGAGACGGCGCACTTCCCTCCGCTTGAGTGTCAACTCACGTGTCCACCATCGTAATCTTCTCAAAGTTTTCTTGCGACACCTTTCAAGGAGATCGTCGTTAGCCCTATGAACAACTTCGCGTAAACACGAGACTTGCTCATCTACGGTCCTACGACGAAAGACTTCTATTGGAATCTCGCTAGCCTCAGCTGCGATGAATTCCCCATACACATCCCAGTTCACATCCCTGGTGCGCCACCGCACGATGTCTAAGCTGCTAACTTCAGTCCGTTCGTAAGTGAAATCAATTACAATGTAATTGTGATCACTTACGGACGGTCTGACCCTCCAATTAAATTGAAACGTTCTCAAAGCTGCGCTATTCGCAATTGTCACATCTATATCGCTAACTCCTCTACCATTATCAAAAGTGTACTGCTCACTCGGCTCATTCAAGGCATGAAGGTGGCCCGAAACAATCCATTCACTTAGCATCTCTCCCCGGTAATGGTTTTGCGACCCAGTCGAAAGTCTGGGTGTTTTGCTAAACCATAGCGGGTTTGATGCGTTAGCGTCTATCCCTAGGACGAGAGGGTTACTACTCGCAAGTAGTAGTACCGTGTCCATATATGCCAAATACGGCTCTAAAGGCTCAGAAAACTTGCAGTAAATACTACACAAAAATATCCGTCCGAAACCCCCTTCTACACACACGCAAACCCCCAAGTCGGTCCTAGAAACCACGGTACACTCTACGTTACCGTCATTCACGACCACCGCGGAGTTAAGTCTCAAATCAGCGAAGACCCGCATACTCGCAGGCAAACCTGTAATGACACCATGGCCACTAGCAGGTTCCTGAATGAGAGCAAAACTACACTGTCGTTCTACCATTACCTCTCCTACCTCGCACATTGCCGACATTGCCCTACCACAATTTATTTGTAGAATTGTGTGTCCCATACTTAATGTCTAGCCCTCGCTCTAGCCAACATAACGCTGTACATGGGACAGTCCTCAGTCATCATACGATGAGCCGAGGGTCTCCCCTGGAAAGCGCAGTTTCTGCAGTGAATTGCGTTACCGCAATCCCTTGCACAGTGACCCTGTTGACCACACCGAGAACAGGCATTCTCTTTCCATCTGCACTCCCTAACGTAGTGATCAAACGACAAACACCTGAAACAACTTGGCACCGGATCAAACGGTCGTACGCGGAATGAGAACCACTTCACGTAGCAACGACGCGATGCTAGCAAAGGCTCAAGGGCCGAAGCCCGCCCTTCCAAGACAACGTTCGTTGTTCCGCTCTTGGAACTATCCCATGGCCGACTAGTGAGCCGGACACCACTCTTGAACTCCTCGAGCGAGATCCTGTCTTTGAGGTTTTTCTCGAAGACGTCACCCATGAACTCGTCATGAGTGATCTTCGAGTCGACCCCTTGGACGACCACCCGCACTACCGAGCTATCAGGCACCGTAACGGTGAGCCCAGCCTCCTCAAACTTGGTATTCTTGGCAATACCCGCACGCTCCGCTACAGATGGTGTGCGTATTAATACGCCACCACCACGAAGCGCCCTGATCTCATGGACCCGCTCTCTTAAAGTGGGCCCCACCTCACTCACCACCTTGCTGGCCACATCCTTGGCAGTTTGGCCCTTACGGCCCCGCACCACCAAGGACCAGGTCTCGACGGGCTTCACAACTGGTGCAGTGACTACCGAACAACCTCCTCCCACAGCTACAGGGGCAGTCGCCACTGGAGCCGGTGCGAGGAACGTTGCCGGCGCGGTGGGAACCGCGGGTCGAACGGCACTCCTACTGCTCTCCCTGGGCTTGGCATCAAGACGGCCCCGAAGGCGCTCGTTTTGAGCCAGCAGACCTACCACGAGTGCCTCGTACTCCGAAGAGTAACCGAGGACCCTCGCAACCAACTCCTTACTAACATTGGCCTCCATTAAATCGGAGACCAACCTACGGGTGACCGCCTGTGTCCGCTCTACAGCGGCACCGACGTCACCCAGTCCACTGGGACCTACGCGGCTACGGCCGCGACCACCATCGCTGCTGGCGGGGGCTGCCGTACCAACAGGTACAGTTGGCAGCGAACCCTTCAACACGCCTTTCGGCGTACCAGCAGCTCTCAAAACTTCACTAACCTTACTTATAGTGCTCCTCATCTCCTCAGCCAACGTACTGACACCACTGGTGCCAGCAACCAACTTGGCGCTGCTACTACCAGCGCCCCCTTCACTTCCTGCCTGGGTACCACTCGCACCCCTCTTCGGACTGCCTCTAGAAGGCACTCCACCAGCTCCTGCACTACTATCAAAGTCGGCGTCAACCGGCTTTGATCTAGCCTTACCTTCTGGCGACCCCAGCAGAACCCGTTTGGGAACGGCTGAGGACGTCGATGACTCACCATCCGTCATCGAACCAGACATGCCAGCAGCGCTGCCGCCACTACCAGTCTGACCCCGCCGCTTACGGCGCTTAACCATCCCACAACAACAACTAGTCAAGTAATAAATTCAAAGTAAACACTTACCCGAATTGCTGTTACTTACTAGCAACAAAATGTACTATAAGAAGTACTATAACCACTTGTTTACAATTTGGCGAACCAAAGTTGTAAACAAGTTACCGTTCTTGCACAACAACAACGAACACAGCAACGATGCTGTGTACAAACCTGTTACCGCACACAAACTCACTAACACTCTCGCACAGATGACCACTATAGAAAAATCTACCACTGACTATCCGCAAACACGTCTGATCGCAACGAATGCTCACAAACCAATGACCTGTGTAGGAACAGTGAGCCGAAGCCCCTGTGTAGGAACAGTGAGCCGAAGCCCATGTGTAGGAACAGTGAGCCGAAACTCCTGTGTAGGAACAGTGAGCCGAAACTCCTGTGTAGGAACAGTGAGCCGAAACTCCTGTGTAGGAACAGTGAGCCGAAGCTCCTGTGTCGGAACAGTGAGCCGAAGCCCCTGTGTAGGAACAGTGAGCTGAAGCCCCTGTGTAGGAACAGTGAGCCGAAGCCCCTGTGTAGGAACAGTGAGCCGAAGCCCCTGTGTAGGAACAGTGAGCCGAAACTCCTGTGTAGGAACAGTGAGCCGAAGCTCCTGTGTAGGGACAGTGAGCCGAAGCCCCTGTGTAGGAACAGTGAGCCGAAGCCTCTGTGTAGGAACAGTGAGCCGAAGCCCCTGTGTAGGAACAGTGAGGGGAAACTCCTGTGTAGGAACAGTGAGCCGAAACTCCTGTGTAGGAACAGTGAGCCTAAGCTCCTGTGTAGGAACAGTGAGCCGAAGCCCCTGTGTAGGAACAGTGAGCCGAAGCCCCTGTGTAGGAACAGTGAGCCGAAGCCCCTGTGTAGGAACAGTGAGCCGAAACTCCTGTGTAGGAAATATATTTACATCGCCTTTACTAAAGAACGGATCCCAAAATTTGCTCCTGTCCTTTGCAAAATGCTATAATCTTGTCTGGTTGTTCGCTCGGAGGCGACGACGCGAGTCTAGTCGTCTAATCTATTCCTCTATGGTTAAATGCGAAAGACATAGCCGACTGTCATTGAACAGAGCATCGACTGATAACGCTATGAAGATTTAGGCATAGTACCATGCCAGATATTAAAACAGCGAAACATTAAAAATAAAATATCGGCAAGAGGCAGTCCATTACAATGAAACCAAAATGGATGTACAAGTAGAGAAGCAAAAACCGGCGCAATTTGGCAACCCTAGTAGAAGAGAACCAAAAAATTAGACGCAATTTACTCAATCGTACTTGTTTTCCGCGCAATAACTTGATTATTTCATACTTTATGTAATTTTATTTAAATATGTTTGGAATTTCTAAAGTTAGATACAATAACATCATCAGAAAACTGCTCGTGTATTGAAATATTCAACGAAGAGAGTAAGAGTGCGAGAAGAGAAACGACACCCTTCACTCGGTTTCTTTGTTGGCATTCCACTCCATGATTAAATTCTCTTCTCTATACCATTGTTGCTTTATGGTGAAACATCTACGAAGCTTCATCTGATTATTCGTGGTTTTACTAAAAATATTCCTAAAACCCTTATCAAAATATCAAATATTTATTGAAAATTCACTGAAGGAGAAATTTTTTGAAACTTTACTGCACAAGGTTTCAACAGCAAGAAGACAGTGAATTGTGTGATCTCTTCAACATCAATTCTTTAAAGAATAATGATATCTGACACTAAATCCATACTGAAAATTGGTTATGAAAAAACTACTGAACTATTTAACAATGATCAAGATTTCAAACAAAAAATCATGCGATCTCTTCAACATCTCAAAGGAAATAATAAAACAAAATAATAACAAATACATAACTTATTTAAAAACAACAACACACACATTGTCTTTATTATTAATATACTATTTTTGTTTTGTTTTACAATATACATATATAAAAAATATATTTAAATAAAATAACAGATTGAAGAGAGTGTAAGAGAATTACAGAGATAGTATGAGAGAGAGACAGAGAGAGCGAATGGAGGGATAAAAGACAGCTAAATAACGTACACACTGAACTGAATGAACCATAGTTGATAATGTATGCAACATTATATATTTAAAAACCGTAGAGAGGGAGACTACACACAAAGAGAGAGAGAGAGAACTAAGAGATAAACAATTAATACTGAAAACAAACGGGAGATAAATGACGAGAGACGCTATGCGAAACAGCAAGATCAAACACGATAGAGGTAGCAGGTAAACACGAGTCATAACAAGACGAGATAAAGATAGAGAATTGCCCTAATTGCAGCGGTTAAAGAGATAAATAATAGTCAAAGTGATCATCGCAGAGAGCGATATGCAATGGGGGGAATGAGAGAATTATAGGATCAAAGGATATAAGTCGCCGTATGCTGTTTAAAATCAAATGCATTATTTTTTGTTCTTTATGTCAAAGTGAGAAATGTATAGCAAAGGAAAGATTTGCTGATTATCACACTCTCTCTATTTGTGATAATATGGTCCCAAATGATGACCCTCAGCTGGTCCATAGGGGCCGTGTAACAAAGCGGGATAGGCGGCATGGTAATGTGGTCCCGGTAATGGCCCAGGCAGTGGTCCCGGTCCTGGACCGGGATAACCGTGATGTGCAGGACCTAAGGCGACTGGTATAACAGCTGGCAGGGGTGCAGGTGCATGTACTTTGGGTACCGGTGGTAATGGTGGTGCCGGGGCTGGAGCTGGGACTACGGCAATCGGAGCATGTGCTTTATAAGCCAGCGGTTCCTTGCGTACAACAGCATTAAAGCCATTATGAGGATCTGCAGTATAGTCCACAGTACGTTTGGTGCCATCGGGATCAACAAGGGAATAGCTGCCTTTAACTACATCACCGTGGCGGGTTTCATGTTGACTCTTCAGATCACCAGTGTAGCCATCTTGTATGTCATAACCAAAGCTATATTTAGGTGCGGGATCGTAGGGTTCAGGGGCAGCAGGCTTGGGAGCTGATGAAAGTAAAAATGTGTTGATTATTGTGAAAGTCTATATCGCATATGCTATACTTACCGGGGGCTACATGCGCTACTGGTCCTGGATAGGGGCCGTAGGGTCCGTAATGCACAGGACCCGGTCCAGGTCCATAGTGGGCATAGGGATCAACAACTCCACAGTAACCTAAAGTCAGCAGAGTTGCCGCAAAGAGTATCTAAAGAGGGTTGAAATCAGGAAATACGTTAATAAAGTTAATTATTGGTACAATTGGTTTAAAGGAAAATATTTCAATATCTGTAAAATCAAACAAAGGTATTACTGATAATCCGGGATAACTGACAGAACTGTTTAATTGTTGTCTCTGCTCCTAAGCTACATAGTAAAATCGGAAAAGATAAAAGGCAGTTTGGTTTGAAATTCGAATTTAACAACTCTACTTTTTATCCTTAAATACTTTTTTATCCTTAAGTGATATCTTTGAAACTAGGAATGAAACATTACTTTGAATTCGCTAATTTTAATATTACACTCCATGCAGAGCGAGATTTGGGCTTTAGGGGCAGTGGCAATACGACTTCAATGTCGGTGGTTCAACCCAAGAAAATTCAAATATTTCAAATGATTTTAATTGATTTCGAGGAAACATCGTTGCTTTTAATTGTTGCTTTATTTCTTCTCTTCGTTTCTGTCACTATTAATTGTATCCTTTATTTGGATGTAGTTTTTAAACGATATATTTCAAAGAGGAGCAAAGGACGAAAATTAAATTTCACTACAGAAGATAAGAAGATGTCAACCCCATAAATTGGACAAACTTCACATATTTCATGAATCGAGCTTCACGAATCGCACTTCATTTTCATCGCTTCAAAGTTCCAATTTCAAACAAATTTCCAACATCGTATAATTCTTACTTAAAGTGTTTGGTGGTGTTTGATTTCATGACAGTTTCTTGTGAGTTTCTAGTTTAAATAGTTTCAAAACCTTGACCAGGCTTCTAAATATTACAATGTAGGATCACAAATTCCTATCCGCCTCCAAGAAAAGTCCACAAAATAATAATAGATGCTAAGTCCTTTAAACTTTTCACTCAAATGCCAACAAACAACACGAGTGAAGCGTTAATCACTCTCTGCTCTCTCTCTTACTCTCTTCATGAATATTTCAATATACGAGCAGTTATTGTATATAACTACACACATTCCAACCATTTTGAAGTAAAATTACATAAACTATGGAAAAAGTATGCAATAATCAACATATGACGCGAGAGAAAAATGCGTTTGAGTTAAGAATTCACTTTTTGGTTTTCGTTTACGAGGGTTGCCAAATTGCGCACATCTTCTGCTCGTCTACTTCTTGATCGTCTTTGCATCTACTCACATTACACATAATTTAGAACGACTGATGTATTTATTACAGTGTATTTACTACAATTGTTTCTGCATCTGTCACCGCGACAATACTGATTAATTAGATATGAAAACGCTTCTCAAAGAATTTCCGTTCGGAATCGGTATAACAACCAAAAACGATCAAGAATTAGACGACCAGAAGTTGTGCGCAATTTTGAAACCCTCATTAAAAGGGAACCAATAAGTCAACACGATTCACTAAAACCCATTTCTCTTTAGCGTCATATCTTGATTATAGCTTTGAGCTTCTACTTTCCCAGAAAAAATTTGCACGCACCTACTTTTGAGAGAGAAAGGATGATTTTACTCTGTTTTATGCAAATTTGCACAAAAGGTACTCGAACGACTAATTGTAAGAAAACAGCTGATGTATTTGTATCCTTTGCTACATACATTTTGGCTTGTAGTTACATTACATACCTACTGCAACAGTTGTCGAATTATGATGTTGTCGGTTCACCAGATTTTGCGATGTTCCGCTCCCCATTATTGGAACGAAGTTCTCTATCGCGGGATGGGGGCTAAATGAAAAATTTGTAAACAACTTTTTTATCTACTTTATTACAACCCATTATTACCAACTATACTGGTTACTTTTGGTTTGGTGTGGTTTAAAGGGAAGTTTTCTTGGTGGAGCCTGTGTATTACATATTGTGTTTTGAACCTAATAAAAAGTAAACTTAGAAAAGCCAAAGTGCAAGACTGGAAACACAACCCTCAGCATGGAATTATATTTGGCAGCACTCTTAAACTCGAACTTTTGGTTTGTGTCCAGACTAACATTTTGCTTGTTTAAAGGGAAATTGTCTAGGTGGAGCATGTTTATTACATATTGTAAAGGGTTTTTCAACAGAGACGCTACAAAAGTAAATCGATAGAGACAGCAAACGACTCCATATTTTTTCCCGCTGTTTTGTCATTTCTCTTCAGTAAGGTTTGCCATTTCATCATGGAAAGATATACGAGTCGAAATTATTAAAATTTACTACCGAAATTTGGAGTCAGTGGCCTCAACTTTAAGAGCGCTACGTCCAATTTATGGTCGTCATAATCGTCCTACCAGATCAACAATTGAGCGTCTAGTGGAAAAATTTGAATCTACAGGCACAGTACAAAATGTTCCCGTGCCAGTGAGACAAATAAGTGCCCGTAGTGTCGAGAATATTGCTGCCGCTGAGGCTTCAGTTCAAGAAAGCCCAAATATGTCTCTCACACGTCGTTCTCAAGCGTTGGGCATCTTTGTGACGTCGTTGTGGCGAATTTTGCGAAAAGATCTTGGCCTACATCCTTGCAAGCTCAAATTGACGCAAGAACTGAAGCCGCTTGACCACCATAAGCGTCGTAATTGGGCTGAGCAACAATAACCGAAATCGTAAATAACCGAAATCGACATCAGCGCCACCTACTTTGCAGCGCCACCTATCTATGGAAATTATGGAAATTTTTTTGTCTACATACCATTCGGAGTCAACAGTGAACAAAATGAAAAAAGGCTCAGCCAAATCCGTCACTCCGTTCTTTAGTTATGCTGTCACAAACACACGCCAACTCATTTTTATATATATTAGATTAACAAATTGAAATATAATACAAATCATCATTTTGAAAAACAAATTAAACCCTAATTCGAATTTATAGAGTTTGTATACGGAGATGTGTAGTTCATATTAATGGCATTTAACACCGGGCACGTATTGAACACAATCCAGAAATGTGGTTCCAACAGGATGGAGCCACAGCTCACATAGTTGATGTTCAACACAATCAGCTCTTCAATACAAATCTCTTGAAACCCCCACGGGTAACGTTTAAAAAAATCGCTGTTTTCAGTAAACCCTATTGCCCAGACATAACCTTTAATTATGAGTTGTATTTACCAGACAATTTTATTGAACCAATTCGAAAAGTGGTGAACAAGTGGCATCCAACTGTAATTTAATGAAACGTTTTATATATTTCTGTATTGAGTTCTTTTGTAAGATACTGTATAGAAGTGCTACTCCTCACTATTGTAAATTTTTCTATGTTTCTGTGTACTATTTCAGTTGTGTACTTTACATAAAAGTAATTGATTTCATTTAGATTCAAATCATTTATTTAATCCACAATGTGCAACAAGACAAAATCGTTCTTAATATTATTTTCTGTTTTAACTAGTTGTTTTTATCACGATATCATATATTCACTACACTTTGACATTCCTCCTTGAAGCTTTCTTATTTCATTGTCCTTCCCTTTAGAAATTTACACAAATTTTACACACTCATATACAACGCACCTTTAGCATTAACATATCGCAAGGATATGTTATGATTATATTTCCAATTCTTCTCGCAAACTCACAAATTTCGTCCTTTTTTATGTTAAACTTATTACAGAAGGTTTAACTTCACTCTCAATGCGATCTATGGACGCGCGTGTACAAATCCGTTAAGGTGCCGTTTCGATGTGTGTAGGAAAAGCGTTAACAATTACTGAGACTGTTGCCTCAACGGTTCTTAACTTTTATAGTCCGTATAACGACGTTAAGAAGCTCTCATGGGCTATGGAGGGACCATAAGAAAAGTTAACTCTTTTCGAGTTTTCTATAAACGATTTTGTGTTTATTTTTTGTATGTGATTCGTTTAAATGTCGCCAGCTTCACATGCTGTAACCAGCACGACGGTGCTGTAACCACCAATATCCATAGATAGCCAACAATTTGGGGGGCATTATGTTTGTCTTGTCTTACATTGGTGGCAACGGTTGAGCTATTATTATGTTTTTCTTTTGTTGTTGTTTTGTTACCAACGATCTAACAGTTCCAAAGCACCAACATAACAAAATCAGGCAGTTGACTCTTTGAAATCGAATAGTAAACAATGCGCTAATTTAAGTAACAAATCTTTAACAGACACTCGTCCACAAAGGCAATGTAGAATAGCACAGTGGGCTAAGCAGGGGCAAGAAATCGATACAATAAATGCATCATAAAAAATTTCAAAGCTCGGTAAAATATGACTTTTGTTTGTTCTTTTAAAGATTGAATATTGTTTTTCGCAGACACTATAGTGCGTCTATTCCGACCCTATTCTCAGAAATGTTAAATTGGAGCAAAGACGGATTGGAGCATTTGTGATTCTCAATACTTATTACATACTTATCCGGTCTCGAACAACCCCAGGGGGTCAGGAACCTTACAAAATGAAGACCAACCAGTTCGATCTTTTGCTTTTTCTCTCCAGTTGGCAATACCAAGTGTACCCAGGGATTCGTCAACTTGATCCCTTCAACGGAGTCTTGGTCTTCCTATTTTTCGCCTTCCTTCAAGTTCGGTTTCGAAAACCCTTCTTGCTGATTCGTCTTCATCCATTCTACTGACATGGCCTAGCCAGCGTAAACGCGTTATTTTGATCCGCTTAACTATGTCAATGTCAGGATAACGCCCATGGTTCACGCGTCGCCGATACTCGCCGTTGTGCACTATAGGGCCATAAACCTTCCACAATATTTTTCTCTCGAAGACTTCCACAGATGTTTCATCTACTTGCGATAAGATCCAGGCTTCTGCGCCATAAAGCAAGACAGGTTACGTGAGAGTCTGGTATAGATAGATATTCGTCATTCGGAAGAGGACTTTATCTCTAAAGTGCTTGCTTAGCCCAAAAAAACATATATTCGCAAGAACAATTCTCCACTTGATCTCAAGGCTGATGTTGTTGCTTTTGTTTACGGCAGATCCGAGGTATATAAATTCCTCCACTACCTCGAAATTACAACCGTTAAGCGTAGTGGAAACCCATTTCTGACTCTATAAAATCAGCCGCAACAATCGTACTTGGTTTTTAAAACCCGCTTCGCAACAAACCATGGTACGATGAAGAGTGTCCCACAGCAAATGATGAAAAGAACGCTGCACGTATGGCAATACTTCAGTCAATTGCAACGCGAGCTACGACTGAGCGGTATAGGGGAAAAAGAAAGGAGGCAAACCGTATCTTTATGCTTAAGAAAATCGAGACATACAGAAGGAGGAACGAAGCCCGAAAATTCTACCAAAAAGTCAAAAACGGGATTAATGGACATGGTTCAGGCCCCCCTTCTGTAAAGACAAGGACGGAAATCTCATCGCAGATGTGCAGAGCGTGTTGGGAATATGAAGAGATCATTACTCCGCGCTACTGGCATCTGAGATATCCAATGATGATGGGACAATCGATCACATTTTGGACGACGACGTCAATTGCCCACCTCCTAACCAAGACGTGTTCAGAACAGCTATTGCCCGGCTTAAGAGCAACAAAGCAGCAGGAGCCGATGGATTACCGGCGGAGGTGTTTAAGGCTGGCGACGATGAGCTGATAAGGTGCATGCATCAGCTCATTAGCAAAATTTGATTAGATGAATGCATGCCCGGCGATTGGAGACTCAGTGTGCTATGTCCCATATTTGGAGAAGGTGACCAGAGTCCCTATGCCAACTATCGTGGAATTAGCCTTTTATCAATGGCACATAAGGTTCTGTCAAGTATAATGTGCGAAAGACTAAAACCAATTATCGCTGACCTGATTGGACCATACCAGTATGGCTTTAGGCCTGGAAAATCGACAACTGACCAGATTTTCACGCTACGTCAAATCCTGGAGAAGACACACGGAAAACAAATCGACACCTATCATCTATTTATCGATTATAAAGCGTCCTTCGACAGTCCGATACCGTAGAAACTCTATGAACCAATGTCTGAGCTTGGTATTCCTGCAAAACTCATACGCCTTTGCAGGATGACCTCGACGAACACCGAGTCCGCAGTGAAAGTTTTTAAGGATCTTACCGAATTAAGCGAGGCATCAGGCAAGGTGACACCCTATCGTGAGATCTCTTTAACATCTTAATGGAGATCATTATGGGAGAAGCTGCAGTCAATATGAATAAAACCATCAGCAGCAAAAGTCACATGCTGCTCGCGTAAGCTGATGATATCGATATCATTCGTCGCACAATTAGACAAGTTACTGCGGCGTTTTCGAGAATTGAGAAGGAATCAGCAAAAGTGGCTCTGGAAATTAATGAGGACAAGACAAAATTAATGGTTTCAACGAGCAGGGCCACCAGGCCCTCAGGGAGGGGGTGGGTTCTGTACCAAAAGTTGCGAGAGTTTCCTTGAGTAGGCTGTAGCTATCTCTGGTAATTGCAGCTTTCCGATGTCCGGTTTCCTCTGCGTCTGGTTTTGTACGATTTTCACTCTACTTAATCTTGTGCGAACCTTTTCTGCTACCAGGTAGTAATCAGAATCAATGTTAGCTCCTCTGATCACTCGTACGTCCATTACACTGGATGAGTGCCTTCCATCAATTACCACGTGATCAATTTAGTTCTTCGTTCTTACCCAAGTAACCTCAATACACGAAAAGAAAAATTTCGTTACGCGTAAATTATACCTCAGATAAATGAAGTTCGTTTAATTGCGTCAAACAGACAGTTTACGAGAATTTTTTTTTAAAATTTAAAATTTAAATTTACCGCAAAAGAGTCAAAGCAACTCCATTCACAACTTTTATGAGAAACAAAGTGGGTTCGGTTAAGAAACAAGACTCGAACCATTTATGCTCAATTCATAATAATTTTCCATCGTTTCGATGTCTTCCTAGTAGACCGAGAGTGTAATATGCAAGCATTAGTCAGGTCAGGCCTTGTTTGTCCAGTTTAATCAACCTGCTGGTCTTGTAATCATCCGGGTCGCCCACACAGAATGTTTGCCGTTCTGCTCCCATCTGATGCGTTCCATAATCTTATGTCGAATATTCTTGGCCTTTGTTAAGTTTCGGTCAGAGCCCATTCGAGCCAGTTGATCTACTATTTCATTTGTAAAATGCTATGGTGTCCCACGATCCCAAGGCTGCCAGTGTAGTATCGGATGGGCAACCCGGATGACCATCAAGCTTTTGTATGGGAGGTACCAGAATGGGCGTGGCAATCTCGCCGATCTCGTTTTTATTTTTGGATGGAAAAACCTGCGAAGAAATAAAAAGGAAATTGGATGCTGTCTATTTGAACCCTTCACCTCCTATGGCAACCGTAGAATGTTGGTTCAACGTATTTAAACTTGGTCGTACATCTGTTTTTGATGAGGAGGGCCCAGGCAAACCGTCAGAAATCAGGTTACCAAAGAAATCGTTCAAAAGGTCCCCACATGATTCTCGCTGAGCGCTGAACGAGAGTGTGCGAAGTAACAGAAGCCGTTGGCGTGTCATTCGGAACGGCAATTAATATTTTACATGATAAGTTAAGCATAAGAAAGGTGTCGGCCCGATGGGTGCCGCGATTGCTTACGTTGGGCAATTTGCGGATACGGCTGTCAATGTCGAAGCATTGCATGAACTACGAATATCTGTCGCAACCACCTTACTCTCCCGACTTGGCTTCCTGCGACTTCTTTCTGTTTCCCAAATGAAAATGTCGCTCCGGGGGAAAATGCAGCTCCAACGAGGAGGTTATTGTCGAGCCAGCGGTTGATTTTGAAGAGTTTGTCAAATCATATTTTTTGAAGGGGTTAAAGAAATGACAGATAAGTTGGGAAAAGGGTATTTATTGTACTAAAAGGAGACTACGTTGGAAGACAAAAAATAAAAAAATTGGGAAAACCCTACCTTTTCATTCCTAACATGGGTACGTATTGCTCGACCCTCGTAAAAGCGTTTCTAACATCCAAAGTTACGACCACAGTTCCGCCGTATTCCTTCTATGGATATACCTTTCGTGAAACCGTATTGGGATTCAGACAAGCCTCCCGTTGTCTCTATACATTCTTCCATTTCCCTGCAACAACAATTCCAACAATTTCTCACAAGTGTCTACCCGTCGGTGGTGCAATGGCTAGTGTGCGCGGCTATTGTGCATGAGAACGTGGGTTCGATCCCTGTTCTGACCACCTTAAAATTTCTTTTGACGATGGCCACCTCGCTTAGTGATGGCGACACTATCGAGTACTTAGCCATGACAAAGCTTCTCAAAATACCGTTCGGAACCGGTATAAATCTGTAGGTCCCAATCAGTGAATACAAAATTAGAAAGCGCACAGCTCACTGGCTGTGAGAAGCTCTCCGCAATCCCTTCATGGGATGTAATGGGAAACCTTGTTTGTTGTTGTTGTTTATCTATCATTATTTTGAGACCCACACAGGTCGTTCGATACATCAGATACACAGATGATCGCACTATGTACTAAACACTTTACATTACTTTTTTCTCATTTCGTCCCACTGTCCCCCTATACAGATGATTGGACACAACCAAAAATAATGGCCAATTTAATTCACCATAAAAATCACTTTCTTGTACACTTTAGGGATTTTCCAAAGATCATTCGAACACCAAAAACTACCAGGCAATAGTTTGGGCAACCAAACCAAACAGTTAAATAGCAAAAGGTTATTTTATCCGGCATATAAATAAAATGGCAGGAAGGGTTTCTTCACCCACTCTAACGATTATACCATTGTTAAGACACACACGATATTTGAATAAAACGAAAAGTGGGAAAATTGGTCTTTGGGTCAATGGGTTGAAGAAGCAAATGTGTTAATGTTTTTTTTTTTTATTTTTTCAAAACCATAAAGAAGACAAGAAAAATTATACAAAAAAGTTGTAAATTCACTTTCAATTGTCTAGTAATTGTCATTGATTTACATCTATTATCCTTATTTTGTTATGTCTCTATCATTGGAATACAATTTGTAGAGTTTTTGTAATTCCAAGTAAATATTACAATTTGTGTGAATGACGTTGACGTCTGTTGGATGGAGTAGCTGTCAATTGTAATTGACAGATCGTAAAGTGATAATAGGTGCAT
Source organism: Phaonia tiefii (assembly GCA_963931995.1). Classification (NCBI taxonomy): domain Eukaryota; kingdom Metazoa; phylum Arthropoda; class Insecta; order Diptera; family Muscidae; genus Phaonia; species Phaonia tiefii. The sequence continues at coordinate 306,814,855 of OZ008367.1, forward strand.
AAATTACTTGTATTTTTTGTTAAACATTGTATTCTTTTATTTAACGTAGATTTTCATTGATGTTATGTTAATTAACGGGCTCGAAGAACCCTGGTGAAAAGGGGTTTTAGTTAGTAATGTTTTTACGTTAGAAAATATAAAAAAAATAAATGATGTGTCAGGGACACCCGGTTGGAACGAAGTTCTTTTCGCTATATATTATGTACAACAGGCCTAAAGCGGCCGTCGAGAAATACGATAATTTCAATGGATCTTTAAGAAATGATACTTTTTGTAAAATGGTACACTTTTTTAAGAATATTTTTTTATAGAATGTATTATTTTTTAATATATTTTTAGGTAATGTTTGTAAGAATACCCAGCGGCGGAATTTGAGAGGCTTTCCCCGAATAAGGCATTCGGAATCCTTCTTTGGTAATGCCTACGTAAATAACGCCTGCGAAATGCATGACTTTATAGGGCTTCCACAGGCCTTTTTTAAAGAATCATAACATCCGATAGTCCAGTAGATAAAGCGTCCGACTGTAAGTTCTCAGGTCTTGTGTTCGATTCATATGGCTGCAAAATTTAAAAATAATAATATATAAGAATTACAATTGGTTAAATTATAAATCTAAAATTTGAAACTAATTTGCATATATATTTTTGACGTAGAATACGTCTTACCTTACGGTATGAGGAGTCATGTCAGGTTTTTATTGTTGTAATCTTTATTTCATTGAATTTGAGGAAACGGCTAGATGAATGATTTTTAAATTTTTTTTGTAGGTAAATGAAGATGTTATCTTTCGTTTGATATACATTTCATATTGGTTGATATATTTCTAGTATTTTAATTTCTCAAATGAAAATTGTTTAAACACATACACTCCAACATATGTGTGGTGTTTGGTTGAGTGTTTTTGGTTGCTCAACATTGCTTAGGAACATGTATCTAGTAAAAAGTGAAACGAACAGCAAGCTAATGTTGCTTGGCAACATGTATCTAGTAAGAAGTGAAACAAACAGTAGCTAACGTAATAAAGCTTTTTTGCGAAAGCTTCAATGAAGCTGTTGTAACATTAATTTTGAATTGTAAAGCGTAAAGCTTTCACACAACGCTCGAATGCTAATGCGAAGGTTCGATAAGGTAAACCTTTTTTAATATTAGGGCGGCCCTCTCAACATTCGCAGAACTTATTTCAATAAAAATATTAATTAAAATACATAAATTAAATTAAGTGAAACGAACAGCAAGCTAATGTTGCTTGGCAACATGTATCTAGTAAGAAGTGAAACAAACAGTAGCTAACGTAATAAAGCTTTTTTGCGAAAGCTTCAATAAAGCTGTTGTAACATTAATTTTGAATTGTAAAGCGTAAAGCTTTCACACAACGCTCGAATGCTAATGCGAAGACTCGATAAGGTAAACCTTTTTTAATATTAGGGCGCCCCTCTCAACATTCGCAGAACTTATTTCAATAAAAATATTAATTAAAATACATAAATTAAATTAAGTTTAAAAAAATTGAACATAATATTTTTTTTTTTTAAACGGACTTGAATCAAATGCCGTTGGTAAATATAAAAATTACAGCAGACAATAAATGATAAATAATATAAGCAAATGAATTTATTGTTATATATGTTTTCTGTCTTATCGGATGGCGTATTCTACGTTAAACTTAATGGCCGTGTCTCTGACACAGCCTGCAGGGACAGTCCGTGGCCGAAGGCCTCGGTCAACTGTCTGCTGTAATTTTTTTTTAATTTTACTTAAGTCCTTCTAAAACTACTCTACTTTTCTATTAGAGAGGGATGAAAGGCCTTGCCTCCCAATCTCTCGCAATGTTAAAAAGAAAGGAGGAGGTAATGTGCAGGGAAGGCCTTGCGTATTTTATAGAATGCCTTCCTGGTCATGATTTCAGGCCTTCCAGCTCTTGATTTCCGCCGCTGGGTATGTATTATATTTTCCCGAAAAGGTCCTTTTTTAAAGGTACTTCTTTTATTAAAAGCGAATGTTTCTTTTAAGAACACATACTTTCTGGAAGAAAAAGCCATAGGAGTATAATTTTTTTTTACAAAGACGTACTTTTTTTGAAGAATATGTACTTTTTTAAGAAATGGTACACTTTTTAGGAAACGGTTTTTTTTTTTTTAAATGTACTTACTATCAGAAATTTCAAGAAATAAAAAGAAAAGAAAAGAAAAGAAAAGAAAAGAAAAGAAAAGAAAAGAAAAGAAAAGAAAAGAAAAGAAAAGAAAAGAAAAGAAAAGAAAAGAAAAGAAAAGAAAAGAAAAGAAAAGAAAAGAAAAGAAAAGAAAAGAAAAGAAAAGAAAAGAAAAGAAAAGAAAAGAAAAGAAAAGAAAAGAAAAGAAAAGAAAAGAAAAGAAAAGAAAAGAAAAGAAAAGAAAAGAAAAGAAAAGAAAAGAAAAGAAAAGAAAAGAAAAGAAAAGAAAAGAAAAGAAAAGAAAAGAAAAGAAAAGAAAAGAAAAGAAAAGAAAAGAAAGGAAAATAAAAGAAAAGTAAAGAAAAACTATTATTTTATTTTTAAAAAAATTTACTTTTAAGAAAAGGAAATTTTGTAAGAAAAGGTATTTTATTAAGAGAAGGTACATATTTTTTTGAAGAAAAGATTTTTTTTAAGAAATGAGAATTTCTTTTAGAATTGGTCTCGAAAAAGGGAATAGGTAAATTTGTAAGACTAGGTACTTATCTCAAGGGATGTTAGTTTGTGTCACAAACAACGTCCTCTTTAAAGAAAATTTAGGCTTTTAAGAAAATGCAATTAGTGGTACGAAAATTTACTTTTTTAAAAAACGGTACTTATTTTTTTAAAAAAAAATACTTTTTTTAACAAAATGTACTTTATGAAAGAAAACATACTTTTTTAAGCAAAGGTACTTCTTCAAGGTATTTTTTATAGAAAATGTACTTTGTTTAAGAATGTGAACGGTATTTTTTTTTTGTTTGAGAAAATTTACTTTTTTTAAGAAAAGGCATTTATTTATGAAAACGACCTTTTTTGAAACATCTTTCACTTTGGCTTTTCTAAATTTACTTTTTATTGGGTTCAAAACTGCAATATATGTATACTAAATATTGGTTACAGACTCCACCTAGAAAACTTCCCATTAAACAAGAAATTTTCCAACATATATTAGTCTAGACACAAACCAAAGTAAGAGTACCCAACATAGTTGAAAATCCCGTGTTGTACCATAATAGTGTTAAAAAAAAGTTGTTTATTTTTTTTCTAAATTTACTTTTTATTGAGTTCAAAACAACAATATAGACTAAACATTGGTTACAGGCTCCACCTAGAAAACAAGAAATTTCCCAACATATGTTAGTCTAGACACAAACCAAAGAAAAGTACCCAATATAGTTGGAAATCCCGTGTTGTAGCATAATAGTGCTATAAAAAAGTTGTTTAATTTTTTTCTTTTAGCCCCCATCCCGTGGATAAGGAACTTCGTTCCAATAAATATTAATTATATGAAAGACCTTATTTTGAAATCTAAATTTAATATAAAAATTAAGACACATTACTGTTGAACCAGCGGCATTAGAACTGATTTTGAGAGAACAATTTTTCGTTATTCTGATTGATTTTAGACACTACACAAACCTGCAAACAAATCAAGGAATTTAAATCGCGGGATCTTAATTGGTCTCTAATTCTGTTTTATCATTAATTGTACTCGCCGACGTAGGGCTCGAAGGACAACTTATGCGAATCCAGAGGTCGTCGGTAACTCATTAGTGGCTGTTGATTTTTGAGTGGTCTCTCGTTGAAGGTGCAGTGGACATACATACTCATTTTTGAATTTCAAAATAATTTATAGGCATATGGCCACTGCGGCTGTTCATGACGAAACGCATTCTGGCCACAAACAATTCTGGCCTCCAAGGCGTCAATTGTTTCTGGTTTATCAGCATAAACCAATGACTTCACGTAACCGCACATGAAATAATCGAGAGGTGCCAAACCGCACGACCTTAGAGGTCAATTGACAGGCCCATTTCTCGAAATCAAAATTGTCGCCAAATTTTGATTTCAATAAATTGATCGTTGCGGTCGGCGTATGGCACGTAGCGCAATCCTGTTGAAACCACATCTCGCCCGGATCAATGTCATTCATATTTTTAAACGAAAAATCATAATATTATAGTGCGGCAAGATATCCATTGACTGTAACGCGAGTTCCTGCTTCGTGTTTGAAGAAACAGGGTCCGATAATTCCACCAGCATGTAAACCACACCAAACAGTGCAATTTTCTGGATGTAATGGAGTCTGTACTATCTGTTGTGGAATGGTATCACTCTATATGCGGCAATTTTGTTTATTAACGAACCCTTTAAGCCAAAAGTGAGCCTCATCGCTGAACACAATTTTGCGATGAAACCTCGTGTCAGTTTCCAACTGCTCTAGAGCCCAATCGGCGAAAGAATGACGGATATGATGATCTCGTGTCTGCTGGATCTTTTGCGGTTGTAGGATAAGATCGTTGCGCAAAATTTTCCACGTAGTGAATGTACAGTGCCCCAATTCCTGCGACCGACGACTAATCGATAGATTTGGATCTAAATAAATAAATGGTTTTCCATTACATTCCATGAAGGGACAGGGGAGAAACTTCTCACAATCACTGAGCTGTGCGCTTTCCAGTTTTCACTCACTGATTGGGACCTACAGTTTTACACCGATTCCGAACGGTATTTTGAGAAGCTTTTTCATGGCTATATATTCGATAGCGTCGACATCACTATGCGAGGTGACCGCCGCCGAAAGAATTTTTAAGGTGGTCAAAGCAGGGTTCGAACCCAGGATCTCATGTACAAGAGCCGCGCACACTAACCATTGCTCCACCGACGGCCATTTTGGATCTACTTCTACATTTTTGTGTACAGTGGCGACATTCTCTGCAGTACGCAAATTCCTTCGACGTGTTGGTGCTATTGCATCATTTAGAGGGGATGTGATATGAAATCTATCCAAAGTACGACGATTGGCTTGCTCAGATGGACGATTATGTGCGTCATAAAAATCAGGAAACCATCTATAAGTTGCGCCAGACGATGCCTGATTTTCAAAGTTAATTTGAATAATTTGGTAGCGTTGTTCAAGCGCGAATCTATTCCTGATGATTTGCAAGTGGATACTGATCATAAATGTCGAAAAGTTAGCGCAGTATAACAATTCGTTTGACACACGCTGTAATATATCGGCCCCAGCAACATATTGCAGGAACCATATACATGTTTGCAAGCATTGTCCTCGTGAATTGAAGATCTGCTGCCTTTTGTTTCTTCATTGTCTGCCACGTTTTTGCGTTCAACAGTTTTCAAGAAACAAAGCCACATTTGGGTCACAAATACATATATTATAACCTATTAATCATTGCCACAATGTGTTTCGATACAAGTATAATATATTTGCGACAAGCTTCAAACACGTTATATTTGCATCCAAACAACAACAAAAAAAGACAAATTTTTCAGCGTGCAGGTAACCCTTTCACAATTTCTATATAAGCATAAAAACACCCTTTAAAAAAGAATTGAAGCTATGGATCCTTACGGTGGATGTGGGCTTCCATTTCATATTTATCATAAAGTCGACCTTGGAGCTTTTAGACCATGTACAAGATAGAACGATAATGTTAATATGTGAAAGCAGGTTAGCCAACTATTTTATCAGCTGGGAACATAGTCGAATTGTCAGTTGTTCTATTGTTATTTCAATATGAGATACATGACTTCATACTGGAGGTTTGGGGTTTTAACCCCAAAATAAGGTTGTTCAGTGATTCATATCCATTTTTTGTCACTTGGACAGAAAATCGAACCACACACTACAGTCAAAATACAATTTATAGCGCTATACACTTGTAAAAGTTCGAGTAAATGGGGAGTTTTTCCGAAACTGTCCACAGGATCTATGCAGCGGTGGTGAGACCAATACTGTTCTATGGGGTTATCCGGTGGTGGCATGTGCTTGACATGCTGTACACTACTGACCCGGCCTCAGCAACAAATTGCAGGAAACATGTATATGTTTCCATGCATTGTTTTCATTAATTGAAGATCTGTTTCTTTTATGTTTCTATGTTGTCTGTCACGTTTTTGTTTTCCGCAGTTTTTAACAAACAAATATACATTTGGGTCACAAAAGCATATACATATTATAACCTATTAATCATTGCGTCTCAAACATGTAATATTGAATAGTTAACATAATGTGTTTGGATACAACTATACAATATTTGCGACAAGCTACAAACACGTTGTGTTTGCATACAAACAAACAAAAAACTGTGAAAACTGTGATTGGACATTTTTGTTATCTTTTATTGTTAGTATAAGTATATATTTGTGGTGAATCTACACAAAAATTTTAACGCACAAAATGAAATGTCGTTGCTGATTTATTGTTGGTTGATTTGAGCCATTGTCTTTATCTGGTATTATTAAACCAATACTTTCCAACATCCAACCGCCCATCGGCAACACACCAAATGTCCACAAATTTTTCTCAGATAGTTGGCTGCTCTCTAAGTCCTTACTCTATGAAAAAGAGTGTATGTGAGTGTATTAGTAAAAAAGTTTCAATGAATTGCTATTGTCTCCACAAAACTGTTTCGTGTAAACGCCTACTTAAATAACAATAAACTTTTGCCAAATACCAACAAAAATTAGAACATATTGTAGAACGGTGTAACAACTGAAAATTTTAAGATCTTTGACAAGAATCGATAACAAATGAGAAGAATAACTTTCAATAACAACATTTTTGTACTTGAAACTGGCATTAATGTGTTCTTCTATCAAATCTATTCATTTTCCTATAGATTTCCATTTTAATTTTCATTGTCTTGTAATTGTCATTGATTTCCATCTCAAACCCATATTTGTATGTCTTCATTGAAGTTTTGAAATTCTATATACATATAAACAGTATTGAAAACGAATCCGAGTTTGGGTTAGAAACATTTACTTGTTGTTCTTTGAACGCCATCATGGAATCATTAAAACATTGTCAAAAAGATCTTGAGATTATTGCTTTTTATGGAGATTCTGAGGTTCTGTTGTGAGCGAGAGACATGTCAACATCAACATTGAAGGCAAATACATAAATTAAATTATAAAACGAAAACTGAAAATAGTTTTTTTTTCTTCTTCTTCTTCGTATGCATGCTATTGAAACTGAATACAATTGCTGATATGCGGACAAGTATTAAGGTGCATAAGACGACGTCGGTCCAACTGTGTGTCTGTCGGTCGGTTGGTCGTTCGGTTTGTCATACAATTCAGTTTCCCTGTGTTAGCATATATTTTATGCTTTTTTTTCTATAGAAAAGTACGACATGGCATTATGCTTGTTGACCTTTTCCTTGCATCCAACAACTTCACTATGGCTGGCAAGTACCCGGTACCTACATAGCAGCTGAAGTCAAAGCATTTGCTGCCTCGTCGTAACATAATATGGCTTAGATTGCTAACATCGTTCGAAGTGATCATATTAAACTCTTTATTGGCATATTGAAGTATTCAAGTGTTTTGTGTTTCGAGTTACCGTGGCTCAATATGCGTTTGCATGTCATGTTAGGTAACGAAATCTCACTTGGTTAAAGTCCTAACACTCGTCGTACCTGCTTCGGCCAGATGACTGTATGGAACATTTTGCAAAAGCCCAACGTTAACCTTTTCATCTCTAGTGTTTGCACGAATCGTTTTCGTTTCTATTTTATGGTCGTCTAATAAAATCTCAAAGAACATCTGTAATAACATCAATTGTATTGTAAATTGTTTTTTATTGTATGTAGCAATATTTTGTTTTTTTCTTCTCTCTCGTACTTGATTTCAACAGTTTTTCTTTGATTTTAATTTATTGCATTTTCTTAGGGAAGCAACGCAGGTGACGACATTTGGTTAACAATATTCGTTTGGAACAAATCATGATTATATTGTTACATGCGGCGATTTCTATAAGAAAATAAGAGCAGTTCAGGTGATGTGAATTCAATTGTCAATTGCATTCGATAGCATTTGCTACAATTCGTGACGAGACTTTCACGGTTTTGTCGTCGATGACCAGCAGTGTATAAATAAAGCATTGATAAGTTTTGTCAAGTCTTGTAACATGTTCTCGCGAAGCCGGAACACATTCTGGTTAATATTTAGACAATTGCTACACTGAAAAAAAAAACGCTTCGTCGCAGGGACGAAACTTTGTCGTTAATGTGTTTATAATGTAGGGTTCTTACATTCGAGGATTTTGCCGTTGGTGCAATGAAATATTTTATACATTACTTTTTGAGGATTTTGTCGTTGGTGTAACTAAATTTTTCGTACACTAATTTTTGATTAAGTAAATGGCGGTTTCTGTAACTCTCGAAAAGAAACTGTTACTGCAATAAAACATACAATCAAATATATATAATAAAATATTTTGCAGAAAACCCCGCTGATCTGTATCAGACCTTTACGCCGCCGCTGCCTACTTTTTTTGAGTTTTTTGCCGCGCCGCCGCCTGATTACGAAGAAATCGCCATAGTGACGGCGGCGACGTATAATCAGGAATCATGAGGATGCATTTGCAAAACATCTTCTTTTTTAAAAAAAATAACAAGGCTGTGTTAGATAACACGGGCGCATAGGTCAGACGTAGAATACGTTAGTCCCAATGTATTCCCAGAAAGCAACTTGCGCATATAAAGACATTGCTTGCTTTAGTGAATCTAAGAAGGTGCATATTTACAAAATGCCGTCGCATCTCTCTCCAACCAACACAATAATTAACGCCATCAAAATTGCATGTGTAAACTCAGATTTATAGGCAGCTTTCGTTTTCTCTAAATTTCCTCTTTTATTTTCTGCTCACTATATCAATGGCGTTTTTCCTAAACACATTTCTGTGAATACATTGGGAAGTAGTTGGAAAGCAGCTAATCTATTGTGCTGCCATATCACCCAAATAAGTTTGGAAACCACTGATCTAAACGATTGGAATAGTTTTGAACAAGATTTATTAATTTATTTTGTAGTTTGTGTGCTCGAAGACTGTATGCCATATGTTTAAGGATGAAACTATATCTAGTTTAACGTATTACATTATGGCGACATCTTCATTTGAAGTACAGCTACAGCAATACATTTTATGATATGGCAGCACAATAGATTAGCTGCTTTCCAACTACTTCCCAATGTATTCACAGAAATGTGTTTAGGAAAAACGCCATTGATATAGTGAGCGTATACATCGCCAATCCTTTGTATTAATGTACATACACACACATTTACACGCTGCTCGCAGAAGTAAACAAACGACAGCAAAGATCTGTAAACTTTCAAGCACACACAAGTGTCCATGCTCCCCTTCCTTCATTTTATGTTCCCCTCCAAACGAACTAATAACCGACCGATCCAACAAAACGAAATGTACACACACACACATTTACACGCTGCTCGATAAATAAACAAAGCACAGCAAAGCCAAAATCATTTGATTTCACAACAACAACAAAAACAACAGCGGCATTTACAAACCAACAACAACAGCGGCATGTACAAAAAAAGTCTAAAATATCATGCTCTTAAATATTTATTTCCTTAACTACATAAAACTTTTATATATAGACATATAATTTTTTTAATGTAATTCGAAACAAAACATATTACCAAAACTGAGTAACATATAAAAATTGCTAAAATATGTTTTAATATTTAAGTAAAAGTGGGTGAAAGTTGACAAACATTTTCTCAAAATGTTGTGCTCCAGATCAACACCCCTACCTTACCGTATAACGTATTCTACGTTAAAAATTATATCTCTACTTATAGAGATATAGATGGTCTTGAGCTTGAATAATGATATAAAAGGTACCAATAAAAAGGCCGAATAAATAAAAAAACATCCAATGAGTGTTCGAACTCACGGGCGATGTGTTAACACCTTTTTGCTACACGGTACCTGTTCGATTTCTATGAACGGACACATTAGTAAATGATACATTGGAAAATAAAAAACAGCGTTCAATCCTATGATGACGTCATTCCCACAAAAACCAAAGAATGCAAAGCAACAGACACTTGTATATACATACATACATTGTTATGTTCGTACATACGCTACACAAGTTCACAACATTTTCATAGCTCTCTTGCTATCTCATTTTTATATACGTATAACCACGTCATTATTCTCTTTGCTCTGAGAGTGCTCCGCACCCACATTTTATTTGACTTACCTTTAACAATAATAAAAAAAACCAGATCTTAGAATATGTAAACCTAACCAACATACCCAATTTTGTTCAAATACCGTTAACAGGAGCAGAAAAAATGGATTTTTAATTTGTGATTTGTATGGGAGGTACCACGCCCCTTAATCCAATCCCGCCCATATTTTGACAGTTTATTTTTGTCATCGCCATTAGTTTGCCTGCGAAGTTTCAGCTCGATTGGATAACGGGAAAAGGGTTAAAAATCAATCCAAAATTTGTTCGGCATACATGCATACAGACAGGTGAAGTTAATATAAAGAATTTAAAAAGGCGTTCAATCATATGATGACGTTTCATTTAAAAACCGAAGTAGCTGACGTATACATGTGTCACATAACCACATGTTTGCCATATCAACAGCAACGAAACATCCAAACACACAAAATCACACATACTTTGTACGAGGTAGCTGACGTATTAGTGTTGCACCATAACGTCGACTGCGCAAATGAAATTTTGCGTGGCTTGCAAAATGAAATTTTGCGTGGCTTTGGCTTACATATATCTCCGTTTAACAACAGCAACAGATACATGTACATACATTCATTATTATGTTAAAACATACGCTATAGACACAATTTCGTTTGCCTCACCCCTGCCACACCACTCTTTCATTGCTCTCCTGCTCGCACATTTTTGTTTAACACGTCATTACTCTCTTTGGCAGTCGCAAAAAATCTGGTTTTAGCAGCAGCATAAAATCTGGTTTTAGCAGCAGCAGAAAACCTGGCTGTGTGTTGTTTGCATGTGTTGACTTAGATAGATTTAGTCCCTATACGCCGCTATAGATGTTAACATATCAAAAAATCATCCCTGCTGAACATCGAAAATAACAGGCAATGACAATTGAAAAATGCAGATAAACAGATTGAAATGTCATTATTGTGAATACATCAATAACAAGAATTTAATAAACATTTACCCGAATGACTACATACCACGTGTTAGAGCAAGACGATTATAAACTTACATTGCTCAGGTGGCCACAAACAACCCCGAGGGGTCAAGGACCGTACAAAATGAGGATAACATGTTACTTCAACCGGCTAGATCTTTAGCTTTTCTCCTCCAGTTAGCAACACCAAGCTTTCGCAAATAGGCCAGGTCTTCCTATTTTTCGATGCCCTTCTAGTAATTTCTTTTTTGAATACCTTTCGCACTGGTTCATTCTGATCCATTTTACTGATATGACCTTGCCAACGTAAAGACGCTATTTTGAAACGCAGAACTACGTCGATGTTGGAATACAGATTATGCAGCTCGTGGTTAATCCGTCGTCGATACTCGACGTTATATATTTTTCGGAGCGGTTTTTTCTCGCAGACTCCCAGTGATGTTTCATCACTGACAACCATGTTTTTCGCCGCGGCAAAATCTAACAGTATCACTCCGTCATCGGAAGTGATGGCGTGTAGACTGAATTCACCGATGGTTGGTTTAAAGACATTTTCCCTGCCGACTTTAGCATTAAAATCAACTAGAACAATCTTAATGTCATGGCCAGGGCAGCGGTCTGGTGTTTCCTTTAGGTGCGGCCTATGCATAGAAGCTCACTCAGATACTGGCGCAGAACGCACCTCCGCCTCATATTCCTAAAGCGCAGTGGAAGTGCATTTCCCACTCAATGAAGTCTGCTCAACTCAACCGTAGTTGGTTATGAAAACCCGCTTAGACACATTGTATGTTACGATGAAGAGTGTCGCATGACAAGTGTTGAAAAGAACGCTGCACGTATGGCAATGCTTCAGTCAGTGGCAATGCTTCAGTCAGTGGAACCGCGACCGAGCAGTATATGGAGAGGAGAAAGGGGGGAACCAGGTGAGATTAAGAAGAAAAAGCGGTTCTAGAGAAAGAGCGAGAGTGACCAAATTGAATTTTACAGAAGGATGAGGCCTGTAAATTCTACCGGAAAGTACAAATCCAAACCAACGGAAATAGCTTAGTCTCACAGATGTGACTATGACTATGTGGGGAATATGGAGACACCACTTCCCTGTTTTACATGTCACGATAGCGTCGCCTGCCCACATTCCGACTGAGCTATTTAAGGCTGACGGCTATCAGTTGGAAAAGTGCTTGCATCAGCTCATAAGCAAAATCTGCCTAGACTAATGAGTGCCAGACGATTGTCGTTCCATATATATGTCAGACTCTCATACATCCTCTCTTGCTTTATGGCGCAGAATCCAACATCACTGGAAGTCTTCGAGAGAAAAATGTAGAAACTTCGAAAGAAAATAAAAGTGGAAGTCTTCGAGAGAAAAATATATGGTCCTGTAATAAAAAAACGGCGAGTATCGGCGACGAAAGAACCACGAGCTGTATAAATAGAATCACGACATCGTCGAGGATATGCGCATCAAAATTGCGGGTTAACGCTGGCTAAGTCATGTCAGTGGAATGGATCAGAATGAACCAGTGTGAAAGACATTCGAAGACGTACTCGAAGGACATTCCAATAATTCGCTGGAAAGAACAGGTGTAATATTGCCTGCGAGATTTTGTTGTTACCAACTGCAAGTGGAAAGCTGAAGATCAAGCCGATTGGATAAAAATGTTACCCTCATTTTGTAAGGTCCTTGACCCCTCTGGGTTATTTGAGACCACCTAAGTAAGTGAGAATTTGCAATATATGTATGTAAATACATGAATATCGTGAATACCCATATCAAAAATGGAGAATTTCATTAGATGTTCGCACACTTTCTTGTAATTACACGATTCCACTTGGACGAAGGGCAAAGTGAAACGTCGGACGAGCAATGTAGATTATCTATCTTAATCTTAGTCCATGAATGGGACGCGGTATCAGAAGACAAGAAATGGCATAATCAGATTTTTTAGAGAATCAAATAAATATCAGGGACTCATATTAGGATGCTAGGATTAGACGAAAGAAGGAAGCTAAAATATTCTTCCAAATTGAAAGGTACGTCATTTCCCAACTGTAAGATAAAACTAAAAATATTGCACAAATAACCTGATAACAAATCGTAGTCAACATAACTATTCATTTCAGAAACAACAAAATCATCGGATGTACAAAACTTTTCTTACTGCAATGAATATTTAGATCATGGCGATAAATTTATTCGTTAGATAACTTTGGATGCAACTATTCGTCGGAGTTTTATTACTGTATACAAAGAGTACTAAGAATATAGAGACAAAACTCATCTTCATTCTTCGTGAAAACTTCAGAAACAACCGAATTGCGGTTACCACAAACGAATTGAGGTTATCACGACTGAATTTAGTCCTATTGATTCGGTTGGGAAAACTGAATCTCCTCGTATATTCGTTCTGTCGACTAAATTTTCTATAAATTAGATTGCAACAACGGAATTTGGAAATAATTCGAATAAAAATACCGAAATTGGTACCAAATTCGGTTACAACAACCGACTGTGGCCTCAATTCAAGTGCAACAACCGAGTTTGGCATTAATTCGGTGACAGCTATTGAAGTTGGTAGCAATTTGGTGGCAATAACCAAATTTAGCTTTAATTCTGTTGCAGCGAACGAATTTTTGGTCAATTCGGTTACTGTAACTGAATTCGTCATGAATTATGTAGGTGCAAAACAAAAAAATCTTCGGATGTACAAAACTTTTCTTACTGCAATGAATATTCGCATTGTGGCGATGAATTTATTTGTTAGTTGACTTTCGATGCAACTATTCGTCAGAGTGATGAAGGTTTTATTACTGTATACAGACAGTGCTAAGGATATGAGACAAAATTTACCTTAATTTTTCGGGAAAACTTCAGAAACAACTGAATTGCGTTTACCGCAAACGAATTGAGGTTGTCACGACTGAATTTAGTCCTATTAATTCGGTTGCGAAAACTGAATCTCCTCGAATATTCGTTCTGTTGACCACATTTTCAATAAATTCGATTGTAACAACGGAATTTGGAATTAATTCGAATGCAAAGACCGAAATTGGTACAAAATTCGATTACAACAACCGTGACAACTATATAACTAACCAAATTTAGCTTTAATTCTGTTGCAGCGAACGAATTTTGGGTCAATTCGGTTACTGTAACTGAATTCGTCATGAATTATGTTGGTGCAAAACAAAAAATCTTCGGATGTACAAAACTTTTCTTACTGCAATGAATATTCACATTGTGGCGATGAATTTATTTGTTAGTTGACTTTCGATGCAACTATTCGTCAGAGTGATGAAGGTTTTATTACTGTATACGGAGAGTGCTAAGAATATGAGATAAAATGTATGTTAGTTTATCGGGAAAACTTCAGAAACAACCGAATTGCGGTTACCACAAACGAATTGAGGTTATCACGACTGAATTTGGTCCTATTGATTCGGTTGGGAAAACTGAATCTGCACGTATATTCGATCTGTCGACTAAATTTTCTATAAATTCGATTGCAGCAACGGAATTTGGAATTAATTCGAATGCAACGACCGACATTGGTACAAAATTCGGTTACAACAACCGAATGTGGCCTAAATTCAAATGCAACAACAGAGTTTGCCAGCAATTCGGTTGCAGCTATTGATTTGGTGGCAATAACCAAATTTAGCCTAAAGTCGGTTACAACGATCGAACTTTGGGCAAATTTGGTTTCTGTAACTGAATTCGTCATGAATTCTGGTCGTGCAAAACCACAAAATCGTCCGATGTACGAAACATTTCTTACTGTAATGAATATTTCCGTTGTGGCGATTAATTTATTCGTTAGGTGGCTTTTGATGCAACTATTCGTCAGAGTGAAAAAGGAGTTTTAAGTGTCTATAGAGAGTACTAAGGATATGGTGACAAAATATATCAAAATGTTTTGAGAAAACTTCAGATAAAATTGAAAAGTCAAAATGTAAAAAATAGGATAAAAACCAACATACAGAAGCCCTATAAATCTATTCAACCTAAATCTACAACCTTAAGCGGGCAAATGCTCTCATGTCAAATCAAAGGACTTTAGACCAATCAGTCTATCATCCTTTGTTCTTAAGGCATTTGAAAGGGTACTGGACATTCATGTTCGAAGTAATCTTCCACAGAATCTACTATCGAGTTCTCAGCATGCCTATATCAAGGGCAGGTCAACTGAGACGGCTCTCCACTCTATATTCAGCATAATAGAAAACTCTCTTAAAAATAAGGTCTTCGCTCTAGGGACCTTCCTGGACATCGAGGGAGCCTTCAATAACATTCAACCTTCGGCGATTCTTAGGTCGTTACAGAGTATATGAGTCGACAGCTTAGTGACACGCCAAATTGAGAAGCTTCTGGTGGATAGATCAGTCAAAGCTGAATGGGCTGGTGTTACAATTGCTAGGAACGTTAACAGGGGGACACCGCAGGCGAAGTTCTGTCTCCACTATTATGGTTAACTTCTGCCAATGAACTGCTTCTTGAATTGGACAGGGCCGAATACCAGGTCTTTGCCTATGCCGATGATACTGCTATCATCTGTACGGGTATAAACCTTAATTTACTTAGCATTCGTACAACCAGCCTACTTAGTCTGATTTCGAACTGGACCGCTAACAATGGACTATCACTTAACCCACTTAAAACCGCGCGTATCTTGTTCTCTCGGAAATATAAAATACCTGCATTTGAACTGCCGTCAGTTAATGGGGTGCAATTACAGTTGACGGAAAAAGTCAAGTATCTGGGAATAACTCTCGACAGAAAAATGTCATGGAAACCGAATGTGAAAAAGGTGTCTGTTGCTCTCTACTGCTGTAAGGGGGATAGGAGAGCGCCGGGGACTGTCTGCCAATATTTCTCTATGGCATCGTAGTTTGGTGGAGGTTCCTCCAAAAGAAATATATTCTGAATTCCTTGATGAAAATTCACAGATCTACACTGATTAGCGTTAGTGGGACAATGGGACGACGTCAGGTACTGCACTTAGTGCTATCCTGAACATCTGTACTCCTGCTATCATGGCCGAATCGGCAGCTGCTACATCCCTGGTGAGAATCAGAGATTGTGGCGTTTTGATATCGGGGCATTCCAGACACGCTGAATTACTACACCGGATCAACTCTATTCCCATAAAAACGGACTACTTTATCCCCTACCTTCTAGCAGCGACAAATCCAATGACTTCTATTCCGAACAGGAATACCTGGGAAAGTCACCGGAAGGGGATACCAGTAGTATCGGATTTTTCACGGATGGATCAAAGTTGGATGAGCAAGTAGGTTATGGCGTCCATTCAGCGGACCTAAATTTTAATATCTCCTTCAAGCTGCCTGATCACTATAGTGTATTTCAGGCGGAAATTACAGCCATACTGGAGGTTGCTGAACTACTGAAATTTAGTGTCACAACCCTCCGGAGAATATGTATCTACACAGACAGTCAGGCTGCCATAAAATCCCTGGAAGCCATGTTTGCTACGTCCCTGACTCATGACTTAGGGTGATGGCAGATTATTTTGACATCAGGCTCATCTGACGCAGCGACATTCCAGGCAATTGCGTAGCGGATGCGTTAGGGAGACAGGGCACTACGGCACAGGTTCTTCCGGCAAAAGAAGGTGTTATTATGTCAATCTCTACCTGCCGTTTGCAGAATAGGCAATGGGCCGATAATATGTTCAGGGACAAGTGGAGACTTACTTCAACTTGCAAACAAGTCAGGGTCCTCTGGCCACAGGAGGACTAGGCAACTACTTAACTTGCCGAGAGGCAGGTTATCGACAATGATAGGAACACTTACGGGACATTGTCTTGTAGGAAAACACGCCCTAAGATTGGGACTTAGAAACTCCACTCTCTGTAGATGCTGCATGGAAGAGGACGAGGAAACGACGAGAAACATTCTCTTGGATTGCCCTGTTCTGGCAGGACTATGAAGTAGGATATTCGGAACACATTTAGTTAGCACCGTAGCCCTACAGGATATTCCTGTAGGTCTTATAGACAAATTTATTCAAAGGGCAAATTGGCTGGATGGCTAGTCAGTAGTTGCTATGGAGGAAACTGTAGGTATCACAATGGGCTTCTTTAGCCTAAGTGTGCTAGACAGCGTGCTGTCTTGCAGCCTTTTCAACCAACCAACCAACCAAATCTATTCAACTCTATAGGGTGAGGGTTGTATATAGATTATTTTACTTTTACACTAAATCGTTGCCCATCCTTTTGGTTCGGTGCATATCAACGAAACGTTAAAATAATTTATTTTCATAAATTCTTAAAACCTAATGTCTTTCTTAGAAGAATATTTTTCTATTTCTTAAGAGCTACACAGATCAGGGTTTTTTTTGTCTTTCTTTGGTAAAAAAGTTAACGAATTTGTACCATCTTAAATCTAATAAATATTTACATAAATACCACAACAATTTTCATAAAACTAAACAAAGTTTAATTAATATAACTACAATGTAACTACTAAAAATAACCCGAATAATCCGGATGATTACTGGGAGATGCGGAAGACGATAAAGTATCGACAGAAGGTGTTCGCCGCTCCATGAAGCTAAAATTAAACCAACGTTCATTTTTACCAAAATTTTCGCCATCTTTCAAAGAGGTGGGAAGGGTCCTAATAAAAGCAAAAGTTATATATCTTGAAGATGGAATCAAATCAATATTCAATATTTCACTTCTTACCGATTTAAAGTTTCCGGTAGCAAAAGACACAAACCAGCTCCCAGCAGGGATATTAAACCCAAAATTATTTCCGGTAATGGTGAGAAGAATTGACGGGTGTGTAATATATAGGAACTGAAAAATGTAAAGGCATAACCCATGACATGGACGGCAGCCACACCTTGACCCCTCACACATGTGGGTATTAACTCGGTGGCGTACTGGGCACCAGAGTTATAGGCCACCGTCACACCAAAACGTCCAATTACCGACAGGACCACAACCCAAGTAACACCTTTATAAAGCAAAAGAACGTTTTGAAGAAAGACATGATTTACATAAATTGTTCTAATTTTCAGGTTTAGTTTTTGCTACTCACTCTGATCGCTTGAACTTTCGACATTACGAAAGAGTATCGCTCCCGTCGTTGATATGAATATGCCACTGAGCAGCAGAGACATTGATGCCATAGCTTTGCGTCCGATACGATCTTGTAGTGCAA
Organism: Phaonia tiefii; assembly: GCA_963931995.1. Classification (NCBI taxonomy): domain Eukaryota; kingdom Metazoa; phylum Arthropoda; class Insecta; order Diptera; family Muscidae; genus Phaonia; species Phaonia tiefii. Next base: position 306,833,209 of record OZ008367.1, read on the forward strand.
TTAGAAGCAAACAAGCTGGCAGTATCGTGGTGGCACTCAGCGAAAACATGACAAATGGTGAAATGCCAAGACCTTGTACGTTCCGTGAGACAGCATCGTAGCACAGTGTAATTACCATTCTGCCACAGCCAAAAAGAGACACGATCCCCAGCATCAGCAGTCACAATGCGAGGCAACATAATTGAACATTAATAACAACTCATTAGTTTAGTTAAATTTGCCTAAATGTTGCCGCTGCCACATTACACAGTTACGAGTACTTACGACTTGAAAAATAATATCAAAGTGTTACGCCTCAGACGTGGTGTTGCAAACAGTCCCAATAGATTTGGTTCCACTTTGGTGTGTTGCATGCGGCAGCTCTTCTTGCATTCCTCAATGAAATCGCTGTAAGTTGATTCCTCCACAACTTTGCCATTTATTTTAGCCACACGTTTTAGGCACTCAATTGCTTTGTCGTATTTTTGCTTGGATATCAGCCACTGAACGCTTTCGGGCACAATGAAATAGAATAGTGGCACCATGGCAAATGGTACAGAGGTGGCTAGAAGGAATCCCCGCCACGAGTTCATCAGTACTGCGATCCAGGGTGCGGCCATGGAGCCCAGGCAATAGAAGAAACCAATGCAAATGCTTAAGCCAATAGTGCGAAGTGAAGGGCGAAGATATTCCATGACTATAAAAAAAAATAAATTGATAGGATATAGATCAGTATAAATTAACCCTCTGCGAACCCGTCAGATTTCGGGATAAGTTCATTAAACAAAGTAAAAAATCATATGAGGTGTCAGGGACACCCAGTTGGAACGAAATTCCTTTCGCTATATATTACGTACTAGTTAGTTCCAACACGACTAAGGCACCCGTTGAAAAATACAATAATTTAAATGGAAAATAAACTTTTTGTAAAATGATAAACTTTTTTAAGAAATGCTTGTTTTTTGTTATAGAATGAATTTTTTTTAAAGTATATTTTTAGGTCCTTTTTTTATATTTTCCCAAAAAGGTCCTTTCTTTAAGACAGGTACTGCTTTTATTAAAAGCTAATGTTTTTTTTAAGAAAAGGTACCATTTTTAAGAAAAAGTACATTCAGTAAGAAAGCCATAAGAGTACACGCAAAGAAAAAACTCGTTCTTCCCAAACGAAATCTCAGACAACTGAAGTTCGTTTGGGGACTGTAGTTGAGAGAAAAACAATCTTCTGTTAAGCTATACATGTCACTTCGTTTGGGAGAACCGACAAATGTCTGCAGCAAACGAGTTATGAAAAATATAGGCTGAAAAAAACGTTTGCGAGAAACGAAAAACGGTTCCGCCAACTGTTGTTTGGGTTACAGCAACCGAGTTCTAGTTATTCGAAAACAAAAAAAAAGTTTGCCAGAACTGAAAGCGTATGCAGCAAACGGGTTATGAAAAATTAGAGCTGAAAAACCAAATGTGCTTTCGGTTACAGCAACCGAGTTTTAGTTACTCTAAACTAAGAAAACGTTTGCGAGAAACATTAGCTGTACATTAAAACTGTTATTTATGGCTTCCATAAGCTCTGTTTTGCTTAAATTTCCAACTGTTACGATTTTGGTTTTACCCACAAAGTTTGTTTTAAAAAAGTTGTAATTTTTGTCTAATTTTTCACTGTCTACTTACACGTCTGTCTCGCCTTGCATTCAAATAACAACTAAAAGCGCAGCAAACTAGGATGCGTCAATTGTCCATCCAAGATATATTGACAAAGTGGAAGCATTAGAGTGTGTGATCACTTTTATGTGTATAAATGAGTAAGTATGCCAAACGAATGGATACGACTATGTATACAGTCGACAGAATGAGAGAAATTTACGTTCTAAGGTAAACTGTGCTCTCATTAGAAAAATGGCTACTTTCAGTTATCGCAAACGTTTTCTAAATTTGCGCAAAATGTAATTTTGTACGCATTTAATGCGAACGAGAACTCGTTTGCAACAACATGACACACATTTGAGATATACGAGTTTATTTGGGAGAACTATATGAACGGTTGCGATAAATAAAGTAATACAAATCAATCAAAGTATTGTTGCGGCAACCGAGCAATAAACGTTTTTTTTCTTTGTGTGTATGATTCTTTTTTACAAAGAAGTACTTTTTTTAAGAACAGGTACTTTTTACAGAAGTGGTACTCCTTTTAGGAAAAGGTTATTTTTTTAAGAAAATGTACTTATTTTCAGAAATGCTACTTATCTCAAGATAGGAAAAGAAAAGGTATTATTTTCTTTTTAAGAAAATGTACTTTTAAGAAAAGACATTTTTGTAAGAAAATTTATTTTTTAAAAGAAGGTATTTTTTTGAAGACGAGGTATTTTTTTAAGAAATTGGTATTTTTTAAGAATTGCTCCTTTTTTCAAGAATAGGAACATTTTTAAGAGTATGCACTCATTTTATTTTGTTCACAAAAAAGTTACTCTTTAAAGAATATTTAGTTTTTTAAGAAAATGCTATTTGTTGTAAGAAAATTTACTTTTTTAAGAAAAGGTACTTATTTTTAAAAAAAAAAATACTTTTTATAAGAAAAGGCAAAGACGATCTAGAATTAGACGACCATAAGACGTGCGCAATTTGGCAACCCTGGTAAAAGAGAACCAAAAAGTTCCCAAATTCACTCAAAGGCATTTCTCTCATGCGTCATATCTTGATTATTTCATACTTTTTGCATAGTTTATGTAATTTTACTTCAACATGGTTGAAATTTGTATAGTTATATGCAATATCACTGTCAAAAAGCTGCTCGTGTATTGAAATATTCAATGAAGAGAGTAAGAGAGAGAACAGAGAATGACTAGGCTTTCACTCGTTGTATTTGGTGGCATTTGAGTGAAGAGAAATTTTGACTGTCTACTTATACAACGTTTTTGGAAAAGGAACTTTTGTTAAGAAATATTACTTTTTTAAGCAAAATGTACTTATTTAAGATAAGGTATTTTTTAAAGAAAATGTATTAAAGAATATGAATTGGAATTTTATTTGAGAAAATTTACTTTTTTAAGAAAAGGCAGTTATTTAAGAAAATTTTATTTTTTTTAACTTTTTTCACTTTGGCTTTTCTAAATTTACTTTTTATTGGGTTCAATATTACAATATATACTAAATATTGATTACAGGCTCCACCTAGAAAACTTCCCATTGTACAAGAAATTTCCCAACATATGTAAGACATTTAGTTAATTTCTTTCTCTATGATCCAAGTCGTTAGTCTAGACACAAACCAAAGCAAAAGTAAACAATATATATAGTTGATAATAGTGGGTTGTATCATAATAGTGTTAAAACAAAAGTTGTTTAATTTTTATTCAACAACTAACATTAATTGAATTTGGTAGCAACAACCGAAATTAGCCTTAAGTTGGTTGTAACGGACGAATTTGGTGGCAATTCGATTGCTGTAACCGAATTGGTCATGAATTCTGTTGGTGCAACCAAATTTTTTTCAATTTGGTTCCAAAAAACTTACTTCTATGCACAGACGTACTTCAAACCTGACGTTTATATCGCATGTTTTTTTTAAATGTACGACAACTTAAAAAGATAATACAAGTAAGAAATATTGTTGAAATGAAATTTTTTAATAATATAATCTGGTACTTAATTTCATGCCATTTATTTTTTAAATATGATTTACGACTTTCAATGTTCCTTCGAGCAGTCCAATTTTTAAATACTTCGCTAATTTCGAAAGAAATAAAGACCGATGGTGCAACCAGCGTGTAAACCGCACCAAAGACTCAATTTTGATTGATGTAATGGTGATTCGTGGCCGTCGGTGGTGCAATGGTTAGTGTGCGCGCCTCTTGTATAGGACATCCTGGGTTCGATCCCTGCTCCGACCATCTTAAAATGGTCACATCGCATAGTTACGGCGACACTATCGAGTATTTAGCCATGAAAAAGCCTCTCAAAATACCGTTCGGAACCGGTATAAAACTGTAGGTCCCAATCAGTGAGTATAAAACTATAAAGCGCACAGCTCACTGGTTGTGAGAAGCTCTCCCCAATTCCTTCATGGGATGTAATGGGAAACCATTTATTTTTTTTTTACTTATCTCAAGAAAAGTTATTTTGTTTCACAAAAAGGTACTCTTTGACGAAAATGTAGTTTTTTAAGAAAATTTACTTTTTAAGCAAAGGTACGTATTTAAAAAATACTTTTTTTTAAAGGTACTTTTTATAAGAAAATGTAGTTTTTTTTAAGCAAATGTTCTTTTTTAAGATAGGGTATTTTTTTAAGAAAATGGACTTTGTTTAAGAATATGAAATAGGTGTTTTTTTTTGAGAAAATTAACTTTTTTTTAAGACAAGGCACTTATTTAAGGAAATGTTCTTTTTTTAAACTTCTTTCAGTTTGGCTTTTCTAAATTTACTTTTTAATGGGTTCAAAACTACAATATATACTAAATATGGGTTACAGGCTCCACCTAGAAAACTTCCCATTAAACAAGAAACTACGCCACATATGTTAGTTTGGACACAAACCAAAGCAAAAGTACCCAATATAGTTGATAATATTGGGTAGATTTATAATAGTGGTAGAAAAAAGTTGTTTAATTTTTTTTTATTTCGCACCTATCCCGCAACGTGCTATAAGGAACTTCGTTCCAAAATTAATCCCTTTATAAGATTTAGGAATCCTTACATAGACCAAATTAATTAGAATCATGGTTATGTTACTTTAGAGTGACTGTGCGTTGCTCCCAGGAAAGACCACCCAAGAAGCAGTGATGCCGTTTTGAATAGCCACGTTCCCAGAAAGGAAAATAAAGAAATGAAAAGGATGCTCCTGTTATAGATGGAGGTTACCTACTTTTATCTAATTAGCACTGTTTAAGCATTTTATCAGTAGACTGAGTTCAATACTCCCCAGTTCCTGTATTCCGTAAAAAAAGGGTTTTCCCACAGTTGTCCCCTTTATATTTGCCAATGCTGGGCACTGTAAGAAATAGTATTCAGGGGTTTTAGCCATAAGTTCAGCAACTACGACAGTATCAATTACATTGTATTCCAATATTACCAGCAAGTCGTCCAGTGACCGGTTATAACAACTGCCATTCTGGCTATTGTATGCCCCTTCAGAGTCATCTGGAACTCGGCTTTCTTCCCATCATATCTTGGCCAAGAAAGGGTTGTCAATTTTGTTTTGTTTATTCGCATTTCAACTTGAACCTTTTCGGGCTAGTTCTTATTTGAGCAATTTTCAAATATGGGCGATTTTTTGCAAAAAAATCTTCAGTACGAATTGAACCGCTTTAACAAAACCCCTTAGAATTAGATATTAGATATTTTTTCCATTGGAAATAATGCCATACGACAGACATCACTGCTGAAAGCAGCCTATGAAGGTAAAATAAATATTATTTTTGCGATAGGACACACCGTTTCCGAGTTATAACCATATATTTATTTTAACGAATTTTTTATTTTGGTGATTTTTTTAAGAACAAAATTCTTCCATACGAATTAGAGCAGTTCATCAAAACCTCTTAGAAACCAGCAATAATTGAATAATTCTCCGATTGTTATTCTAAATTTTTCATATTTTCGATCAAAAATGTGGAGGGTTACCCTGGGTAACCCATTACCTATCGCCGTCCGTAATGTGTAAAGGCCGTTTACACATACCCTGTGGGTAATAGGCGATAGTGATGGGTGATTCCCCATTGTTGTGGGCATTGTCCCCATACCATGTGGTTAATGGATAATCGTGATGAGCAATACCCTATCGTCGTGGTTTACTACCCATTATATTCCCCATACCCTGTGGGTAACTTGTAATCGTGATGGACAATTCCCCGTCGTCATGAATTACTTTCTCCATACCCTGTGGGTAATGGGTAAACGATCTCTACAAATTCCCTATGACTGCGGTTAATGGGGTACCCTGGGTTACCAAGGGGAAACACATTACCCTCGAAATACGAACCCTGGTAAAACAGTTACCCAGAATTAACATTTTACTTTCGACAAGGATGTTATGTTAGAAATGCAAATCATTAAGGCTCTGGGCACAACCAATACTTGTAACTTACCCAAAATATACATCATTACAAAGTTGCTATCCGTCGCCAAGCCAGATATAAATCTGAACACAGAAAACGTTATGAGGTCAGTTCCAAAGATGGTCAAAATATTGCCCATCATAGCGACAACATTGGCAACAATCAATATTGGAAGGCGACCTAGAAAGGAAAATCCAAATTTCAATATAATTGCCATATAAACCAAATTGCACTATACTAACCCACTATATCAGCTAGAACTCCAAAAATTAAACTTCCCACCACTGAACCCACAAAAAACATACTTTGTCCCAGTGTCAGCTTCCAAGCATCATCACAGATCCAGTTTAATTCGCTGGTAAAACTCTTGTAGCCCATGTAAAGATCATAATCGAATTGTTTGCATGCCACCAAGGTGTCATTATATATGGGCAGACATGTAGAGGTTGAGGGAATCAACGTGGAAGTGCTACCATTACGAGTAAAGTCATCAGCACACCTGTTAAGAGAGAGTTTACAATAATATAAATAACATAAGTATGTTAATAACAGAAGACTGTTGTTTTATTCTTAGTTGGGGGTTTTCTCATCGACGACACTCACCAATACTTTGGCACAAAACTGATGATCGTTTGCGAGTAGTAATGCATGGCAGAGAGTAGATTGATAACACAGAACAAGAGTAGCATGATCGCCTGCAAACGATGACGATCGCCACATTTCTCTAGAATCTTATCAATCTCCAACATTTTGTTTTTGGGTCCACAGCCGCTATCAGTGCCGGCAAGAGTTGTGATGTCACTGTTGACGTTCTGCACTATCTGTCAAATGTCGCGTATTGCGTGTGAATTTGATGTTTAGCTGGGAAGTGAATAAACGCGATACTGTTAATTCTATTTGTTTTGATTTTCAGGCTATATGCTGTAATTTGTATAACAGAGCACATGTGGACCGGGCTATACTATTATTAAGTTCATTGAATTGATCGTGAATGTGGGCGTTGTATATAATAATTACAATATACATATGTACTTATATATTTTGCATGTAGTATTTGAGAATTAAAATGGGAATGAACAAATAGAAAGAATTTTGAAAAATGTAAATGTAAATGTAAAATGTTCCTGGCTGAATAGTTAGAGCTGTGTATATAACAGTAATAGAGCATGGAAACAACTTCCTTGAAATTTTTTGCGAAGTGGGCGGGGTCAAAGCTGAAAAACTTTACATACTTTTGGCAAATACTATCTTATATTAACCATATAACCTTGAACACTAGGCGTAATTGTATTTTTATTATTTAAAACGTGTCGAATTTAATACGAGGACAGGTAAATAAGTCCGTGACTTTTTGAATGAAACACAGTATATTTTGGAAAAAAAAATATTTTTCAACATAATTTCCTTACACTTATCCAACGTTTCTCCAATTTTTGTATCCCTTCCAAAAAATAGGATTTTTTGAGTTTCAGATAACAGGCATTTGTTTGATCAATAATTTCATCGTCGGAGCTAAATCTCTTTCCACCGAGCCATTTCTTTGGGTTTGGAAATAGGAATAATAGTCACTGGGGGCTAACTCCGGAGAATATGGCGGATGAGGTACCAATTCGTAGCCCAATTCATGGAATTTTGCCATTGAGACTACACACGTGTGCTCCCGTACGTTTATGGTCAATTGAGTGCAAACGCGGCACCCATCTTGCAGACAGCTTTCTTAAACCCAACTGATCATTTAAAATCGAAACCACACTGCCATATGAAATGCCTATGGCATCAACAATCTCAAGCACTTTTACTCTTCGAACGGCCAACACCATATCTTGGATTTTTTTAATATTTTCGGGTGCATTGACCTCAATTGGCCGTCCAGAACGTTCGCCGTCATTTGTAGCTGTAAACCACTTTTTTACCATTGAAATCGATGGTGCAGAGTCCCCATAGCATTTATCAAGCTTTTCCTTGGTTTGATTGACGATTTTTTTTCGCAAAAAATAATGTTTAATGAGCACTCGAAATTCACTTTTTTCCATTTTTAATAAAATGCACAAAGTTGTATGTTTTGAGCAGCTGTTAAACGCAAAGTAAATATCGGAACTTGTTCAAAATTTGACAGTAGTCTACTAACAGGTGGTATTTGATGGGAGCAGTGTTGCATTTCATATAACTACGACAGAAGTCCGAAAAGTCACGGACTTATTGATCCGCCCTCGTACTTTAGCTTCCTTCAGTCAGCCTCAGTCTAGTTTTCCTAGTTCCGGGCGAATTCTTTACAAAGCTTTATATTCGTTTGTGATAAAAAATGGTTTCTTTTCCACTCTACAGCCTTAACACCCAATCTTTTGTTACTTCGTCCAGCAGTCCACTCATTGGCGTCAATATTTAACGTTTTTAGTGCCGCAGTTGGTGTCATTGGGTTATCACTTGACACTAATTTTGCCAAATTACGACAAGTGCCTTCATCACGCCTTTCTGGGGCATCCAGGGGCAGTTGAAGTTTTAATATTTATCTTTAGTTTTCTTCTCTGGATCATGACAAGACTTACATTAATCTTTTTTGCAACGTTCCGAATAGAATTATTATTTTTTCACAATTCCATGATTTCAACTACTTTAGATGCTTCCATTTTTGATCAGCACGTGGCCAATAAGGAACAATTGAAAAAATAATCAATGAGTGTTCGACGGGTGATATGTTAACACCATTTTGTTACACGGTACCTGTTCGATTTCTATGAACACATTAGTAAATGTTGCATTGGAAAATAAAAAAAAGAATAGTTTTTGTGCTGAAGACTCTTTTTTTTCTTACATCTGCTTTAACATTAGATGTAATATTGTTAAAATAAATAAAGCAATATTTAGCTCACTGAAATAATTGTTTACATTTTATCATAAACAGAGCGACGACAAAAAGTATTGAATAGAATAGAGAACTTATTGCACTCTTTTTCCGCTCTCATGTAGAGAGTCTGAGTAAAAGAGCATAAACGAGTCTTATTCTTTTTAAAGAATATTTCAATATTAATGCACCATTTATTACATAAAACAATACAAAAATCATAAATGTTTCAAAAGGCATCAATGTTTCACATCAAAATTATGAATGGACCAAGTTATGACAAAAAGAGGGTAATACGTTTTGAATCATTCGCCAGATGTCACCAGTGCCTTTGAGTCATAAAATCCGCTCCATGAGTTCTCTATACTATTCAATACTCTTTGGCGACCACGATGTGATGCTAACGCTGTGTGTTGTTTGGATGTGTTAACTTTGATAGATTGCCCTACCCGTGCCGTTAACACATCAAAAATAGCAGTAAATTTATGAGCTTCGTGATGGCTACATTTGAGTTTCTGGATATTTAAAGAGTTGAAGAGAGTGCAATATTGTAACATTGAAGAGAGTGCGTTATTATTATTATTAATTATACATATTACACTCTTTTAAACATATACATATGTATAATTGTTGTATATTTAAGTGTTCATTATGAAAGATGCCATATCAAAGTAAAATTCCAAAAAATGGTTTAATTCTTAGGCTAAACGCTGCTAAAAATTAAAGTTTTAAACTTCCATTATGTTAAACTTGTTACAACTTTGCTCATCACTGTATAAACCTAAATCTGGGTGGCGCAATGGCTAGTGTGCGCTGCTATTGTGCATGAGAACGTGGGTTCGATCCCCGCTCTGACCACCTTACATTTCCTTCGGCAACGGGCAACTCGCTTAGTGATGGCGACACTATCGAGTACTTTTCCATGAAAAGCTTCTCAAAACCGGAACCGGTGTAAAACTGTAGGTCTAATCAGTGAGTGAAAAATTATAAAGCACACTCCTCACAGGTTGTGAGAAGCTCTACCCACTCCCTTCATGAGATATAATCGAAAACAGTTTTTTCGGCATAAACCTCATAATTAGTTTTGTTCAATCTGCTTAAAATAGTTAAACAGCGACTGAGTTTATTTCGCAAATTTCGCATACGGACGTGTTTTATATTTCATTGTAACTTGGAAACGACTTGTCCGATTTTGTCGTTAAAAAATCGGGATTTACATTATCTCCAAGTTATGCCTGACTGTGGCTAAAATTTTCTGAAAATGTAGATTAGTTACAAGCTAGTTGTCAACCCATTCAATTTCATTTAACTTTCATTAATGTAATTTTTATCTACACGCTGTCTTTTTATTGTTGTTTGCATGCAAATATAACGTGTTTGTAGCTTGTATAGTATAATTGTATCTGAACACATTGCGTTTGCTATTCAATATTATATGTTAGACACAAAATGATTAACATGTTATAATATATGTTTGGTTTTATGTCACTAACAAATATAACGTGTTTGTAGCTTGTCGCAAATATAGTAGTATACTTGTGCCCAAACATATTGTGATTGCTATTCCATATTACGTGTTGGAGACACAATGATTAATATGTTGTAACACAAATAAGGCTTTGTTGGCTGAAAACTGCTGAAATCAATAACGTTACCAACAGAAAAGAAACAAAAACGCAGCAGGTTTTCCAAACATATCCATGGTTCCTTAAAATGTTACAGGGGATTTTATTTTTTCAGCGTATATCAGTGTAATTATTACTCAACGTGCATACTGGATATTTTACGGCTAACCAATATATCCAACCGTTCAAAAATTCGTTCGCTTGTGGATAATTTTCATGAATTTAGGACTGTTGGAGATTCAAGACATAGGGGTAGATCTCTAACTGTCAGATTGGTTGAAAATCTTTATATTGTGCTGCAGACTATTCCCGAAAACCCGGAGCGATAAACGGGAGGACGATCTGATGACCCCCCTTACCGCACTCTTTGTTGGATTTTGAAAGACGACTTGCACCTGTTCCTGTATAAAATACAGACAGTTCAAAAAATAAATCCATGGTCCTGGTATTGGGCTTGGAAAGAAATTATACAGTTAATTTTGCTGCACCCTGTTCTTTACTTAAATCATTTGATTGTATTTTGTTGAAATCAACTTTTCCTTCTCAAAAATTTTTAAATGGTTTGAAAGCAAAAATAAACAAAATTGTCCGCCCAATATTTATATGGGAGGTATAAAAATGGTTATGGCGAAATTGTTCATTTGTTAGTAGACAGTAACTTTTGACAAAATATTGTCTAGTACCAAATTATATTAAGATCGGTTGGGGTTTACGAGACATTTGTATGGGTGGTACGAAAATGGGCGTGTCACAGTACACAATTTTTAAGTAGTAGTAGCAGTAAATTTTAGGAACATATTGTCTAGTACCGAATTTCATTATGCTTGGTTGTGGTTTAGGAGAGTTATCTTTCGATCAACCGGATATCCGCTTAACTTTCATATGAGAGGTACCAGAATGGGTGTGGCAATATTACTCTTGCCTTAATTGGTGATTGGAATTTGATGGCGTGAAACCTTAAACCTAATTTCATTAAGGTCAGAAATGTTTCACTCGATTTATCGAATTGACAATCCCAAAGACCACCAAGCTTTTAAATGGGAGGTACCAAAATGGGCGTGGCAAAATCACCATTGCCTTAATTGGTGATTGGAATTTGATGGCGTGAAACCTTAAACCTAATTTCATTAAGGTCAGAAATGTTTCACTCGATTTATCGAATTGACAATCCCAAAGACCACCAAGCTTTTGTATTGGAGGTACCCGAATGGGCGTGGCAACCTTCCCCATTTTCTCCAGTTTAGTAGACATTTACAGATTATTAACCAATGTTTGAGTTGAAGCTAATCACAACTACCAGAAAAAGGTGTTAGAAGAAACATGATTTTGTACAAAATGTATTAATTTGTATGGGTGTTACCAGTTGCAAATTCAAGTTGACTTGAAAATTTGCATGCATCATAATATTATATCAATTTGTCACATTTACGTCCAATATAAATTTTCCTGTTTATTTCCTTTATTGTTAATATATCAAGAATATATATATGGGATGTAGGCGTGGCAGTTAATAACTTGCAAATGTCGATAATTTTTTTCGTGACTTACAAAATTGTGTTTTATTACTATTATTTAGAGCAAGTTTCGAAACAGTTTTATTATTTGGAAGAATTGAGATTGAATTATAATCTTGAATTCTCCGGATATACTCGTATGGAAACGACATTTCCTCCATAAATCTTGCATGAATTTTCGGACACCCTTTAGCAAAGACACCAACCAATTTTAGTTATTGTGATCATATTAATTAGTCACCTGTTGAGAAAATTTAAATTTTCCTGGAGAGTGTGTGTAACGTGATGTCATGATCCGTCCGTACATAATAACAAACACTCACCGCCGTTCCCACCCATATCACCTAAGCATACACAGCATCCATCACTCGCACCAACCACCGCGAACAATCACACTCACTTGCAAACACACAAGCTCAGTCGACGTTGTGTACATGGTAGCAGCGAATTAGTTTTAATGACCGCACAAGAATGAGTGCTTGAATGTAATTCTCGTTTGCGTCATTACAGCGTAGGTACTTATTGTTAAGGTAAACTAGACTCGAGTCGTCGCCTTCGAGCGAACAACCAGATAAGATTATAGCATTTTGCCTAGGGCTCTAGATCTGCAAAGGACAGGAGCAAATTTTGGGATCCGTTCTTTAGTAAAGACGGTGTAAATATATTTGCTACACAGGAGTTTCGGCTCACTGTTCCTACACAGGGGCTTCGGCTCGCTGTTCCTACACAGGAGTTTCGGCTCACTGTTCCTACACAGGAGTTTCGGCTCACTGTTCCTACACAGGAGTTTCGGCGCACTGTTCGTACACAGGAGTTTCGGCTCACTGTTCCTACACAGGAGTTTCGGCTCACTGTTCCTACACAGAAGCTTCGGCTCACTGTTCCTACACAGAAGTTTCGGCTCACTGTTCCTACACAGGAGGTTCGGCTCAGTGTTCCTACACAGGAGTTTCTGCTCACTGTTCCTACACAGGAGTTTCGGTTCACTGTTCCTAAACAGGAGTTTCGGCTCACTGTTCCTACGCAGGGGCTTCGGCTCACTGTTCCCATGTAACCCAGCCGATGATAACCGATACCGAACCGTTCTAACCGGACATGTAAAGCACATACCGAACCAGCATATCCGATACCGATCACCTTAGAATCTACCAGTCCGCAACCTGCCCCAGACGATTTCTCAAGCCAATGCTAGTATTCCCGGAAGGGTGTCGTCAAGCCGAGACAAGTGTCCCAGAAGATTGTTGTCAAGCCGAGACAAGTGCCCCACAAGATTGTTGCCAAGCCGAGACAAGTGCCCCCAGAAGAGTGTTGTCAACCAAGACTAGTGTTCTCAAGCTAAGAGGAGTTTTCTCACCGAGTGAAGCAGTTGATGTTATTCCTGTAAATGAAATTACTTTGTAAATTAAATATCAATAAAGAATCTGATTTCGAACCCCCCAAAAAGGGTAAACTATTCTGTTCTTATTTCGAAAGGTTTGGTGGATCCTAACGAAAGACTGTGGACATGGCTGAGGTAACCTCAGCCCTAAACAAAACCACGTTATTGAAGCAATCACAACAATCACAAAGCAATCAGTACATGGGCAAGAACCTGATCAATCCATAAATGGCACAAGCCTGTGGATATATTTCTCTGGATTCTTACCGAAAGCATACGAATCGTGGAGAGGATGAGTGCACATATCTGCAAAATGAGTGGGGTATCAACGATAATGGGAATTAGGGCAGTATTATAGGGCCGTATGCAATAAAGCTATATGTTCATTTGACTTTATTTCCACAGACGAAGTGAAATAAGATCATTATGGCATTATTGCACCTTTGATATCTATTTGCGAAACATTTTTCTAGTGTATTTGATTTCGCTTATTTACAAAAAAAAAATAATTAAGTTTTCAAATTGAAGTAATTATAAATTTTTTAACAATTAACAAACTAAATTGATAATGGCACGACAAATTGGCCACAAATTGGTTCGTTTTTCTATATCGACACGTTCCCGGCAGAATGTATTAAGCGACATATTTGGCGACAATGACTTTTTTCCATATTCTCAAAATGTATGTCAAGCTCCACATTTCGATATACAGATAATGTCCCTTGCACAACAACATCATGAGTAATTAAGCAAATGAAATGGTAATAAGCGAAAAAATAATACAAATCAGCTACTTGACAGAAAGTTTTTTTCGTTTCCTGAACAACTTCCATTTTGTCGCTTAATACATTCTGCCGGGAACGAGGCGATATAATTTTTAATAAATTAACTGAGAATACACCACTTTCAAAACGTTTACGAATGTAAGATAACGAATTCAACACAGAGAATGTTCTTTTTTGATACATTTAATTGTGGTCTACTTTTACATATTTTTACGAATGTACGATTAATGCAGATCGGCCGATTAAACGTCAAAAACTGAAGGGGTGGTTGCAGGACAAAACGCAGAATGTAATATAATCATAATTTGCGTAGGCTTTTTAAATTAGAATAGCGTAATAACAAGCGCGTGAAAGCCATATTCATGTTCCACACGATGACTTTCTATGCGTGCTTTTTGTGTTCATTCTGTTTTGCTAACGCTTCGTAAATCTACGTGCGTTCAGACGATGACTCCCTAAATACACGTTTTTTTGGACGTTTTGTCGATCAAATTTCTTTTGTTGTTTATTCGGAATGGAAAATGTAAAGTGTAAAAAACACAAGGCATAAAACTATTTTAGCAGCAAAATCAGATCTGCACCAAAATTTCACCACCGGTAAAGGCTTTTGCCCTGAGTTGAAAAATAAGTTTCGTTTTTTCCGCTAGGTCCAACTTCTTGAGATATAGGTCTTTAAAGCTTGAGTATATAATCGGTCATATCTCAGGTATTTATCATCGGATCAGCTTGAAATATGTATCATTACAAAGCCCTTATGAAACTCTATAACTCTGTATATAAATATATTTTCTTTTATTAACCCATTGAGGGCTGATTTAAAAAATGTTTTTTAACCTCACTTTTTTGGTTTAATCAACTTGTTGTTCTTGTCTTTTGGTGTTGTTTTCTCTTGTCGTTGTTGTATTTATGTTGTCCTTTGTTGTAGTTTTTACACACCAAAATAAAAAAAATTATTTCTAAAAACTCGCGCGATTTTTCTGATTTTGTCACACATCGACTTAAGCTGCAGAGGGAATTTGATCCCCCCTGCCTGAACTCGGCCGGGCGACTAGTTGGAATATAAATTTAACGATTTATGAAATTTATTATCAGGATCGGTTAATAAATGGCAGAGTTATGCGCTATTATACATTCAAGCTTTGGAGACCTATGTTTCGGTAAATATGGACTTCCGAAAACTTTTTTTCTTTATTTTTAAAAAACGAAAAAAATCCAAATTTGCTGCTAAAAGAAATTTGCTCCAAACACAAACCGCACAATTTTTTATTTTCTCCAATTCACTGAAAACATTTATTTCATTTAATAATTACTTCAAAACAATTGTTCGGCACCGTGTTTACTGTTTCTTTACCGCCATGTACAAATACGAAAGTGGTGAAAGAGAAACGTCGACAATCCCCCTCGAATTTCATTTCGTGATTCTTTTGTTACCTCTCTTGCTTCTCTTCTTCCCTCACAAAGAAGCATCGTAAGTCATGAAAAGTGACGCGCGTTAAAAAGTCATCGTGTGGAAGTCGAAATAGTGTAATGATGCACAGTGTTAGAAATGCATGTATCAATCAGTATTTCTATTTCCCTTTCCCAACAAATAATACCATAGAGTAATCTCATACTAGAGAGAATATTTGGCTCATCTGACGTTTCCTTTCACACTCTTCGTGATGCGGTCGGCGTGATAGAGAGATGTTTGACGAGAAGTGATATACACCAGGTGGAATTACACCAACTTCTTGCTATAATTTTTCATGCCATTTTGGTGAAAAACTGTGAAATTTAAATGTGTTTTAAACTTTTTTATTGATTGTTATTGTTAGCATACATTTGTGTTGTATTTAACACAATAATTTTAACACACAAAACGAAATGCCGTTGTTGTTATTTTGCTCGTTGTTTCGAACTATTGCCTCTATCTGGTATTAGTAAAGCAATTCTTTTCAACATCGAACGTAAATATCACACCAGGCCAAATATCATAAATTTGGTGAGAGAACTATTACGTATACTGTAAGTATTAGTCTATGAATAATACATGCCAGTCATAGTAAAATAACTAAGTAGTAGCACTAGACGTTGTTATTGTTGTAGGCAGCAACAACACGCATTTTGTTTTTCTATCAATCGCTTAAGTTGTCAAACTATACACGTAAGTATACCAACAAAACAGGAATACAAAAAAGTACAAAAACAAAGTACATTCAGTTTGACAGCTGAAACGATCAACCACAATGACAAAATTTAAAACATCTGTTCTAACGAGTTTACCTTCCTTATTTTACCATTATGCCAGTTAATGTTTCTCTGGCATGTCGGTGCTTTCTTGTCCGCTTCTCTTGCTACTCTGTCTCACCCTCTTCATAAGTCGATGCACAAAATACTAGAGAATACTTGAAGACTCGGTCATCGAAAATAGACAAAAAATGTTTCAAATATTGAAGAACCCTTCTACCATCTTGGCCATACCCATGGTACAATAATATTACATGGTAGAGTCGTTTGAACAGCTGTTGGTATACATCTGTGTAGAGGTTGACAACTGAAGCGAATAAACCAAAACCAAAATACCTGTTGTTGCTGCCTACAACTACAAGAACGCGCGCTGCAATTACCATGTAGATATTATTGTACCATGTCAATACCTTTCCAACACTTGAAAATGACAACTCACAATTTTGGCAATATTTAACTTGAGTTTTACACTGGTATGGCGTTTTCCCCACTTAGTCTGCTAAACAAAAATATGGTGTTATTGCACATCTTCTATGGAAATAAAGCCAAAAGGCTTCGTGGGTTTTCACATCAAAAAGTTTTTGTAAATTAATTAATGATCAATTAATGATATGACCATATTTCTCAAATGGATGAGAAATTACGCATACGGCTTTATAGACTATGGCCTTATAACACTGCACCTCAATAAGTAATGTGGAAATCTAGGTATCCAACCCTGTTCCCTTACTTTGAGATTCGATTTCCGATTGGGAGCATCTGTAGTGGAAAATTTAGTTTTCATATGGAAAATTGTGGAAGGGAGCATTGGGTATATTTAGAAACGGGAGGGGTTGCATCGATCATGGAGATACCGTATACAGTATGAGAGCCCAGATAACCAATTTATTTTCCATCCAAAATCGTGCGACTTAACTCTATGCCGACAAACCGGCGCACAATGGTTCCAACTCGATTTTTTGAAAATAATTCTGTATGTTTTGAACGGAATAAGATACAGTGATGAAATTGTATATGCTTAGAGCTCCAGATTGTATGGAAAATTATAGATTCCTAGTTGGTATTGGGGCTACTGGGCAACCCTCTAAAGTTGGTCACCTGGGACATAACAAATTTCTAATTGAGTGCCAAAAGTACAATCAAGAGCTGATTGCAAAGATATTTTGTATGGGGATAGTTTATAAAAAATATGCTTTCATGTGTGGGTTAACTCAAATTGTTTAAGAGATATTTAAGTTATAAGAAAAAAATTTGATCTTTTTTCGCGAGGTTGGTTCCGTGTTTTTAACGGTGCGATGTCATTGTTAGCCCGATTCACAAATTATATATATTGTTGGATTGCTTATATTCTATATGCTTAAATTCTTAAGAAACTAGTGGAAACATTTGTGCAAATATATTACTTCAAATAAAAGTTAGACACTTCTAAAGACAGATCTTCCAAAAAAATTTATATTTATATTGGGTTTTATTTTAGACCAGAGATTATAAATAATTCTCGATATTCTTACCTTGGCTGTACTGCCTGTACTAGAAGCCGGGAAAATGCGGAGAAACGTTGGAGAAAATTGAAATTAACATTGTTTAATTTTCATTGAAAATTGTTGACCAGTACAGCCAAGTTAAGAATATCGAGAATTATATTTATATTGTTTTTCCTAAAAAGTCGGCAACACTATTTCGCGATATCTTATTCCATTTTCATTAGATGAAGTGATGAAAAGAACGCTGCACGTATGGCAATGCTTCAGTCAATTGTAACACGAGCTGCGAATGAGCGGTATACGGATATAAGAAAAATAGTAAACCGTCTCTTTAGGCGTAAGAAACGGCAGTGGAGAAAGCGCGAGAGTGAGAAAATTGTGACATACAAAAGGAAGAAAGAAACCCGAAAATTCTAACAAAAAGTCAAAAACAGAACTAATGGACGTGGTTCAGAGCCCCCCTTCGGTAAATGCAAGAACATAATTCTCATCACAGATGTGCACTGCATATTGGGAATATGGAGAGATCATTTCTCCGCGCTACTGGTACTTGAGATATCCACTGACGATGAGACAATCGACCATAATTTTAGACGACGACGTCGATTGCCCCCCTGCTAACCAAGACGAGGTCAGAATATCTATTGACCGGCTTACGAATAACAAAGCCGCAATAGCCGATGGATTATCGGCATAACTGTTTAAGGCTGGCGGCGTAAGCTGGTAAGGTGCATGCATCAACTCATTAGCAAAATTTGGTTAGATGAATGCATGCCCGGCGATTGGAGTCTCAGTGTACTATGTCTTATATTTAAAAAAGGCAACCCGAGTCTCTGTGCCAACTACCGTGGCATAAGCCTTTCATCCATAGCATATAAGCTTCTATCAAGAATAATGTGCGAAAAACTAAAATTAATTATCTCTGACCAGATTTTCCAGGCATTAGGCCTGGAAAATCGACAACTGACCAGATTTTCACTCTACGCAAAATTCTTGAGAAGTCCCACGAAAAACAAACCGATCGATTATAAGGCGGCCTTCAACAGACCGAGACGGCAGAAACTCTACAAAGCAATACCTGAGCTTAGTATTCCTGCAAAACTAATACGCCTTTGCTGTATGACCTTTACGAACACCATATTCTCAGTGAAAGTTGGTAAGAATCTTATCGAACCTTTTGAAACTAAGCGAGTCCTCAGGCAAGGCGACACTCTATCATGCGATCTCTTTAACATCTTAAAAGAGATTGTTATGAGTAAAGCTGGAGTCGACATGAATAAAACCATCAACAGCAAAAGTCACATGCTACTCTATGCTGAATATAGCTATTATTGGGCGCACAAGGAGAGAAGTTACTGCAGTGTGAATAAATGTTATTTTGAGCCAAGCAAGAACTTTAGAGATAAATCTCTCTCTCGAGTAACAAAACTCCATACCAGTCTATACCAGACTCTCCTATAACCTGTTTTGCTTTATGGCGCAGAATCTTACGTCTTATCGCAAGCAGACGAAACCTCTCTAGAAACCTTCGAGAGAAAAATATTCCGAACAATTTATGGCCCTATAGTGCACAATAGCGAGTATTGGCGACGCATGGACCTGAGCTTGAGCTTTATCCAGACATTGACCTATTTAAGTGGATCAAAATAACTCGATTGTGCTGAATTGGCCATGTCAATAGAATGGATGAATCGGCGCGAAGGAATAACGAAACCAAACTCGAAGTATACCTTTACGCCGTCGAGCCATTTCGACGCCGCCGCCGTTTTTGAGCTTTTAGCCGGGCCGCCGCCTGATTACTTAGAAATCCGAGCAGCGGCGGCGGCGCCGTGGTTCGGCAACGTATATCATTTTGTTTAATATTTCGTTTAATCGATCAATTAGTGGTGGTGTCCTGATTTACAATACACATTGCAACCACACCAAGCAAAAAACTACAAACTATAAACTACACACAACCACAATCAGAATATTTCCTAATAACAGTCAGCATAATTTCCCAAGAATTAACTTATGGAGGTATTGACTTATGGAGTTAAACCAGGTGGTATCGACGGCACAGCTGATCGACTATCTAGTAGCAAAATGATAGAAAACAGAGTGGATAGGCGAGAAAGCGATAAGCACTCAGAATCAAACCATGCAGCAAACAAAGTTTAAATAGTATTTGATTGATACTAATGACTGCCCAATTATGTTGTATGTTGGTTGCATCGAATGAAAACATGCATCCCCTTTTATATCTATCCGTATTATGTCCAACCAAAGAGCAAATTACTAAAGCAACTCGAACTCGATGAAATGGCTTACTACCTCGTCGACATCGAGATACCCTAAAGAGAGGGACAGAAACTGTTGTCTATTTCGCTATGGTTAAACGACAATTTGAATTTTGAATAACAACAGACAATTCCAAATGCTATGACACCAAGAGCCAGTTCCATTCTTTATCAGGTTACAGCACATATTACAACTGTAGGAACAGCAGTTCAAATTACTAAGAATTGTACTCTGCACAGCAGCAGAAGGGTCAATTTCCTAATAATTTGGAATAGCCGCCGCCGCTAGGTTAACCGACCACGCTCCCGCCCCCGGTATTTTCACGTCCCTATGCCGCCGCCGGTGGTGCAATGGTAAGTGTGTGCGCCTCTTGTACATGAGATCCTGGGTTCGATCCCTGCGCTCACCTCCTTAAATTTCTTTCGGCGGCGGTCACCTATCATAGTGACGGCGACACTATCGATTATTTAGCCATGAAAAAGCTTCTCAAAATACCGTTCGGAACCGGTGTAAAACTGTAGGACCCAATCAGTGAGTAGAAAACTAGAAAGCGAACAGCTCACTGGTTGTGAGAAGCTCTTCCTAATCCCTTAATGGGATGTAACGGGAAACCATTTTTTTTATTTATGCCGCCGCCGAAGCAGAAACAATCAGCGGAAGCCTCTAGCTCGAAGGAAGACGAAAAATATGAAACCAAGACTCCACTGGAGGAATCAGGTTGGTCCACTTGGTATTACAAACTGGAGAGATGAGGCAAAAGATCGAACTGGTTGACGAAATATGTTATATTCGTTTTGTACGGTGACCCCTCGGGGTTGTTGGAGACAGAATAAGTAAGGCAAGATATCGATTCTGAACCACCGTACGCCGTTACATCCAGGTAACTGACTGTTTGGTGTGTTATATAGGAAACATTGGTCCTTATATATACGAGGCGGATCATTAAGTCCGTGACTTTTCGAACTTCCCTCGTAGTTATATGAAATGCAACACTGCATTTAGTTTGCGTTTAACAGCTCTTCAAAACACACAACCTCGTGCATTTTTTTTTTAAATTGGAAAAAAGTGAATTTGGTGTGTTCATTAAACATTATTTATTGGGAAAAAAAAACCGTCAATCAAACCAATGAAAATCTTGATAAATACTATGGGGAGTCTGCGCCATCGGTTTCAGTGGTAAAAAAAAGTGGTTTACTGACTTTCATTGTGGTCGCACAAGTACAAATGACGCTGAACGTTCTGGACGGCCAATTAAGGTCAATACACCAGAAAATATCGAAAAATCCACGATATGGTGTTGGCCGATCGAAGACTAAAAGTGCGTGAGCTTGTTGATGCCATAGGCATTTCATATGGCAGTGTGGTTTCGATTTTAAATGATCAGTTGGGTTTAAGAAAGCTGTCTGCAAGATGGGTGCCGCGTTTGCTCTCACTTGACCATAAACGTAATCGTGTGACAACTTCAAAGGATGGCAAAAATGCCATTGATTGGGCTACGAATTGGTAGCTTCGGATTTAGCCCCCTATGACTATTATCTATTTCCAAACATAAAGAAATGGCTCGGTGAAAAGAGATTTAGCTCCAACGATGAAAATATTGATCAAACAAATGCCTATTTTAAGGACTTCGAAAAATCCTATTTTCTGGAAGGGATACAAAAATTGGAGAAACGTTGGACTAAGTGTATAGAGCTGAAAGGAGATAATGTTGAAAAATAATATTTTCTTTGCAAAAAAAAACGGTGTTTCATTCAAAAAGTCACGGACTTATTGATCCGCCCACGTATATATATGGTTTCCCGTTACATCCCGCTTCTCACAACCAGTCAGCTGCGCGCTTTCTACTTTTACACTCACTGGTTAGGACCTGCAGTTTAACACCGGTTCCGAATAGTATTTTGGGAAGTCTTTTCCTGGCTACATACTCGATAGTGTAGCAGTCACTATGCGAGGTGAGAGCCATCGAAAGATATTTAGGGTGGTCAAAACACGGATCGAACCCATGTTTTCATGTACAAGAGCCGCGCACACTACCATTGCACCACCGTCGTCCTTACTTCTTTTAAAACGATGCCGGCCAGAACGTCACAGTCAATAGAGACCGCTATAGATGACGCGCCTTCATGAACGTATTTTGGACCTATGAATTGAGTTCAAAGATCACGGGATTTAGCATCACTCGATTTTTTTCTGTGGGGGCATGTGAAGTTACTAGTATACGCCGATAATCCAGAGATGATTAACTACTTGAAAGACAACATTCGCGGCGTTATACGACCCCAAAAACTGCAAAA
Organism: Phaonia tiefii; assembly: GCA_963931995.1. Classification (NCBI taxonomy): domain Eukaryota; kingdom Metazoa; phylum Arthropoda; class Insecta; order Diptera; family Muscidae; genus Phaonia; species Phaonia tiefii. The sequence goes on from OZ008367.1 coordinate 306,855,660, forward strand.
AGTGATCGAAAATTGGACGTCCCGATTGAACTACATCCGAGCCAGCCGCGCCGGTCATATGCTATAAATTAGATTGAAATGAATATATGGCACAAAATAATCTTTCAAATAATGTCAATTTCCTTGCAATTAATATAATTAATCTGTATTTATTTCATTTCAAATCTCTCTATAAAAAATTTTTTTGTATGTCAAAAAACATTAATTAACATTTTAATTTAGAAGGATCGGAATTTAAGTTTCCTGTGTAGAAGATCCCTTAGGTCGAGGAATTATAAGTACTTTATTATAAATAACACAACTCGGAAATGCTGAGATTAGTTTCAGAGATTTTACATTATGTTCGACGCTTTTCTGCGTTAAAATCAGCTGTTTGGCTTTGAATACCAAAATAATACACGTCACAAAACTACACTGATTTTAAATTTTGGTTTAAGTTGTTCTGCTATTATTTTCTTTACACTGTTACACTTTAAATTTAACACTTGCTTATATATTTGTATACCTTTTATTTGTAACAAATTTCTGTTTGAACTTTCTTATATAGAATATTTTCATTAATATTTTTTGTTGGCTTAAATTCCCAAATGTTTTTCAATTATTTTTAGACCTTGACTTTATATTTTATCACTTTAAATACGGCGACAAGATATCACGAGGATCACGTTTTGAAATTTCACTTCGCTCACTTAACAGTAAAGTATTCGTCTAGTGTCAACGATCAGTAGCACAATGATTCTGATTGCAAAATATGCACAATTCCATAAGCGACGCTGGCAAATGTACGATTTTCTTACTGATTCATTCGAAACAGTAACCAGACAAAAGCAAAACAAAGCAAATTATTTCATTTCACTCAAATTGCAAAGAAATGAACTTAATTTTATTAACAATTAAAGAAAAAACAACAAGAAACATCTGCATTTCGTTTCGTTTTCATGATCTCTGGAAAGCAGTCAGGCTCAAGCAACGTAATCTTCGAAAATGCTTATAGAACAAATTCAGTATCTATCCATTCCATTATGTTCGAGATCTGATATACTTATTCTGTTTATTGTTTCAAAAAAAAAAAAAAAAACATCTGTATTTCAATTTATCCAGCGACGTCTTCGTGTGATTAACTTATATTCGCGACTAATAATCAAGTCGGTATTATTGCGTATCCCACATTCTGTTCAAGCTGTGTAATTTGAAAAAGTTTGTCATAACTGAAATTATCGTTATTTTTTGTCGCAACCAACTGAAATTTAATGAATGATTTGTATATAAATACGTCGACAAAAAAAACAGATGCACGCGATTTGGTTAGCCAACACATTTAATGCGATTCCGGAGTCATGAAGCAACATAGGCTTTAAAAATCTAGTATAAAAATGGAAGGGTTTTGCAGAGTGGAACACAGGATTTTTTAATCGTATCCAAGTAGCTATAAAAAAAAACTATCAATTGGCACTTTGTGTTGGCCAGGGGATCATTAATTTGATTCATGAACCAGTTATGCGAAAGCGCATAACCTCATCCCTGAGTGATACTACCTTAGGTTGGTTGGTTCACGTGGTTGCTGAAGAGACTATTTAACATCAATTAGTATCTTGAGACACCGTTTTGCATGCCACATTACTCCGGACAGTCTAATGTACAGTGTCTATATCCATCCTGTTAATCGGAGATATCGGATACCTCATTTGTGTAGGAACGGACGACCTATAGTCTTTAGGCGTCAATTCATTAGAGCCGGACAACTGCATAGGAGATGCAAATATAACATGTACTTGGAGCTTGTCGCAAATATAGTATACTTGTGTCCCAACACGTTGTGTTTGCTATTCAATATTACATGTTTGAAACACAATGATTAATATGTAATGTATGTGTTTGTGACCCAAATATAACTTTGTTTGTGATACAAATTCAGCTGTGTTTAGTGTACAGTTTACTTCTTTTTATTCGCTATGCTCTGCTGAGAGCAAAATACTAAAACGCTGACAAAGAAAGTTGTTACAGTGTACTCTATTTTAGCATTTTTCTTTCAGTCAGTGATTCAGAAATACTCCAGAATGTTCAAATGAATTGAGTGTTTATGTTGACTGATCTGTTGCATTTTTGATTCATGCTTTAAGTCGCTAATCGTTCGTCTGGGAGAAAACACACGAATGCATGGACGTAAGTATTATGACGTTTGGGATGGAACATGCATATCTTTGCAAGTTAACATGCTAATATTTGTATTTGAATGTAAGTCAGTTTGGGACTTGCAACCATATGAATGTTTGGAGTGTATTCCAGCCATATACATAGTTCCTGCAGAATATGTTTGGGAGAATATGTTCCAGAGATTATTTTTTTAGCGTGTGGAAAATTTAGCCGTCTTGCGTGATTACTTATTAGACAGTGCCCGGTTCAGCACGGCAATTAGCCTTGATATGTTCCTCCGATTTTGGCTACTCAGGGAGTTAGTTCGGTGAATGTTATATCCTGGCCATGTGTTTCTGGATATGCGGCACGTTTCCTTCCTACCCAATCTGGCCTTTGCTCGTTCAAGGTAATGCAGGAAAATATCCCTTTTAACCGACACTATAGGCGTTGCGACTGACACCATATGGAGTTCTGTGGAAGAGGGACCTGCTCTGGCTAGTTCGTCTGCTCTTTTGTTCCCCCTAGGTACCCTTGTGGCCTGGTATCAAAGTAAGTACCAGATTAGCCAGTCGACCTAGCTCGACAAGTTTTTCCTTACATTCACTAACGAGTTTAGATGCAGTGTTGTTAGATTTAAATGATAGGAGATCTGCTTGGCGATCTACAAATATTCCAATGTACTCTGTTCTCCGTTGTAGTATAAGTTCGGCGCACGATTCCTTAATGGTCAGTACCAGTAAAACAACCGAGTCGGTTCCACATTCTATTTTAGATTCGTCCGTAAATACTTTGGTGTCAAAAACTTTATCCGACTCTATTTTTCTGGGAAACCTGACATCGAACGTCAATGAGGGGGTCAATGAGGGGGTGCAGCAATCGGTGCACGCAAGGAAAAAACTCGTTCCTCCTAAACGAAATCTCAGATAACTGAAGTTCGTTAGGGGAATGTAGTTGGGAGAAACGAACTTCTGTTAAGCCATACATGTCATTTCGTTTGGGATAACCGAAAAATGTTTGCAGCAAACGAGTTATGGAGAATATAAGCTGAAAAAATGTTTGCGAGAAGCGAAAAACGGTTCCACCAACTATTCCCTCGGTTACAGCAACCGAGTTGTAGTTGATCCTAACTAAAAAAACGTTTGCGAGAACTGAAAAAGTTTGCAGTAAACGAGTTATGGAAAAATAGACCTGAAAATCGTTACCGAAAAACGAAAAACGGTTCCACCAACTCTTCTTTCGGTTACAGCAACCAAGTTGTAATTAAAACTTTTATTTATTTATTAAAACTGTTACTATTATTATGTGATAAGACTGTGTATACAGTCGACAGAATGAGAGAAATTTACGTTCTTCGTAATCTGTGCTCTCATTAGAAAAATGGCTAATTTCAGTTATCACAAACGTTTTTTAAACTTACGGCAAATGTAATTTTGTACGCGTTTGATGAAAACGAGAATTCGTTTGCAACAACATGATACACATTTGCGAGTTTATTTGGGAGGACTACATGAATTGGGATTATCTATGGTATTCTCGCATGTCCATATGCGTTGCTCTTCCAGATTCCAAGAGCATTTAGTCGGGTAGCACCCCAGACCGCACTAGCTACTATGTGAAGGTCAATTGGTATAATATGAAGCATTGCATTTAGGGCTTCAGCTGGGCACATCCTCATTCCCCCTGTTATGCAGATGCAAGCTGATCTCTGAACTCTATACAACAGTTTCATGGTGGACGTCTTTCCCGCGACAGGCCACCATACCATTTCTCCGTAGGAGAGTATAGGTATGATTATACTGATGTACATTCATAGCACCATTTTCGGAGGGAGACCCCATCGGCTTTTGAACATTTTCCGACAAGCGCACTACGCAACGATTGCTTTCTGTGCGCGGTGCTCTATCACGCTAAAAAATATCGGTCCAGCAATATATTGCAGGAAACATGTACATATTTGCAAGCATTGTTTTCATAAATTTAAGATCTGTTGGATTTTTGGTTCTTTGTTATCTGTGTTGTGTTTGGTTTTGGCGGTTTTCAGCAATCAAAGTCACATTTGGGTCTCAAAAATATATATTATAGCCTATTAATCATTGTGTCTCAAATATGTTATATTGAAGAGCAACCACAATGAGTTTGGGCACAAGTATAGTAAATTTGCGACAAGCCACAAACACGTTATATTTGCACCCAAACATTATAAAAATAGCTCATAGTTCATAGAATAGTTCATGGTCTAGAACCAAGCCCAATTACTTGGCGTCAGTTGATAGTGGATTTTCTATTCCACTTAGCCGAGGATGATTAAAGTTTGGTATCTTGATTCAAACCTTGATTGTACCGGAGATCGTTGACAGAAATGGCGCAGATACGTGGGTGATTGACTTACCGTTTGTTACAGTGACGCGTCGTTGCAGGTTCGTGGCAGGTGTCGGGACTTCTGCTGATGTGCCCCTTAGATATCAAGGATTTAACGATTGTCAGAAAAACTTTGTACGCTAGATTTTGGCACTAGGTAGGGAACCTCTGTTTGTACTACGGTCGATACCCTGCAGACAAGGTATATCTGGTTGAGAGCGGGGACTACTGAAGGGACCAAGGTCTCTGACTGGCACCAGGGGAAACAAATGGCAACCGGGGAACAGATAGGTACCAAGTTCAAGGAGAGGTAGGCAACAAGGTCGAAACCCCACAGGTAGGAGGTATCTGGCTTGCACAAGGGGAAACAAAAGGCAACCATGGATCAGGCGGGTACACAGTTCAAGACCCCACGGGCAGGGAATCTCTGGCTTGAATCAGCGGTATAGATAGGCAACAAGGTCGAGACCCCACAGGCAGGGAATTTCTGGCTTACGCCAGGGGAACAAAAGCCATCCAGAGACCAGGCAGGTACCAAGTTCAATGTCCCACAGGCAGGGTAACACTGGCTTGAACCGGCGGGAGAGGTTCGAAAAACTCTGGCTTGCACTAGGGGAACAGGCGGGTACCAAGTTCAAGACCCTACAGGTATGCAATCTATGGTTTGAATCAGCGGGTGAGGCAGCCAATAAAGTCGAGACGCCACAGGCAGTCTGGCTTACACTAGGGGATACTCAAGCCAACCAGAGAGCAGGCAGGTACCAAGTTCACGACTAGGCGGGAGACTAGCTAGAGTTTACTACAATGTCTACGTTTGAAATAGACCCCACAGGCAGGATGTCTAATTCACTGTTGGCTTTTCAACCTCTGCATACAGAATTGATCCGAGTATTAAGTTGGTTCGCCTTTAATACACTCCGCGCTGGTAGCTGATGTTAGTCGTCGCAAATGTGATGGTCAGTTTTACTATCAGCTGATGGGCAGCTGTCGAAAATTACTCAGTGTGGGAGATTTGCCAACAGTGAAGAGGTGGAGTCTGCGGTTGATGACTAATTTAAGGAGTTTGACAGTTCTCACTATAAACAGGATGTCGAAGCTATTGAATATCGCTGGAAAAAGTCTATCGAGTTGAAAGGAGATTATGTTGAAAAATAAAGAAAATTTTTCAAACTTTTTTGTGTCTTCTTTATTACGTCGGCTAGTTTTGGGACCGCCCTCGTATGTATTTAGAAAATTTAATTTTTATAGTTTTCACAACGGAACAACGTGTTACATCCACAACAAAATCGATGACACCACGTTTTTAAATACAACGCTTTGTCACTTTCAAACGCATCTAAAATGTCAGAAAATGATTTCATATCTTAAATTATCTGGGATAGTTACGCGAACGGGAATCCCCGAAAAAAAAACACTTTTACAAAAAATGATTTGATTTTTGCCAGAAGGCTTAAATTGTTTTGATAAATTGTTTGATTGACGAGAAATCAATTTGTGGCGCAAAGATAAGATTCGATGTCAGACACGTGACCCTGAAATCCTAATTTTACTTACAATCGTTAAACAGTTCGACCATGAATATTAAGTTTTGTTACTTAAAATGGTTCATAGATTAATGCAAAAATTTTGGACGTGTACATTTTGATTATAATTGCTTTCTGTGCGCGGTGCTCTATCACGCTAAAAAATATCGGTCCAGCAATATATTGCAGGAAACATGTACATATTTGCAAGCATTGTTTTCATAAATTTAAGATCTGTTGGATTTTTGGTTCTTTGTTATCTGTGTTGTGTTTGGTTTTGGCGGTTTTCAGCAATCAAAGTCACATTTGGGTCTCAAAAATATATATTATAGCCTATTAATCATTGTGTCTCAAATATGTTATATTGAAGAGCAACCACAATGAGTTTGGGCACAAGTATAGTAAATTTGCGACAAGCCACAAACACGTTATATTTGCACCCAAACATTATAAAAATAGCTCATAGTTCATAGAATAGTTCATGGTCTAGAACCAAGCCCAATTACTTGGCGTGAGTTGATAGTGGATTTTCTATTCCACTTAGCCGAGGATGATTAAAGTTTGGTATCTTGGTCTTCGTGGTAAACAGCATGACCTCAGTATTCCCTGGATTCACTCCAAGACCACTCCCAGTGGCCCAGTCGTTAAGTGATTTCAAGGCCCCATTTATGATTTCGATCAACACGGATTGAAACAAACCATCGGACCGTGAATCGCCACGGTTTTGATCCTCATATTGTCCAGTTTTAGTAGTATTTTGTTGATCAAGGAGAGATGACTCCACCCTGAGGAGTTTCCCTAGTCACTCGCTTAGATGACTCGCTGTTGCCCATTGAGGCATTGATTATTCTGATTATTCCAACTCTTGAGGAATGTTTCCACGCCTAGATCTTCAAGTGATTCTTCTATAGCCACTGAACTCACAATATTAAAAGCACCATCTATATCCAAGAAGACCGCGAGGGTATATTGTTTGTGTTCTAAGGACCTCTCAATAATTCTGACGACTTCGTGCAGGGCTATCGGTTGAGCGGACTGTATCGGTGACACGATCTTAACTAAAAATTTGAATAGAGAAACCTCCACTCCACTTCACCGAAATTCAGCATTGGATTGTATTTTTCATTAGCTGGAGGAATCGGGTTCGCTAAGTCGTAGCGTATGCAGACAATCTGACAATTGCAGTACACCCAGGAAAAAATAAATTCTTGAATATGTTTATACATAATTACAACGTCTATGTAAACTACCATACATATATTTGAAATATGGTAACTACTACCTAAAGTTATTGTGCTTTTTTGGATGCAAATAAAGCGTGTGTTTGGAGCTTCTCGCAAATATAATAAACTTGTGTTCAAACACATTGCGTTTGCTGTTCAATATTACATGTTCCTGATACAATGATTAATATTTTCTAATGTATGTGTTTGCGACCCAAATATACCTGTGTTTGTGATACAAAAACACCTGTCTTTGCTGCACTGTTATGCTCTCTCGAGAGCAAGAGCAAAAATGAGGGACAATGAGAGAGTCTATCCTGTAAGTGTGTTTCTGTTTCTTAGCATTATTTTTCAGCCAGTGATTCATAAATTGCATTTGAAGCCAGTGTTTCTTAGTATTATTTATTTTGTATTCCGTTTCAGTTTCATGTATTTTGTCGTCAATGGTTCATCGGACAGAGGATATCAAACGCACTTGATCAGTGAAAAAAGAATAAACAGAGGTTCGGTCTGTTAAATGGTTTTTGATGTTGCTTTGCACTTTGTGTATTTTTTTCGTTTATATGTTTGCGTGCTACCAAAGTGAGAAACGATTTTGATGAAATAAACTGGAAATGGTAACAACATGAGGCCCTTGGTCGGCCGTTTTAAATCTTTTAATTTTTTGTATCAATTATTTATAAATGTGGATTTATATTGATAAAATTAATTAAAATAAATAATATATATGTATTGAAATCAAAGAATAATTCGTTTCTAAATATTACTATGTTTGGGAGGAAATGCCCATATGTTTCCACGTAAGTGTATAGAGGTCTGGGGGAAACACGCGAACGATTCCACCTAAGTATATGGATATTTGGAATGAAGAACGCATATGTTTCCACGTAAAAGCATGCATGTTTGCCTGTAAACATTATACTATTTGCATTTAAATACAAGTGAGTATGGAACTTTGGAAACATATGAATGTTTGAAGTGTGTACCAATCATATACATGGGTCCTGTAGAATATATTTGGGAGAATTTGTTACAGAGGCCGCTTTTTTAGCGTGTAACATTTGAATTAGCACTATGTCAAAGTTGCATTAGAATATCAACAAACAGTTTGTGCTGTGTACTATAGCTTGATTAGCAGTTTGGAAGAAGCGGCTGAAGTGGTCTAAGTTGATGATTTGTAGCGAAGCCGAAGTCGGTCTCATTTCAAACTTGTAAAGGTTACACACAAGGTAAAGGTTGTGCGCGCATCTTGTACATGAGATCCTGGCTTCGATCTCTACTCTGTCCATATTAAAAATTCTTTCGGCGGCGGTCATATCGCATAGTGATGGCGACTCTATCGAGTATTTAGCCATGAAAATGCTTCTCAAAATACCGTTCGGAATCGGTGTAAAAACTGTACGTCCCAATCAGTGAGTATAAAACTAGAAAGCGAACAGCTCACTTGTTGTGAGAAGCTACCCCAAATCCTTCATGAGATGTAATGGGAAACCTTTTTTTTTGAAATGTGGAGCGCAAAATGGCGTTGGGATTCTTTAGGCGTGGGCGGCTAACAGATGAGGACGATTCGGGTAGAGAATACATGTACCGGAGATCGTTGACAGAAATGGCGCAGATACGTGGGTGATTGACTTACCGTTTGTTACAGTGACGCGTCGTTGCAGGTTCGTGGCAGGTGTCGGGACTTCTGCTGATGTGCCCCTTAGATATCAAGGATTTAACGATTGTCAGAAAAACTTTGTACGCTAGATTTTGGCACTAGGTAGGGAACCTCTGTTTGTACTACGGTCGATACCCTGCAGACAAGGTATATCTGGTTGAGAGCGGGGACTACTGAAGGGACCAAGGTCTCTGACTGGCACCAGGGGAAACAAATGGCAACCGGGGAACAGATAGGTACCAAGTTCAAGGAGAGGTAGGCAACAAGGTCGAAACCCCACAGGTAGGAGGTATCTGGCTTGCACAAGGGGAAACAAAAGGCAACCATGGATCAGGCGGGTACACAGTTCAAGACCCCACGGGCAGGGAATCTCTGGCTTGAATCAGCGGTATAGATAGGCAACAAGGTCGAGACCCCACAGGCAGGGAATTTCTGGCTTACGCCAGGGGAACAAAAGCCATCCAGAGACCAGGCAGGTACCAAGTTCAATGTCCCACAGGCAGGGTAACTCTGGCTTGAACCGGCGGGAGAGGTTCGAAAAACTCTGGCTTGCACTAGGGGAACAGGCGGGTACCAAGTTCAAGACCCTACAGGTATGCAATCTATGGTTTGAATCAGCGGGTGAGGCAGCCAATAAAGTCGAGACGCCACAGGCAGTCTGGCTTACACTAGGGGATACTCAAGCCAACCAGAGAGCAGGCAGGTACCAAGTTCACGACTAGGCGGGAGACTAGCTAGAGTTTACTACAATGTCTACGTTTGAAATAGACCCCACAGGCAGGATGTCTAATTCACTGTTGGCTTTTCAACCTCTGCATACAGAATTGATCCGAGTATTAAGTTGGTTCGCCTTTAATACACTCCGCGCTGGTAGCTGATGTTAGTCGTCGCAAATGTGATGGTCAGTTTTACTATCAGCTGATGGGCAGCTGTCGAAAATTACTCAGTGTGGGAGATTTGCCAACAGTGAAGAGGTGGAGTCTGCGGTTGATGACTAATTTAAGGAGTTTGACAGTTCTCACTATAAACAGGATGTCGAAGCTATTGAATATCGCTGGAAAAAGTCTATCGAGTTGAAAGGAGATTATGTTGAAAAATAAAGAAAATTTTTCAAACTTTTTTGTGTCTTCTTTGTTACGTCGGCTAGTTTTGGGACCGCCCTCGTATGTATTTAGAAAATTTAATTTTTATAGTTTTCACAACGGAACAACGTGTTACATCCACAACAAAATCGATGACACCACGTTTTTAAATACAACGCTTTGTCACTTTCAAACGCGTCTAAAATGTCAGAAAGTGATTTCATATCTTAAATTATCTGGGATAGTTACGCGAACGGGAATCCCCGAAAAAAAAAACACTTTTACAAAAAATGATTTGATTTTTGCCAGAAGGCTTAAATTGTTTTGATAAATTGTTTGATTGACGAGAAATCAATTTGTGGCGCAAAGATAAGATTCGATGTCAGACACGTGACCCTGAAATCCTAATTTTACTTACAATCGTTAAACAGTTCGACCATGAATATTAAGTTTTGTTACTTAAAATGGTTCATAGATTAATGCAAAAATTTTGGACGTGTACATTTTGATTATAATTGATACTACGTAAGTTTTAATTGTCTGTACGTGACGCCGAGACGCAAGAAGTCGGATGGCCTTTACTTTTAATCATTTTTTTATAGAAATTTCACTCATAGAGTGCGGTATCTTGCTGAAAAGCGAAAGGTTGAACATCCATATTTCGTCGCTGGTGCGACAAATAGGGTCAGTGAACTTCATAAGAAACGAGATCATTAATTTCAGTGAGATGCACCAACTTAAACATACCCTCACCCTAAGTCATCCATTGCGTTCGAGTCCTGTTAAAAAAATGCCTACATTCACTCATACGTTGAACGAATGGTCGTGTCAAATGTGACCATAATCAATAGCAGATTTGACATTGCGCTAAATATTAATTAATACCCAACATAGTTAGGATCCTATGTGATTTTGGGGAATTTTTGTGACTACCAACAAATTGTCCACCCAATATTTATATGGGAGGTACAAAAATGGACATCACGAAGTCTAATATTTTATTACACAGTAGGTTTTGCCAAAATATTGATCAGTACCCAATTTTATTAATATCGGTTGTGGTGTACCTGAGATATCGAGTCAGCCAACCGGAAATACGCCAAACTTTTGTATTTGAGGTACGAAACTAGGCGTGGCACAGTAGTCAATTATTAATAAAACTGTAGCTTTTAGCAACATGTTGCCTAGTACCGAATTTTTTTAAGATGGGTTGTGGTTTACGACAGTTATCGTATCGATCAACCGGTCATCCGCCCAACTGTTGTATGGGATGTACCAGAATGGTTGTGGCAAAGTCAACCTTGCCTTAATTGGTGATTGGAGTTTGATGACGTGAAACCTTAAATCTAATTTCATTAAGGTCAGAAGTGATTCACATGGTTCATTTATCGGATTGACAACCCGGAAGACCACCAAGTTTTTGTATGGAAGGTACCAGAATGGGCGTGGCAATCTCGCCCATTTTCTCAGATTAATTGGACATTTACAGATTATTATCCAACGTGTGAGCTGAAGCTAATCACACCTGTCAGAAAAAAGTTTTAGAAGTAAGATACTTTTGTACAAAATGTGTCGATTTGTAGACTCTGACAAATCTGTATTTTTTTTGTTGTTTGGATGCAAATATAAAGTGTGTTTGGAGCTTGTCGCAAATATAATATACTTGTGACCAAACACACTGTGTTTGCTATTAATTTTTACATGTTTGCGACACAATGATTAATATGTCTGTGTTTGTGGTACAAATACAGCTGTGTCTCTAGCAATAAATAAAAGAGGGACAACGAGAGAGTATATCTTGTAAGTGTGTATCTGTATTTTTGCATTATTTTTTCAGCCACTGATTTATAAATATTCCGGAAATATGTGTGTAAATTGCAGATGAAGCCACTGTTTCTTATTATTATTTATTTTGTATTGCGTTTTAGTTTCATGTATTTTGTCGTCAATGGTTCATCGGACAGAGGATATCAAAAGCGGTTCATCAGTGAAAAAAGAATAAACGAAGGCTCGGACGGCTAAATGGTTTATGATGTTGCTCGTATATAATTAAATATGTGTGCCACCAAAGAGAGAAACGATATTGAGGACAGGGCAACAACATGAAGCCCTTTGTCTGTCCAAGCCTTCTTTACTGAGAAAATCGGAACGTCGGATCATTTGTGAAATAAGTACAATAAAAATACATAAGGAATTAATCCACGCTTGGCTTGCATGAACTAGATTTGTATATTATTTGTGTATTGATAAAATTAATTATGAATAATAAATAATACATATACTTATATATCGTACTGAAATCAACGAATAATTCGTTTCTAAATATTATTATGTTTGGGAGGAAATACGTATATGTTTCCGCGTAAGTATATGTAGGTTTGGAGGAACGAGGCAAATGCTTTCACGTAAGTATATGGATGTTTGGGATGAACAACACATATATTTCCACGTAAAAGCATACATGTTTGTCAGTAAACATGATACTGTTTACATTTAAATATAAGTGAGTTTGGGACTTGCAAACATATGAATGTTTGAAGTGTGTTTCAAACATGCACATAGTTCCTGCAGAATATGTTTTAGGAGAATATGTTAGAGAGTCGTTATTTTTCAGTGTGTACCCATCTGGGAGGTACCAGAAGGGTACGCCCATTTTCAATCCCAAACTAAGGTTGGAGAAATAATTGTAACTGGCAAAATTTAATTGTGATCGCTGAAGGTTTACGGCAGTTATCGTGTTGACCAGCCAGACAGACAATTGGTCATGGCTCAATCGTCTTAAAAAGTCCTAAAGCGAATTTCGTCCAAAGATAAAAAAAAAAAACTTTTCCCATTACATCGCATGCAGGTATTGGGGAGAGCTTCTCACAACCAGTGAGCTGTGAGCTTTCTAGTTTTACATTCACTGATTGGGACCTACAGTTTTACACTAGTTCCGAATGGTATTGTGAGGACGTTTTTCATGGCTAAGTACTCGATAGTGTCGACGTAACTAAGCGAGGTGACCGCCGACGAAGGAAATTTAAGGCGGTCAGAGCAGGGATCGAACCCACGTTCTAATGCACAAGAGGTGCGCACACTAGCCATTGCACTATCAACGGCCAAAGATACTAAGGGTTTAATATAGCTCCTTCTATGCGTTACATTTTTTTAGAACGAACAACATTCGAACTAAAATCCAGACTTGCCGTCATAACTTTATACTATCGACTCTGACCTCTTATTCTATAGCTGTTTTAAATCTTAAATATTTTGTTTCGGAGAGAAATATCCCTTCAACACGAACAACTCCCCCGCTAAAGCCATGAGCACGACTGGTAGCGTTGGTCATGACAACTATCGTGGTACCACCAATAGTGGAATAAGCCATTTATCCATCTCATACAAGCTCCTCTCGAATTAGGCCTGGAAAGTCAACTATCGACCAGATATTCTCATTATGACAAATTGTGAAGAAACCCCACGAAACACAATGCGACACCTACCACCTCTTTGCCGATTATAAGGCTGCCTTCGATAGTCCAATACGGGGAAAACTGTACCAAGCAATTGTCGGAGCTTGGAATTCCTGCTAAGCATACATGGGGCAAATGAATTATATGAGAATTATAATTTGTAGTTTAATTTGAATTACTTCTACAAATGCAAATTCAAAAAAGTTTAAATACAATTGGCAATTGTACTTATTTTCAAAGCATTTCCTTCATATCTGGCAATTTTGGATTCCAAACATTTTATACAGTACAGGTTAATGAATTTGAAAGTACTATGAGGTAATGCCGATCAAAGCCACAAACCACTACATATAAAATATATATATAAAAAACAATGAAAAGCTTTCCCATATTTCATTACAATTGGCATCTGATTCCAAAACCTGCATTTGCATTGCCTGAGCAAATGCAAAATCAAAATTTTTTAATTGCCATTGCGAACAATGGTAATTCTTTTGCATTTGCATTAGATAAAGAAATTCAAATTAAAATCCAATGCAAATTAAAGAATCCATGTATGCTGCTAAGCTGCAACGCCTTTGTAGAATAACACTGATGGACACGAAATACTCAGTAAAGATTGGTGAAGATCTCACCGAACCATTTAGTACGAGGCGAGGGCTCAGGCAGGGCGACACCCTATCATGCGAAAATATTAATTCAGATCATCGTGAAAACACGAATAAAACTATCAGCAGCAAAAGTCACATGCTGCCCGCATATGCTGATGACTTAGACATCATAGGGCGAAATATGCGAAAATTTAATGCAGTATTTGCTTGATTTGAAAAGAAATTAGCGAAATTGGGTTTGGCAGTAATTAAATTTAAAATTAAAGGTTTGGGCAAGCAGAACATCCACCCGATTGGATGAAAGGGTGAAAGTTGATAACCGGTAGAATTTCGAGGTAGTGGACGAATTTATTTACCTGGGATCTCCCGGAAACAGAAGCAATAATGTCAGCCTAGAAATAAATCGGAGAACTGTGCTTGCAAACAGTTGTTATGTTAAAATCTATATTTGTGAAATAAAACCTGTCTTGATTTATTTATGGCGCAGAATACTGGGTCACATCGCACGCTGATGAAATATCACTGGCTAGACGCTGGTGACGATGATACTTCTCAAACATCGAAACGGTCGTCCAGCGAATGTAAGTTCGAATCCCACCCGCGGCATTAACATTTTTTCCCCTAAACGGAAAAGACATTATTGTGAGCCTAAAAGGAATTACAACTCGGTTCAAAGACAAATGAAATTAGGAAATCACTGGGAGTCTACAAGAGAAAAATGCTCCGAAAAATGTATGGTGCTACGAGGACGGATCAATAAGTCCGAGACTTTTCTAACTTCCCTCGTAGTTATGTGAAATACAACACTGCTCCCATCAAGTACCACCTGTTAATAGAGTACTGTCAAATTTTTACTTTGCATTTAACAGCTGTTCAAAACATACAACCTCGGGGATTGTTTTTAAAAATGGAAAAATTGAATTTCGAGTGTTCATTAAACATTATTTTTTGCGAAAAAAACCCGTCAATCAAACCAAGGAAAAGCTTAATAAATACTATGGGGCTCTGCACCATCGATTTCAATGGTAAAAAAGTGGTTTACTGATTTTCGTGTTGGTCACACAAGTTCAAATTACGCCGAAAGTTGTGGACGGCCAATTGAGGTCAATACACCCGAAAATGTCGAAAAAATCCACGCTATGGTGTTGGCCGATGGAAGAGTAAAAGTGTATTAGATTGTTGATGCCAAAGGCATTTCATATGCCAGTGTGGTTTCAATTTCAAATGATCAGTTGGGTTTAAGAAAGCTGTCCGCAAGATGGGTGCCGCGTTTGCTCTCAATTAACCATAAACGTAATCGTGTGACAACTTCAAAGGATTGTTTGGATTCCATGAATTGGGCTATGAATTGGTACCTGATACGCCATATTCTCCGGATTTAGCCCCCAGTGACTATTTCCTATTTCCAAACCTAAAGAAATGGCTCGGTGGAAAGAAATTTAGCTCCAACGATGAAATTATTGATCAAACAAATGTATATTTTATGGACCTCGAAAAATTATATTTTTTGGAAGGGATACAAAAATTGGAGAAATGTTGGACTAATTGTATAGAGCTAAAAGGAGATTATGTTGAAAAACATTTTATTTTTGGCAAAAAAAACTGTGTTTCATTCAAAATATTACGGACTTGTTGATCCGCCCTCTACAGTAGAAACGGCGAGTATCGACGAAGGATGAACCACGCGCTGAATAATTTGCATCCCGACATCGTCGTAGTTATGCGTATTAAAATAACGCATTTACGCTGACTAGTCCATATCAGTAGAATGGGTCTGAATGAACCAGTGTGTAAGGTAAGGACGACCAAGACTTCGCTGGAAAGACCAGGTGGAATATTGCCTGCGAGAGCTTGGTGGTGTTACCAACTGGAGGAGAAAACTTGAATATCTATCCGGTTGGAGAAACATGTTATCCTCAGGTTATCCCCTTGACCCTTCTGAGTTGTTGGGTAACATCGATTCGAACAGACATTCGATTGATTTTATCCAGGTCAGAGTTTTCTTCTAATACGATACAAATATACGTAGTTTTTGAGAATTGAACAAAAAAAAATTATTTAAAAACCGGTTTAATTGGATTTATTAGTGATCGGTTATTCGAATTCCAGTGCTTGGTAAAAAAAATTGATTTTCCAGTAACTTTGAACCCGATTTCGTAACAATATTTTATGTCACACAAAGCGATTTTAGTTGTTTATATTACTCCGAGAACCAAAGAGTAATGTCATATAGAGCTGCCATTGTTCTCATCTGACATGTCCTTTCACACTATTCGTGGTGCGGTCGGTGCGATATATTATTATTTGACATAAATTACAATTTGACAGGTGGAATTACAAAAATTGTTGACTGAAATTTTTCATATAGTTTTGATGACAAACTGTGAAATTTAAATGCATTTTGGACTTCTTTGTTATATTTTATTGTTAGTCTTTATTTGTGGTGTATTTACACAATAATTTTAACGCACAAAACGAAATGCCATTGCTAATTTATTGTTGGTTGGTTTGAACCATTGCCTCTATCTGGTAGTATTGAAGCAATACTTTCCAACATCCAACCGCCCATCTGCAACACACCAAATGTCTTCAATTTACTGAGAGAGTTGGCTAATCTATACGTAATTACTCTATGCTGATAACTGTTTCGATCTTTATGAAGTTTAAGGCAGGTGGTTATTTTGTAGCCATTGGAATAGAATTAGGGGGTGGCGTTTGAAACTTTAACAAGTAAGGGACACCCTAGTGTAGATTAATAACAAAAGCCCCAAAGATTGTATGTGCAAATAATGCAACATTTACTTTGCAAGTATAAAAAACGTGATGGCGGTAGGAATACAAGTATAAAAGTGTCAAAGCTTTAAGGAATACCCACTAAATTAATTAACCAACCATTTATATATTCATATATATATATTCATATTTGCTAAAAACAAATAGAATAAATTGCAGCCGCCTGCTTAGTATCTATCATAGAGTGGTTAACACAGGCCGACAGCATTTAGAAAACGCCAAGAGCATACTTTTGGCCGTCGGTGGTGCAACGGTTAGTGTGCGCGATACTTGTACATGATAACGTGGGTTCTCTACTGGCAGTCATAGAGTGTGTCAAACATTACCCCATGTACAAGGTCGGGCAAAAGTAATCACCCTATTTGAAACCCCTATAACTTTTGTAAATGGCGCCAAATTTCAATTCGGTTTGGACATTTGTGAAGTAAACAAACACAGAATACAAATCGATAAGTCGTGAATCGCACGAAAGGTTTTTCTCCAAAACTGCTTGCTCTCTGAGTAGGCCCTTACAAGGTTGTCAAACAAATAAATTACGGGATTTATCGAATCCAGAAAAGCCAAAGTCCAAGAGCTAAAATGAAGGCAGTGCAGACTAGCCCTGTATGAAAAACACGGAGTTGAGACTGCTCTAGACGAACATGTTTAAGTTGGGGGTAGTGTTACGATTAAGTAAAAGCTTTACTTACTCTATAATGTAATATGCATGCTCACTTATGTGGCTTACTGTAAATAACAATCCGATTATTGTTATGCCTGAAAGTATGCCTTGCAACAACATACCAGCTCGGCAAACCAGTATTATAAATTCACCAGTATTATGAATTCATATCTCTCCACTATTCTAGTTTGTTTGGCCATAGCATAGATAAATGAAAGCCATAGATGATTCAGTTGCTTAATCACCATTATCACCAGAGGGCGAAGGCTGTTTCAATGAAAAAGCATTCAAACACAATTTTTATATCGATTCTGTGGTTTAAATTTGAAAATAGAATATAAATAATAGAAAAGCATATCATTCACAATACAAAAGGCAAAAACGCATGGTTATATAGTTTTTCTAATAGTTTTTGTTTCCAGGGAAATTTTCCCTTATCCACCACTACGGCGCCATCTAGAAAATAATAGAAGAGATACGTGGTGGATTTCAAAGTAAAGGGAAATTTTCTAGATGGCGCCGTAGTGGTGGATAAGGGCAAAATTTCCTGGAACCAAAAACTATAAAAAAACTATATAACCATGCGTTTTTGCCTTTTGTATTGTAAACAAATATCAAAAGCGATATGCTTTTCTATTATTTATATTCTATTTTCAAATTTAAACAACAGAATCGAAATAAAAATTATGTTTGAGTGCTTTTTCGTCGCATCTCATCGCATGTGCCCACCGGTGAAAATGGTCAAATGAGTCATCTATGGTTTTTATTTATCTATGGTTCGACTCACTTCCAGAGGGCGATAAATAGTGGCAGCATTGAGAAAACAACCAAAGAAGCAACAAGACGGATCTTGAATTTGTAAAAAGATATGCTATCTGAGCGTGGCCGTCGGTGGTGCAATGGCTAGTTTGCGCGGCTCTTATACATGAGAACGTGGACTCGATACATGTTCTGACCACCTTACACTCCTTTCGACGACGGCTACCTCGCTTAGTGACGGAGACACTATCGAGTAATAAGATATGAAATAATTTTTCAAAAAACCGCTCGGAACCGGTGTGACATTGTAGGTCCCTATGAGTGAGTGTAAAACTAGAAATCGTACATCGCACTGATTGTGAGAAGCTCTCCCCAATCCCTTCATGGGAGTATGGTTAGTTTGTATAAATAGCTGAGGTCTGTGGCATTTCCCCTTATCTTTGAACTCACAATAACGATGTGCAACACTGTTTTTCTGATTTTGTTCAGACTGGTAACTTTATGCTTGCTTAGGACTGAAATGGAATCAGTAACTTCAAGTGCCGCACTAATATCTCTTAGCTATCCTTACAAAATACTCGATAATATAAGGTGGAGCGCGGTAATTTCCTATTTTGCACTGCAGGCTGTGGCGGCACTGTTGGTTGAAGAGAGTGGAGAGTGTGCGTGGCTTATAGTGGCTCACGGGAGATTTGTATTCGTCTGCCTTTCAATTGCCATCATGCATTGGACACGTGAGGAGAGGTCATTTTGTATTGAAGCGTGTTTTTCAAATGCGCACTTGATCATAACGATGCAGCGTGCTTTTCGTTTACGATTCGCTGTTGCAGTACTGGAGTGAAACAAACCCCAGAGAACTTCACCAGAGACCTCTGCATTCATTGGCCCTTACTTTTTCAGGATAACCGTCTTGCGGTAACTCTTGAGGCAATGCAATTAGAGGATACATGGTTCCAACAGGATGGTGCCACTGCACACACACCGAGGGTTACCATTAATTGTTTGAGGCAAATGTTTCCTGGACGGCTTATCTCTTTGAGGGGTGATGTGAACTGGCCGGCACGCTCACCAGACTTAGCCCCATGCGTTTTTTTCCTTTGGGGTTACCTGAAGTCGAAGGTGTATACCAACCATCCCAACACCTTGGAAGACCTTGTTAACAATATTGAGGCTGCAATTGGCAGAATACGAATCGACATGCTAGTTAGAGTTCATGAAAACTTCAGAAAACGTATGCAGCAGTGTGTGGAGAGCGAAGGTCGACATTTGCCAGATACACTATTTAAAACCATGTATGTAATTTAAAAATTCCCTTACTGTTCAATAGAATTAAAATATAAAATAAATTTTTCCTAATGCTCATAATTTTTTTATCTCATTCCCAAATAAGCAAATTACCGCGCTCCACCCTGTATAAGCAAGTGGTGTAACCAAAATACGCCTAATATGTTATTGTCAACAGCACAACAAAGAAGACCAAAAAAAAAGCTGTGTACGTGTTATTCGAAACTCCAAAACTTACACAGCAAACGTCAAAACAATAATTTTTCTCATACAACACAACTTGTACAAATATACTTTAGAATTGTTTCGAGTCAATTTTGCTGGTCAAACCTCGAAAATTAAACATTGTTTTGTATGAGAACATTTTTGTTTTATTTTGACGGTTGCTGTACAAGTTTTCGAGTTTTTGCGTTTACATGAATACCACTAATATAAAGCGAATTCACTTATCATAGAGTAATGACATATAGGCACGCCAACCCTCTCAGTAAATTGATGACATTTGGTGTGTTGCAGATGGGCGGTTGGATGTTGGAAGGTATTGCTTTAATAATACCAGATAGAGGCAATGGCTCAAACCATTCAATAATAAATCAGCAACACCATTTCGATTTGTGCGTTAAAATTTTTATGTAAATACACCACAAATAAATACTAAAAATAAAATATATCAAAAAAAGTTCAAAATACGTTTAAATTGCACAGTTTTTCATCGAAACGCACCACGAGTAGTGTAAAAGGAAAAGTTAGATGATGACGTATTGCAGCTCTATACATCATTACTATATGTGAATTGCTCCACGAAAAGGGACCTCTGCGCCGAAAAGAAGTTATTAAGAAAAACGCGTTTAAAAAAAGCGCTTCGTTTTTCCGTGTTTTGCGCATGGTTATGTAACTCTTCCTTCAACCTGATCATCTGGCGATGTATTTCGACTCTCTGGTACTTTGTACGATGTTCACTATGAAAAATAAAAAAATTTTGATATTTACTTTTTTTTACCTTTTTTTAAATTTAAAATATTATATATATTATCTGTTTATATGGCCGTCGGTGGTGCAATGGTTAGTGTGCGCGGCTCTTGTACATGAGATCCTGGGTTCGAACCCGGCTCTGACCTTCAAAAAAAAAAAATTTCTTTCGGCGGCGGTCACCTCGCATAGTGACGGCGACACTATCGAGTATCTAGCCATGAAAAAGATTCTCAAATTACCGTTCGGAATCGGTATAAAACTGTAGGTTCCAATCAGTGAGTGAAAACTGGAAAGCGCACAGCTCAGTGATTGTTAGAAGTTCTCCCCAGTCCCTTCATGGGATGTAATGGGAAACCATTTTTTTTTTTTTTATCTGTTTATATCACATTTTTCAATTTTTTCATTAATTATGTTCATCTTTACAGGTGATTTGTAAAAAAACTAAAAGACATTTTCCCCATAAGAATCACTCAAAAAAAAATTTTTTCGGCGCAGAGGTCCCTTTTTGTGGAGCAGGTCACATATGGTGTTTATCCTCTCGAATTGAAAAAAATTTTGAAGTTCGATTTTAATTTCCATTATTGTAAATTTCTGGTACTTCCGTTGATTTTTATATCAATTGTTGTAAATTTCTAGGACATTCGTTGTATACTTGCAAACATACTTTTGGTGTGAGTTGTAACAGTTTTAACAATACCAAGAATTTAACAATGCAGCGGCTTTGTTGCGAGGTATGACCGCCATAAATATAGAGAAACCAAGAACTTACTTACTTATCCGGTCTCGAATAACTCGGGGGGATCAGGGACCTTACAAAATGGAGATAACATATGTCGCCAACCAGTTCGATCGTTTGCCTTATCTCTCCAGTTGGCAATACCAAATGTACACAGAGATTCGTCAACCTGATCCCTCCAGCGGAGTCTTGGTCTTCCTATTTTTCGTATTTCTTCGACTTCGGTTTCGAAACCCCTTCATGCTGGTTCGTCTTCATCCATTCTACTGACATGGCCTAGCCAGCGTAACCGCGTTATTTTGATCCGCTTAACTATGTCAATGTCACGATAACGCTCATACAGGGCATGGTTCATGCGACGCCTATTGTGCACTATAGGGCCATAAATTTTTCTGAGTATTTGTCTCTCAAAGACTCCTACAGATGTTTCGTCTGTTTGCGATAAGACCCAGGATTCAGCGCCATAAAGCAAGACAGGTTGTATGACAGTCTGGTATAATTGGACTTTTGTTTGCCTCTCAAAGACTCCTACAGATGTTTCGTCTGCTTGCGATAAGACCCAGGATTCAGCGCCATAAAGCAAGACAGGTTGTATGAGAGTCTGGTATAATTGGACTTTTGTTACTCGAGAGAGGGCTTTACCTCTAAAGTGCTTGCTAAGCCCAAAATAACATCTAAGCACAATTCTCCGCTTGATCTCAAGGCTGACGTTGTTGTTTTTGTTTAAGGCAAATCCGACGTATATAAATTCGTCCATTAACTCGAAATTATATCGGTTATCAACGTTCACGCTTTGGTATAATCGCGTGGAGACCTTGCTCGTTGAAACCATTAATATTTTTCTTGTCCTCATTTACTGTGAGACCCACTTTTGCTGACTCCTTCTCAATTCTCGAAAACACGGCAGTAACTTCTCTAACTGTGCGCCCAATGATATCGATATCATCAGCATACACAAGCAGCATGTGACTTTTGCTGCTGATGGTTTTATTCATGTTGACTGCAGTTTTTCTCAGACTAATCTCTATTAAGATGTTAAAGAGATCGCACGGTACGGTGTCACCTTGTCTGAGGCCTCGCTTAGTTTCGTAAGGTTTGGTAAGATCCGTATCAACTTTCACTGCGAATTTGGCGTTCGTTAGCGTCATCCTGCAAAGACGTTTGAGTTTTGCAGGAATACCAAGCTCAGACATTGCATCGTAGAGTTTCCACCTTATCGGGCTATCGATGGTCGCCTTATAACCGACAAAAAGATGATAGGTGTTGATTTGTATTTCGTGGGTCCACTCCAGAATTTACCGTTGTCGATTTCCCAGGCCTAAAGCCGCACTGTAACGGTTCAATCAGGCAACGATAATTGGTTTCAGTCTTTCGCACATTATAACTACTTGATAGAACATTATATGCTATGGATAATACGCTTATTCCACGATAGTTGGCACAGAGACTTGGGTCACCTTTTTTAAATATGGGATATAGTACACTGTGACTCCAATCGCCGGGCATGCATTCATCTAACCAAATTTTGCTAATGAGTTTATTCATGCACCTTATCAGCTCATCGCCGCCAGCCTTAAACTGCTCCGCCGGTAATCCATCGGCTGCTGCGGCTTTGTTGTTCTTAAGCCGGGCAATAGCTGTTCTGACCTCGTCTTGGTTAGGAGAGGGGCAATCGACGTCGTCGTCCAAATTATGATCGATTGTCTCATCGTCATTGGATATCTCAGGTACCAGTAGCACGGAGAATCCAAGAAGCCCACGACAAATCAATTTAGACCTAAGGCAAATTGATTTTATTAAACACGTTGTGAAAATTTATTCTAACCGAAAAACCGGTCAACAAATTATTATTTTCGAAAATTTTGACTTTTGATGGAAATGGTAAACTTGGAGTCGGAGTCGTGCAAAATGTTACAACTCCAACACCAGACAAATATCCCAGACTCCGACGCCAAGACTCCAACTCCGACACCACTGCACTGGTTACAACATCCCGAATATGGCGAAATATACGGCCATTTTAAATTTAAGTAAATATATCTCAAAAATCAGAGGTCATGGATAAATTCTGTGTTAAGAATCGGATTCAGAGGATTCGGATTCGGATACCAACGTACACTCTGGTCTTAGGGTTAAAAATTTGTTGACCTGTGTAATTATCACAAATCTGAATCTGTTTTATAGATTAGAAAATATACAAATACTATATGAAGCTGCCTACCAACAAGATGGCACCGCGACCAAACTCTATCCCAGTGTAAAGAAAACGTCAAGAAACTTAAATCAACGACAAACATAAAAGTGTTAAGATAAAAACAATTTTAAATCATCAACACTTGTACAATTAAAATTTCTTTATTTCAAATATTGTCAAATTTCATTTGTGAAATTAGTCGTCGTCAGGAAATGTACGCCAACACATTAGGAACATCAGGACTCCTTAAAAGTGAGAGAAAAATCCAAAAGTGTTTCAATCGCGTCTGAACTCAAAATGGATTTTGATCACGTTTTGGAGAAATGTGGCAATTATGGGCGATATCAAACGGTATTGCTGTTGCTTTACGGTTACACGAATATAATGTCTTCAATGCATTATTTTTCGCAAACTTTAATAAGTTTCACACCGGATCATTGGTGTTATCATCGTGATTTGGAGAATAAATCGAGTGAAGAAATTGCCAACATTTACAAAGACTTCAGTAATCCTCAGTGCACCCTATTGGATAGATTGGAGAATGGCACAAATCCCGTGATGGCCGAAAATGGAATATGCAGCCAGTGGTTTTATCAAAAGGAAAATGGCTATGAAAGTATAACAACAGAGGTAAGAGAAAACTTAGAGAGACTTAAGGCCTTGTTACACTATTAGAGAAATTGTTGGATTTGTCAACATTTTTATTTGCCGGCAGCGTATGGAATAGTGTAATTACGAGAAAAACGATGCGCAGAAAAATTTTTAGCAACTCTGTCAGATTTTCCTCAATATGTGATGCGATCAAGGTTGTAGTTTGGGATACCTCGAACAAACACAAAACAAACGTGACTATTAACAACATTAATTTCGTCTGTTCAAAGATTTCATTTACAGTAACGAGCAAAATTGTAACAGGGTTGACACAGTTTTGAAATAAATTTGTATATTTTAAATATTTGATTAAAAACAACAACAAAAATATTTAAGTAAATCAATTTATTGTTCTCTCGTGAATAAAAACAAAATCAATTTTAATTCTATGTTGATATATACAAAGCGCACAGTAAATATTGTAAAGTTATACAAATGCTACAATTTTGCCCTTTGGATTTATGTTAATTTATTTGGTTTCTGATTCAATATTTTGTCCAGTAGCCTTCGGCTTTTTTAAGATCTTGTATACGGCGAGGCATGCTGTGGCAAAATGTTGCCGTCATTTTCGCTGGAATCGCATCCCAAGTTTCTTTTACTCTATCCCACAGCTTGTTTACGTCTTTTGGAGCATCAGGGTACTTGTCGAGCTGAGATTTTATGTAACCCCAAAGTTTTCGATCGGGTTTAATCCGGTTACTGCGCTGGCCATTTAATAGTTGTAATTTCTTGTATTTTGTGATGTTTCTTTTTCTTCTCTAAAGTAGGATGCAGAGAGCGATTAAAATAAGCTCTTTCTCATAATTACTCGCGGCGAGAAATCTATTGCTTCCAAATTTATCGGGAACGATAAAGTTACGATGAGAGTAAAAGCATTTACAATCTGTCGCGAGCAATAGCAATGTTCGAAATATTCACGCAAGAGTAAACTTCGCTGCAAGCGTCGTTGGTTCGATTGTTCGCGATCATTCGTTGTTGGAGAGCTGTTATTGTAAAACTCAATCAGAAATTCCTATAAACAAAAGTAGTTAGGCATGTGTTGATTACAAAAGGTATCCCAGTTGAACGAGTCTGATATCCTGACAACATATCAGTTGACATGACAATCGTTGACAAAATTTTCATACAAGTGACCATCAAGTCGCATACGATCATATGAGTGACCCTTCGACTATTGCGTCGTTGACGACCCTGTAGGCGACATATTGGGAATTATATCAATAAGGATACTCCCGGTGGCATTAACGTTCACATAACCATCAATGACAATGTGGGCGACACCATGACAATCCTATCTTTGACGACCAACTGGCCTACATTTTTGCCAACATGGTCAACGACGATTAGATTGGCGATATAGAGAGTACAATCAGCAAAAATTATCTCCTTAAATTTAAACTTAAGTTTTATTTTGAATTATTAACATGAAATTGAAAATATCCTTCTCGCTACAACGTTCAAGTTCAACTGATAATTTTAATTACACGGTGCGATACTCCAAAATACCTGGGAAGTGATAGTGATTTTCTTGTAGGTGCTGTCGAGTGAAACAAGAATATGCTTGTGAAATTTAAAAAAACGGGTTTGCGTACCTTTGCGCATTTATAAGTCTGTAAGTTAGTTGATTATCAACCGATTTTCACTTTCTCACCGGATTTAAAAAGAAGAAACTTACGTTACGTTATTTAAGAAAATATGAGAAGTCTGTGTGTATTTGTCCAGCAAACAGATATTTTTCAATTTGTTTTCGCCATTTTTCAACTTTTTTTTATATAGAACCATAATACTCTTGAATTTATTCAAAAGGCACGTTAAATAATGAGTAAAATGCAACTTTGTTTTTAAAAATCCGGAATTAATTGACTGAGTTCTTGAAGTTTTCAGCAAAACAACAATTTTGCATAAATACAAGTATTAGTCATTCAAATTTTCATCGACTACATCGCCGATTACATTAGTACTCAGTGGTAATCTGTAAAGTGGTGTCTCGAGAGATTTTCTATTGTTATTCGTTAATGAAGTAACATTAAGAATTTAATAGTGTTATTTTCACCTATTGCTTTAAGTTGTTAACTTTGTAACTGAATTGAAATAAAAAATTTGAGTTTAGAAACAAGCAAGTTGCTCTCTTGCTGGCTCATTTTTGTTTAACACGTCATTATTCTCTTTCGCAGTCGCAGAAAATCTGGTTTTAGCAGCAGCATAAAATCTGGTTTTAGCAGGAGCATAAAATCTAGTTTTAGCAGCAGCAGAAAGCCTGTCTGTGTGTTGTTTGCATGTGTTGACTTTGATAGATTTAGTCCCTATACGCCGCTATAGATGTTAACACATCAAAAAACAACAAAAACGCATCATTCATTGCCCACACTTGAGAATATGAGCTTCGTTGAGGGACACAAGAAAGAGAAAGAGTCATTAAGCGTTTGACATTAAAAAAGAAAAGACGTGCGTTTTCATTTAACAACTAAAAATGGACAAACCCGGAATCGAACCTGGGTTCTTTTCACTTTGCTATCACTGTTTGTCGATGAATTCGTCAACGAAATGTCACCGACAAATTCGTCGATGAAATATTACCGATGAATTCATCGACGAATGGTAATTCAAAGGGTGAGCCATCACCAAAGTGGCCATCCCTTTATTAAATTCGCCGCTCAAAAGCATTGCGGATAGTTTGGCAGGTAATCGATGGTTTTTTGTTGTAGTCGATTCCCTTTACTGCAGGGGAGCGCTACGTACAATCGCTTTTGTATGCTCCTTCGTTTGAAATGTGTATACGTAAATTCATTGCATACAATATCTCACCAACGAACACGAAGGCACTGTGGTGGCGAAAGCTCATTCGCTTAAGTATTTATCGCGTTACAATACAACCGCAAAATGAGCTCATAAGAGAAGAACTTTTTTTAATCGTTCGCGAGCGAATTTTTGCGCATCCTGCTCTGCAGCCTTAACACCCAATATTTTGAGACGTGCAGTCCACTCACTGGCCTCAAAATTTAACGTTTCTAGTGCCGCAGCCAGGATAATTGCATAGACACTTGACACAAATTTTATCAAATGACGACAAGTGCGGTCGTCAACTTTTTAGGGGCGTCCAGAGGCAGTTGAAGTTTTAATATTTTTCTTCCGTTTTCGTTATATGGCTTACATTAAACTTTTTTGCAACGTTCCGAACAAAAATATTATTTTTTAACAATTCCATAATTTAAGCAACTTTAGACGCTTCCATTTTTGATCAGCACGTAGACAATAATGAGCAATTGATAAAAATAATAATAAATTCATGAGCTACGTGATGGTTACATTTGAGTTTCTGGATATTTGAAGTTAGTTTGTTATTTGAAGATAGTTGAAGATAGTGCAATATTGTAACATTGAAGATAGTGGGTAATTGTAACATTGGTGCTTTCTTACATATTATGCACTTTTACACATATATGTATGTGTAATTGTTGTATATTTAAGTGTTCGCTATGAAAGAGACCATATGAGAGTAAAATGAAAAAAAAATGTTTTAGTTCTAAGGTTGAACGCTGCTAAAAATTAGAGTTGTAAACTTCCATTATGGGACACCTGTTACAATTTTGCTCGATACTGTATGTACCTCCACAATTTTGTTTCTATCCTTTAATTTTATTTTACGACTTCTGTATGTTGTTTGTCACGTTGCACATAGATGTATTTGCATTCTCCAAAACTGAAAAAGTAAATCTATAACAATATGACACTGTGATTACTCTCAACTTTACTCCCGTATTCAGCTCTTATGACATTTTCGTTGATATATGAGTACGTGTATAAAAACTAACTAAAATTTCATGAACGGAAAATTTCGCTCACTTTTACAATTACAGGGTTGTTACGTCAAAGTTATTTCGTATGAAAACAATTGTTTGAAAATTTGTTGGGACCGGATTTTTGACATTTCGATAATTTTAACAACCAACAGTAAAACTACATGCATTAAAAATAAAAAGGAGTGCGTAGAGGAAGTGTGAATGAAATATTTGCAAGGTAAATCAAAGATAGGTGGTAACCCTCCGCAACAAAATTTTCCGTTTAGAGATAAATGGCAAATTTCCTTACGACAATTTCGCAAGAACTGAATACGGGGCTTTAGTACTGAACTTTTTGAGTTGAAATTGCTCAGTAATTACAGAGTTGTCATTCCCAAGTTATATCGTTTATAAATAATATACACGCTGAAAAACGGTCGCAGCAGAATATTGCAGGAACCATGTATATATTTGCAAGCATTGTTTTCATGAAATGATGATCTGCTGGTTTTTGAACCTTTGTTGTATGTAACGTTTTTGTTTCGAGCAGTTCCGACCAACAAAGCCACATTTCGGTCACAAAAACATACGGCCTTATTCATAATAACTCAACGTCTCTCAAATCTCTCACAATGTTTTATGAATAAGGCGGATATATTTTAACCTATTTATCATTGTGCCTCTAATAAGTAA
This sequence comes from Phaonia tiefii, assembly GCA_963931995.1. Classification (NCBI taxonomy): domain Eukaryota; kingdom Metazoa; phylum Arthropoda; class Insecta; order Diptera; family Muscidae; genus Phaonia; species Phaonia tiefii. The sequence continues at coordinate 306,884,230 of OZ008367.1, forward strand.
CATTGAAACGTAATGTATTGCATCCAAACAACAACAAAATATAGATTTTTCAACGTGAGGTGGTAACATGCTGCAATATATATTTTTGTGTACAAAATTTCGCAAGAACTGAATATGGTTCTTCAAAGATAGTTTCATTCCACTTTTCTGTCCCCAAATCGTTCCATTTAATTTGATAGTGTAACAATGGCTTTAGAAACAACCTTCATGTATACATTAATTTAGCTACATATTACCATATATCATTCAGTTAAGTGTCATCCTTAAAGTATGCTTTGAATTTTTTATCTTCACATACACTGAGAGAATTGTACGTTTACTAATTTTTTATTTTTTTTCAGTTAAACTGGGTTTGTGACAACGCTTTTCAAAATGCTGTGGGCCAATCTTTCTACTATGTGGGTGCCGTTGTGGGTACTATATCTTTTGGGTTTCTAGCCGATAGATTTGGTCGTGTGCCAGCCATTATACTAAGCACTTTATCTGGTGGCATTGGTGACTTTGTTACTTCTTTTGTTAACAATGTTACCATGTTTGCTGTGAGTCGTTTTATATCGGGATTGTCGACAGATACATTTTTCATGCTAATGTACATATTGGGTAAGTATTAGAAATAGATACGATAGATATTAGAAACCAACAAAATAATACAACAAAATAAACTAAATCATTAACTATAATAATATGAGCTAGATCATAGATAAATAAAAAACCATAGATGGTGAAACATAAGTAAGTGGTGGATTTTAAAGTAAAGGGAAATTTTCTAGATGGCGCACGAGTGGAGGATATGGGCAAATTTCCCTGGAAACAAAAACTATTGCAAAAAAACGTATAACCACAATTTTTTGCCTTTTGGATTTTCAACAAATATCAAAGGCGATATGCTTTTCTATTATTTATATACTATTTTCAAATTTAAACTCGTCACATCCGAGTGAAAAATGTTCGTACGGAAACAGCATGTGGCCTCTGGTGAAAATGGTGATTAAGCAAATTAATCATCTATGAATCATACCATGATAAATAAAAACCATAGATGATTCATTTGCTTAATCACCATTTCACCATTGCTGTTTCCGTACTACCCTTTTATCGCTCGGATGCGACGAAAAGCACTCAAACATTATTTTTATTTCCATTCTGTTGTTTAAATTTGAAAATAGAATATAAATAATAGAAAAACTTATCTATTTTAATATTTCTTCACAATACAAAAGGCAAAAAAGCATGGTTATATAATTTTATCAATAGTTTTTGTTTCCAGGGAAATTTGCCCATATCCTAAATTCGTGCGCCATCTAGAAAATTTCCCTTGACTTTCAAATCCACCATTTATCTTTCACCATCTATGGTATCAGGTATATTTATCTATGGTATCAGGTCAGTACTATCACAAGATCAGATGATCAAAATATCGCATGGTCACATTGTCACAAATCTCATCATCAAATTATAAAAAAAATTCAAATTTCAATTTTCTCTTTTCAGCCTTTGAGTATCTCAACCCGAAAAAGCGAACATTCGGCCTCAACATTATAACCACAATATTCTACTGTATTGGTCTTATGCTGTCACCCTGGTTCGCAATGTGGGTTCAGACATGGCGTAAATATCTCATAGTCGCATCAACCCCGGTTCTAATGATCTTTGCCTATCCTCTGCTGACATGTGAAAGTGCCAATTGGCTGCTGACGCGACAAAAATACGACCAAGCTGTAAAATGTCTCAAGCGTGTGGCCAAATTCAATGGGCGTGTGGTGGAGGAGAAGGTATTCGAAGAATTCGTCGAATTCTATAAACAAAAAATGGTCGAGGAGCAAAAAGTAAAAAATAACGATACATTTTGGGGAATGTTTCGAACGCCACGACTGAGAAAGTTTACCATAATATTACTAATCAAAAGGTAGGAAGAAAAATGGCGAAATATTTCAAATATAAGAGGAAATTATAATATTTACTTTATTTATACAGTGTTATCATAACCATGTCCTTTGACATCATCTCCCGCAACATGGAGGGCTTGGGTTCGTCACCCTTCAAACTATTCTCCTTTACTTCCTTTTGTTATGTACCGGCTGGTTTGACCATCATTGCCTTCCAAAATATAATAGGTCGCAAAGGTATGGCCAGTATTTCATTGCTGGTTGGCGGCATAATAACGGCGTTGACCGGCTTTCTAATCGCGTTTTTGGATCCTAAATCAAATATGCTACTTCTGGCGATAATGGTGGGTTTAGGACGCTACGGAGCCGTTGTCGCCTATGATGCTGAAGTCCAGTACTGTACGGAAATCATACCGACCAGTGTAAGAGGTCGTGGTGTGGCCAACATACATGTAATGGGTTATGCCTGCAGTTTCCTTAACTCCTATGTAATATATTTGGGGACCTTTTATAGGCCCCTGCCTTCACTGTTCATCAGTGTCATTATGTTGCTGGGATCGGCGTTGTGCTTGTGTTTGCCAGAGACTCTAAATAAGTAAATACCATCTTGTTTTAATTTTTATATTTCAAATTTGAATAATTTCTAATTTTTTTCTTTTTTTAGGAAACTTCCTGAAACTTTAAGTGATGGCGAGGTTTTTGGCATGAATGAGAAATGGTATTATTTTCCTTGTTTCAGCAGGAAAAGTCGGACTTTAGAGAATTCGAAAAATCTAAATAATACTCATATCCCTGATAAAGCTTCTCCACAGATTTAAGTTATATGAAAACACGTGTTCCATAAAGGATTAAGCAATGAAATCGATTATGTATTTTTATATATTCTAAAGTCAACATAAAAAATTTTGTTTCAAAATTTTCCAAATTCCTGTTTAATTAGATTTTGGGACAATAATGACATGAAAAGACCTAATAGTAGAACTATATTGTAGCGATAAATGCTTTACATATTTGGCTTAACTAACATTCATGTATTTCAAAATAACATTAGAATGTTAACAAAAGGTTTGTGGTGTATATTGCGGCTTGATTGGCTAATGTTAATTACGCCTAAAAGTATGATATCCAACTAGAGTATCCAAAATACTGGTTTATCGGTTGTTATTGAATATATTCTTTCCTTGTTGCCCCCGATAAACCGTCACTTTCGACACTCTACTCGTATTTGAATTAACGCTGAATATGTTTTGTTATACAAAGTATCTTTTCCAAAACACCTACAAACCAGTATTTTGGACACTCTATGTCCAACTCACCATGAATGTTGGTAACATCGCAAGAACCGTCTCAAAACAACCGTAAGCAGATTACATATCATCTCTAACCATTAAGTCGATGCCGAAATTTCGGGAACAGACAGCGCTATAACGAAATGGTTCTGGAAAGGGCTAAGGCCACAGCCTGAAATTCCGCTGGCGATACCATGTCCGGCTTGGGAGAGGTAAATGTTTTGAAGCTGCCGATAGTCCATTCAACCCTGGATTTTGTAATACTATAATAATACTATACTAATAGTAGCTCTTCGACGCTGGCACGTCCACTGCGCAACCTTCTCAACCTTGCATACCGTGCCTGAGTAAAATGAGTGGAACGCTGCAGGTCTTTAGTTGCTAATGTCCAGCCAATCCCTAAAAAGGGTGATGCAAGTGACCCTGCAAATTACCGCCCAATTGCAATTTGTTCTGCGCTCTCGAAGGTTATGGAGAGCTTGATTTACCACCATCTTGTGAAATATCTTCAGTCCAATGACCTTCTTAAATATCGGCAGTATGGCTTCCGTAGATTGATATCTACTGGAGACCTGATGGCATTCCTTTCGGAACAGTGGAGTCGATCCATCCACCGGCTTGGTGAGAGTAAGGTAGTGGCTCTTGATATTTCCTTTGACAGAGTTTGGCACAATGCACTCTTGGCAAAGCTCGCTGCTTTTGGTGACGGTGATAACTTCACTCGATTTATATCGACTTTTCTCAGAGATCGCACTATACGAGTTGCTGTAGATGGGGTTTCATCCGACGAGCATAAATTGACTGCAAGTGTACCACAGGGCTCTGTTCATTCTCCTTCTCTTTTTCTTACTTCTATTGACAATCTCCTGTGAATCCAATCCACTCTTTTGCCGATGACAGTAATCTCTGTCATTCTTATTCATTCGATCGTAGGCCAAGTCTTCAAGAGATTGAAGTCAAACGCCGAACGATGAATGAAACAGTCGGCCGGGATCTGGTGTCCATTGTTGAATGGGGTCGAATGAATAGAGTAGATTTTAATGCGGGTAAGACCCAGTGTTGTTTGTTGTCGCATAAACGAATTGCTGACCCAGGTGTGTCGTCATTGTCTATTGACGGTGTGGATATTGATGAATCAGACGCTCTTTATGTTCTGAGCATGAAAATACAATGCGATGTCCGTTGGGCAAAACATGTATTTGCAGTGTCGAAAGATGCATTGAAGTGTCTAGGCTTTTTAAAGCGGAGCAAGAAATACTTCACTCCATCTGAACTTCTCAATATCTACACCACCTTCATCAGGCCAAAGATGGAGTATAACTCCCATATATGGGCAGGTGCTCCTAGGACCTCTTTCTTCTCGACCGTGTCCAGAGGAGAGCGACGGTGTTAATAGGGGTCTATCGATATTTCCACGGTATGTGTTCCTCGGACATCCGTCATCTTATGCCAGACGTGAGGATATTTAGCCGAAGTACGCGGTTTTCCAGGAACTCTCATCCGTTTTTTTTCGAGTTGCCGATTGACTGCACTACACACTATAGAGAAAATTCGTTCTTCAGCCGTACAGTCCGTATGTGGAATAAACTTCCGGCTAGTGTATTTCCAACCAATTGTGACATACAAACATTCAAGCCAAACAGACAGTAACCCCTCTTTCCACCCTCCACTACCTCAATTTTCCTTCGCCAACACAATGCACTGCATTTATAGGGGGCATCCCCTGAGTGTTGGTTTGATAAAAAAAAACTTTCAATGACAACTTCTGAATTATGAGGAGTGTGTTCACCTGCAGAGATCTCCTCGTTCAGCGAGTTGCTCGGGAATTGGACGTCCATAAGGAAATTGATTGAATCACCACTAAAGGTTGTCAACTGTTAAAATGATCTTCAGTTTTTACAGATTAAAATTGTGTGAGTAATCTTCTGGTTTAGCGTGGGTTAACAGAGTTAAACCTCGCAAAGAACTATTCTGGATCAGTGTAAATGCGGCATCATTTTTCTAAATGTTTCTTCTGAAGGAGTCATAACTTGATGTCCTGATGGCCTGTTTTTTTGATGTGTTAACATCAATAGGCATGGGTAGGGCAATCTATCAAAGTGAACACCTGCAAACATCACACAGCGTTAGCATCACATACGTGGTTGTTGTACAACAATATTCTCTGCCTGAAAATAAGTATGATGGTATTGATGTAGCGGCAGCGAACAAACAAGCAGGTCGTCGTCGCCAAAGAGTATTGAGTAGTAGAGAGAACTCATGGAACGAATTGTATGACTCAAAAGCACTGGCGACATATGGCGAATGATTCAAAATGTAGTACTCTCTTTTTGTCATAACTTGGCCCATTCTTAATTTTGATGTTAAACATTGATGCCTTTTGAAACATTTATGCTTTTTGTATTGTTTTATGTAATAACATTGCCGAAATTGTGCATTTATATTGAAATATTCTATAAAGAGAATAAAACTCGTATATGCTCTTTTACACAGACTCTCTACATGAGAGCGGAAAAAGAGTGCAATAAGTTCTCTATACTATTCAATACTTTTTGTCGTCGCTATGTTTATGACAAAACAAAAACAATTATTTCAGTGAGGTAAATGTTGCTTTATTTATTTTAACAATATTACATCTAATGTTAAAGCAGATGTAGGAAAAAAGAAAGTGCAATAGCAAAAGAGCCTTCAGCACAAAAACTATTCTTTTTTTTAGTATGCTATGTAACATTTACTAGTGTGTTCATATAAATCGAACAGGTACGGTGTAACAAAAAGGTGTTAATACATCGCTTGTGAGTTCGCACACTCATTGATTATACCCTCGCCCATAGGATGAGGGTATATATCATTTAATACGGAAAAAAATATAACGCATAGAAGGAGCCATATTAGACCCTCAGTATCTTTGTACGAAATTCGTTTTGGGACTTTTTAAGACGATTGAGCTATGTCCGTCTGTCTGAATGGCAAAAAGTCGATATTTTTGGCATAAAGTCGAATTTTTTTTGTTACTTATTTCAAAGTTTAACGAATATTTTAAATCTAGACACATAAGTTAAGCAAAATCTTGTTTGAAACCGGAAATGTTTGCAATACTTTTCTGTTGACACGTTATTAAAGTCAGCTGATTGAACGTCACTCGTTTCTGTAAAAATTGGCGGGAAACATCAGCTGACTTTGAATGGATGTACTTCAAAAAGCTGAAACAATTGAAAAGTGTCATTATGGAAAACGTTAGTGCAGGTATGTAAAATTATGGCGAGATATCACATTTATCATTATTGTCTGTTGTTGTTATATTGTGAAATATTTTGTTTATGTATAATTTGATATAAAATCTAACAATTGTAGCTGTGTTTCGTGGATTGTAACTTGTGAATGGCAAAGCATTGCAAAAACTTATAAATGGCAAGTTATTAACAAAAGTGTGTTGATTAATGAGTAACTAGCTGTTCTTGCTCCATATTGTTCCATTTCGCGTTTTTTGTAGATAAATACGATTTTGCCTATGCAGCGCTTATTGAATTTTGGAGCAGCAACAATCGCTCAGAAGATGCACTTGTGAAGTATGTGTTACAAAATATCAATAATAGCACTTTAAATGAAGACCAAATGCGTTTGATATCAAAACAAGTTAAAGATTTTATTAATTATATTAAAAAGCATTTGCCAAGTTGCAACCGTAACTTAGAGCGATTTAAAACAAAACACTCAAAATGGGCTTACCAATAGTATAATTATAAAAACTGATAAACAGTATGTTCCACCAAACAAAATTGGCCGCCCAAAAATTGAATTATGAAGATGCTGGTCCTAGGCTAAAAAGAAAATTAGCCTCCGAACTTGCTTCACAAAATGAGCATGGAACGGCGTTGCTACTTCATGCTGCTACGCTTTCAGCCAAAAACTCCAACGACAGAGACATGGCCTTTGTTTTGAATAAAGCAGACAGTAGTAGTAACATAACCGAAGTGAGAAATAAACTTATTGCAGTCATCTATTTCTGCAGACAACATATATTTCTGCAGACAACGCATTAGCATTTTTAATAGAAAATAGATTAACAAAACAGAACATGAAGCAACACACCAAGAAACATGGATGTGATATTTATCCTCCTTATTCGGAAGTCGTTGAATCAAAATTAAAATGTAGACCGGTCGGAATCATTTATTCTGAAACCAAGGCACAAGTTGCATTACAAAACCTATTACACCATACGACTTACCGAATTCTTACAATGCAAGACGAGGTTTTTGAACTCCTTTCAGATACAACAAATTGTAAACTATTTTTTAGTTACGGATTTGGTGGCTCTACAGGTCACAGTTTATACAAACAGCGCTTTCAATCGAATGACAATTCTTGTCTTGATAATTCACTTCTCATAACTACGATTATCCCACTGAAAGTAATAGATGAACTTCAACGAGTTATTTGGCTGAATAAGACTCCACAGTCTGTTAGATTTTGTCGTCCTCGAATCGAATTTGTTAAGGAAAGTACATCCCTTATATTAAAATGAAATGTGTAGTGATGAAATTGAAGCTAAACTAAGTGGCATTAGCAAAGTTATTAAGGAAGCTGATAATAGTTCAATGAACAATTTTTATTCACATAATTTAGAAGCAAATAAAAATGATCCGAAAAAGTCCTGCGGATTTATGAATGAGACACTTGGTAGAGTTTCAGACAAGGATTTATGTATAAAGGACTCCTTTGGAGAACTTGTTCTAAGCGACGCACGTAAGGCGGAAATGTTACATTCTTACTTTTTGGAATCAGTACAAATAATGAAACAGCAAATTCAATAATTTCCTACCGACACATGCAATGCGCTGAGAACTTTAAGAACATGTAATAGTATATTTCAGCTCAATTATACTACACGTGAAGAAGTAGAGAATGGTATACGTAGCTTATCACCTGGGAAAAGCTGTGGCCATGATGGCATTTATCCCAAAGTTTTTTTTTGACTAGCGTCAGCTCTATTACTCCGCGTTTAGTGGATATATTTAATGATATCATAAACACATCAATTTACCCAGATATTTTGAAGATACACAAAATAATTCCAATTCCTAAAGAAAGTAAGTCAACAACGGTTGACCAATTTCGATACTACCCATTATTGACAAAATTTTTGAAAAAATTCTACATGTTCAACTTTTTACTAATGATGGAAATACTGCCAAAAGAGCATTTTCGAATTAAATAGTCTATATCAGGAATTGATAACGAAATAATTCGTCGTTTTCACATAATTTTAATTGCCATTTCTTGCGAGTATGCCTTGAATTTAGACAAGTTTAAAGACTTTTGCGCTGATACGTTCACAATGTACATGGAAAAATATTTCTAGTACCCAATGTCCCCTACTGTGCACAAGGTATTAGTACATGGATATCAAATAATGAATAGCTGCTTACTTCCAGTTGGTTGCCTAGGCGAAACTGCATCGGAGGCAAGGAACAAATTATATAACAGCGACAGAAGATGCCATGCCAGAAAATCCAGTCGACTAGACAATATTACAGATGTTTTCAACAGAGCCCTGGATTCTTCTGATCCCTTATTGTCCAGTCTGTGTTGGAAGTATCGCAAAAGCCAAAACAAAAAGAAAAGCTTACCATCAGAAGTCATCGGTCTTTTACAATCACCAAGTATGGAAATTAATCATGTAGCTGAAGATGGCGATCCCTCTCAGTGCTCTTCAGATGAAGAAGATGATGAACAGGACATTTTTCAAATAGATGATATAGTTTTAGAAGCTGAATATGAAGAGAACTAACTTCAACAACGTGGAATGGTGAGAAGCATATCCATTTTTTGACATTACTTATGAATTTTAATTTATTTCCATGTCGAAATGTGTGACCGGGTCATCGAAAATTGGGTCCAACGAATCGACCGCTGCCAACGTGCCCGCGGTAGCCATATGAACGAAGTCGAGTTCCATTCATAAATGTTTTGATTGCATTTCAAGTCGATCATAAAGTTTTGGAAATATCTCAAATGGTTTGAGTTTTATTTAAAAAAAAATTGTCATGTCCTTATTGGAAAACCCGTTATTATAGGAAAATGATGTCATCATATTGTTGGCGATTTCATGAACACAGTAGATGCAACGACGAGGACGAGAATGCAGCTTTAATGTATATAATCTTCACTAAGGAAAATGCTACAGATGTTTTTCATCTGATGCTAAACTGGTTTTTCGACCAGTGGGGTGCTAAGCGATTGTTAGCGTCTTCCCATATAAAGTGGCCGATGAAACAGTTACGCAGGGAATAAAGTAACCATATACAGAGTTGTTCAGTCACATTTCACCTGCGTATTCCTTGGCTCATTTCATGAAAATGTTATCGCCGAAGTTGGTCTATTTCTACTCCATCAACATATGTATTTGTTCGAATAAATAATATACTATTAAGCGGTAGATGGCGCTGTACTTCGAATTTCATTTCAAACTTAAAAACATCAGTGGCAATTGAACCCATTTGTGTTAAAAGATGCATTATAAAACGTAATTATATCTGTAGAATCTTTTACTATCAAATATGTTTAAATACATTAACATTTTTTAATATTCAAAATACGAACCTGGATGTGACATTTGTGACATTTGAATCATGATGCAACTAATAGAGGTTGTGTTATAAGAACAATTTAAATGATGTGCTTTTCCTTCTGTTCATTACATGAAGAATCAAATTCAAATGTATTTGGTTTTTGTAATTACTTACTTTTATTCTTGACATACATTTGTGTTAACATTGACACGAAAACAAAATATATCTATTGTTTCCTTTGATATATTGGCCGTAATACTGGTATCACCTGTTAGAAAAAACATCTCGATTCGAAGTAAACTGTTTCTTACATTGCGAACGCCTATTGAAAATGTTGTTTGCATTGTGATTCCGGCTTAAACGTATTAATTTACAAAAACAAATAAATGTGTGCTGTTATTTCGCTTCCGAAAAAAAAATATTTCCATTTCAGTCAAATAGTCATAACTTTGGAACGGTAAGACCTCTGGGCTTCGTTTAGGTAATTTTGGAAAGGTAAGAGGTAGGGCTATTCTTTTCAGAGAAAAAAAAACATAAGTTATCTGCCATCTGGATGAGAAAGTTGAGGTTATGTGCACGTTCTTATGTCTTTTATTCCAAATGTTTTTTTAAGCTCCGTATCTCGGCGATTTCACATCCTTTTACTTTATTTTTAATGATTCTGAAAGGTCTCTTAAAGACCTTTCCAACAAGCCCAAAATCCGACCACTGGTTCAGAACTTAGCAATTTTACCCTAGTACCCTCCTACCAGCTATCCGAAAATTTTCAAACCGCTGCCATTTCGCCCCCTTGCATTTTCGGGGATGGTCGTAGAAGGACATATTTTCATGAAATGAACCAAGGAATACGCTGGTGAAATTTATCCAGTTGTGACTGAACCACCTTTATATATTGTGCGGTGGAACAGCATTCAAAGTTCTATTTTCAAAGAGGAACGCGAAAATTTCTTCAGTTAATTGAAGTGACTTTATAAAAAGATCGAATAACTAATTTCAAACGAAGCGGTGCAAATATTTAAAAAGGCCGTTGAAAGCGCTGCAACTAATACAATGACTAAAAAAAATGTTTAGTTTATAAATTTTTAAATGTAGAATAGAAGAAAAACATGAACGACTTAATTTTTGCTTTGTAAAAGAGAAAAAAAGTTGAGCATTAATCATAAAATAATCAGAACTTATTTACTGTATCTTAAACTGGGTAAAGTGAACAGGACTTGCAATAATTACTTCACTCGAACCAGACTGGACTGTACTTACTTTAGTGATTCCAAAAAAATAGCATGTAACTTTTTGATTATATACATATATGGTGTATTTTTAATGATAATTTTTATAGAATGAAACTATTAAACTAATCTATTAAATAATTATAATAATCGAATACACTTAAGTCATCTTAAATCAATAATATCTAATTAAATAATAAGTAAAATTTGTGCCATATTTATGTGTCATATAATATTAATAATTATGAAACATAACAAAATAATGGAACACATTTTGAAAAGGTAACTAAAGACATACATATGTAAGTATGTATTTATGATGAATGAACACGCAACCTACATTTCAAATGCTAGATAACAGCAAAACAATTGACATTAGTATTGAATATCAACTGTTAAGGCCAAAGTCTATATATATTTTGAAATCTAGATTTCGTGGCCGTGGAAACGAGGCCTACACTAGACATTGCTTAAACAATAACTATAAAATCTTCCCTATCAAGTTAATTGAAAGTTGTGTAATGCTTTGCTTAAAGCTACATGAGCACTTCAGATTTCTTCAAAACAGCTGTTTTGCTTTTGCCTAGAACAACAGCTGTTTTTGCCTAGAACAACAGCTGTTGCGTGCAAATGTTAGATATAGAAATCTAGATTTCCGGTATAATTTAAATTTATAATTTCCTTAGAAAGGAATAGTATTATCGCGTATTAATTGTTGTTTAATTCTAATATATAGACAAATATAACTTAGCCTAGAATTGAGTAGAAAAAATTGTGGGTCCTATAGGTGTTTTGAATATATAATAAAGGCATATTGTTTATGTAGATCTTAAGGTTAACTTATGTGTGTATATGGCTAGTAGTAATAGGTTTTAATTTTTAGGTATAAAAAATACTTAATTTAGACGGTAATACAAGTGAATAAACTAAGCTAGTCCATAAATTAATATGTTATGTTAACTTTTGGGGTAGTGGTGGTGGGTAAAACGATTGTTCAATTATTATGTACGACTATTGCTGTTATCGTCCACGATCTCATGAAGGCTGCCATTTATGGCAGCAGCACTGCCGTTACTATGTTCCAGACCGGCGCTTAGGGATTGTTTGCGTTTAGTATAGGATTCCATTTCTGAGTCGGAGTCCGTGGACTGTGATTTATTTTTCGACAAGCATGGAAAGTCAAACATGCTCTCGCCTTTGCCAAATTCTTCGCCTTCTTCCAAGGTTTTTGGTAGAGATCTAAAAGAGAAAGATATAAGAAAATTATACTCGTTAGTTTTATAAAAAAAATATTAATAAAAATAATAAAAAACAATAATATAAATAAAATAATAAATAATAAATAAAATAAAAAAAATATATATTTCTATAAAAATACATTTCGTAACATCTCACCTATTTAATGTTTCCGGCAACAGCAGACACACCCAAGATCCCAAAAAGAATAAAACACCCAAAATCATCGAGGGCGCAGCCTTAAAAAATGTCCCCAACCACAATATATAGGGCGCCAAAAATGATGCCGCAAATCCTGCCACATGCACGGCTGCCACTCCCTGACCTCGAACACATGTGGGTATTAATTCGGTGGCATACTGTGATCCCGATTCATATGATATGGCAACACCAAAACGTGCCGCTATAGTCAGACATGCCAATAATATGGCATTGTGATTATGTTGTTGATAAGCTATGGCAATACCAGCTGCCACCGTAAAGAATCCACCCACCAACAGAGATCCCGAGGCCATACCCTTGCGACCAATACGATCTTGCAGCAGCACCAATATAAGACTAGAGGGTAAGACCACTAAAGCACTTAGGGAGAACATAATAAAAGGTGAGATACCCATACCCTCGACGTTTCGAGCCACAACGTCATAGCACAAAGTGATGACCATGCTGAAATGAAAGATACAAAAATGGGAATATTAAAATCAATTTAATTCAGACATACATACATGGGTTTTTTTAATTTGCATTGAATTTTAATTTGCATTATTTTTTGTAATGAAATATGGGAATGCTTTTACAGTAGTAACTCGATTCTTGCACATACTTGATACTTGCACACCTCGATTCTTGCAACATAGAAATATTTTTCATTACGCACTCAATACTTGCGACATCCGAAAATTTTTAACTCGATACTTGCAACATTTTTGTATTACTCTTACGTGCTGCTTTGTTTACGTTTTCTTAGACTGAATACATTTCGGGAAATCCCCGTCGTTTTATGCTGCTGATGAAATGTTGTAATTTGAATCAGTTTTAAGCTGACTATTGAGAGGTGCGGTGTCATAAACAGATGTATGTGCCTTTTATTTTGTATGGAAAATTAATACTCGGTGCTTGTGACAACCTCGAAACTTGCACCGAGCCGGATTTTCATTACGTGCAAGAATCGAGTTTCTACTGTAATTGTTTTGAATTTGTTTGACTGCTGGCAATTCTGTTTTTAAAGTATTTTCTATGTAGAGGTTTGTGGCTTTGATAGGTATTGCCACGTAGTACATACTTTGAAATTCATAAACCTGTACTGTATCAAATACCTGTACTATATAAAATACCTGTACTGTATAAATATTTCAAAAGTGCCAGATATGAAGGAAATGCTTTGAAAATAAGTACAATTGACAATGGTATTGAATTTTTTTTGAATTTGCATTTCGAAAAGTAATTCAAATTAAACTACAAATTATGAATTAATTTTTAATTTAAATTTTAAAATTAAAACACATTTTTTGAGATAGTTGTGATTTTTTTTTTATTGGATTGAAAAGAAGACATGTTCCGAATATTATGTACAGCTCTGATGACAGGCCATTACTCTTTTCATTAAATTTTCCATGTTGTGGCTGTATCTCCCCGATGACACGTTGGATCTCGGATTTGAGCTCAGGAACTGTTACTGGTTTATTCGCATAAACCCGAGAATTTACACAACCCCAAAGAAATAAATCGCATGATCTTGGTTGATATCAGAATTTATTGAGATATTTTGTTCTGGAAATCTTTGTTGCAATAAATCGGAGATTATAAATATGCCGAGGAGATATTAAGCAGGTGACTCAGAAATGCAGCGGCGTACATGCGGCGTACAAGGCTGCCAGTTGGTGTACTCCTTACGCCGATTCACCAGACCTATCTCCAGTACATTCCCCAACACGGGGAGGAATCTGATGCCCCGATAAGAACCGGGGTTACTCAGCACCTTATCGGGGGACTTTAGAAGGACCACAACACGCGCACACCTCCATGGCTTCGGGAAGTACCCGTCACTCACGCACCTACTAGATAATGTACACAGATATTCAGAAATAGCTTTCCACATGGCCTTCGCCATCGTGCTAGTCATCTCGTTGACATCTCCTACTCTTAATCCGGCAGATACTGTCGGATAACTCGTGTCTTTCCAGGACTGGAGCCACGACCACCTGCCTATCTGGAGGAGGGCGATTTATTTATTTATTTATTTATTTATTTAAATTTAATTGTCTATGGAAATTATCCTTACAGACTATTTACAAAAATTTTGGTAGCCTAGAACTACACAGCAAATCCTAAACAAATAATTAAGAATTTAAAAAAACTATTATGTTACTTTTAATTACATTAATGATCATACAGAAATCAATAAGGCTATATAATTCATTAAATTCCTTACACATTCTCGTGAAAGGATCGGCATTCGCATAGTTTTCTCTACAAAATGGAACAGATAATGGTGAAAAGTATCGGGTTGGTCGTTGAGGGATGTTGAATGATATGTTATTGATCAAGAATCCAGAGCAGACATCGCCATTGATAACATTCAGAAGAAACGATATGTTTAGCATGGATCTGCGGCTTTTTAAAGTTGGCAGCTTAATAAGAGCAAGTCTACTAGTATAAGACGGGAGACTTAAAAGGAACTGCTTTTGTACTGACTCAATACTAGCGACGTGAGTTTGGTAAATAGGGTCCCAAATTATCGATGCATATTCCAAGATAGGTCTTACAAGTGATGTGTATAAATTTTTCGTTACATATGGATCATTAAACTCTTTAGCCCAACGTTTTATAAAACCAAGTACACCTTTGGCTTTGTTAACCGTGATTGTGATGTGAGAAATGAAGTCCAGCTTGGAGTCCAATAAAACACCAAGATCAATGAATGTATCAACCATTTCCAACTGATGGCCACCCAGCACATAATTGGCAGACATTGGTTTCGTTCTA
The DNA here is from genome assembly GCA_963931995.1 of Phaonia tiefii. Classification (NCBI taxonomy): domain Eukaryota; kingdom Metazoa; phylum Arthropoda; class Insecta; order Diptera; family Muscidae; genus Phaonia; species Phaonia tiefii. The sequence continues at coordinate 306,899,427 of OZ008367.1, forward strand.
AAGAAACGCATATATTTGCATTTTCCAAAATTCAGCTCAAACAGATTTAATTTGCACCATGTATGGAACGAATCCAAATCGCTTTGAAGATACTTTTGTTCCCATAATTCGTCGTAACTCAGAAAAACTTTCATATCATTAGCATACATTAAGATATTCGAGAATTTTATAGCTTGAGGTAAATCATTAATGAATAGTGAAAATAGAAGAGGTCCAAGATGGCTACCTTGCGGAACACCCGATAGTACATGAATAGTTTTTGATGACACATTATTAAAACGTACATTTTGTTTACGGTTTGCCAAATAAGAGTGTATCCATTTTAAGCTTAGGTTAGTAAAACCCATCCAATGTAATTTCTTTAAAAGAAGCTTATGGTTAACCTTGTCAAACGCCTTACTGAAATCTGTAAAAACCGCATCAGTTTGTTTTCCTTGAAGAAAGCCACGATTTACTAAGGTTGTAAGTTGCAGAAGATTTGTTGAAGTCGAGCATCTTTTTTGGAAGCCATGTTGGAAAGGAGATATTAAAGTATTTACGTGATAGTATAGCTGATCCGTTACAAGTTTTTCAAAAAGTTTAGGTATAGCACTTAATTTTGCAATACCCCAATAATTGGTAATGTCCGATTTATTTCCAGATTTAAAAAGGGGAACAATGTAAGAATCCTTCCAGATTTTCGGAAACTGTCCATATTTAATTGAAGTATTAAAGAGGAGAGTTAATGGAATAGCTAGAGCATCAGCACATTGAACTAAGATACTGCTGGGAATTTTATCAGGTCCACTGTTATACGAAAATTTAAGCTTTTTTAAACCATTAGATACCATTGAAATATCAAAAAATGCAATAGGTATTGCTTGATTGGATATCAGTGAAAATGGGTAAGCGTTAGAATCATCAAAAGTTGCATCCGAATAAGTAGAAGAAAAAAAATCTGCAAACAAGTTACTAATAACATCATCATCCCCAGATTCATTATGGTGAAATTTCAGAGCCGCCGGAAAGCCAGTAGTTTTTTTTTTTACTGTTAAAAAATTTGTAAAACGATTTTGGATTGCGTTTAAAATTATTTTTCATTTTAACCAGATAACTTGAGTAACATGAGTTATTCAACGAGTTATATTTTGCGCGACTAATCATGTATCTCCCATGTTCGATAAGAGAACCAGTTTGTTTGTATTTTCTGTAATGTTTATTCTTTTTATTTTTAACTCTGGCCAGTTGCTTAGTATTCCATGGAGGTCCAGACAGTTCTTTAATAATTAGTTTAGGGATACAAATGTCCATGAAAGAATACATTTTGTTGTAGAAAATCTCGGTATTACGATCAATGTCAGCCATTGTACTAGTTGGGAGCGACAATAGATTATTCCAGTTTGTATTGTTTAAAAGTTCATTTAACAAAATGTAATTAGATTGTTTGAAACAGAATGTTTTATCCTTTTTCGATGAAGGGGCAGCTACAAGCTCAGGCGGAACATATATATTTATTTCAATTGTAGGGTGATATCGATCTTCAGGAGTTGTTATTGGGTTCGAACGTTTGATGTAGCATTCTGCAGTTTCATTGACGAATATTAAATCCAACAGTTTAAAATAATCGTTAAGTACGCCATTCAATTGAAAAAGGCTTAAGTCGTATAATATGTTGAACAGCTCTACGGAGTTATTGTTTGATTTTGACGGAACAAAATATTTATCATCCGGTAACAACTTCCAGGATATTGAAGGCAAATTGAAATCCCCTGTTATAATAATCAAGTCTTCCGGATTAGCAGTAGAAACAACAGATTTAATAGCTTCGCCATGTTTATCATATAAAGATTGTGGGGAATTTGGAGGAATGTATGAACATGTGATAAATAAGTTCTTGTGATTTAGTTTGATTAAAACTGCGATAAATTCAATGCCGGGGAAGGAATCATCTATTAATCCCTCAGATGGTAAAGAGCAAGATACTGCAATAAAAACACCACCGCCATTTTTCGTGGTGACACGGTCGTTTCTAAAAATAATATATTTGTTCGACAGTATTTCCGAATTCAAAATAGTATTATTGAGCCAGGTTTCAGTGAATGCGAGGACATGATAGTTAAAGCCAAAGCTATCCATATATAAAGTTGACAGTTTAGTTCTTAAGCCACGGACATTTTGGTAAATTATTGAAATGTTATCACCAGTAAAAGCTTTTAGTTTTTTGAAGCATTCATATCGTGTTGTGGGAGATGACCAATATTTGATCTGGGTTTTTCCCTATATGTATATTCCCGAACCAAGGTATGTTCCGGCCAAAATTGTGGATCAAGAATACATTCGAAAAGATCAGCAGAGACAGTAATTTTAAAAGATGTGATAGATCTTTGTTGCGAAAAATTAAACTTATACGTTGAAATGTCTGCATTCGGACCAACCTTAGAGTTTATATAGGAAAGAACAGCTTCAGAAGTGGTTTCAATTGCCAAACGGGAAACAAAAATGTTTTTTCTGTGTGGAACAGCTCTAAGCGTATTCTGGGCAGTTTGATCAGAATTCGGAACTGGAGCGGGTGGATTTGAAATTCCATCAGCATTGACCAGCATTGAAATTCCATCAGCATTGACCAACGCCATTTCAGTTTGATCAGAATTTGTCAATGTATCGGGTGGGTTGGAAGTTCCTTCAACACACTCGGACGACATTTCATCATTATTCTGTATGCACTCAGAAATAGTAGTAAGTGCAGAAGTACCAGATTCTTCACGCTTATCCTTATTCCTTGACGATTTGCGGCGTTTTGGAGATGACTGGGGCGGAGATTTTAAATTATCTAAGGATTTGAAATCATCAAACAACTTTCCATATTCAGAAATACGCTTAGTTAATTTAGAAGCTTCCTCTTGAATTTCCAAAAATTTTTTCAAGGTGTCTTGGAAAAAGCGGTAAAACGTTACTCCAATTTTTCTGCAATCGTTGCAGCACCAGTGAAGCCCTTTATCATTTGCCATAGCATCTGCAACTAGTCCCGAAAGACCACTGCATTTAACGTGGAAAAGTTCATGGCACAACCAGCAAACAATTTTCCGTTCATTGTCAGATTTTATGTTGCAATTTTTCATTAAGCATGACATAATTTACGGTGATTTTTTTTCGAGTGTACAGAGAAAAAAAAAGTTAATTTGAGTTATTTATGTATGTTGAGATTGAGAGTAGATTGTTTACTATTGTTGTATGTATGCACGTATATGACCAATTGACTTTGCTATTGCTGTTATTATTGTTGTAAGATGGAAGTGAAGAGTAAAAACTTGATATCCACGCCTAAAATATCCCACCCAGCAGGGCCTCCGTGCACTCCCTCCACGTGGACAAAATGGCACCACCTACTGTCAATGACGAAATCTCCGTCCTTCTACGTCTGCCTCTGCTGATTTGATAGACTTTACCCCAGGAATCATCCCTGTGGTCGTGCACATACCTCCTCCACTCCTCCTCTTTCACTCTGACGATGGCATACTTGTACGCAATAAGGGCCGCCAGATACTCTGCTTTACGCTGAGCTAGATCCTCAGTATTGGAAAGCCTTGCCTTCTGGAAACGCTTCCAGAGGCGCCTGACGTTCCTCCGCATCGAATTTAGGTCAGGGCTCCACCACTTTACTCCGCCAGGCCAGTCGTTCACCGAGCACATCCAACGGTATATAAGGCGTAACACCTCGTCCACCGTCAGAGCCCTAAATCCATCGAGTGGATATTCAAAAGTTTCTCCTCTCAGCATCTCGGCGTAGAGTTTCCAGATTCCAGTTTCCATTGTGGAGCATCCACTTGCGCACTGGCATACTCTCTGTCATCCGTCGTTGGTGGGTAACCATAATATGAATAATATTATGGTCGCTTACATCCCAGTCATCACGTATCGCCCAGTCAAAGTTCACCAAAGCCGTCTCGTTCACAATTGTCACGTCAATGTCACTAGCACCCATCGGACCATCGAAGTATACAGATCGGTAGGTTCATTTATCACCGCGACCCTCATTGCAGCCAACCATTCGCTGAGCATGAGCGAATGCCTTCTCATCTTGCTGAACCACATACCAGGCGAAAGCCTTCTCATCTTGCTGAACCACATGCGTTTGCGTTTAAGCCTAGGATTATCGAAAGCTACTCGCGCGGAATAGCACCGAATCCATATACTCTATACAAGGGTCCAATGGGCAACTAAAACGACAGTAGATACTAGCCAGCAGCATCCGTCCAAAACTGCCTTCGACAGAAACCCACACACCCCACTGGCTAGCATCTATCTACTACCGTGCAGTTCTAGTCGCTGTCTTGCACCACCAACATCAGGGGAACTTCTCATTCCACTAGGCAAGCCCTGGACCACTCCAAGAGTATACTTATAAAAGGGCTCTTGGAGCAGTTCCAGGGGCACACCTCTACTCCTCATAGCTTGACCAAGCTCCCATATTGTAGGACAGCTGCGACCACAATTTAATTGAATTATGGGTGTGAAAGTCATTTTAGTGTCTGGAATTCGCCCTCTCCATCAATCCAGCATAGACAGGACACAACACCGACATCATAAGATGCTCAGCCGCCACCCCTTCAACTCGCAATTTCTGCACCTCAGTCCATTACGTCACTGATGAGCCACGTGCCCTGAGTATCCGCATCTAGTAGAAACCGGAACCACTTGACGTAAACGCCAGTTTCCGCAAGTTTCTCGGCAACCCTCGTGGTACACTCTAGCGTAGGACGCCAGGGAATACTGACCTGGCTGACACTCTTTCGGACCAAATCCGGCGACATCAGAAATTTCGGAATTCACTTTCTGCACCACAATCCTCGGACCCAGGTTGTCGTTGACCGACACGTCCAAGTCAACCTCAGCGAACCTACTGTTCTGGACAATCTTTTCTCTCTCCGCTACGGACGGTATGCGGATAACTGCACCACCATCACGCATAGGGCGTGCACTCGTACACCTAATGTGGGGCCTACCTGGTCCACCACCTTATCCTCCACCTCCTTGGACGTTGTAGCGCCCCTGCCCCTCACCACGACTGACCACGTCTCATCAGGTTGCGGGACCGGCACAGGCACCACAGGAACAGCAAGTCGACTACAAGACCGAGGTGCGGGGGGAAGCATCATTAGTCCAGCCAATGGCCTTCTACCAACCCTATCGGTCCCGTAGACGTCACGCCTACCACGCAGAAGCTCGTTTTCGGCGATAAGTCCCATCATAAAGATCTCGTATCGACCGACCTGTTCAAGGACAGCCCTCGATATCCCGACATTGGTTCCATCCACCAATACCACACGGTTAAGGTCACCGGTTATAATCTTCATTATCGCCACGTACTCTCGTTGTCATCATCCGACGGCCTTCTCGTGGACCCGCCCTCCCTAGTGATGCACTCCACCACTGGGACATCCACACCTCGGGGCAACAGGCAGCTCTCCACCGCCACGGCAGCGCCAGACTTTTCAGCAACAGCACTCCCACCGGGCCGATTCAACCCTGGCGAACTTGGTTTCTGCCTTTTGGCAGCCACATCGTTGTCCCTCTCCGTCGACGACCCCTCCGACTCTGTGTGCCGTATACGCCTACCAGACGATGAGAACAGGCCACTCATCGCACTCCCTTCACCCGACTGAGCTCCACTACCATCCTCATCGGGCCTCACCTTCCTACTCTTCCTCCTAGCCGCAGGAGTGTACCTCACACAACCACGGGTATTTCCTATGGGGAAATCTGCCCAAAATGGACCATAACTAAAACGGTCAGATCACCGAGATCCTCCAACCGATCTCGCAGAAATCTATATCACCGGCTTCTACATAAGTGTAGCTATCCGGTGATATAAATCACGACAATCGCCCCACTAACAGCCGCGCAATTCGCGTGAAAGTTTTACTAAAAAACTGCCACAAATCACTCGTCTGTACCCACAACCACGCTGTGCGGGCAAACACCACGCTGACCGACAAAAATGGACGGTAACTAATCCGCCGATATCTCGTCAATCCTTCAACCGATTTTAATAAAATTTGCATCACAGCATTCTGCACGCTTGCAGCTGTGCAGTGAAGGAATCGGCCCACAAACAACGTCGGAAATCGAGTGTAAAATCTTACACAGAATTCACCAAAATCGCAGAATAAAGAATATCTTAAACCGTAAACACGTCTGTTCGCTTCTAGACGATGTCATCGAATGAGAGACATCCGGGATGTAGGATTTGTCTTATGAAAATAAAAACAAACAAGCAAAGAAATTACAAAAAATTTGCCGATTAATCGCTTAGCTATCGAGTTAGCGGTAGATGAAATAAAGAAAATCGATAACTTTTTTATTCTCTGAATAATTAGTGCGGAAAAATCATGACTTCGTGAAGTTTGAACCGAAGCCGGTTTTGGACATAACCTAGATGCGGCCAAAGGTAATAATTCTTTACCAATACCAATGAAGTAGCATATTTTAAAGCTCCCGATATATCGATAACTAAGTAAGTTATCGAATTGTTAACCTATTTCTTTTTACTTTTATCAAATCTATTTTCTACATCTAATATGAAGATCTTCTCACTTACGATTTAAAGAACAAAATCAATGTATGTTTTCTCATCCTTGGCGTCCGGAACATATCAATCAAATTCGAGTGCTTTTGATCATCTCCACCCTGTTTTTGACGCTGTTTCTCGCAATATTTACGAAACTCTTCAAATTCCGTAACGCTAACCTTGCGTCCATTAAATTTGGCAACACGTTTCAAACGTTTGATAGCTCCGTCAACATCGTTGCGGGTCACCAGCCATTGGGCACTCTCCTGAATGACAAAATAATAGACGACTATCGTTAGAATGGGCAGTGATGTACTGGCCAAATAATATTGCCAATGTCCGGCCAAAACAGCCAACCAAGGGGTGACTACTAGGCCCAAAGTGTAGAAGATACCAACGGCAACGTTAAGGCCAAATGTACGCATAGATGGGCGGAGATATTCAAGAACTGGAAGGTTAAATAAAACACAATTATTAATTAGTTATTAATTAATAAATGATTAATAATTGAATTAATTATATATCTACACTAAATTAAATTGCATTAAAATTTATAATATTTCCCAAACTTACCGATTATATACATTAAATAAAAATTTGTATCCGCTGCCAAACCGGAAATGAAGCGACAACATGTAAAGGACAGCACGCTACTGGTAAATATAGTGGAAAAATCTCCAATGAAACCGGACAGATTGGATAAAATCAACGCAGGCAAACGACCCAGTTTATCCGACAGCAGGCCATAGAATAAAGTACCCACTACGGAACCAATGAAAAATAAAGATTGTCCTATACGTGCCTTATACGAAGAATCACACACCCAGTTTAGCTGAAAAAAATTAAAATTTATTACAACTCATTTTAAAATCGTTACAAATGAATTCCGAAATTTCTCACCTCTGTGTTCATACTTCTATAACCATAATCATATTTGTAAATCCATCTTGTGCATTTCTCCGCACTTCTTGTGGCATTCAGGCCATTGATATCCTCCAGTTTTGTGCATGAGGGATTTGGAAATTTTGAATAGATAGCGGCTATTTCATCATAGGTCTTATTCTCTAGTTTCTCATGATAGCACCAGTGATCCGGTACAAAACTTATCACAGTTTGGGTAAAATAATGCATTGATACAATGACATTGACGACTCCGAACAGAGTCAATATTAATAATTGATAACGATTAAAATCACCACATTTTGCCAAAATCTGATCGAAATCCATGGTGGTAATCGTGTGATTTGTAAGTCTTAAGTGTGTATAAGGGAATTATGTGGTCCTTGAGCTGTGAGCGATTTAAGTTGAGGCCAAGTTTAAGCAGACTTTTTCGATTTGAAGGTTATGTGAAATAGATTTCTTATTCTGCTATTGCAAGAGATATCACAATTTGTTTTATGTAGGGTTTAAGTAGTACATATTAGTTGATAGATAATTTTCCTATGTAGTTCCAATTAAATCTGAAATTAAAGGAAAGAAAAGAAAACAGGTTGAAATTTAAAAAAATGGAACAAATTCACAAGGCAAGCGGCAGTTTCGTTTCTCATGCCAACTCGTTATCACACACAGAACTTCACATAATGTATTTTCATTTTTTTTACAAAAATGTAACTCAAATTTGCCGCCAAAGTTGGTCTATTTCTACTCCAGCAACATATTTGTTCGAATAAATAATATACTATTAAGCGGTAGATGGCGCTGTACTTCGAATTGCATTTCAAACTTAAAAACATGAATGAAAATTGAGCGCATTTGAGTTAAAAGATACATTATACAACATAATTATATCTGTAGAATCTTTTACTATCAAATATGTTTAAATACATTAACATTTTTTAATATTCAAAATACAAACATGGATGTGACATTTGTGACATTTGAATCATGATGCAACTAATAGAGGTTGTGTTATAATAACAATTTAAATGATTTGCTTTTCCTTCTGTTCATTACATGAAGAATCAAATTCAAATGTATTTGGTTTTTGCAATTTCTGGCTTAGTTTTATTCTTGACATACATTTGTGTTAACTTTGACACGAAAACAACATATATTTTATTGTTGCCTTGATATATTGGCCGTAACACTGGTATCACCTGTTAGAACAAACATCTCGATTCGAAGTAAACTGTTGCTTACATTGCGAACGCCTATTGAAAATGTTGGTTGTATTTTGAATGCGGTTAAATTTGTCGCCGAAGTTGGTCTATTACTACTCCAGGAACATATTCGTTCGAATAAATAATATACTATTAATAGGTAGATGGCGCTGTACTTCGAATTTCATTTCAAACTTAAAAACATCAATGAAAATTGAGCGCATTTGTGTTAAAAGATACATTGTAAAACGTAATTTTTTCTGTAGAATCTTTAAATAACAAATAGTTTTAATTACAATAACATTTTTTAAGATTCAAAATACAAACCTGGATTTGACTTTTGTGACATTTGAATCATGATGCAATTAATAGAGGTTGTGTTATAAGAACAACTTAAATGATTTGCTTTTCCTTCTGTTCATTACATGAAGAATCAATTCAAATGTATTTGGATTTTGCAATTTTTGGCTTACTTTTATTCTTGACATACATTTTACAAGTTATGAGAAAATTAAGTCTGACTTGCCAAGAAAGGAAATCTAAGACAATTTTGGTTACAGCCCAGAAACAGTGAGGAGAACTATAAAAAATTATAAACCAAAAACTATTTCAATGAAACGGATCAGAGGAGATTCGCATAAAAAGTTGGAGATGCTCTACTTCTATGGTTTAAGGATACGAAATCAAAGAAGATTCCATATTAATGGAAAAGGCTAAACAGTTCGTATGGTGAATGTTTAGTTTGTACCAACTACAGGATGGAAAGAACGAAGTGATTTGGATCCACAACTTAAGAGAGTGCTATTTGCATGCTATATCTATTATTTTTGTAATAGATAGCATAGTATCTCACTGATGAAGTAAAGAAAGAACAAATGAAATGAAAAAATTTTCGGGAAATGTTTCCCTTTTTCGGCTACCTAAACGCTACCTTATGCGCTCCGTAAACGGTGTTAAGAATTATTCCTAGGTAGTTCATATGTTGTAGAAAGTTCTTTACTGAGATCTTAGGTACAGTTTTGTAGTTAATGGTTTCTTTGAATTTTGAACGGTTTGCTACGTACCTAACAGGGGAAGAAAGGTATTTCGAATCGAATTTTTTAAAGTTTTTTGCGATTTTGACCTTGAAGATGAAGTTTTTTTTATTTAATATGTTCACACTTTTTCTTTATGTCAGTTTTTTCTTTATAAAAAGAGCTACATCCTTCCCTCAGATAGTAAATCAAAATTCCGAACGGTTTGCAAGATATGAGCCTGAAAAAATGATAACTTTTTTGCAAAAATGGCACCAAGGCCCCAAATCTTTGGGAGCCCATAAAAAAAGTGCATGAATTTTGGCAAAACTGGGAGACACGGGTCTTTTTTTTGGTCTTTTATAACGTATTGGTGTCCGTATATGGTTATATTTTTTCGTGTTGCACTGTGTAATCAAGGAAGTTGTTTTGGTGTTCGAGAAAAAAATAAAAACATTCTTCTCTTGGTTGACATAAAATTGCTGCCGATGTTATTTTGAAAAATACAAAAATTTAATTTTTACCTCCAAATGCAACATCCATAATTGAGCCATTAGATCAAGGCGTAATCGGACCATTTAAATGTTACTACAGAAAAAAGATAATTTCAAAACCACTGTTGTACCTTGAATGTTCAAGTTCATTAGAATATTTTATAATAACATGAATATATTGGAAGCAGTAAATATCCTTAAAAAATTACAGCAGACAGTTGTCCGAGGCCTTCGGCCAGAATTCATTTGCTTATATTATTTATCATTTATTGTTATATATGTTTTCTGTCTTATCGGATGGCGTATTCTACGTTAAACTTAATGGCCGTGTCTCTGACACAGCCTGCAGGGACAGTCCGTGGCCGAAGGCCTCGGACAACTGTCTGCTGTAATTTTTATATTTACCAACGACATTTGATTCAAGTCCGTTTAAAAAAAAAAATATTATGTTCAATTTTTTTAAACTTAATTTAATTTATGTATTTTAATTAATATTTTTATTGAAATAAGTTCTGCGAATGTTGAGAGGGCCGCCCTAATATTAAAAAAGGTTTACCTTATCGAGTCTTCGCATTAGCATTCGAGCGTTGTGTGAAAGCTTTACGCTTTACAATTCAAAATTAATGTTACAACAGCTTTATTGAAGCTTTCGCAAAAAAGCTTTATTACGTTAGCTTACTGTTTGTTTCACTTTTTACTAGATACATGTTGCCAAGCAACATTAGCTTGCTGTTCGTTTCACTTTTTACTAGATACATGTTCCTAAGCAATGTTGAGCAACCAAAAACACTCAACCAAACACCACACATATGTTTGAGTGTATGTGTTTAAACAATTTTCATTTGAGAAATTTAAATATTAGGAAGATATCAACCAATATGAAATGTATATCAAACGAAAGATAACATCTTCATTTACCTACAAAAAAAATTTTAAAAAAATTCATCTAGCCTTTTCCTCAAATTCAATGAAATAAAGATTACAACAATAAAAACCTGACATGACTCCTCATACCGTAAGGTAAGACGTATTCTACGTCAAAAGGCATGGTCAGATGTAACTTTACAAAATGTTCAAAACTGTTTCAGAATAGCAGGTGTTGTCAGTGGTCGGGAAATGGTCAGTGTAGTAGGGGAAAATTAACTTTTAAATACTCATCTACGATTGACATTGATCAAAATGTGACCCATAGAGTAAATATGGGTAGAGAAAATCTTTCACTCACCAAATTTCTGACATTTGTCCTCGTGTGATGTATACGTTTGATGTTGAAAAGAATTGCTTTACTAATACCAGATAGATGCAATGGTTCAAAACAACGAACAAAATAACAACAACGGCATTTCGTTTTGTGTGTTAAAATTAATGTGTTAAATACAACACAAATGTATGCTAACAATAACAGTCAATAAAAAAGTTTAAAACACATTTAAATTTCACAGCAAGAAGTTATTGTAATTCCACCTGGTGTATATCACTTTTCGTCAAACATCTCTCTATCACACCGACCGCATCACGAAGAGTGTGAAATGAAACGTCAGATGAAAGAATAAGTTTATCTAGGTATGTATTAGTCTATGATGTGACCTGTTGCGATGACATAGCTGATGATGATATAATTGAACAGGTTATTGGTACTGCAGTCATCGAGGACAATGAAGAGATTGATATGGAGTTTAAAGAAAAATAGGCGACTTTAAGCAAACCTACGTCTAAAGAAGCGTTTCACTCAGTTAGTGTTCTAACAGCCTTTGTTCTGATAAAAATTATAATATCTAATTCAAATTAAAAATAATGACTCAAAATCAAATCATTTACATTTAATTTTAAATTAATGAATTTTAATTATATATTTTTCAACGTATACAACGAAAAAATAAAAAAAAATTACATGAGGTGTCAGGGGACATCCGGTTGGAACGAAGTTCCTTTCGCTATATATTATGTACTAGTTAGTTCCAACACACCTAAGGCGCTTAGTGCAAAATACGATAACTTAAATGGATCTTTAAGAAAATATCCTTTTTGTAAAAAGATAATCTATTTTTAAGAAAATTTTTTTTATAGACTGTATTTTTTTAAAGTATATTTTTAAGTCCTTTTTGTAAGAATATGTATTATATTTTCCCGAAAAGGTAATTTTTTAGAGGTACTCTTTTATGAAAAACTAATGTTTTTTAAGAAAATGTACTAATTTTAAGAAGAAGTACTTTCTGTAAGAAAAATAAATTTACTTTTTATTGGGTTCAAAACTACAATATATACCGTAGATAAATATAACCATAGATGTTTCATTTGCTTAATCACCATTTTCACCAGAGGGCTCGGAGGGCATTTTCACTCGGATGAAATGTATATAGTTTTTCAAATATAATTTTTATTTCAATTCTGTTGTTTAAATTTGATAATAGAATATAAATAATAGAAATGCATATCGCTTTTGATATTTTTTGACAATAAAAAAGGCAACAATGCATGGTTATATAGTTGTTTCAATAGTTTTTTGTCTCCAGGGTATTTTGCCCATATGCACCACTCCGGCGCCATATAGAAAATTTCCCGTTACTTTCAAATCCACCACTTATCTTTCACCATCTATGGTTTTTTGATTATCTATGTATATACTAAATATTGGTTACAGGCTACACCTAGAAAACTTCCCATTAAACAAGAAATTTTCCAACACATCTACTAAAATTATTTCTCTATGATCCAAGCCGTTAGTCTAGACACAAACCAAAGCAAAAGTAAACAATATGGTTGATAATAGTGGGTTGTAGTACAGTGTTTTAAAAAAAAAGTTGTTTAATTTTTTTTCATTTAGCTCCCATCCCGCAACGTGCGATAGGGAACTTCGTTCTAAAAATTTATATATAAGTACGATATGACTCATGTTTCTATGATTAAATTTAATTATTTTTTTTATGTTTTCCTTTTAAATAATATCCTAATATTTTAAATTTATACATTTATTTATATTTATAATTATTTAAATTTATTCATATTTATTAAAATTTATAAATATTTTAAATAAAATAAATTCGCATAGTTGATTGAGATCGTATTTAAATTTCCATAGGGTATGTAATTCGATCTTTACATTAAAATATATCTCGATTATCCGAGTTACGCTTTAGTGACACGTTTTTCACTTACCCGAGTAACACTTTACTAAAATGTTTTTCAGTTATCCGATTTTTTCTCTAAAGAGGAGGTCGGATAACGGAAAAACATTTCAGTAAAGTGTTACTCAGATAAGGGACAAACGTTTCACTAAAGCGTAACTCGGATAATCGAAATACATTTCAATCTAAATCTAAACATAATGATTACATTTTTGACGTTTCAGTTAAGCGGTCTCGACTATACTAGAACTTTGATGCTAAATTGTTGGCAACCCTATTAGATCCATTGACGGAGGACATTGGTATTTTGACCAATTTCAATATGATGTTGAACAATATGATGACGAACCAATATCTCGCCTTTCAAAATGACGTCGAATAAATTCCGCGTTTTCCCAATTGGCGCCAGTAAATTTCTGCTCTCTTTAGATTTAATCAATTGCAGTATTTTTTTTTTTTTTTTTGTTTTTTAAATTATGCAAATTTTGATTATTCAAATGCTTAATAAAAAAGTCACGAGATTTACGGTGGTTTATCATGTGTATTGTTCGGTTTGAGCTACTGGTTTTTAAATTCAATGGTTTACGCCTTTTATACAACTCGAATTCTACAACGGGAATCAATTTAAATTTATTTCATACTTATAAACATTTATAAGCACGAAGAAACAATTCAGTTGCCAAGTCCTAAATTGGGAGGGTCATCTAATCTGGATAAGCGCTGACGTTAAACATTTATTATTTATGAACATTTAAAGTCGGAAAAGACCCAACAGAGTTCACAAAATCGTATGGAAACATAGCGGAATATATTCAATATTATTACTAAATAATAAATTTTTAATAAACTCCGGTATTTTCGGGGATGTACATCTTAATAGATTTGAAGCAATATAATATTTAATTAATAATTTGTTATTCATCTAACATAAATTGAATATTATATTTGAATATTATTGACAATTAAACCGAATGAATCATTAAAATGTTTTGTGATTACTTTCTGTTGTTTTTGGGACAAAAAGCTGCAATTCAGCTAAGCTGAATAGATTAATGTTAGAAATAGTAATAAGATGAAAAAAAATTGTTTTAATCAAAATTGTAAGAAAATATTTTAAAACATAAATTTGTAATTCAGCTTATCTAAGCCCACATTTAAGCATGATTTGTCAAATTTCCTTGTTATAAACAAATCTTGTTAAAACAATGCAATTCAGCAGAACTAAATATTGCTAATATCATTAGTAGAAAATTACCTACATTAACACGAAATTTTAAATTACGTTTTAAAAAGTAAATTTGTTATTCAGCTGAGCTGAATTATCCCGGCATTAAGTTAGCTGAATTTAAAAACAAAATAATTAAAGATACTATTTAAAATAAACATGTCCCAGTAACAAAAAGAGGGGATTTGCATTTGACAGTCAGAATTCACATCCTACTAATACACTCGCCATTTCAAACGAACATAGGGCACTATATGAAGTAGAGGCCGTCACACGCATGCCTATGGTATCTGTACACATTTCCAGAGAAGACCTCCTGACAACGATGCTTTCGGAACGGAACCAAGCATGTCGATTAGATCTGCATTATAAATTTTTTTTTATAGAATGTATATTTTTAAAAAAAAAAAGTATATTTTTAGGTCCTTTTTGTAAGAATATGTATTAATTTTCCCGAAAAGATCCTTTTTTTTAAAGAGAGATACTTCTTTTATTAAAAGCTAATGTTTTTTTAAGAAAAGGTACTATTTTTAAGAAGAAATACTTTTCTGTAAGTAAAAGCCATAAGAGTATGAATCTTTTTTACAAAGAAGTACGTTTTTTAGAAAAGGTACCTTTTAAAGAAGCTTTTAGGAAAAGAGTATTTTTTTAAGAAAATGTACTTATTTTCAGAAAGGCTAATTATCTCAAGAAAAGAAAGGAAAATGTATTATTTTAATTTTAAGAAAATGCACTTTTAAGAAAAGGAATTTTTGTAAGAAAAGGGTTTTTTAAGAGAAGGTAGTTGTTTGATGAAAATGTTTTTTTAAGAAATGGGAATTTTTTTTAGAATTGGTTCTTTTTTCCAGAAAATGTAAATTTATAAGAGTAGGTACTTATCTCAAGAAAAGTTATTTTGTTAGAGAAAAAGGTACTCTTTAAAGAAAAAGTAGTTTTTAAATTAAAGGCAATTTGTTGGAAGAAAATGTACTTTTTTAAGAAAAGGTACTTATTTTAAACAAAATTACTATTTTTAAGAAAAAGTACTTTTTGTAAGAAAATTTACTGTTTTTAGGCAAAGGTACTTTTTGTAAGAAAATTTACTTTTTTTTAAGCAAAGTTACTTCTTTATGATAAGGTATTTTTTTTAGAAAAGGTGCTTGGTTAAAGAATATGAATGGGTATTTTTGTTTTAGAAATTTACTTTTTTTTAAGAAAAGGCACTTATTTAAGAAAATTTTCTTTTTTTAAACTTCTTTCACGTTGGCTTTTCTAAATTTACTTTTTATTGGGTTCAAAACTACAATATATAAGTACTATACTAAATATTGGTTACAGGCTCCACCTACAAAACTTCCCACTAAACAAAAAATTTCCCAACATATGTTAGTCTAGACACAAACCTAAGCAAAAGTACCCAATATAGTTGATAACATAGATAAAGTAAACTAATAGACATAGATAAAGGAAATAAGTAGATATCCCACAGGCGTTGTTAAGTACTGCCACTAGGTGCTGTGTTGTCGTTTTGTAACTTTCACTGACGTTTCTCATAACATTCACTAAGTTTATTCAACAGTGTGGGACATTTTTTCAATACAAAAATAGAATCATTTTCCAGGTTGTGCTATTCAAACAACTAATTTAGTTTTTTTCATGACGTTGTGTTCCCCACTTTCTAATTCAAATGCATTTTGGTTATGAGCTTTCTTGGTGTACTGTTATTATTGGTATTCGTTTGTGTTGACTTGTACAGCATCGGCTCACTAAACAAAACAAAATGCCTGTTGATGTTGCCTACAACACCTACTGCTATCACCTGCTCTAAATACATCTTGCAAGGTATATTTTTTTTGACATCAAACGTCGTAATTGTTGCATCCAGCTCCATCTAGAAAATATCCCACTGAACAAGAAATTTCCTACGGCATGTGCGATATCTAGTTAATTCCTTTGTCTATGCTAATAGATGAAGCACAAGTGTTGGGAAAATTTTAGTGTAATGGGTAATTTTCTAGATGTCGTTGAAAGCAATAGATTGGTTTTTTGTTTTTGTTCCCAAAAAAAAAGTCAAAAAATATGACATTAAAATTCTAAAATTGACTATCAACAGAAAAAACAATTTTCAAGAAAAATGTTACTTTGAAACAAGAATACAACACGTTATTTAAAGTAGACTATCTGATGGCCATCGAATTGTAAAGCCATGTCACCACCGACTATGTCCTAATAAATTGGTTCTTCCTCCAGCTCAGCTACCATTCCTTGTTGAGAATCCTCAGACACTCTAATGGTTTTGGCATCTGCGACCACAGAAGTTGCTACCTAGTGAACAAAGTTGACAATGGGCGCGCTATATCTATTATTTTCTTTATCTATGGTTGATAATAGTGGGTTGTAGCATAATAGTGTTAAAATAAAGTTGTTTAATTTTCTTTCATTTAGCCCCCATCCCGCAACGTGCGATAAGGAACTTCGTTCCAATAATTTCTTTTATTTCTAAAAAATAAATTTGTTATTCAGCTAAGCTGATTTCAACAATTTGCAATCAAATACGTTTTTATCAGAAAAAAATTATATAATAGACATGAGATGAAAATTTCTGATGGAATTGTAAATGATTACTCACGTTATATGCATTTTTAAATATTATTTTTAACAGAAAATTTTTAATAAATTACAATTTTTTCATGACAAAAATAATACAATTCAACTGAGCTGAATGAAATAAAGGGTTTTTCAACAGAGACGCTACAAAAGTAAATCGATAGGGACAGCAAACGACGCCATATTTTTTCCCGCTCTTTTGATATTTCTCTTCAGTAAGGTTTGCCATTTCAACATGGAAAGATATACGAGCCAACAACGAGTCGAAATTATTAAAATTTACTACCGAAATATGGAGTCAGTGGCCTCAATTTTAAAAGGCCAACTTTAAGAGGCCTCAACAATCAGCGATGAGGCTCACTTCTGGCTGTATGGCTTCGTCAATAAGCAAAATATGCGTTATTGGTCAGACAGCAATCCACACGTAATCCATGAGTCATCATTGCATCCCGAAAAAATTACGGTTTGGTGCGGTTTATGGGCCGGCGGCGTAATTGGGCCGTACTTCTTCCGTGATGATCAAGACCGGCACATTACTGTGAATGCGAATCGCTACCGTTCAATGATAACCGAATATTTTTGGCCCCAATTGGATAATATGGACTTGGAGGACATGTGGTTCCAACAGGACGGCGCCACAAGCCACACAGCGAATGCCACAATCAATTTATTAAAAACCAAGTTTGTTGAACGTGTTATCTCACGAAATGGCCCAGTCGATTGGCCGCCTCGGTCGTGCGATTTGACGCCGTTAGATTATTTCCTGTGGGGCTACGTCAAGTCTATGGTCTATGCCAACAAGCCAGCGACGATTGATGAACTTCGTACGAATATCGAACGTGAAATTGCAGCAGTATCGGCCGATTTATGCTTGAAATCCGTCGAAAATTGGGTTCAGCGTCTGGACTTCTGCAAGCTTGCCCGTGGTGGCCATGCAAAAGAAATCGAGTTCCATACATAATGACATGGAACGTACTTTCACAGGAATAAAGAATTTCATTGGTATCTAAAACCGGTTTTGTTTTAGTTAAAAATACTTTTGTAGCCGTCTTATTGAAAAACCCTTTATATAGCGAAAGAAACTTCGTTCCAACCGGGTGTTCCATGACACCTGCTGTGATTTTGTTTTAGAAAAAATTTACTCTTTAACGAAAATGTAGTTTTTTAAGAAAAGGCAATTTGTTGAAAGAAAATTTACTTTTTTTATGAAATGGTACTTATTTAAAAAAAATATTTGTCATCATTTCCCGTGCGGGAGTTTTTTACTCGGTCTGATTTTTAAACTTACAATTTTCTAAATTTATTCAAGCTCAAGACCTTTTTAATAATATTAAGATTATTTATTATCTTTTTGAAAATAATATATAATAACATAAAGCTTGAATAAATTTAGAAAATTTTAAAAAAATTATTGTTGTTAAGAAAATATACTTTCTGTAAGAAAATTAACTTTTATTAAGCAAAGGTACTTCTTTAAGTTAAGGTATTTTTTTAAGAAAAGGTACTTTGTATATGAATATGAATAGGTACCTTTTTTTGAGAAAATTTACTTTTTTTTAAGAAAATGGTGCTTTGTTAAACTTCTTTAACTTTGGATATTCTAAATTTACTTTTTTTAGGTTCAAAACTACAATGTTTAAGTGTACTAAATATTGGTTACAGGCTCCACCTACAAAACTTGCCATTAAACAAGAAATTTCCCAACATATGTTAGTTTAGACACAAACCAAAGCAAAAATACACAATATAGTTGATAGTACTGGGTTGTAGCATAATAGTGTTAAAAAAAGTTTTTTTTTTTTAATTTAGCCCTCATCCCGCCATGTGCGATAAGGTACTTCGTTCCAATAATTTCTTTTATTTCTAAAAAATAAATTTGTTATTCAGCTAAGTTGATTTCAACAATTTGCAATCAAATACGTTTTTATTAAAAAAAAATGCAAATGGAATTGTAGATGATTAATTATATGCATTTTTTAATATTATTTTTAACAGTAAATTTGTAATAAATTACAATATTTTCGTGACAAAAATAATAGAATTCAACTAAGCTGAATGTGCCAAAATTCGAAATAAAAGTATTTTATGGAAAAAAATCGATTTCCTTCAGCTAAGATGATTTTATATCATGCACACTTCAATGGATATTTAAACAATTGGTGATAAATTTCTTTGTCTTTAGTATAAAATTTATTTACAAATAATTGTAGAAATAATTGAAAGAAATAATTTGTAGAAGCAAAGCAAATTTTCTTTATTGAATTTGTTTAGCTGAATTTGTGGTTTCTATGCCATTAAACTCATATTTCAACCACTTGTCCCAATACCATATTTTTCCATAACAATTATAACAAATAATTTTGTAGAATATAGGATTTTTTTTAACAATTTGTGTTAAAGTTGTTTGTGTTTAGCTAAATTCAGCAAAACTGAAATAAATTATTCGTGCGAATAACAATTGAAAGAAAGCCAACTTGTTTATAACATATAGTACGCTTTCCCCCCACACATAAATGTACGATTCACTTCAGCTTAATTTGAATCTTAATGGATAAAATAAACATCTTCTAATAGATTTTTTACTTATTAGTATCAATTTAAGTAATTCAGCTGTGCTGAATAGAGTACTATCGCAAATAATAGTTTGTAGTTAACAATTTATTTGTTTTTAGAGTTTTTTTTTTTGACGATTACGATCCTAATCTCTTACTATTTGCATAAAACCCGCGTACAAAAGTTCCATAAACATTTTACGATTCTTAGTTTGTAGACACACTGTCGCCACTGTCGCCAGATCTTTACAATAAAAATTTCGAGAGGATATCGACAAGTACAACATTTACTTACGAGTTGGTATAAAATTAGAAAATAAAATTAAATCACACTTCTTGGTAACAGTTGTTTATAAAAACATCATTAAATTTACGTCATTCACATTTTCATTCATTCATGCAACACTTTTATTTTGATTTGAATTAATTGTGTTTTTTTTTCTTGTTAAATGTAAATTTTACTTTGTATTATTGGGCGGAAATCAAGAAATTTGGTTTATTCTCACCTTTTCAGTATTTATGTGTAATGCCACAAAATTCTTATCACAGATTTACAAAATGAACCACAAAACAATATTTTGAAATTGTTAAGAATTTTCTTCTTTTAAAATCATCAGTCTATATGACGCACAGACAAAGACGGGTAGACTGTTGATTTTATTTTTAAATAACCAGAAAAAATTCACAGGAGATTTCAAGATCTCTTTACTATAATATATATTTTTAATGTTTCAAAACACACACAACTCGGGGCGGGGGTTCATTGAATTCCTTGCAGAATTGTTTTCATCATTGTTTTGATTTTCAAAACAAATCATTTGCATTTTCAAAATAACCTTGGCATGATTTTACGTATATTCAAGTTCAAAGTCTCCTTTTCGACAGGAGCGTTTGAATTTATTATGATTTCGATTTTACCGTAAAGAATTCAAAGTTTCTTCTTTTTTTTTTATTCAGCACGAAATTTATTTTAACCGTTTTCAAACGTCTGACATTTGGTACTGAAATTTCTTTGCTAAAACAGAAAATGTTTAAGCATTTTTTTTACGCTGTGTTCAAACGCTTTTCGACAAAGAAGAGAGAGCTAGAAAGAGAGAGAGAGAGAAATCTTCCAATTATTCAATACAAGTTCACCAATATTAATTTGCACCAAAACGCGTTTTGTCTCTTATTATGATCTGCGTGCGATTTTCGAAAAAAAAGTAGCGCACATATTAGGCCAAATTCGTTGTTATCAAACAGAAGTGTTAATTGTGCTAGATGAATGGATCACGCACTTTCAATGTTTGTACATGAAGTAGGTCTACGTGAAATCTGGGTTTAGAAATAGAAATAACGTGATTATAAAGCAAATTATTTATTAACTGAATACCTAAACGATGGCTATATTCATTAGAGAGGGATTTTGTTAAGAATATGTAAGTGTTATCAAGTATATTTATAATTCAGCTCAGCTGAATTGGTTTAATATTGCACCAAAGCGATATCTAAAACATTTGTGAGAGTCTAAGATATCGTAGGTTAAATGTAATGAAATTCAGCTGAGCTGAATTGCCGAATATTGCATATATTGTGAAAATATGTAAAGGTTTTCCAATAAATTTATAATTCAGCTCAGCTGAATTAACGAAATTCAACACCACCAAGTTAGTGAAGCTATTTTGGAGAAACTGCGTTGATATTGGAATAATATATCACAATTCAGCTAGGCAATAATATAGCTACTGATTTGCAGTTGGCAAAAAACTACGACATCTAGCCTCTAAGTTCAACCCGGCGAGTGAACGTATTGCCACTATCCATACAAAAACCAAGTACTTCTTCAACATCTCGTTAACTTTTGTACATGCCCCGACTGAAGATAAATGTGACGAGATGAATGGTATGTTCTATTTTCGACTAGAAGAACCCTATGACAGCTGTCCTAACCATGACATTAAGATTGTTTGTAATAATTTCAATGCCAAAACTGACAAAGAAAATGTCTTTCAACCAACCGTCGGTGAATTTAGTCTACATGCCAGCACTTCCGACAGCGGAATGAGACTGATAGGTTTCACGCGGCAAAGTTGGTTATGGTTGTCAGTGGTGCGAGATTCAAACACAAAGCCATCCACGATCTCACTTGTATGTATATCCTGAGCAGAAAACAAAGAACCAGATTAATCACTTGGCAAATGATGGAAGACATTCACTTTTCCAGTGTAATGGGCGTACATGTGATTCGAGGCACTAATATTGATTCGCACAAGAATAAGAAGCACAAATATAAGCGCACAAGTATAAACAGAGAGAAAAATCGTCCATCGGAAAACTGCAATCAGAGGGAGCCACAGCTTATTCAACTAAACTCACTTAATTACTAGCGCTCAACCCACCACCTTCCGCTGATTATGAAGCGCCATGGAAACACATTTCCGACTCTAAAAAAATTGCAACAAACCCGTACTTGGTTATGAAAACCCGTGCTACGAAGAAAAGTGTCGGATGACAACTGATGATGACAACTGAATGTATGGCAATGCTTTAGTCAGTCGCAAACCGAGCTACGACTTTGCGATATAAAGAGAAAGTAAAGATTTAAATTGTCAATTTAAATGAAAAAACGGCAGGTGAGAATCCATTGGAGTTAAAAACTTCGACTTACAGAACGAAACAGAAGTCCATAAAATTCTACAAATAGGTCAAAAACCAAACTAACGGTCATTGTTCAGAACCACCCCTTTTGTAAGGCCGGCCGCACATTGAACGCGTTTTCGTAGAAATTTGACTTGTACGAACACGCACGAACGATCCCAACGTTAGAGTACCATGGGAAGCTCGCGCACTGGCTACGAAGTAGTCTTCAGACGTCCGAAAGCAATCCCAACTTGTTGGGATTTTTATAAACTTTCTTGCATTTAAAATGGATTTTGACTTTTGGGCTAAAATGCACCTGGCCGGCACCATTCCAAAAGTTTTTGTGCAAAAACCGAAATTAGATAAAAAAAAAAAAAAACTAAATGAATATTCGAACTCATGGGCGATGTGTTAACACCTTTTTGTTACAAGGTATCTGTTCGATGAACACATTAGTAAATGTTACATTTGAAAATAAAAAAGAATAGTTTTTGTGCTGAAGGCTCTTTTGCTATTGCACTTTGTTTTTCCTACATCTGCTTTAACATTAGATGTAATATTGTTAAAATAAATGAAACAATATTTAGCTCACTGAAATAATAGTTTTTGTTTTGTCATAAACAGAGCGACGACAAAAAGTATTGAATAGTATAGAGAACTTATTTCACTCTTTTTCCGATCTCATGTAGAGAGTCTGAACAAAAGAACATAAACGTGGATTATTCTCTTTATAGAATATTTCCATATAAATGCACCATTTCGACAATGTTATTACATATAACAATACAAAAGGCCTAAATGTTTTAAAAGGAATCAATGTTTCACATCAGAATAGGAATGGACCAAATTACAACAAAAAGATAGTAATACGTCATACAATTCGTTCAATGAGTTCTCTATACTATTCAATACTCTTTGGCGAAGACGACCTGCTTGTTTGTCCGTGTCGCTACATCAATATCATCATACTTATTTCCAGGCAGAGACTATTGTTGTACAACAACCACATATGTGATGCTAACGCTGTGTGTTGTTTGCATGTGTTCACTTTGATAGATTGCCCTACCTGTGCCTATAAATGGCAACACAACAAAAAAAATAAGAACACGAAAAAAAATTATTTCGCACCCAGGTTCTACAAAAGGGCTCCACTTAAGGACGCCTAGGAACGGGGAAAAACGTTTCCAATTTGCGCACTCAAATTGTGCACCATTTTCTTCACTTAAAATAAACAAAGACGCAGTTGCTGATAGACTACCTGCTATGCTGTTCAAGGCTGGCGGCAATGAGCTGGAAAGGTGCAAGCATCAGATCATATGCAAAATTTGGCTAGTTGAATACATACACGACGATAGAAGTCTCAGCGTACTATCTATTATATGTAAAAATGTGATCCGGGTATGTGTCCCGGGTATCCATTGCATACAAGGTCCTTTTAATCTCATCGTAAGAAACCCCTGATCGGACCATATCAGTGTGGCTTCAGACCTGGAAAATCCATCACGAACCAGATATATTCATATTACGCCAAATCCAAAAGAAATCCCACTAAAGGCAAATCCACAGCTATTATCTCTTTGCTGATTATAAGCCAGTCTTCGATAGCCTGATACGGAGAAAACTTTACGAAACTATGTGTGATGTTGGTATCTCTGAGAAGCTGATACTATTATGCAGAATATCACTGATGGCTCCCAAATCCTCAGTGAATGTAGGTAAAGATCTTACCAAGCCATTTGATTCCCGGCTACGCCTCTGACAAGACGACGCCCTATCATGCGATCTCTTCAAAATCTTAATAGAGATTATAATGAGAAAAGCTGCAATTAATCCGACAGCAGCAAAAGCCAAATGTTGCTCTCGTATGCTGATAATAACGGGTGGACAATTTAAACCTTCCGCATCTGACAACCCTATAACTTTTTCTATTATTTTCAGATCGGCTTATGACAGCCGCGTTTTAAAAGCCAGTCCAAGTGAACTTGTTCCATAGAACAGTACATGCCACCACATCGCGCTGTTATCCTGCAGCAGAACATGTTCTCAAGTGTGAGAACGCAATGTGTGTATTGTGGAAAATATCGATTAAGTAGAGCGCCTTCAACACACACCATTAAGCATTTACGAGAAAAATTTATCGACATCGGCAATATTGGTAATGCCAGTTATCAAGGCCAACGTCGGCCGATGTGGTCTGATGAAAACAGTCAGACTGTAGAGGCCAGCGTTGAGAGGTCACCTTCAACATCCAGTCGTCGACGTTCCTTCCAGTTGGGCATCCCTTGCACGTCTCTCTGTCCCATAATTCGTGCTGATTTAAAGTTATTCCCGTACAAAATTCAATATACGCATCGATTTTACCGATCGACAAGCTACGTCACTTGGATTATAGAAATCCAAGGGCATTAGGAAGGTTTAAATGGTCCATCCTTATATGGGCATTTCCACAGAAAGTGACACCCTATGTCACATCACGTCATCCTCGATAATTGTTTATATTTTAGGACCATGAAGTTCGATTCTTTTCTATTCTTTTACTAAACACAGAATGTTAAAAGGTCTATATTTAATAACAGATAAGAAAACAATCAAAGTAACTGGTCCAAAAATATAAACAATTAACGAGGGCGACGTGATGTGACAAAAGGTGAACATTTCTGTGGAAATGCCCATATATGTCATTAGACGGACTGTGTGAGACTTTACTGCGGTATTTTCGAGTATCGAGAAAGAATCAACATAAGTGGGCTTGACAGTAATTGAAGACAAATCAAAGTTAATGGTTTTCATCAGCAGAGCCTCCACTCACTTGGGGCTAACATGTATATGTTTGCAAGCATTGTTTTCATAAATTGAAGACTTGATGCGTTTTTTTTTCTATGTTGTCTGTCACGTATTTGTTTTCAGCAGTTTTCATTAAATAAAGCCATAATTGGGTCACTAAAACATATATTACAATCTATTAATGATTGTGTCTCCAACATGTAATATTGAATAGCAAACAAAATGAGTTTCGGCACAAATATACTATATTTGCGACATGGTGCAAACACGTTATATTTGCATCCAAACAACAACAAAAATACAGATTTTTCAGCGTGTAGCTGATATAACTTCGAGAGAGTGAGGGAAAAAACGATCTGTAAGAAACGAAAAGTTTAAAGTTAAAAGTTAGAAGTTACGAGTAAGATCTAGCGGGGAATTGTGCTTGCTAATAGGGTGCTATTTCGGGCCAAGCAAGCACTTCAGTGATTTAACTTTCTCTCGAAAATAAAAGATCCATTCCAGATTTATACACTACCTATCTTGATATACAGCACGGAGACTGTGCTCATCTGGCAAGCGGACTAAACAGCACTGCAGGTCTTCGAGAGAAAAGTACTTCGAAAAATATATTGACCAACATATAATGGGCAGTGGCGAGTATCGACGTCGTATGAAGCTGAACTGTTTGAATTGAGTTTCGACATAGACGTAGATAAGCGCTTCAAAATAACACATGTCAATAGAATGGATAAGAATGAACTAGCACGAAATTAATTCGAAGTTGTACTCGAAGGAAACTGAAAAATCGGAGAAACAAGAAAGGATCAGAAAAGGTAAAAAGTCGAGTCGGTTGGAGAAATATGTAACCTTCGTTTTGTTAGGCCCCTGCCCCCATTTTTGAGACCAATTAAGTAAGTAGGTAGGTTGAATACCGAAATAAAGTTTATTATCAAAAATTACCCAGCTTTCTCTAAGGTTTCTCTAAGTGGAGATTTTCGTTCGCCTGACTTGTTACTAAGTGACAGCACCATAGAATAATACATACGTAGATAAACTTATTCTCTCATCTGACGTTTCATTTCACACTCTTCATCGTAGGTTTGTGGAAATGAGAGCAATTAAATTTAAAATTACCTTACACCAGTTGGAGTTACAAAATATGTTCACTTAACTTTTTCCTGTCGTTCTGGTGTAGAACTGAAAAATTTAAATATATTTTGCACTTTTTTGTTGACTTTTATCGTTGGTATACATTTGTATTGTATTTAACACAACTAGTTTGTCACAAAAACACGAAATTAGGTTGTTGTTCCTTTGTGGATCGCTGTATACTATTGCCACCATCTGGTATTATTGAACCCATATTTTCTACCATCCAATGTTTACTTTCCATCGTACCTATGACGTTTAATTTATTGAGCGAATAAAAGCTTATATGGTATGTATTATTCTATGGACAGCACATTCGAAATAGAGAAACCAAAATTTGTACTGAAAAATTTTATGTTTTCATTAGACTTGAAACGACAAGTTGGTGAAACCCAAACCAACTTTCTTTCGTATAGAACGCGAACGAAAACTTTCGTTCGAGATAGAGACACAGGCTGTAAAAAATTATTTAAAATCTTCCTTATGTTTTTATTTAGTTTGGGCCTGAGTTTAAAATTATTACTTTAAGATTAAAATGCTTTACATTTTTGTAAATTACTATTAACATTTGCAGTATGTCAAAATAGCATTATAAGTAAAATGTGAACAATCAGTTTTTGGCGTATATTACATTTTGATTCTCTAATAGTTTGAATCCTCTTGTTAATTGCGCCTAAAAGTATGCCGTCGCTGTGTGATGTAAAGCTACCACATACAAACTCACCACGAATGTTCGATGATATCACCAAGATCATTCTAGATTAAGGTGGTGCAGCTGTTAGAAGGTCCAGAATAGTGTTTTACCACAAGTCCCTATATACCAAGATGTTTAAAGAAGAAATTGATAATTTCCAATATTTGACTTTTGGGAAAGTGGTGAATTTCTGTTAAAAATTTGACAATATGTTATTTTTATATTGTTTAATTTAACGGCTTTTTACAGAAACCAAATAAATCACGTTTTTTGTTAAAAAAAATATTTAAAAGCAAACTGCCCTCACACAGTTACGCACAATTATGGGTGATCATTTGTCAGGCTCATATCTTGCAAATAGTTCGGAATTTTCATTTGCTCTCTGAGGGAAAGCTGTAGCTCTTGTCATAAAGAACAAAAATTATGAGCATATAAAATCAAAAAAATTCATCTTCAAGGTCGAAACCGCGAAAAACTTTAAAAAATTAAATTTTGTTTGCCTTTTTCACCCTGTTCAGGTCCATAGGTAGCAAACTTTTCAAAATTCAAGGAAACAATCAACTACAGAAATGTACCTAAGATCTCAGTAAAAAAAAATTTCTAGAACATATGAACTTCCTAGGAATGATTCTAACACCGTTTAGGTAGCGCTTAGGTAGCGTTTAGGTAGCGATTAGGTAGGAAGATGAAGTCTTTTTGTTTTACATTTTATGACACGAGCTACAACTTTCCCTCAGAGAGCAAATGGAAATTCTGAACTATTTGAAAGATATGAGCCTGACAAAATTATCACTTTTTGCAAAAATGACACCGAGGCCCCAAATCTTTGGGGGCCCATAAAAAAGTGCATGACTTTGGGCAAATCTGGGAGACACGGGTGGTGTCCGTATATGGTTATATTTTTTCGTGTTGCACTGTCTAATTCAGCTTAGCTGAATTAGTCAAATATCAAACTAATTTGTCATTTAAGGTATTTGTCAAAGATTACGTAACTATCAGTATAAAATTATGCAATTCAGCTAAGCTGAATAGCCCAATATTATAATTTTGTTTCAATAGTATATTTTTTTTAAATGTATTAATAGCCAATTTAGCAATACGTGATAAATTACTAACAAAAATATTTAAATTTGATTATATGTATTTTCAAAAATTATTTTGTTACCTAATTTAGAAGAACTTGGTATTTGTTTGCAAAGATTTTGTTAAAATATAACAATTTTAAAGCCTTTTTAATATTCAGCAATGCTGAATAGATTGTTAGCACTATAAGTTTTTAGTGTACATCCTTTTCGTATTTGGTTTTGACGAGATTAGACAAGGTTGTTAAGTTGTAACTTTTGATTGTTAAATAACAATACTATTCAGCCGAAAAAAGTAGTTAAATATTAAAAATGTAATGATGATTTTGGCAATGTTTCACTTGAAGGTTTGATATTCAGCTGCGCTGAATATTACAATTTATGCGAATTTACGAATACTTTGAAAATTTTAAAACACAACTGGTATTACAAAATTTTTTTTATTGCGTAATTCATTTTAAATATAAAACAAATTGTTACGCAAATAACTCCATATTCATTGAATAAGTAAACCTGTTTTAAATAATCAATTCAGCATAGCTGAATTTGGACAATTTAATTGACATATTTATATATTAAAAATTTACAAAAATATTTACTATTTTCACAAAAGATGTCATCAATTTTTTTTGTATTTATTTTTAATTATGGTTTCCCCTTAATAACTGTACTGTAAGCAAATAATCTCGTATTATTTTTCACACTTTTCTATTGCATTTATGTACATTGGCAATAAAATAGACACACCTTTAACGTATTTTTCTTCAAAATTATCACCTTTCTGTGTGAGATTTTCGATACACTGGTATTTTTGTGTTTCTCTCACATTACGAGAATTGGCAAGTTATATTTTTAGTCGCGTTCTTAGTGTAAACAAAACCATGAAGGTTGTTTCTGAACCGTTGATTCAGCTTGAAGTTATTTTTGTGGCAGAACAATAGTTGATTCAAGCGGGAAGTGCTAAATAAATTTGTATAATTGATAGGTTTTTAAGATATTAAATCCCAAATTCACTACATTCATGATTCACTCCATTCAAATTCACTATAATTCATTATAATATTGACTAGCATACAATGACTCATTTTTTTATAAAGTACATTTGTCAAATGTAACCGAAAAAGTCATTTGTATCAAACGAATTCTTTAATTTCCACAATCATATCCCATTTTAATTCGATTGAAGTAACTGAATTTAAACATGTTTCAAGCAAATCCTACTAACGTTTCTGACAACAGTTTAATCGTTTGTGACAAACTCTAAATTATTTTACTTGCCTCAAATTTGTCTGAGAATGTATATAGTTCTAGGAATATTGTACTTATGCATTTCATTGAACATCTGTATCTTTTACAAATTAAAGAAAATGATTATTTTAGAAATAACAAATATTCCAATTATTTATGGAATATGATGTCATTCATGTGGCTATCGTGGCTGGCTTCGCTGCAGTTCTATCTCACGAATGGCTCGAACGATGTTAACCTTAAGGGTGTGGATTGTTTCTGTGTGGCATGGTGCGCTATCCTGCTGAAATCAAAGATTTTCCAAGTTCATGTCTTCAATTTCAGACCATAAACAGTCCGTAATCATGGCCTTGCAGCGCTCGCCGTTGACTGAAATTGCGAATCCAGCAGCATTTTCGAAAAAAAAAATGGAGCAATGATGCCACCCCACCAAAATCCACACAAAACTGTCACTCTATGTGTACTTTATACATAGGCTTCTCGATAATGACGTGAGGGTTTTCCGATCCCCAGATACGGCAATTTTGTTTGTTGGCAAACCCGCCGAGATGAAAATTCGCTTCGTCAGAGAAGATGATTTTTCGGTAAACATCGATGTCCGATTGGAGCTTCTGTAGGGCCCTAACTTAGAAGCCGTAACGAAGTGGATGTTCGTTTACCTCCAATTGTTGAGTCAATTGGACAACGTAAGCGAATAATCTGCGACTTCGTGCAAAATTCTCATCAAGCTGGTGCGTGAAATGCCGAGTTGTTGAGATCGATGGCGAGTCGATGTTCTTGGATTGAGTTGTACACTTTCGGCCACAGCGACAACATTATCGTCGGTACGCACTGTAAGACGACGGGGACCTTGAGTGTTGTCCACTAGCAAGCCAGTATCACGACCTTTTTTCACAACCTTGCATACAGCTCCAACAAACGCACAGTTTGAGCAGCACTGCACTCACTTTGGAAATAAGTTTGGAATATTTTTCAACGTTGTTCAAGCATATAGGGACTCATTTTGGTACGCGGTGGTATGATACTGACTGGTAGTCAACATTTCGAACAGAAAAAATCTGTCAGGTTCAAAATGACATGATTTAAGAAGACAACCTCATTTAACCTATTTTTCGGTTATGGTAACCGTATTTTCGGTCATGACAACTGAAAAATAGTTGTCACAACCGAATTTTTTGGTTGCCGCGACATCATTTTATTTTTATTCTCTTCTTTGTTGAACCGAAAGAGACACCATCATTTAAACCATTTTCCGGTAATGGTTAGCGTGTTTCTTGGTTCCCACAACCTCATTTGTAAATAATTCAGTCATAACAAGCAAACAAGGTAGTTGTCACAAACGTATTTATTTTCAAGCTATGCGGCAGTTGCATTGGCATAGATGAATAGTCAGTAGGCCGCGATTTTGTACTGAACTGTTAATGTTGTCGTTCGTTTTGATTTTCTTTCGTCTTGTCGGTCTGATACTTTATAAGATGTTGACAGACTATCCGATCAAATCCTACGATTTACATTGTAAAGAGTGTCTCAGTAAGAATGCACTTTTTTGATTCTAAAATAAAAACAAGCAATTTTTAAGGTAATTGTGATTTTTTTTTTAAATTATAAAGAAGACATATTCCGATTAATATGGAATAAAATAGCCGTCAAATGGCCTCCACGGCTCTGATGACAGGCCATTACTCTTTTCATGAAACTTGCCATGACTTTTTTACTGAGATGTGGCTGTATCTCATCGATGACGCGTTGGATTTCGGATTTGAGCTCAGGAATTGTTTCTGGTTTTCTCGCATAAACCCGACATTTCACAAAACCCTAAAGAAAGAAATCGCAAGACGTTAAATCGCATGATCTTGGTGGCCAGATGACATCAGAATTTCTTGAGATAATTTGTTCTGGAAATCGTTGCTGCAATAAATCGATTGTTTCAAGCGCGGTGTGGTAGGTGACGCCGTGTTGCTGAAACCACATGTCGTCCAGATCCATGCCATCCAGTTGAGGCCACAAGAACTTCAATTATCACGTTCCTGTAACGAATGTCGTTCACAGTCACGGCAATTTCGGCCTCATCTTCAAAAAAGTAAGGCCCAGTCACGCCGCCTGAACAAAATCTGCACCAGACAGTTGCTCGTTGTGTGTGCAGTTGTTTCTTATGGATTGCATGAGGATTCTCTGAGGCCCACATTCGACAATTTTGTGTATTCACGAAGCCATTCAGATGGAAATACGCTTCATCGGAGAAGATGACTTTCCTCCATTACCCATTGATCGAATTTTTGTTATAAGTTTTCACATTTATAACACGTTGTTCTTTCGAAAAACGCTCTATTTTTAATAATCGGAATAAACTTATGTGATAGCTGCAAAATTTCAGAGTTGCCACTTGTACAAAAAAATTACACTAAATTTAAAAAGTGTAATCTCACCCTTATCTGTCAAAATCAGAATACATATGTATGTGGAAAGCAATAGTGTGTCATGGCCTTTAGAGGTTCTCAAATCAGCTGTTTGTCGCTTAAACCCGGTATTCAGTTTTTATGAAATTTTCGTTGCCATAAGAAGTACGCTTATAAAAAAAATAGCGAAAATGTCATGAACCGAAAATTTCACCCACTTTTAATTTCCTTGGTACTCAGCACTTTGCGAAAATTTCGTAGTCAAAATCAATTACAGGGTTGTTATGCCAAAGTTATTTCGTACGAAAACAATTGTTTGGTAATTGTTTGGGACCGGAAGTTTGGCATTTCGATAGTTTTAACAACCAAAAGTAACACCACGCTTTCCTATTACATTCCATATCATCAAGAAAGACCACATGCGTTAAAAATAAAATGGAGTGCGAGAGGAATTATAAATGAAATATTTGCAAGGTAAATCACAGATAGGTGGTAACGCTCCTCTGAAAAAATTTGAAAAATTGAAATTTGAAATACATCAAATGAAATTTAAAAGATATAAATTGAAATTTGAAAGACACCAATTGAAATTTTAAAATATAATACATAAAACCGTTTAATAATTTCTAAATTTCAAGTGACGAATTTTAAGTTTCAATTGATGTCTTTTAAATTTCAATTGATGTGTTTCAAATTTCAATTGTTGTGTTTTAAATTTCAATTGATGTCTTTCAAATTTCAATTGATGTCTTTCAAATTTCAATTGATGTTTTTTAAATTTCAGTTGTTGTATTTCAAATTTCTAGTAGAATTTTTAAATTTCAATTGATGCAATACAAATTTCAAATAGAATTTTTAAATTTCAATTGTTGTATTACAAATTTTAAATATAATTTTCAAATTTCAATGGATATTTTTCAATATTAAATTGATATTTTTTAAATTTCAATTGGAAATGGTGTAGAGCCCAATAAGCGACAGAACGGCGCATATGATGAATTCCTACATCAGCTGGATCTTATACGGATATAGACCAAGATCTGTACGCAAATTTCTACACATAGTGGACAGACGGAGCCCTAATTCCTGCGACCATCGAAGAATCGAAAATTTTGGATTTACTTCCACACATTCGTTTACAGCGTCGATATTCTCTTCAGTGCGCACATTCCTTTGACGTGTTTGTGCTCTTGCATCATTTAGAGATTGCTCAGATGGAAGATTATGTACGTCATTAAAATCACGAAATCGACTACAAGTTAATCAATGATGGATTTTCAAAGTAAATTTTGATGGCGTTATTCAAGCGTGAATCTATTGATGACGATTTGCCAGAGTATACTGTTCACAAATGTCAAAAATTGAGCGCAATCTGACAATTAATTTGACAGCTAACTCTTTCGTAAGTTCTATCTAAAGCTCCGTATTCAGCTCTTGCGAAATTTTCGTTAGTAATTGGGTCATTTATCTCTAAACGGAAAATTTTGTTGCGGAGAGTTGCCACCTATCTTTGATTTACCATGCAAATATTTAATTTATAATTCCTCTACGCACTTCATTTTATTTTTAACGCATGTGATGTTACTTCTGGTTGTAAAAATGATTGAAAAGTCTAAATTCCGGTCCCAAACAATTATCAAACAATAGTTTTCGTCCGAAATAACTTTGTCGTAACAACCCTGTAGCCAAACAATAGTTTTCGTCCTAAATAACTTTATTGTAATAACCCTGTAATTGATTTTGCCTACGAAATTTTCGCAAAGAGCTGTGTACCTAATAAATGAAAAGTGAGCGAGTTTTTCGGGTCATGAAATATTCGTTATTTTTTAGACACGTACTTCTTATGGGAACGAAAATTTCATAAAAACTGAATATCGGGCTTAAGCAAAACACGCTTTATATAGACACATCGACAAAGATGGATGCCGCGATTGCTCAGGATTGACTTCATGTAAAAATGTTGACTTTTAATTTAAAAATTTTAACTTTTTAATGTGAAATATATTACCAGAGAAATGTCCGCAAAATATAAGTAGGATGCCAGAATTTATATCGTCAACCACATGTTTATATCGTCAACCATAGGGATCATTTAATACGAAGAAAAGTGTGAAGTAGTGGTATTGTATTCTTAGTAACTTTGGACGAAAATCGTTTAAAATTTTGTAAAATTTGATTGGGTCATATCCATCTATCTATCGAGTTGGTTTTCTGGCTGGCTGGCTGGCTCTCTTGCTGGCTGGTCAACTCGATAACTGTCATAAATCTTTATAGATTACAATGAAATTTTAGGCAGTTATTAATAGTTGCGAAAACTTAGTTTTTGATTGAAATTGGGCTTTATGACCGAGCCCTTTCTGGTACCTCCAATAAAATTATACAAACTTAGTAAAAAATCATATTTGTTCTAATTTTGTTTTTCCATATATACGATTAGCTTTAAATTAGGTATTGGTAAATACTCTGAAAATGTTTATTTTTGGAACGAAGTTCCTTATCGCACGTTGCGGGATGGGGCTAAATGAAAAAAATTAAACAACTTTTTTTTAATACTATTATGCTACAACCCACTATTATCAACTATATTGGTTTGTGTCTAGACTAACATATGTTGGGAAATTTCTTGATTAATGGGAAGCTTTCTAGGTGGAGCCTGTAAGCAATATTTAATATACTTATACATTGTAGTTTTGAACCCAATAAAAAGTAAATTTAGAAAAGGTGAAAGAAGTTTAAATACCAGAATGTTAAAAAAGTAAATTTTCTCAAAAAAAAATATATATTCATATTCTTAAACAAAATACATTTTCTTAAAAAAAATACCTTTTCTTAATAAAAAATTCCTTATCTTAAAGAAGTACCTTTGCTTAAAAAAAGGAAATTTTCTTACAAAAAGTACCCTTTCTTCAAAAAAGTATTTTTTTTAAACATAAGTACCTTTCCTTCAAAAAAGTACATTTTCTTACAACCATTTGCCTTTTCTTAAAAAACTACCTTTTCATTAAAGAGTAACTTTTTTGTGAAAAGAAATAACTTATCATGAGATTTCAAATCTTAAAAATTTACATATTCTTGGAAAAACGACCTATTCCAAGAAAAATCCCCTATACTGAAAACCTCCTTTTCTTCAAAAAAAATACCTTCTCTAAAAACATACCTTTTCTTACAAAAAATTCCTTTTCTTAAAAGTATCATTTCTTAAAAATAAAATAATACCTTTTCTTTTCTAGAGATTAGTAGCCTTTCTGAAAATAAGTACATTTTCTTAACAAAATAACCTTTTCCTAAAAAAGTACCACTTCTTTAAAAAGTACCTGTTCTTAAAAAAAAATACTTCTTTGTAAAAAAAATTCATACTCGAGTTTCTTACAAAAAAGTACTTGTTTGTAAAAAAAATGCACACTCTTATGGCCTTTTCTTGCAAAAAGTACTTATACTTAAAAATAGTACCTTTTCTTAAAAAAAAAAGTTAGCTTTTAATAAAAGAAGTACCTCTCTTTAAAAAATTACTTTTTCGGCAAAATATAATACATATTCTTACAAAAAGGTCTTAAATAAAAAATTCATTCTATAAAAAAAAATTTTACAAAAAGATGTCGTTGAAAGCAATAAATGGTATTTTTTTTGTTCCCAAAAAGAAAAGTCAAAAAATATGACAATAAAAATCTAAAATTTCATATCAAAAGAAAAAATAATTTTCAACAAAAATATCAAGAATACGAGAATACAACACGTTACTTAAAGTAGAATATATGATGGCCATCGAATGGCAAAGCCATGTCACCACAGTCTATGTCCTAATAAATTGGTTCTTCCTCCGGTTCAGCTACCATTCCATATTGAGAGTCCTCAGACACTCTAACAGTTTAGACATCTACGACCACAGAAGTTGCTACAGTTTTTGGGCGGGGAAGTTTTTAGATTAAAAAGGCATTCCGGGATGTTCATATTTGGGCGGTCTTACGGGTTTTCTCGTATTATGGCTTTGAAATAGTTTTTTATATATGTATGTAAGAAACAAATTCTTAAAGATCCATTTGTAATTATCGTATTTTTCAACGGACGGCTTGGCGTGTTGGAACTAACTAGTACATAATATATAACGAAAGGAATTTCGTTCCAACCGGGTGTCCCCTGACACCTCATGTAATTTACAAATAATTCAGTCATAACAAGCTAAAAATGTATTTGTCACAAACGAATTTTTCGATTGCCGCAGCCTCAGTTAATTTTGAATTCGTTTGAAGCAACCGAATTTACAGTTGTTTCAACCAAACCCTATCGTCTGTGACAACCTCTGTATTTGGTAACTGTTAATTACGTTGTACTTGTCTTGTACTTTTGTTGTACTTGTACTTTTGTTGTCAACCAATGGACAGATTTTCTCGAAGATTTGAGTATATTTGTCTTCCTACAAGTGAGCACCAACAATAAGTGTCTACTAGTTGAAGGAGATTCTGTAAATATGCGGACATATGGGTCACTTGTTTATTGAGATTTACTAATAAAGGCGTCATGTGGTACAAACAGACATACATATGTATGTATGTCAATGCCTTTTTCTAACATATGTAGCCTTTCCAACGCATGTTTTTTGTATTGCCCTTCCTTGCAATTGTTGAAATATTTCACTGGGAAATCCCTCTCTCCTCCCCCCTCAATCGATTGTTAAAGTTCAATTAACAATTAAACAAATGACCCAGAATGTTGAGATAATGTGGGCATTTGAAATGGTATGAAATATCAGATAATTAGGGGAGCCATTCCTGCATGTCTTCATCCATAATAGAGTCATCGACAATTTCTAACACTGCTGTGTAGGAAATTATGATGCAAGACCGTGAATTAATGTTGACGCCACAAATCATTAATAACAATTAACAATGAATTCAAATGACAAACCGCTTTGCATATATACTAACACTTGGGTAACAAATTAATATCATGACTGTATTTAATTCGAAAATCATAGACCGTTAATGATGTTATCCAAGAAAATGTCAACACTTTAGCAAAGTAAATATGTTTCTGAAAAGTTATAGCCGGAACTAAAATGTTAGTAAAAGCTTTGAGGTTCTTAACTTTTGGGAATTAAGAAAAATTATTTAAGAATTAAGAATTTTGAGATGAAATACAAATGAAAGTGTTGAAAGCAACCAAATCTGATGTTTTTAAAAAAAAATAAATATCGAACATCGTCTTGTGATACAAATCACGTTATGATTATATTATTGTTGTGGCTGATCATATAATGATTACGAGTCCATTTTAATATGATATACATATCACACCCTAAATACAAAACAGACATACCCAAGGGGTACCGATGAGACAGCTGATCAAGTTAGTACTTGGAGAACAAATAGAGAATGTGCTATCAAAGAAGACTCGTTGATAGGGACTGGGTGCGTGGTGTGATTTTCAAACTTCTGCTGCCGAGTGTCAAGCCAAAAGTACAAAACACATCAACTGGGAGTAAATTTTGCCAACTAAATCGAATAAAAAAAGGAATATTCAGTGAAAAAAATCTAAATGTAATGAAGTGTTAGAGTAAAGTTATTTGTGTAGATCCCAATTAACAGGAAAATTGTTAAAATTAAAGATTGCTCTCATTCTCTATATGTTTTCCTCGTAGGTCTCGGAACTCGTTAATACAAAAAGCAACTAGTGCACACTCTTATAGTATTACTCGGTGGTCATACCTCAAAATTTGCAAAATTTTCAGTAGAGACAAAAAACTGAATTGGTTAAGTAAAAAATGTATAAAAATTCTCAATAATAGACTTTTACATATGGAATTTTCTTTACGAAAGGGAAGAGAAAATGACAACAGATTTTTTACAGCGGATAGAATTGGTCCGTGGTTACAGTTTTTAAGCAAAATATGAAAATTTTGAGTTATGACTCTTTTGTAGTTAGGGTGCGATATGTATGATTTCAATATAATTAACTATGGCTGATCATATTATGCTTGGAATGTGGTCATACTATATATTGATTTTATCTAATAATAATATATTTGATTGGCATTATGATTGTTTATTTGTTTCTCCTGTTTTTCTGATTGAAATAAGTTATTTTCAGTAAGATTCAACTTTATAAATTTAGTGTCATTTTTTTGTGCAAGTGGCAACTCTGAAATTTGCCAGCTGTCACATATGTTTATTCCGATTATTAAAAACGGAGAGCTTTACGAAAAAGCAACGCGTTATAATTGTGAAAACTTATTGCGAAAATTTGGAAAGTTAAACTGAGACCGCTGGCAAACTTCGAAGAATTTTCAGTGGAGAAAGTGAACCTTATGTGTCAACCATTCGAAGAACGGTCAAAAAATTGTAAGAAACTGGGTCAATTATGGACAGTAACATCCCTGTGCGTCAACGTGCTGGCCGGTCTCTTGAAAACATTGCTGCTTGTAAACGAGAGTGTCGCCTAAACCCCGAAACCTTCAATTCGGCATCTTTCTCAACAACTTCAAAATTCACGAATCCACTACGCAGCGAATTTTGACAAAAGACCTCCACCTTCATGCGTACAAAATTCAGCTTACTCAGGAGCTTAAACCGGCAGACCATGGAAAGCGCCGCGCCGGCACTTCGTGCAATGGATGATGGACCAAAGTGAAGTCAATGCCAATTTTTAAAAAAATCATCTTCTCCGATGAAGCGCATTTCCATCTGAATGGCTTCGTGAATACACAAAATTCTCAAATTTGGGGCTCAGAAAATCCTCTTGCAATCCATAAGAAACAAATGCATCCACAACGAGCAACTGTCTGATGCTGTTTTTGGTCGGGCGGCCTGATTGGGCCATACTCTTTTGAAGATGAGACCGAAATTGCAGTGAATGTAAACGGCATTCGTTACAGGAACATGATAACGGAGTTCTTGTGGCCTCAACTGGACGGCATGGATCTGGACGACAAGTGGTATCAGCAAGATGAAACAATTGATGAAACAATTGATTTAATGCAGCAACGATTTCCGGAACAACTTATCACAAGAAATGCTGATGTCAACCTGCCACCAATATCATGAGATTTAACGCCTTGCGATTTCTTTCTTTGGGGTTTTGTGAAATCTCGTATTTATGTGATTAAACCAGAAACAATTCCTGAGCTCAAATTCGAGATCCAACTCGTCATCGGTGAGATACAGCCACATCTCTATGAAAACGTCATGGAAAATTTCATGGAAAGTAATGGCCTGTCATTTGAGTTGTGGGACCATTTTTCCATACTTAATCGGAACATGTCTACTTTACAATCCAATAAAAAAAATCCCAACAATCTCAAAAAATACGTGTTTTTATTTTAAAACGAAAAAGTGCATTCTTACTGAGACACCCTTAGTTTTTATTATTATGATTTTGAAAATGTATATGTTCATATAGTTTTGTCTTCCGTAAGGACTGAAGTTCATGGTAGGCCTAGTTTCAATCAATTTTTGGCCACCGAAATAAAAACTTATGAATTTAATTTCACCAAACCCGTTGAAAACCCCGTGAGAAAATTGAATCTTACAGCAGGAAGAATGAGGCCTGTAAATTCTTCCGAAAAGTTCAAAGCCAATTCAACGGAAATAGATCCAGAGCCCCCATTTTGTACAGATAAGGACGGCAATCTTATCACAGATGTACAGATTATGTTGGGAATATGGAGAGATCACTTCTCTGATTTACTTGTCCCAGGACTCTGCAATATAGTTGAGGTTATCGGGCACATACAGGAGGAAGGAGTCGACTGCCCCCTCCTAACCAAATCAAAGTTAAGACAGCAATTTCCCGGCTTAAAAACAACAAAGCCGCTGGTGCTGATGGACTACCGACTGAGCTGTTTAAGGTCGGCGGCTATGAGTTGGTAAGGCGCCTGCATCAGCTCATATGCAAAATCTGACTAGACGAATGCATGCCCGACGATTGAAGTCTTATGGTGATTTCGTTTCTAAAAACTAATGTGGCCCTTGTATGAGGCGACATTTAAAAAAATTTTGCCATCGCCCCTTCAAAGTTGTGCCTTTTGTTAGGGTGAGAAACGAACATAGAAAATGCTGCATTTTCTCACAACCGTTTGCCCCCTTTCGCTCTTTTTGCATGTTTTTAAAGGGGTTTTCAACAGAGATGATACAAAAGCAAATCGATAGGGACAGCAAACGACGCCATATTTTTCCCCGCTCTTTTGACATTTCTCTTCAGTAAGGTTTGCCATTTCATCATGGAAAGATATACGAGCCAACAACGAGTCGAAATTATTAAAATTTACTATCGAAATTTGGAGTCAGTGGCCTCAACTTTAAGAGCGCTACGTCCAATTTATGGTCGTCATAATCGTCCTACCAGATCAACAATTGAGCGTCTAGTAGAACAATTTGAATCCACAGGCACAGTACAAAATGTTCCCGTGCCAGTGAGACAAAGAAGTGCCCGTAGTGTCGAGAATATTGCTGCCGCTGAGGCCTCAGTTCAAGAAAGCCCAAATGTGTCTCTCACACGTCGTTCTCAAGCGTTGGCCATCTCTGTGACGTCGTTGTGGCGAATTTTGCGAAAAGATCTTGGCCTACATCCTTACAAGATCAAATTGACACAAGTACTGAAGCCGCTTGACCACCATAAGCGTCGTATGTTCGTGAATTGGGCTGAGCAACAACTTGAAAATGATTCGGATTTTCATCGGAAAATCATCTTCAGCGATGATGCTCATTTCTGGCTGAATGGCTTCGTCAATAAGAAAAATATGCGTTATTGGTCAGACAGCAATCCACACGTAATCCATGAGTCATCATTGCATCCCGAAAAAATTATGGTTTGGTGCGTTTTATGGGCCGGCGCCGTCATTGGGCCGTACTTCTTCCGTGATGATCAAGACCGGCACATTACTGTGAATGCGAATCGCTACCGTTCAAGGATAACCGAATACTTTTGGCCCCAATTGGATAATATGGACTTGGAGGACATGTGTTTCCAACAGGACGGCGCCACAAGCCACACAGCGATTTATTGCAAACCAAGTTTGGTGAACGTGTTATCTCACGAAATGGCCCAGTCGATTGGCCGCCTCGCATCGAACGTACTTTCACAGGAATAAAGAATTTCAGTGGTATCTAAAACCGGTTTTGTTTTATTTAAAAAAACTTTTGTAACGCTCTTATTGAAAACCCCGTTATTACGTCGCTTTTCGACCAGTGTATATGGAAACTTACTTGTATATGGAAACTTAAGCGATATTAAGCAATTTCAAGCGACTCCTCGTACAAACTGGTCAAATATCTACCAATAAAAATGGTATTTGTCGTTATTCCGGCTTAACCAAAAATTCGACCACTTTGTTTGAGAAGGTAAGCGAATTTAACTGAAGCCGCTTAAATTACCCTTGCGACCCCTACAAAAGGTAGAAAAATTAGCTTAGCGAGGACAAAGAACACAAACAAAATGACAGCAAATTTGGCATTTTATCGGACAACATTCTCTCCCATGACTCGTTGAGAGGGCAGAAAATGTAACATTTTTGCACTTTTTGTGTGCAACATTCTCAGAAAAGAACACTAAAGGCACTTTTAGGGCAAAGGGCAAAAAAAAATGTTGAATTTTTTGTCAGAAATGATATCGCCATTAGTGTGAGGGTATGAATAACTCGATTTTTTCGAATATTTTCGAATATAATGTTGTCATCTCAATCGCTCAAGCTCACAAACTTTTGATACGTGCCGCGATTATTAAAAATTAAATAAGCGAATGAATGAAATTTCAGAATGGTAAATAAATAAAAATATGTTGTTCTTTTTTTTTGTCTTTAAATAAATTCAGATCTTAAACTTGCATAATTATTGAACAAAATTGTAATTAGAATTGTTGATTTAAAAAAAAACAAAAATATAAAGGTTCTTGGAATTTCTTTATTAACTGGATTTGCTACTTGTATTGATCAAACGATAAAATTTAGTTCTGACGACAAAACACAGATTGTTGTCCCAACCTGAAATGTACAGTAATGTGAAAAATAATAAGCAGCATGATAATAAGGTAATGTTCTCTTACAAAATATATTCTCTTGAGAGAAAATTGCATCTATATGTTTGTTATTAAGCTCACTAAACAAAACAAAACCGAAACATGGTGTCCCAAAACATCCCATGAAGGGATTGGATTCTTTTACCCCGGTTCTGAACGGTATTTTGAGAAGTTTTTTCGTGGCTAAATACTTGATAGTGTCGCCATCACTAAGCGAGGTGTCAGTCGTCTAAATAAATGTTAATTAGTCTGAGCAGGGATCGAACCCACGTTCTCATGTACTAGAGCCGCGCACACTAACCGTTGCACCACCGATGAGCAGAAGCCCACTAAACAACTGCAAAGAAAACCAGTGCAGTGTGGCAGGTGACGCTATCCTGCTGAAACCACATGTCGTCCAGATCCATGCCGTTCAGTTGAGGCCTCAAGAACTCCGTTATCATGTTCCCGTAACGAATGCCGTTCACAATCACTGCAATTTCGGCCTCACCTTCAAAAAAGTAAGGACCAATCACGCCGCTTGACCAAAATCCGCACCAAACAGTTGCTCGTTGTATTTCTCATGGATTAAAAAAAAAAATGGTGTCCCTTAACATCCCATGAAGGGATTGGGGAGAGCTTCTCACAATCAGTGAGATGTGCGCTTTCTAGTTTTACACTCACTGATTGGGACCTACAGTTTTACACCGGTTCCGAACGGTATTTTGAGAAGCATTTTCATGGCTAAGTACTCGATAGTGTCGCCATCACTAAGCGAGGTGACCGTCGTAGAAAGAAATGTAAGGTGGTCTGAGCAGGGATCGAACCCAGGATCTCATTAAAAGAGCCGCGCACAATACCCACTGCACCACCGACGGATGGATTGCATGAGGATTTTCTGAGCCCCAAATGTGACAATTTTGTGTATTCATGAAGCCTTTCAGATGGAAATGCGCTTAATTGGAGAAGAAGACCTTTTTTGTAAATTTGGCATTGAATTCACTTCGCTCCATTACCCATTGAACGAATTTCAGCGAATTGGCCTGCTGGTTTGAGCACTTTAGTAAGCTAAATTTTGTGCGCATGAAGGTAGAGGTCTTTTGTCAAAATTCGCTGCGTAGTGCTTCGTGAAATTTGAAGTTGTTGAGAACGATGCCGAATTGATGCTTTTGGGTTTTCGGCGACACTTTCGTTTACAGCAGAAATGTTTTCAAAAAACCTACCGGTACGTTGATGCACAGGGGTCTTACTGTCCATAACTGATCCAGATTCTGACAAGTTTTTGACCACTCTTCGAATGATTGACATATGAGATGCACTTTCTCGACTGAAAATTCTCCGAAGTTTGCGGGTGGTCTCAGCATAAGTTTCCAAATATTTGTATTAAGTTTTCACAATTATAACGCGTTGTTCTTTCGTAAAGCACTTTATTTTTAATAAGTCACATATGTTTATGTTACAGCTGCCAAATTTCAGAGTTGCCACTTGCACAAAAAGAAAATTACACTAAATTTAAAGAGTGCAATCTTACTGAGACACCCTTTATAAGGGGATTAATTTTGGATATTAGTGCACCCTTAGGTTAGGTTAGATTTGAGTGACAGCTTGCACATCAGGCTCACTTAGACCTTATTTCCCATTGTGCTACCACAGGGATAAAAGGAAAACTATCAGATTTTCCAATCCCCTCCCGCTGAACCAGTTTGATTGCTTCAAAAAGCTAAAGAGTTGGCGAATGCTAACATCAGCTTGATTTGCTAACTCTCCAAAAAAAATTGAGCCTAGTGTAGCCTGCAACCTTCTGGAAAGAGCGGGACACAGGCACAGAAGTTGTTTTATAGACCGCAGCTTCTTCAGAAGTCATTTCTCAAGACTTTCAGAAGTCATTTCTCGAGACTTT
This sequence comes from Phaonia tiefii, assembly GCA_963931995.1. Classification (NCBI taxonomy): domain Eukaryota; kingdom Metazoa; phylum Arthropoda; class Insecta; order Diptera; family Muscidae; genus Phaonia; species Phaonia tiefii. The sequence continues at coordinate 306,942,906 of OZ008367.1, forward strand.
GTCGTCCAATGAGACAGTGACCCGTCATGACAGACACGATAAGTAAGACATCTGGTTTCGATAACGAGAGCAGGGCTTTAGTGCATTTCAAGTTTTGGCGAGGACAGATCAGCTTGGAATGTATACAGTTCCTTACTAGTGACCGCCTCTACGGTTAGTTTCCGTATGGGCACAATTTCTCAAGAGATTTCAAGTTGCGAGAGGCATGAGCACAGGTTCCAGTTCCCCTGGAGCATGTGTAAAGAAGTCCCACATCTGGCGGCAAGTTAATCAGCTTTGCAGTTCCCTGGTGTGTCCCTTTGGCGCGGTACCCAAATAAGGTGTATAAGTATTAGGGATGCCAAACGGGAAATCCCGAAATCCCGGAATTATTAATTATTAATTTTGAAAAACAAAAAACTAAAACCAATGACAAAAGTTCAGTGTGATGTTATTTTTTGGAAGAGTCTAAAGTTGCACCTCCAGCAAAATTCAAATTGTGCAAAAAGGGTTTAAAAACCAATGGCTGCTCTACAAAAGGTTTAATAACACATCTTAACGTAATTAAATGTTGGCCTATGTATGTCTATTATACGGCTTATTCTCCAAAAATTACAAAATTTATTGCGTCGAGTAGAACATGTTATTTTAACCAAAGAAAGTACAATAGCAAAATCGGGGCAAATGCATAGTTTCGGAGTTATGGACCCCGACATTTCGGATACTTTTTCCACTAACGTACTTTTGGTATAAAAGAAGTCATAACAAACTCAAAAATAATGTACCATTTTTCGATAAGTCGCTTAGTTATCGAGTTACCGGATGTTTACGTTTCTCAAACACAAAATTTAAAAATTTTTTTAAAATAATTTTTGTTTTTTACTGCAAAAAAAATATTCGAAAAATCGCGCGATGTTTCTAAAATAATTTTTGTTTCCTTTGAGAAAAGTAAAAAAAAATCGATAGTTTTTCTAAATGTCAACATCCGATAACTCGATAACTAAGCGACTTATCAAAAAGTGTTACATTATTTTATGAGTTTGTTTTGAATTGTCTTATACAAAAAACTGATATCAACGGTTTTACACGGTACGTTAACGCCATAACCCTCTCACATATCTGAAATTTCGGGGCCCATAACTCCGAAACTATGCATTTGCCCCGATTATGCTATTTTACTTTTTTGCTTAGAATAACGTATCCTACCCCCCTTGTGGTTGTTTTTTAGAGTGAAAGCCGTAAAATAGACCTGTTCCCAAAAAAATTTTAAAATAGAATCCCGAAAAATCCCGAAAAATCCTAGGATCCCGAAAAATCCGGAAAATCCCGGGATTTTGAGATCGGGATTTCGAAAATCCCGAATCCCGGGATTTTTTTAAAATCAATCCCGTTTAGCATCCCTAATAAGTATATTAAACTGTTCAGCCACCTCAGTAAGATATCTGCGACAGTCGAGGGTACTTCTCCAATTCAGGAAGACAATTTCCAGGGACTTGATGACAGATAATTTAAAACAATTTTGGGGTAAATGAAGAGTTAGTTTACAACAATATAAACAATTTTTTACGATAAACCTTTTCATTCGGGCGACATATTTCAACTGTAGTAGTAGCTAAATATACATAGCAAAATATGTATATATGTTTGCGGTAAACGACCACCAAACATTGTTTTCTTTGCGTGTAGTCCATTAATTTAGGGTAGATATAAGAAACAATATTTTTTCTTAAATAAGACATATCGCGTTCCTTTGGAAGGAATTATTTAACTGATCTCGTAACTCGGAGTGCGTTTTCGTTTCAACTGAACAACACCATTTCCAATTCAAGTTTAAAAACAATTAATTGAAATTTCAAAATTTTATTCGCAATATAAACGAAATCAATTGAAATTTAAAAATTTCACCTGAAATTTAAACCACATCATTTGAAATTTGAAACCCATCATTTGAACTTTAACGACATTAAAATATAAATTTAATTTGGAAAAATAAAGTATCAATTGAAATTTGTAAATTCTGTATGAAGTTTGAAATATCTGTGGTCACAAGTCATAACAGCCTAAGTCGATTATAAAATTTTTCAGGGAGAGCAGTTTAAAGTTTAATATCTTGACAGGAAATCAGGAGCTGGAGTTTTTATGATAACTTTGTTACAGATAACAAGGAATCGAATTCTTTTACTTACTTCTTAACAAAAAAAGAGTTGCTTATTTCAGTGGTCACAAACCATAACAGCCAAACTCGAGTTAGGACAAAATTTAAAAAAAAAAATTGAGAAGTCACCGTGCCTAAATAAGCAACTATTGTTTTTTTGTTAAGAAGTACAAGAATTCGGTTTCTTGTTATCTGTAACCAAGTTCTCACAAAAACTCCGACTCCTGATTTGCAGTAAAGATATTAAACTTTAAGCTGCTCTCCCTGAAAAATTTTAGAATTGACTTGGCTGTCATGACTTGTGACCACAGATTTAAGCACGGTGACTTGTCAATTTTTTTTTTAAATTTTGTCCTAACTCGAGTTAGGCTGTTATGGTTTGTGACCAAAGATATATCAATTGAAATATGAAAATTATAGTTGAAATTTAAAACACATCAATTGAAATTTAAAACACCTTAATTGAACTTTAAAACCCATCAATTGAAATTTTAAAGAAGTCAAGCGAGATGTAAAATACATCAATTAAAATTTAAAAGACACCAATTGAAATTTAAAAGACGTCAATTGAATTTTAAAATACAGGAATTGTATTTTCAAAATATCAATACAATTTTAAAAAATATCAATTGAAATTTAAAACACGGGGACTGAAATTGAAAACACTTCAATGAGATTTAAAAGACATCAATTGAAATTTAAAAGACTTCCATTGAATTTTAACCGAAATCAATTGAATTTTAAAAAATATCAATTTGAAGTTAAAAGATATCAATTGAAATTTAAAACGAATCGATTGAAATTTGAAACACATCAAATGAAATTTAAAAGACATCAATTTACATTTGAAAGAAGTCAATTGAATTTTACGAGACATCAATTGAAACTAAAAAGACATCAATTGAAATTTAAAAGACGTCCATTGAATTTTAACAGAAATCAATTGTATTTTAAAAATCATAATTTTGAAGTTAAAAGGTATCAATTGAAATTTAAAACACATCGATTGAAATTTGAAACAAATCAAGTGAAATCTAAAAGACATCAATTTACATTTAAAAGAAATCAATAGAATTTTTGATTTTTGAATTTTGAATTTGAATTTTGAAATTGAATTTTGAATTTGAATTTTTAAAAGCTTAAAAACGTAATATATAAAATCGGTTCAAGATTTTTGAATTTCAATTGACGAATTTTAAATTTCAATCGAAACCTATTAAAATTCAATTCAATTGATTTATTTGAATTGTCAATTGATGTGTTTTAAATTTCAATTTGTGTCTTTCATATTTCGATTAACTTCTTTTAAATTTCAAATGATGTATTTTAAAGGCTGCCTTCGAAACCCCGATACGGGGAAAACTACCAAGCTATGTAGGAGCTTGACATTCCTGCTAAACTGACACGTAGACGAGGACAATACAAAATTAATGGTTTCGACGAGCAGAATATCCACAGATTGGATGAAAGGGTGAATGTTGATAACCGTTCTAATTTCGAGGTAGTGGATGAATTTATTCACCTCGGATCTGCCATGAACATAAGCAATAACGCCAGCCTGAAGGTCAAACGGAGAATTGTGCTTGCGAATAGGTGTTGTTACGGGCTAAACGAACACTTCAGAGATAAGACCCACTCTCGAGAAACGAAGATCTATCTATATCAGACTCTCATACAACCTGTATTGCTTTATGGCGCAAAATACTGGGTCATATCGCATGCTGATGAACATCACAGGGAGTCTTCAAGAGAAAAATGCTCCGAAAAATATTTGGTCCTATAATGGAAAACTGCGAGTATCGGCGATGGATGAACCACGAGCTGTATAATCTATATCCCGACATCGATGTAGTTATGCGCATCAAAATAGCGAGTTTACGCTGGCTAGTCCATGTCAGTAAAATGGATCAGAATGAACCACTATGAAAGGTATTCGAAGAAGTGCTCGAAGGACATCCAAAAATAGGACGACCAAGACTTCGCTGGAAAGACCAGGTGGAATATTGCCTGGGAGAGCTTGGTGTTACCAACTGGAGAAGAGAATCTGAAGATAAAAGCCGGTTGGAGAAACATGTTATCCTCATTCTGTAATGCCCTTGACCCTCTGGGTTGTTTGAGGCCACCTAAGTAAGTAAGTAAGTAAGTATTTTAAAATTCAATTGACGTATTTTAAATTGCATACAGAATTTTCAAATTTCAATTGATATTTTTCAAATCTAAATTGATATCCTCTGCATTGGAAATGGTGTAGATATCTCTCGGTATTTAGCCTTTCAAACAAAAATCTTGAATAAAATAATAAAAATCACAATTTTGAGTTCTAGGAAAATAACAAGATATAAAGAGAATAGCCGATGACGTTGCTAGCTAAAATTTTGGTAGAAGTTCATTAACTGATATAACATATTAGAATCATCATTATTATTGTAGTACACTGAAAAAATATTCTTCGAAACAACATTATATCCGTACACTGAAAAAATATGCTACATAATATTTATGAAACATTCTTCATTAATCCTATGAAGTTTTTCGTAAATTTTATAGATATTTTGAAAAACTTTGGTTTGTACCACAAGCACATAATATTTTTGTGTGGGTGCGTTGGGTTTTGCCTAATTTCAGAACCGGATTGAGAACAATCACTGTTGAGGCTCTGTGGCTAGTTGTGAAATAGCTATACGATTTGGGAGAGAGCATAAATATGGATATTATTTCTATCGCAATTTTCATAAAATCTATGAAAATGTTTCACAAATGGTATGAACAAATATCATATATTTCATTTCATAGAATCTATGAAGGAGTTTTATATTTGTTACGAACAAATTCCATAGATTTGTTTTTGTAGAATCTATGGAAATATTTCAAAGATGTTATGAACAAATTTCATACATTTCATTTCAAAAAAAAAATCTATGAAAATTATTTTACAGATCTAATTAAATATTTCAATTTATTTCCTTATATTTCTGTGGTCACAAACAATAACAGCCTAACACGATTCTACAATTTTTCAGGCAGAGCAGTTTAAAGTTTAATGTCTTTACTGGAAATCAGGAGTCGGAGTTTTTGTGATAACTTTGTTACAGATAACAAGGAAACGAATTCTTTTACTTACTTCTTAACAAAAAAAAAGAGTTGCTTATTTAAGCACGGTGACTTCTCAAAATTTTTTGTAAATTTTGTCCTAACTCGAGTTAGGCTGTTATTGTTTGTGACCACAGATTTGTAAAGAACATTTTGTCAGTGTAATAACGAATTTATATTTTAACTTTGAAATAGATTGTTAAGCTGACCTCGAAACTCTGAAGGTGTTTAAATGAACACTAGACCCTTTTTCGTAGTATCTCATACACAACATCCATCCTCTTTATCTCTTGATAGTCATATAATTAAAGAAGAGGGCAACATTTTAATTCTTGCAAAAAAAGTTTTAGTTTATTCTCCTTTTATGGAATTTTAGTAATTAAGCGTCCATAGACTCTTATCATGACCATGATCATCATTGCCAACATCGTCATCATCATCGCTGTCACCATCAGTAAAAAAAAAAATAGCAAATTTTTTTAATGGATCGAATGACTCCTTGTCGTTGCTACAGACCAGTTTCCAACCAGTTTAAACTGGATAAAGCCTCTATCTTCTCCTGTTGGCAATGACATGGAAAACGCTTTACTTAAGCTGTACAATAATCTGTTCAGTGTGCATTGTAAAGTGGTGTGCCTCAATTGTTTCCAACTGGAAATTGCCCGTTCGAAGTAGAACAAAATAGCAGTATTCCAAGTAGAACAAAATGCCATTAAATTCATCACAGACGTCATGGTAACTGAGAACAAACAACATAACATTTGATTATTGAGTTCCCTTCCCCACTTGGCCACAAAGAGAGTGGCTGGTGGCAAACAAGGAAACATTAAAGATCGAAAAATGTTCGTATAAAATTTCATTTGATTTGTAATTTGTTACTTAAGTATAAATTTCATTAGCTACATTATTGTTTTCATATGAAAATGTATTTCCCTGTAAGTGTCAACTATTTTATTTTATTTATGTGGAAATAAAGTCATATTTATTATGATACCATATCATAATTGTTTATAGCTGTAGCACAGCACGTGTTCATTGTTTAATGATTCTTTTCTCGAAAACTACACCAAACACAATTCGTCGAAAATATTACAAAATCCCTTTTACGTATTCCTTCACTAATTTTCAGCCAGAGAAACATTCCATTGGGGCAATGAAACTAATTCATAGATTCAATGAAACGAAAAAAGTTAATCAAATTTATCATACAATCAAACACTGAAATTTGTTCGTAACATCTATGACATTTTTTACAAAAACGATGTACAAATAGACAGTCAAAATTTCTCTTCACACAAATACCAACAAACAAAACGAGTGAAACCCTAGCCCTTCTCTGCCCACTCTCTTACTCTCTTCATTGAATATTTGAATACACAAGCGGCTTTTTGATAGTGTTATTGTCTATAACTATACAAATTCCAACCGTGTTGAAATAAAATTACATAAACTATGCAAAAAGTATGAAATAATCATGATATGACACGAGAGAGAAATGCGTTTGAGTGAATATTTGACACTTTTTGGTTCTCTTTTACCAGGGTTGCCAAATTGCGCACATCTTCTGGTTGTCTACTTCTTGATCGTCTTTGTTTTTATAGATTTTTATGAAACTTTTCATATAACAACTATATGTATGTAGGATTTTAGATGTGTGAACATCTATAGGCACGGGTGGGGCTATATATCAAAGTGAACACATGTAAACAACACACAGCGTTAGCATCACATACGTGGTTGTTGTACAACAATATTCTCTGCCTGAAAATAAGTATGATGGTATTGATATAGCGGCAGCGAACAAACAAGCAGGTCATCGTCGCCAAAGAGTATTGAATAGTATTGGGAACTAATGGAAGGAATTGTATGACTCAAAAGCACTGGCAACATCTGGCGAATGATTCAAAACGTATTACTCTCTTTTTTTTATAACTTGGTCCCTTCATAATTTTGATGTGAAACATTGATGCCTTTCGAAACATTTATGCTTTTTGTATTGTTTTATGTACGAGGGCGGATCAATATGTTCGTGACTTTTTGAATGAAACACAGTTTTTTTTGCAAAAATAATTTATTTTTCAACATAATCTCCTTTTAGCCCAATACACTTAGTCCAACGTTTCTCCTAATATTGTATCCCTTCCAAAAAATAGGATTTTTCGAGGTCCATAAAATAGGCATTTCTTTAATCAATAATTTCATCGTTGGAGCTAAATCTCTTTCCACCGAGCCATTTATTTAGATATGGAAATAGGAAACAGTCGCTGGGGACTAAATCCCGAGAATATGGTGGATGAGGTACCAATTCGTACCCCAATTAAACAACTCCAAGCAATCCTTTGAAGTTATCACAGGATTACTTTTATGGTCAATTGAGAGCAAACGCGGCACCCATCTTGCAGACAGCTTTCTTAAACCCAACTGATCATTTAAAGTCGAAACCACTCTAATATATGAAACGCCTATGGCATCAACAATCGCAAGCACTTTTACTCTTCGATCTGCCAACACCATATCGTGGATTTTTTCTACATTTTCGGGTGTATTGATCGCAATTGGCCGTCCAGAACGTTCAGGGTCATTTGTACTTGTGCGACCACAACGAAAGTCAGTAAAACACTTTTTTACCATTGAAATCGATGTACAGAGTCCCCATAGTATTTATCAAACTTGTCCTTGGTTTGATTAAAGGTTTTTTTCGCAAAAAAATGTTTTGAACTGTTTTTAAACGCAAAGCAACTGACGGAACTTGTTGCAAATTTAACAGTAGTCTACAAACAGATGGTACTTGATGGGAGCAGTGTTGCATTTCATATAACTACGAGGGAAGTTCGAAAAGTCACGGACTTATTGATCGACCCTCGTAATAACATTGTCGAAATGGTGCATTTATATTAAAATATTATATAAAGAGAATAAGACTCGTTTTTTTACTCAGACTCTCTACATGAGAGCAGAAAAAGAGCGCAATAAGATCTCTTTACTATTCAATACTTTTTGTCTTCGCTTTGTTTATGCCAAAACAAAAACAATTATTTCAGTGAGCTAAATATTGCTTTATTTATTTTAATAATATTACTTCTAATGTTAGAGCAGATGTAAGAAACATAAAGTGCAATAGCAAAAGAGCCTTCAGCACAAAAACTTTTCTTTTTTCTTATTTTCCAATTTAACATTTGCTAATGTGTTCATAGAAATCGAACAGGTACCGTGTAACATAAAGGTGTTAACACATCGCCCGCGAGTTCGAACACTCATTGATTTTTTAAATAAAAAAGTAGCAAATCTCAATAAAAAAAAGAAATTAATAATTGTGTTTATCTTACCGTTAGGCAAGAAATATCAAAACAAACAAAATATGTGAAATTTTTCGTCACGTTTCATGAAATATTCGATTAACCGTGTACTTTTCCTTAGAAATATATTAGAGGGAATTATGAAATGGGAAAACAGCTACAATATTGTCAAAGGTTGTAATGCAATATTTTAATCTGTTTACGATTTATTGAAGTAAAATCTGAAATAGGGCCCTGACCCACCTCCAAAATTTTCTTCGGCCTGTAAAAAAAATTGTTACGTATAGGGGCAAAACCGAGCGGAGCTTTGTGATACCACGTCCAAGTACTTTCACAATGTTTTGGTTTGGTTGAGGCCCGAAACAAATTCCTTTCATTTGAGTCACAGTGTAATTCATTAATCTAAAAATTGATTATTCAAAAATTTGAATAATTGAGCAATTTAAATTTTGGGGTTTTTTCAGTTTGAATTTTTTCAACAACCTTCTCTAACCAAATTGTGCAAATGGCTCCTTTGTAAAGGGTGGGCCATGTAAAATTTGGAATTTTATCTCCCCGTTATTTCCAAGCAAAGTGCCAATTTGACATTTATGAGGTCACAGATTAATAGTTAAAGGTTAGAAATTTACGAACTAGATCGCTTTACGCTTGAAGAAAACTGGGAAATATTAAAAACTTTATTCCAAAATTCTGAGCCTCCAACTCAAACTGTAAGAAATCTACAAAATAAAGTCGCTAGAAATAGAGTCTCATCAACGTAGTTTGTGGATCAATTTGTGAAACGAGCTCGTCAGTCTGGGTCCTAATTATTATTCCAGGTTTCGCTGCATATAGCATGTGATGAATTTTTTTTTAATAGCCATCACTCAGAACAGTTCCAGTCCAGTGTACTTTTCCTTAGAAATATATTAAAGGGAATTGTGAAATGGGAAAATAGTTACAATATTGTCAAAGGTTGTAATGCAATATTTTAAGCTGTTTACGATTTATTGAAGAAAATTTTAAATAGGGCACTGACCCACCTCCTAAAATTTCTTCGGCCTGTAAAAAAAAAATTGTTACGTATAGGGGCCAAACCGAGCGGGGTTTTGTGGTACCACGTCCAAGTAATTTCACAATTTTTTGGTTTGGTTGAAGCCCGAAACAAATTCCTATCATTTGTGTCACAGTGTAATCAATGACTTATTCTTTCCTTAATAGACTCGCCTTAATGTGGATTCAAAAAGACTGAGCAACATGTCACAGTGCGCGTGTTCGTAGTTTCACGTTTGGGACCTGTGAGTTGGCATTCAACATCGCGCGAATTAACACCGCTGGGTTATTTTCTATGGGGGTATGTGAAATTTCTTGTGTACGCTGTTTTTCTTGTTCCCGCTTTTCATTTCGTTAATACCCTCCGACATTTTATCTCTCTCTCTGTTTTATCGATAACCTCAAAGAAATCTTTTGGTTATAAAACTGTTTTGAAGACCATCAGATTTATCTGACGAGTGCTGTTCACATTGACAATTTTTCTTCAGATTCGACAAATTGTCAAATCCGTCTGATAATCTGAACTCTATTTTACGGGAAACTAACAAGTTAGATTAAAAAATTTTGATAACTCACTTAGTTATCGAGTTATAAAAACTAGATTTTTTTTTAAAATCTATAAAATGTAACTTTCTTTTCAAGAAGTTAGTTTTTCTTGTAGAGACAAGTTGCAGTAATCGACATATCGGATAGTGACATTTCATTGTATATCGATGGTTGTTTTCTAATTAGTAACATAAACTTTGATTTAATTATGGTACATGAAAATTTATTAAAGAATTTTATAAAATCCGAAATTAAAGGGAAGCCGGTTTGGACCTATTGGATCTATTGGACCAAAAAATTTTAAAATCTTATAATTTACTAGATTTTTGTTTTTAAAGAATTTTAGAAATTCAGAAATTAAAGGAAAACCGGTTAGGACCTATGGATCCGACTACCAAAAATTTTAAAATTTTACTAGATTTTGGTTTTTTCATTTTGTTTCTAAAAAAAATTTTGGACCAAATTTCTTTTAGCAGCAAAATTGGATTTTTTTCTTTTTTTTTTGACTGGTAGAGCATTAAATGCGGATTTAAAAAGAAGAAAAAAGTTTGCGGAAGTCCATATTTTCCGAAATATAGGTCTCCAAAGCTTGAATGTATAATCACGCATAACTCTGCCATTTATTATCCGATCCTGATGAAATAAATTTCATAAATCGTTAAATTTATATTCCAACTAGTCGCCCGGCCATCCAGCCGGGCTTAGGCAGGGGGATTAAATTCCCTCTGCAGCTTAAGTCGATGAGTGACAAAATCAGAAAATCGCGCGAGTTTTTAGAAATAATTTTTTTATTTGGGTGTGTAAAAACTACAACAAAGCACAACAGAAATAAAAGACAACGACAACAACGACAAAAGACAACAACACCAAAAGACAAGAACAACAAGTTGATTAAACCAAAAAAGTGAGGTTAAAAAACATTTTTTAAATGAGCCCTCAGTGTGTTAATAAAAGGAAATATATGTATATATATTTTAAGGCTTTATGCGAGGGCTTTGTAATGATACATATTTCAAGCAGATCCGATGATAAATACCTGAGATATGACCGATTATATACTCAAGTTTTAAAGGCCTATATCTCAAGAAGTTGGACCTAGCGTAAAAAACAAAACTTATTTTTCAACTCAGCGCAAAAGCATTTACCGTTGGTGAAATTTTGATGCAGATCTGATTTTGCTGCTAAAATAGTTTTATGCCAAAATTTTATAAAATCTGAAATTAAAGGGAAGCCGGTTTATTAGATTTTTGAGTTTTTTAAGCATTTTTTAAAAAAAATTCAAAAAAAATTTACAATTGTTTTTATTTTTTTTTTTTGCGCAACTGCATTTTTGGCGACACGAGAATTTGATATAAACTAGATTTATGCGTTTCTTTTTAAAACTTTTCTTTTGCCAACTATAATATGTTCCATGTCATTTGAATATCTATAATGCAATTGCTTTTCCTACTGACATACATACAAATTTTCCTACAAACATACTATTTTTTGTCACTCGCTGTAATCCGGATACTAAATGCTAGACTAGACATTAAGCGCAACATTTGCCTCCGATTTGTCCGATAACATTTTGCATAAATTTCGAAACTTTGTAGTAGTTTCTGCTGGCTGTCAAAGACAATAAATGTCAACAAATAGTAGACGTCATTAATAAATGTTCTAGGATACTTACATTTGATGGGATACTATTTGTGAATGCAGATATACAAATTCGATATTTTTTACGGTTGGCAGATGACCAACCGAGATTTATCACGAAATTATTTTAATAACAACAGCAGCAACAAAAAACATCGGACATATTTATAAAGAATTATATAAAGAGAAGCAAAAGCAACAAATACGAAAAGTATCACCACAACAATTTTGTTACAAAAAATATCACTTTAAATTAACCGTCACACATTGTTTGCGTTCACATTTTCATTAAAATTTAATACATTGTTTGTTTTTTTTACCCCTAAACTTTAAATTAAACACAAGTTTCTTCCGTTTTTTTGTATTTAATTTCCAAACACTAGAAGTTGTTTACTTCTTTCGTTTCACAGTCGCCGCGTCGCGCCTTTGTCTCGCTTTCATTTGATGTTCTTCCTTCGTTCAGTGTGAATACATTTTTCCCAATACAAACGAAGAGAACACAACATAAAACCGCTTGTATTGATATAACGAAAGTTAAACAACGACTGAAGAACAACAGTTTGTACCCAAGAAAAAACTGGGTTCTTCTTGCAACCAATTCACCACTTACTTGTACTTCTGATGGGGGTGATAGTATACCTAGTCGACGTTTACACGAAGACTTTTACCCCCTGGCTTTTTGTCTTCATTCTCTTTTGGTAACGCTTCATAAATGCATGTGTGCACAGATGTTTACTCTATGAATTCAACCATGCGTGACTCTTTTGAACGTTTCGTCCGGCAATCTTCTTTTGTTGTTTATGCGTAATAATCTAAAATTGAACATCTTAAAAACCTGTGAACAATGGGTAATACGTGTAGCCCAGCGTTTACACGAGACAAGACAATGAGAATATGTATTAGTTGTCGAAGAAGAGAAAAAAATGTTTGTGTAACGTCGGCATCCAGGCAATTATAAAGACAATATACTCTTAAGCATTCGCGTCGTGTGAATTCAATACAATTTACAAAATTCATATAATTTACAAATTCATGTTTCCAAACTTTGCGGTCTTTTGCGATTATGTGTTGCCTCTTCTTCGCAAATTACTACGAAACTTCACTCAATTGGACGCTTACATCAAATCATTTTCCATACAACTGTCTCGTGTAAATGCCAAGTATGTAAGGTAGACTCAGTAGTTGTTGCATTTGTGGCCAATAACAATAGACATTTTGTTTTTGTTTCCTATTTCTTTTCTGTCAAATTTAATACACGTCTCTATGTACTTTACAATAAAAATACTCAAAAAGAACCAAAACCAAATACATGTGAATTTGACATAAGAGAAACACAAAACCATGAAAAACGTTAAAATCAACTGTTCCAACGAGTTTACCTTCCTTATTCTACCAAGCAATCTTTATGCTTCGTAAGTCATGGTTGGTGTCGCAGGGTGAAAAATCATCGTATGAAGACACTCCTATTCACATACATGCTCACTCAGCAACGCACAATGTTGACTTTGATGCAAATGCATTGTTCAAAATGTATTTATACCAGGTGCTGTTATAACAACAACAGGTAATTTGTTTTTGTCTGGTTTCACTACAGTGTCAAACTCAACAATAAAATTTAATACAAAATACAAGTGAGAAAACTATTCGAAAGCCAGTACAAAAATGTCAATCGGGTTAACCAACTTTAACAAACCCTCACCCTCAGTCATACATTGGGTCCGAGTTTCATTAAAGAAGATTTATATTCGCTCTTAAGTTGCACTAATGGGCGTGGCAAATATTATCTATTACTCATCTTAATTAGGATCCTAACTGGTTTTGAGGACTTATTGTGATTACCAGCCTATTGTCCGCCTAACTTTTGTATGCAGGGTACAAAAATGGGCGTGGTCAAGTTGTTCATTTATAATTACAATGTGCCTTTCAAAAAATATATTGTTCCATGCTAAGTTACATTAAGATCGATTGTAGATTAGGGCAGATATAGTGTTGGGCAACTGGAAAGCCGCTCTAACTTTGTATTGGAGATACTAAATGGACGTGGCACAGTAGCTCATTTTAAATTACAAAGTGGCTTTTCGAAAAACAATGCCTAGATGCAAATTTCATTAAGGGTCGTTGTGGTTTACGAGATATATCCTGTCAACACCTCAACTTTGGTACTGCAGGTACCAGAATGGGAGTGGAAAATGTACTCATTTTCCATACAAGAGTAGCATTAAACTCAATATTGTCCAATATCAAATTTCGTAAAAATTATTTCAGATTTACGGGAGTTATTTTGTCAAACAATCTGCCGGCAATTCAACTTTTGTAAGGGAGGTACAAAAATGGGTGTGTCAAAATCCCGCTTGTTTTAGTAGGTGACTCGCATTTGAAAACTGAAGCCAGTTTGAAAAATTAAATTAGTTAAGTTTTACGCGATTTATCGTACTGACAACCCAACTTTTGTATGGGAGGTACCAGAATGGGCGTGGCAACCTCGTCAATTTTCTCCAGTTTAGTAGACAATTAAAGATTATTAACCAATGTCTGAGTTGGAGGTAATCACATATACCAGAAAATAGTTTCAGAAAAAACATTTTTCACTAAATGTTTCAATTCGATTTCGAGGTAAAATAATGGGCGTGGTCATAATTCCCATTTTCAATCCCAAACTAAGTTTGGACAAATAATAGATACTGACAATTATTCATTGTGATCGGTGGAGATTTACGGCAGTTATCGTGTTGACCAGCCAGCCAGTCAGGCTCAATCTCCGTAGAAAGTCCTAAAACTAATTTAGTCCAAAGATAGTAACGGTAGAATGTAGTTCCTTAAATGCATTACATTTTTTCGTATTAAACAGTGTGTTGACACACACAACGAAACAGTCAGTTACAACGCGTGCTGTGAGAAGGGAGGAAAACCAACTACATATTTAGGCGAAAAAAATGGCAGTGGGAGCAGAGAGAGAGTGAAAGAACCGAAATGTGCAGGATGAATGGTGAATCCCGAAAGTTTTTCCAGAGGGTAAGAATTGAAACCTGATTGGACCTTATCAGTGTGGTTTTAGACCAGGCAAGTCCACAACTGACCAAATATTCACGCTACGCCAAATCCTGGAAAAGTCTCACGAAAAGCAAATCGACACATACCACCTTTTTGTCGATTACAAATCTATAGCCCAATACGATAGCCCAATACGAGGAAAACTGTACGAAGCTATGTCTGAACTTGGTATTCCGGCAAAACTGATTCGCCTCTGTAGAATGACACTGACCAACACCAAATCAGCAGTGAAAGTGGGGAAAGACCTTACTGAACCATTCTATGCCAAGCGAGGACTTAGACAAGGCGACACACTTTCGTGCAATCTCTTCAACATCTTAATGGAGATAATAATGAGAAAGGCTGCAGTAAATACGAACAAGACCATTAACACGAAAAGCCATATGTTGCTGGCGTATGCTGACGACATAGACATCATTGGGCGAAATTTGCGAGAGGTTACTGCAGTATTTTCAAGAATCGAAAAGGAATCAGCGAAGGTGGGTCTTGCTGTTAATGAGGGCAAGACAAAATTGATGGTGTCAACGACTAGAGAAACCTCTCGACTTGGTCCGCACGTGAACCTTGACAACCGATTTAATTTTGAAGTGGTAGATGAATTTGTCTACCTTGGATCCGTCGTGAACAAGGACAACAACGTCAGCCTGGAGATAGATAGGAGAATTGTGCTTGCAAATATATGTTATTTTGGGCTCAGCAAGCAATTTAGGAACAAAGCCGTCTCTCGACGGACAAAAGTCCAGCTATATCAGACTCTCATTTTACCTGTCTTGACATATGGCTCCGAAACTTGGGTCATATCGCAAGCGGATGAAAAACACCTGGGAGTTTTCGAGAGAAAAATTCTCCGTAAAATATATGGTCCTGTTAGGGAAAACGGCGAGTACCGACGTCGCTGGAACGCAGAGCTATATAATCTCTATTCAGACGTGGACATAGCTAGACGAATCAAAGTGGGCCAATTGCGTTGGCTAGGCCATGTTATCAGAATGGATGAAGATGAGCCAGCGCGAAAGATTTTTGATAACGTACCCGATGGAAGCAGCAAAGAGGACGACCAAGACTCCGCTGGAAAGACCAGGCAGAAGAATCCCTCCGTATCCTTGGTGTTACTAACTGGCGAGAAAAGGCGAAGGATAGAGCCAGTTGGAAGAATATGTTGAAATTTGTTTAATTTGTTTGTTTAATTAATATGTGTAAGACGTCTGACCTCATGAGGTTGTAATATAGCCAATAAAAGTAAGTAAGTAAGTTGACACTTATCACTAACCGAAGTTTTCGATTTATTTTTGCGCGATTGTTCCGAGTTTTGGGTTCCTATCCCGACGTGAATCTGAAATAAAAAATTAATACATACATATATACAAAATAAAATGCTTCATTTTATATATATAGTCTTATTCTAACTAATTATATTTCTCTTTATTTAATTTTTTATTTTAAACGAAAAAATTTCGCATTTTACCCATTGTGCACCACTTTTTGTTCACAACCAGTTGGTCAGGTTAATCACACATAAATAATTTACCTGTTGTCTAAGTGTTGTTATAGTACTCCCACTACCTTCTATGAATGCGTCTTGTCCCTGACTTTGAATACACAATGACATAAAAAAAATATATATTTTTGTTCTTTCATT
The DNA here is from genome assembly GCA_963931995.1 of Phaonia tiefii. Classification (NCBI taxonomy): domain Eukaryota; kingdom Metazoa; phylum Arthropoda; class Insecta; order Diptera; family Muscidae; genus Phaonia; species Phaonia tiefii. The sequence continues at coordinate 306,959,332 of OZ008367.1, forward strand.
TGTTATGCACTTTATGTATCTCTCTGGTACATGCGAATGCTCTCTCACTGCGTACTCACTGGCATTCTCTCTATTGTAAACAAAATGTTTACCATCTCTGTTGCTCTCCTATATCACTGCATTTTGCGGGCATTAGTGATGGGATTTGAAAAAAGGCATTTTATTAAACGAGACCGAAACAATTTTGGAACAGGAACAAAATATGTATGACTTGTAATATTGCATGCACAGAAAAAATATGCATCTGTAATATTGCCCAGTTTGGGTTTGGTGATTTTCTTTTTGTATGAAGATAAGAAATAGTGTAATTATTGCCAAAATCAAAAGTGCAAAACGTACTATCAACAGCAATGCTGAATTTGCATACATATGAATATTGGCAAATTACCTTTTTCTTATTTGAATGTCAAGATGTGGTGAGGCAGCAACATCCCGACTAGACACAGTTCGTTAGAGCGAGACGAATATAAACCTCAAAGGATTTGTATTACTACTGTGTCGTAATACAAGAACAAGAATTTTGCAAAGTTTTTAATAAATTTCTTAAAAAAAGGTTGAATTTACAAATTTCAGAAAGAAATGTAAACTGTATGTGTTGTTAACAAAGAATACATTTCTACTGGCCAAAAGTCTACATTGTAGAACTTTTGTAAATGGAAAAGTGAGTTGTGTTGCTTGTGTTCAAAATAATGGGAGTGCTGCCATCTAATATTTTCTCATGTCAAATTTTTTGGTATTTAACTTGCAAAGCAAGTGATATTCTAACGGTAATTACAACGGTATGTAAGAAGTAAAATAAAAAAGAGAAGCTTATTATAACTATTATATTTATGATGCAATTGATTTATTTCTGTATTTGCCCTTGGTTCAACTTGATCATAAAAATAAGAGTGATAGTGGATTTGTACTAAAAAAATATAACAGCATTTAATTAAACAAAAAAAAGTGAAAAGTAAGTATGGAAAGTGACGTTGAAACTTTTTCTGTAGTTATTAAATAAATTTTCATATAAATCTGTGTAATAGTGGGACGAGCAAAACACTGTTCCGAAGAATAACGAGAATTAATTAAAAAGTTACGAAAACAAGGAAAAACGTATAGAGAAATTTAGATAATTTTAGGGTGCTCTGATCAAATGATTGCAAATGCCTTACCATATAAAAAACAGCCCGAAACACGTGGGCGCAAACGTAAAACATCAACCGTTGATGACCGCCGAATTGTGCGATATAGTAAGGATACCCTTTCCGCGTCTTCAAAAAAGATTCAAAAGCAGCTAAATCTCGCTGTAAGTGGTCCTACTATTCGTAGACGACTGATAGAAAATAATTTATTCGCAAGAAGTCCACGAAAGGTGCCATTGCTTTCAAAGAAACAGGCAGCTGCTCGCTTAAAGTCCGCTCAAGGACATATCGATTGGTCGAATTTAAAATGGAGGAAAATACTATGGACAGACGGAAGCAAAATCGTGTTATTTGGTGGAACAGGATCTAGACAGTATGTCCGACGTCCGCCCAATACTGAATATAAGGCACAATATACAAAAAAAATTAAAAACAGCAGACAGTTGTCCGAGGCCTTCGGCCACGGACTGTCCGTGCAGGCTGTGTCAACGACACGGCCATTAAATTTAACGTAGAATACGCCATCCGATAAGACAGAAAACATATATAACAATAAATGATAAATAACATAAGCAAATGAATTTATTTGATATTTTAATTTACTAAACGTCAACTGTCAGCTGCTGTCAAACAGCATCAATCAGCATAGTTATTTTGCTTACTTGGCAGCACTTTCATTTAACATAAAAATGTATGAATTAATTTTTTCATATATTTTTTATAATTCTATATCCATGTTAAATTCAAATTCACATTTAACATTTTGTCTCACTTAAATACATAAGTAAATATTCGAAATTTCAATATTTGATCAATCAAAACAACAGCCGAAGGTTTGTGTCCACACTGAAACAGCAGCATACATAGTTTGTGTTTTCGCTACAAACTCAAACACTCAACCAAACACCACACATATGTTTGAGTGTATGAGTTTAAATAATTTTCATTTGAGAAATTTAAATATTAGAAAGATATCAACCAATATGAAATGTATATCAAACGAAAGATAACATCTTCATTTACCTACAAAAAAATTTTTAAAAAAAGTTATCTTGCCGTTTCCTCATAATCAATGAAATAAAGATTACAACAATAACAATCTGACATGACTCCCTATACCGTAAGGTAAGACGTATTCTACGTCAAAAAATGGTTAAACATGGTGGTGCAAAAATAATGATATGGGGGAGTTTTTCATACAACGGTGTAGGTCCAATTCATCAAATAAGAGGTATCATGTTTAAGCACGTCTATGTGGGAATTTCGAAGGAGTAATGCTCCCTTATGGAGAGTGGAATATGCCTCTGAAATGGGTATTACAGCAAGATAATGACTCAAAACACACTAGTAAATTGGCAAAGGAGTGGTTTCGGGGCAACGGGGGCCTGCTCAGTCTCCGGACCTCAATCCCATAGAACATCTATGGGTAGATGTTAAGAAATATGTTGCAGAGAAACAACATTCAAATGCGGAAGAGCTATGGAACGCAGTGCGTGATGCCTGGCACCAAATTCCTTTAATGAGATGCCAGGATCATATTGTCTGCATGCATCGTAGATGTGCCGAAGTTATCAAAAACAGAGGGTATTCCACTAATTACTAAGGCAATTGACCTTTTCCTTTAATAGTTTTAGAATTTTGTGCTTTAAGACTTTTCGGTCGTGGATTAACACTCCCTCCTATTATTTTGAACAGTGAATTTTTTAAAAAAGTTTTGTTTAAGTGAAATATTGTAAGTTAATATAGCTTTAATTGAATAATTAAATGGTATACAATTTAGAGAATTAATTAATGAATAATTTTATGTAAAAAGATCTGACTAAATTTTTTATTTTTTCTTAAAAAATTAAAATTTGTTTTTTTATGAAGGGCACTCCTATTTTTTTGAACACAACTGTATATTGATCAAGGGAAAAGTGTCGACCATGTTTTAATAAGCAACAGGGAAATGTACATCTCCTAGCCATTTGAAGAATAGAAATTTGAATTCTTTGTAGAAATGAACAAATTTGATACCAAATATTTTGATACTTTTATCTAATCATTAATAAATGTCTTCGCAGGAAGTGACAAACGAGAGTGCTACTACATTTGAGGAGTCTGATAATTGGAGAATATAATATTATAATTTATTTAAATGTTACTATTGTAAGCAACAATGTAATAAATACTTCTTTAATTAATAACAAAAACAAAATTAGTTCCCGTAAATATGAAAAAAAAAATGGGCTGAACATTTGGTAAGGTTGCACATTGAAATTAATCTAATTCACCTACAATAAATTGTGTACATTGCCCTTTTTCCATTGTGTAAATGTACAAATATGGAAGGCAAATTTTCATATTGTTGGTGAACATAAAATTGCCTACGTTTATTGGTAATGTTGCCCAATTAAATAGCTGACCCTATGTTGCCCAGTGCATGGGCTGTTATCAGACCATGAATTTAGGTAATATTACACTAGGTTTTTTTTCCTGTGTGGAAGAAAGCGTCTCAAACTCTGTTAGGAAATGTCTGGTATACCGCTATTTCACATTTTTCTTCTATTTCATTTCCATAAACAGTTGATTTTTGTGAGGCAAAACATACAGAGGCACGCAAAATGCAGTTCACATGAATATTTGTTTTCGGTTATGCTCATTATCGTACTCATTTAATAAAATTTTTCAAATGAAACACTTAAATATTATACATATATTAAAATTTGGTTATTAACTTGGGGTTTACTCGAGACAGCCGACACCACCAACGACAGAACAAAATTGAAAAATCTCAAATAATACAAAATGTCTATACACTTTTCCATAAAAAAAAATACTTTGTTACTTTTTAATTTTTATTGTTGTATTTTCTTTAAATTTTCTCTTGGAATTCAAATTATAATTTATTTATATAAAGAAAATGTCAAACCATACACGAATTTAGTACAGACACATTAATTCTCTCATCTGACGTTTCATTTCACTCTCTTCGTCCTAGTTTTGTGGAAATGAAACTCTGAAATTTAAATGTATTTTGCACATTTTTGTTGACTTTTATCTTTGGTATACATTTGTATTGTATTTAACACAACTATTTTGAAACCATAAAACACGAAATGCGGTTGCTGTTCCTTTGTTGGACGTTGTGTACTATAGACTCTATCTGGTATTATTGAACTCATGCTTTCCACCATCCAATATTCAGTTGCGACCAAGGCAGATCTAGTAGAGGTTAACGCATTAGAACAGCTGATTTTGCTTTCTTCTGACTCTATCTATCAAATGCAGTGTATTTTGTTATTGTATTTTTTGGTAACTTTGTTTGGTCATATGTATTTGTGCTGAATGACATTCAGAGCCAACAAATCCTACAGTTCAATTATTTTTTTAAACTTTCTTTAAAAAAATGTGTATAATTTAAATGTTCTGTGAAAAAAACAAACTAAATGTTGTACAATTTTCTATCAAAAATGGAACGCAAACTTGCAATCTTTTCTAGAAAGATAAGATTTTAGACCAGAATATACATATTTAAGAAAAACTGGCCGTCGGTGGTGCAATGGTTAGTGTGCGCGGCTCTTGTACATGAGATCCTGGGTTCGAACCCTGCTCTGACCACCTTCAAAAAAAATTTCTTTCAGCGGCGGTCACCTCGCATAGTGACTCCGACACTATCGAGTATATAGCCATGAAAAAGCTTCTCAAACTACCGTTCGGAATCGGTGTAAAACTGTAGGTCCCAATCAGTGAGTGAAAACTGGAAAGCGCACAGCTCAGTGATTGTGAGAAGTTATCCCCGGTCCCTTCATGGGATGTAATGGGAAACCATTTATTTTTTTTTAAGAAAAATAGATGGAACGGCAGAAAAAACGGATCCACCGGTTATTCACAAATGCTAATTTTCAGAAACATTGCAAAGGGTGGATGTCCAAAAAATCGTTGGACCGGTTATTAGTTTCGGATTTTGAATACTGTAGTTACAACCCGGGTACCACCATAAAAAATTTGTACCAACGGTTGTAACGTGTATGGCCAGCATTATAGTACTCATATGTAATTTATGCTTCTTTTGTTTAAATCGAAATGTTTATTTTTGAATGTTTTGTTCTATCACGATTTTCATTAATTCCTTTTCCGTGAGAGGTCACAAAAAGGGGTTGTCGATCCACCATCTTCCATGACGTAGCAATAATTTCTTTATATAAAACAAAAAGATGATGGTATTAAATGTACACAATTGTTACTTCATTAAAGAACTTTGATTTTCTTTATCCCGAAAATTAAATCAATTGAGGTTCAGTTGATTTATAATTTATTTGTACATATGTATGTAACAATTGGAGCGCATGACATTATATGGATAATTGTTAAAGTGCATCGGGGGAAAAAAATTATGTAGCGGCGTTGGATATAATTGCAACGGCGGCACATTTCTAATATTTTTATGATGTTTTCATTTGCTGGTGCGGTGTCATTTTCAATAGTTTGCCAACCAACCACCAACCACACTGTGGTAACAGGGTATTGTGGGTCTGTCTGTTTATGTATTCTTGTAGTCGAAGTACAGATCGCAAATACTAACCAATATCAGAGAAATTTGATAACCTTTAAGGATAAATATGTCACATCGATCCACTTTAAATGAGAAAAAATTACTCTAGCTACATACGATGTTCAATTTTCCTCCAGCTTAGTTAATTTTTAATCATTTTGGGTTCCACTTTTTGTTGCTGGGGGTAGACTTGTGTAGAACTCTCATTCACTAGTTTTCGAACTAGTTAGTTAATTTAAGGTGCTCGGACATAACAATCACGAAGATACTCGCCGTATCGAACAAGTGCATTATGTTCTTGAGGCTGATTCTGGCCACCCTAAATGAGGTATAGAGGTTCATGAACTACCCAACTCTTGTTGATATACATAACCCATATAAATGCCCCAAACAAACTCGGTTTCACTCCTTTTGTTTGTAGGCATTTGAGTGAAGAGAAATTCTGACTGTCAACTTGTACATCGTTTTTGGACTCAGTTGAAAGCATAATAAAACAAATCAACTTGCTTGTTGATAAAACACAAAGCCAGTCGAATGCTTTGGCTATATTGAAACAAGTTGAGATAGCCGAAAAAATCTAGAGTTTGAAATATAACCACTTTCGCGATCGAAATCAGCTGATTCCGTACAAAAAAGTCAGCTGATTCTGGTCTCGAAACATCTTCAACGTGTTAAACACGTTCGTAAAATTTTGTTGCGGAGAGTTACCACCCATTCTTGATTTACTTGTGCAAATATTTCATTTATAATTCCTCTACGCACTCCATTTTGTTTTTAACGCATGTGGTGTTACTTTCAGTTATTAAAATTATCGAAATGTCAAAATTCCGGTCAGAAAACAATTATCAAACAATTGTTTTCGTACGAAATAACTTTGATGTAACAACCCTGTAATATATTTTGCTAACGATTTCGTTATTTTGTATACACGTACTTCTTATAGGAATGAAAATTTCAACAAATTTGAATACCGGGCTTAATTCAGTGAATCCAAAAGTAGCATGCTCATATCTCTGTAATTGTGAGGAACTCTCACCAATCTCTTTATGTGAGGTAATGGGGAAAAATCAAGTGACCAGGCTCAAACATAGATAGGCGACAAAGTGCAAGCAACCAACCTTCTTATATTAGGACTAATTTATACCCTCACCACTCTTTTCAACATAACCTGTTTAAAATAAATGCCTATAGTATCAAGCTAGATAAAGACATTTCAATGTCGACTATACCAAAATGTGGACCGATATTGAACATTTATGACAGCAACCATTTCTGGCATGGGCAAAACTTATGGTCCAAATTTCGTTGAAACGGCTAAATATTTGTAATTTCTGGAGTAGATAGTACCAAACATTGGGGTACAATTTATGTAGGAGCTTTATTCAAATGAGGACCATTTTCAAAAATTGTCAACCTCGACGAAAGATGATAAAAATATCATAAGTGTATTTGATTATTAATAGAAGGGCATATTGCTTTTGAGGCAAAAAAGCATAGTTTTGTTTTCAGGGAAATTTACCCATTTCGATCATTTATGGCGCCATGTATAAAATTTTCCTTAACCTTTAAATCCACCACTAATATATCAGCATCTACACGCGAAGAAAAAACTCATTCCTCGCAAACGAAATCTCAGATAACTGAAGTTCGTTTGGGGACTGTAGTTGGGAGAAACGAACTTCTGTTAAGCCATACATGTCATTTCGTTTGGGAGAACCGAAAAATGTTTGGAGTAAACGAGTTATGAAAACGAGCTGAAAAAACCTTTGTGAGAAACGAAAAACGGTTACACCAACTCTTCTTTCGGTTACAGCAACCGAGTTGTAATTAAAACTTTTATTTATGGCTTCCATAAGCTCTTTTTTGTTTAAATTTCCAACTTTTATGATTTTGGTTTTACCCATAAAGTTTGTTTTAAAAAAAGTCGGAATTTTTGTCTATTTTTACACTGTATACCTACACGTCTGTCATCAAACTACACCGCGTCAATTGTCCATCCAAGATATATTGACAGGGTAGAAGCATTAGAGTGTGTGATCACTTTTATGTGTATGCGTGAGTGTGTATGCGTGAGTGTGAATGCGTGAGTGTGTATGCCAAACAAGTGGATAAGGATGTGTAAACAGTCTACAGAATGAGGGAAATTTACTTTCTTCGTAATCTGTGCTCTCATTAGAAAAATGGCAAATTTCAGTTATCGCAAACGCTTTTTAAATTTGCGGCAACTGTAATTTTTACGCGTTTAATGCAAATGAGAACTCGTTGTTAAACGCACCCTCTCTATTTATATACATACTCATACTTAACGACTTCTCTATGTAGCTCACTAGAGAATGTAGAACGGTTTCCGTATATTTTGCCCTCGTTGTAAGCGTGCTGGCATGTGGGCAGCTGAGAAGTACCTACACGCTGAAAATTAATCATTGTGTCTCCAACATGTAAACACATGCAAACACAATGTGTTTGGACACAAGTATACTACATTTGCGGCAAGCTACAAACACGTTTTATTTTAATTCAAACAACAACAAAAGACAGATTTTTCCACGCGTATGTTCGTTCGCAGTTATGAGTCACGAATTCAGATAAATATACGATGATTTCCCCGCTTTCGGAATGAATACCACCTTGAAGTCTCTCCATCTAACGGAAATATAGGATAGTTTGATGCAGTTCGTATACATTTTTAATAGCCAGGGAAATAAAATGTCTACATAGTCCACTTTGTAACTCCATTGGTGATATGACGTCAAGGCCAGGTGATTTGTGGAGCTTAAACTTTTTTTTGCCCGGTATAGTGTTTCTTCTGTCATGAGAGTCCAACCGACCTTGTCTTCTGACAAGTTGCCTTTCAAGTGTGTGTTAAGTAGGCGGTCTAAACAGGGTGTACACGATACATCAAATTGATGTGCATGTTTATATATGGTGTAGTAAATCTAATGTTGTATGTGGCATACGTACAAGAAAAAGTATTCGTCAATCAAAGAAAATATCAAAATCATATTGATATTCCGTTCTGATGAGGTTGGAGATGTATCGTGTATTCCCTGCTTATCAATTCAACGCTCAATTAAGTCCATTGCCCGCTTAGCTTTTTCAGAAAATTTACCTTAAACTTATTTTAAAAATGAAACTTAGGGTAGTATTCTAAAAGTCCCCAAAGTGAACGAAAGTCAAAAAATTGTAGTGTATACATCACTTTGCGCTTGCGTTCGCTTACGAAAGCTGTCACTGGCGTTTGTGGTTTATAGAGTTGCCCAACTAAAATAAACAATTATAGATTATAAAAAGTTATATCGAGTGAAATGCGCAGAATGAAAAAGATTAAAAACTTTAGCTCTATTTCAATAGATCGACAGATTTTATGGATTATATTATTTTTCTTTTGTAAATATAATTTTGAATTCTTTTGTAAAACAAAATTGAGTTCGTCGATTGTATTTCAGCCAAAAAGGCCAACTACTTATAAGCAATGAAATGCAAAATACCTCCATCTGCCCATTAGCGATCGAAATTTTACTTTAAATTTGTAATTTCTTCAACTAACGCGAGGAACTGTGGCGTATTCAATTTGACAGCTAAAGTGACCAAAAACGTTGCGCTGCGTTTTATAAACTACCCATTTAATAACATAACTCAACGCAGGTACTCACCGAACAGCTGTAACGTTTTATAAACTACCAAAACGACAAAAGTAACGTAAAGTGACTGTATTACTACTTTTAGAACAACACCCCTAAACTCATTTTGGAATCGTATCTCTGTCTTTGCTTGTTTATCAGTTTTACATATAGGGGAAGAGAACTACTCATATAAAGACTGCAGAAATCTCTCGACAAGCAATATTTCAACGAAAACTCTGTTATGTTGTCACTGATATGTTAGACCAAGATATTTTAGACCATGTTAGACTATTAGAGAATTCGTTGAACATGTCAAATTTTTCAGAAATAATTTTCACAGATCTTTTAACATTCTCTTTCTTTTTGATTTTTCTCAAAAAAATGTGCGCGTTTAGAATAAATCATATACGGGAATACAAACTGTTTTTTCGTGGATTTATTTAATTTTTTTTTTTCGTGGTTTTATTTAATTTAATAATTTTATTTAATCATTTTTGTTGATATCTTTCATTTTTGTCTATTCTATCTAGTTTTTATTGCCCAACAGTTGTTTTGTTTTGCCACTTTGAAAGCTTAGACTTTTGCATTCTCCCATTCCATTTTCTTTCATTTCCCAAAACTGATATAGCAGCAGAATGATTGAACGTAAGATTTATTTCAAATTGAAAAGCGTTTTATTCCATTTCTTTCTCCGCGAATCGTTATATTTGCACTGATAGTGTAACATGGCCTTAATGCATACGTTAAAGCAACATCGTCATCATTCCCTACAACTGACTTCGGCATCTTTCCCACCGCGAATCGTTCTATTTGCACTGATAGTGTAGCATGGCCTTAATGTATACGTTAAAGCAACACTATTCAACGTCATCATTCCCTACAACTGACTTCGGCATCTTTCCCTCCAACTGACTTCGGACTCCGCCTTGCATTTTCTTTGCGTATTATACGTTAAAATTCATTTTCTCTTCTCAAGTAGCAGCGAATCACCCAAACCTCAAAGGACCATCATGACACAGAAAACAACAAGAGGTCATACATTTTACCTGTCTAGACGACTGTTATTCCCTTCGATTATCTTTATTGTTTTTTGTTCAGCTTTAACTTTTGAGATTTTATAAACGATTATAATTAGACAATTGAAAGACGAAATCTCGGAAAATGTAAACAACCCCCGACAATGTTGTTGACGAAAAAGAAAAATATCCGATTCATAAACAAAGTGCGCCATATTAAAACAACAAATTTGTTGTTACTCGTATATTGGGGATTAAACCATGGTAACCTACAGAAAACAGTAAGGATAAAGTTACCATGCAGATGTAAGATTAAAGAGATGATATGTAGGTAGACATTCAAAATAAGGAACAGTTAAGGGTCATGCAACGTATTTTGTTTTAAAAAAAATGTTTTAGATTTTATTTAAACCGTGAATATTTAAGCTACACTGAAAGAAATATGCTTAATCGCAGCGATAAAACATTGTTGATGTTGTATTTTTATTGCTGCAATGAAAAGTTAAATGCATTTGAGTATTTTGTCGGTGTGGTAACGAAATATCTATGTCAAATGTCATTTCAGTATTTTAGTTTCGACGCCATAATTCTGTTGCTGTAAATCTCAATATTTATTGCTGCTGAAGCATTTGTTAACACATTTTAATGAAGCCATAAAATTGGACCATTAGATAAGTTTTCATCGAAATGTATGCCACCAATTTAGTCAAAGGGGATCGCGTTATAACTAACTTCTTGTGGCCAGAAATTAAAGGCGTATATTTGAATGACTATTGCTTTTAGTAGGATGACGCGGCATGCCACACAGTCATTCGAATAATATTCGTTGACTGTATTCGATAGTCGTATTGACCTCCACGTAGGTGCTATTTGACGCCACCGGAATTGTAAACTGCGAAAGTTCTTCTTTTTTTTTAATTTGAAAGACATGAGTTGACTCAATATTTTTACACCATTAGTTTACTTCATACATGGGGCAAATTAATTATATGACAATTATAATTTGTAATTTAATTTGAATGACCTTTCGAAATGCAAATTCAAAATAAAGTTTAATATAAATTACCTTTCGAAATGCAAATTCAAAATAATTCATTGACAATTGTGCTTATTTACGAAGCATTTCCTTCATATCTAACAGTTTTGGTTTTCAAATATTTTATAAAGAGTGTCCGGTCATATCGCAGGGTGAGTCTGAGTCATATCGCAGGGTGATAAAACATCACTGGGAGTCTTTGAGAGAAAAATGCTCCTAAAAATAGTATATGGTTCGATAATAGAAAACGGCGAGTATCGACGGCGTATGAACCACGTGCTGTATAGTCTGCATCTTGACATCGACGTACATAGTTATGCGTATCAAAATAGCGCGTTTATGCTGGCTAGGCCATATCAGTAGAATATATCAGAATGAGCCAGTGCGAAAAATGTTCGAAGACGTACTCGAAGGACATCAAAAAATAGGACGATCAAGACTTCACTTGAAAGACCTGGTGAAATATTGCTTGCAATAACTTGGAATTATCAACTAGATTAGAAAAGCTGAAGATCGAGCCGTTTAGAGAAACATGTTATTTTCATTTTGTAAGTCCCTTGACCCTTTAGGTTGTTTGAGGCCACCTAAGCATGTAAGAAACTCTCGATTTTTTGAGAGTGTACTTATATTCCAGCGCCGGAATTCTGTAACTTTTTAACGATAAAAGTCGTTAGTTAAATTTATAAAATTCGGAAATTTTGTATTGAAATTTTATGAATTTTGACAATTTACCTACCGATTTTTATCGTTATGAATTTACAGAATTCCGGCGCTGGTCTTATCTTCAAGGTAATGAAATATCGTTATCGAGGGGGGGGGGGCATTTGCTATTACTTAGAATTTGTTGACGTTTCTTTAATGATTTGGTTTAAGCTTTTGTGATTAATTAGGCCGCCGCATCCGATCCTATCGAAAAAAAAAACCAATGAGTGTTCGAAGTTACGGGCGATGTGTTAACACCTTTTTGTTGCACGGTACCTGTTCGATTTCTATGAAAATTGGAAAATAAAAAACAGCGTTCAATCATATGATGACGTTTCAATTCCAAAAGCCATTATACGAAATGTACTTACTTCCATTATATATAAAATTTAGTTTAAAATTGTTTTGTTGTGATTTGAAATGGTTTTTTTTTGTGCTGCAGGCCCTTTTGCTATTGCACTTGCATTTTTCTTACATCTGCTTTAACATTAGATGTAATATTGCTAAAATAATTAAAGCAATATTTAGCTCAATGAAATAATTGTTTTGGTTTTGTAATAAACAGAGCTACGACAAAAAAAAGTATTGAATAGTATAGAGAACTTATTGCACTCTTTTTCCGCTCTCATGTAGAGAGTCTGAGTAAAAAAGCATAAACGAGTCTTATTCTCTTTATAGAATATTTCAATATAAATCCACCATTTCGACAATGTTATTACATAAAACAATACAAAAAGCATAAATGTTTGAAAAGGTATCAACGTTTTACATCAAAATTATGAATGGACCAAGTTATGACAAAAAGAGAGTAATACGTTTTTAATCATTCGCCAGATGACGCCAGTGCTTTTGAGTCATACAATACGTTCCATTAGTTCTCTATACTATTCAATATTCTTTGGCGACGACGACCTGCTTGTTTGTTCGCTGCCGCTTCATCAAAACCATCATACTTCTATTGTTGTACAACAACCACGTATGTGATGCTAATAGTGTGTGTTGTTTGCATGTGTTCACTTTGATAGATTGCCCTACACGTGCCTATAGATGTTAACAATCAAAAACTCCCGGTTTCGAATAAGTCGAAACCCGGTTTTCGAAAAATGAGAGTAATTGAACACTCTTGCCATTAATATTTAACCTATGCAGACTGGTATTACTTATTCAATAGTAGGATACAAAACAAGGTCATAGATAAGATGATAATTTATCGTGCCATCTCTACATCTTGATAGAAATAATATTAAGCACAACTATTACCACCCACATTTATCGTATATGTATTTTTGCAGTTTTAACGAATATAAACTACTTCCCATTCCTCAATGGGTTAATACCGATGATTCTTTTTCACTAGATAAAACACTTTAAAACGTGAAAAATATACAAAAAAAAACAAATTGAACTAAAATACAGCACATGTATGAAGTGTTATCGTTTTCGACACTATTGAGCAGAAGAAATATTTACACAAAACGCACTTCATGACGTCAAACAAATTTAATTGCATTGCTGAATAGGTGTGTGTAGCTGGCCACTCAGCTGATTTAACGTTGTGCGCACAGCAGCTGATTGTTGTACGTAGAGACAGACGTAAATCGTATGCGAACACCGGAACATGCCAATGTGAAGGTCGTGTAATCAAAAGCTCTAGTGTTGAATGCATCGAAAAGAAGTGATGCATTCGCAAATGATATATATGTATATGAACATATTTATGTACGTATAAGCATTTAATTGTATAGTATATAAACATGTTTTCTTTCCAAATGCACACACGTTATAAATATAAAGCCGCATAAATGAGTCTTTTCATTTGGTTGTTTTTTTTTATTGCATATAAATAAATTAAGAAGCAATGAATTTAATAAAAAATTTTAAAAAATATAATTATTAATGCAAAACGGAACATTTAATCAATACTTCTTCCATATTTCAGCAATAGTATATGTTGATTCAACGTCAATTAGATGTAAGGTTGTCATAAATTTCATATAAGTTTGTCGTCAATTTGATGAAAATTGGTCATTATTTTTCTGTAGATTATTTGTTAATCTGTAGCCAAATTCTTTGGACTATTTTTCATTGTAAAAACATCCACAACCACAAGGTATAAGACCACATAGAAAATGCTCATGGCGTGGATATTGTTTTCTGTCCATTGCACTACTTTCTATGATATAATTACATACTTTATTTTCATTTTACTGCTAGTTTTTTTTCTTTTCTCTTTATTTTTTCAATACGATTTCTATATTTTGAATCAATCCCACTAATTATTTCTAAATTGCAATGATGAAGATTGATGTAAAAGAGATCATCAATTCACACTGAAAAAGGTGAAGAAGCGCACAATCTTCAAATTGAAGAACCTTTTCAATGCGTTGACGAAAATTGTCATCAATTCAATGAAGAACAATTGATGAACATTTGTCATCAATTTGATGCAAAGATTTTCTTTCAGTGTACCTGTGTTATCATTACTTCCGGAACTTAAGCCCCGTGTTCAGTTCTTGCGAAATTTTCGTAAGAAATTTTGTCAATTATCTCTAAATGGAAATTTTTGTTACAGAGAGTTGCCACATATCTCTGATTTACCTTACAAATATTTCATTAATAATTAATTTTTGCACTCTGTTCTATTTTTAATGCATGTGGTATTATTTTTGTTTACTAAAATAATCGAAATGACAAAAATCCCGTCCTAAATAATTATCAAACAATTGTTTTCGTACGAAATAACTTGGCGTAACAACCCTGTACTTGATTTTGCCTACGAAATTTTCGCAAAGAGCTGAGTACCAAGCAAATAAAAAGTGAGCAAAATTTTCGGCTAATGAAATTTTCTTTATTTTTTATACACGTAAAAAAACACGTGTTTTTTATACACGTCATAAAAACTGAATACCGGACATAACATGTAAATCGGAGTTGGCAGATATGACTTATTGGACTGCATTGGACAACGTATTTCAGCAAATTATCAGCGAATTAATTCGTTGGCAAAGTCTTTTGTCTGATGGGGATAGTAACCATAACGAGCTATTGAAAAGGATTTAGATTTGTAATTCTGCGCTGTCATACCATTTTTGTAAAAACCGAAAGAAACCCGATTAATCGTCTTGAAATAACAAGTGAAACCGGTTGTTCGAAAATAGCCATTTTTAAAAAACCGACGTACGGTTAACCGGTCGGAATTCGGTTAACCCGCCGGTGTTCGGTTAACCGGTTTCGGTTTTGAATACACTAACCCCTGTGAGTTGTTTGAGGTCACCTAAGTAAGAAATAGTAAAATTTGTTGCACCGTTAATTTTGTGAATATTTGTGAAATCAATTTTTTTGAATTTCAAATTGGCTTCCATTTTCATTTCACGTTTAATGTAAAACCATCGAAGCTACCAATTATTTGCATAAATTATATTTCATTTGTATACCTTGACTTGAATGATTAATTTATTTTCCTTGTTAATTTCTTCCTGATCTCAAAAATAATTTTCAAAGAATTAAACAAAATATCAGCCAAATGTCAATAACAATACGGTACCATTTATAATTAATTACTTTTTCTTGTACAAATTAAACCGAACAAAGAAACAGCAATAATTTTACCAAAAATTACATGCATTTTGAAAATAAATTAACAGAACGTACAGTGAGTCAAAAATCTCTTTACTATTTAAAAAAACAACATATATTTTTTTTTTGTTAAGCAATGAGCATAAATCTGTAGCTCTCGCCATCCACAGTAGTCGTTTGGCTGGCGGCGTTTAGAAAATAATAAGACCCGATGGCGCCTCTAGTATAAACAGTACGTCATGCAGTCACTTTGAACGGGTGTAATAGCTCTTCTTGGGTTATGCGAGGATTTCCGTATTTTCCCTTATTCTCCTTATGCATATAAATGGAACTCGTCGCTCACGATGATTTTCGATGAAAAGTTGTCTTTTTCGTGGTTGAGCTCAAGGATGTCTTGAGCATTTGGCGTCAATACCACATGCACTTTATAGGGAAACATCTTTAAGTCTTTCATCAAAATTCTCTGTAAAGACAGTCTATTGATGCTCAATTGCGGATCACGTCATCTGGTCGATATTTCGAAGATCCTCTGCAACATCTTGAGCCACAACCGCGATATTTTCAGCAGCCAGACGTGGCAGCATCTCGTGTTGTCCCATACTCTTCAAGCCGAGAGTATAAACGGGGTGGTGTTTACCCAGTTGGTTTCGGACGGTCGGAAAATCTGCGCCGAAATTCGCGCTACGCCAAATCAACCGAAGAATTATTTCGTAAATAAAAAAAAATCCAATGAGTGTTCGAACTCACGGGTGATGTGTTAACACCTTTTTGTTACACGGTACCTGTTCGATTTCTATGAACACATTAGTAAATTTTACATTGAAAAATAAAAAACAGCGTTCAATTATATGATGATGTTACATTTAAATAATATTAATACTTAAAATTATTTAAAGACCAGACCAGTGTCATTATTTTCTTGCTTA
Organism: Phaonia tiefii; assembly: GCA_963931995.1. Lineage (NCBI taxonomy): Eukaryota > Metazoa > Arthropoda > Insecta > Diptera > Muscidae > Phaonia > Phaonia tiefii. The sequence continues at coordinate 306,975,869 of OZ008367.1, forward strand.
ATACTTTTTGTTTTATTCCCACAAAAAACAAAGAGGATGCAAAGCAACATTCACTTGTACATATGTACATACATTGTTATATTCGTACATACGCTACACAAGTTTACACAATTTTCGTTGCTCTTTTGCTATCTCATTTTTATATACGTATAACTACGTCATCATTATCTTTGCTCTGAGAGTGCTCCGCACCCACACAAGGCAGCTATTCGCTGCCGCTACATCAGTGTGTGTGTTTTTTTCCGCAGTTTGACAATCTGTGTTTCGCAGTCGGACAAATCTCTGTCCTATATAGGGGTGGGTCACTCTTAGCATTTAGTGGTACGAAAAATAGATGTTGGCCGATTCTGCGACCTACCCGATATGCACACAAAATTTCATACAAACCGGTCCAGCCGTTTCGGAGGAGTTTAACGCCAAATAATCTGTGAACGCAGTATCACAAACTGTATGATCGCAGTCGGACAAACTGTGTTTGGATGTGTTCACATTGTGAGTTAAGTCCCTACCAGCGCCTATAGATGTTAACACATCCAAAATTAAAGAATTATTCCGCTTTCTTTAGATGTATAGTGATCCATGTCTTGATGATGTGTATTTTATATGTATATCTGTTTTCTTCACAAATCAAATGTCAAAGCAGAATTGACATTTGCCGCCATTTGCAAAAATTATAGTGTCTTACGATAGGGTGACAAATTTTACGACGCCTTGTGCTACAAGGAAAGTGTACCGCTGAGAATGAGAAATATATGAACCTAGTTGTCTTTGGGCCAAGTTTCCTTTAAAAGGTTTTAAAACGATTGAGATATGTTCTTCAGATATCTAATAGAGATTTAATGGACGATTTTTTGGCTATTTGGTTTTGAAACTTGAAGAAAACACAGAAAATTTGTACAAGTGAATGAAATATTTATTTGGATCGATACGTGGTCCATTCTGAAATTCCAATTTGGCACACTTTTTCCAACATTTCGGCCGGTATCTCACCAAAGACATGTGTAACGACGGTTTTCCCTTTGATGCTCAGTGATCGGCAGGGGTTCGTTACATACCATTTATTTCTTTGTGAGAAAGAGTAGAACGCCGGGAATATTCTGTATATAGATAAATTGTATTTCAAACGTATTAGTCTTCAATGATAATATGTAATAATATTGCCGTAAATGTCTTAGCGTGGAGCGCCAACGTGGCGGTGGGATTCTGTAGGTCTGGGCGACTGGCAGATGATGATGAATCTGGCAGAGTGTTACCCGTGGCGGAGATCGTTGACCGAAATGGTGCTGCCTCGAGGGCGAGAGACTGAGGTTGATGTCAGAGTGAAGGCTAGAAGTGAAGGGATGATAGAAGCAATAATAGTTGCTGTGAGCTCTTACTACAGGATGTCAGAGTGGCAGCTGTTTTGTGTACGAGCGAGCATAATAAAAAGCAATACACGCAGCGTAAAATACACACACATACACATACAACACAGACAGAAAATGATATAATTGCAAAATAAAAACTAAAACAAAGAAACCCAAAAGCAAGTTCTTGCGATACACCATTTCACAACTCGAGGCGAGTCCCATAAGAATACACAAGCAGTGGTTCGTTGCGACTTGACGCTCCCAAACTTTTATTGCTTCTAGCCTTCACTCTGACTTCAACCTTACCTTCGCGTCGTCGATGGGCCGTTGCAATTGTCGTGGTCGATGGCCCGATGTCGGGACTTCCGCTGAAGTGCCCATTAAATGGCAAGGCTTTAGAGATCGCTAGAGAAACTTTTGTACGCTGGAGCTTGTCGAACAGGTAGGGAGCATCTGCTTAACTATACTACGACAGGGAACTTCTGGTTCAAAGTGGGGACCAAGGTCAAGATTCCACAGGCAGGGATACTCTTATTTGGACCACAGAGGTAGGTAGGCACCAGGGTCGAGCCCCACATGCAAAAAAATCTCTGGCTGGAACCACGGGAATCAAAAGGCAACATGGGAACATGCGGGTACCAAGTTCAAGACCCCACAGAAGGGAAATTCTGGCTTGAACCAGCGGGAGGATGACTAGCTAGGAATTACTTCACTATACACGTCGGTGGTGCAATGGGTAGTGTGCGCGGCTGTTGTACATGAGAACGTGGGTTCGATCTCTGCCATGGAAAAGCTTCTCAAAATACCGTTCGGAACCGGTGTGAAACTGTAGGTCCCAATCAGTGAGTGTAAAAACTAGAAAATGCACATCTCACTAATTGTGAGAAGCTCTCCCCAATCTCTTCATGAGATGTTATGGAACGAAACACCATATACTTTTGAACTAGGGTGAATAATACACTACAATGGCTATGTTGGCTCTTCAACGTCAGCAGACCGAATTACCCCGAGTACATTTCATTTTTAATAGTCAATTTTATTATGTACTTAGTAATACATTTCACATACTGCAGCTACGCCGACCTAGCAAAAAGGATGTACAAGTAGATAAGAAAAAACCGCCGCAATATAGCAACCCTCGTAGAAGAGAATCAAAAAAGTTGACGCGATTCACTCAAACGCATTTCTCTCTCGCGTTATATTCCAACATAGTTGGAATTTCTATAGTTAGATAATGTAACATCATCAGAAAACTGCTCGTGTATTGAAATGATAGTGTAAATAAATAATAAGAGAAAGAGCAAAGACCAAAGAAACGAGGCGCTTCACTCGTTTTTTAGTTCTCTTCTACGAGGGTTGCCACATTGCGGTGGTTTTTTCTTCTTCTACTTGTACATTATCTTTGCACGTAGCGCTGGTAGCAGATGTTAGGCATCACAGCTGTGATCGTAAGTTTGAATACCAGCTGATGCTCAGCTGTCGATAAGCAAAAAGGATGTACAAGTAGAGAAGAAAAACCGGCACAATTTGGCAACCCTAGTAGAAGAGACCCACAAAAGTCGACGCGATTCACTCAAACGCATTTCTTTTCCGCGTCATAACCTGATTATTTCATACTTTTTACATACTCTATGTAATTTTATTTAAATACGGTTGGAATTTCTATAGTTAGATACAATAACATCATCAGAAAACTGCTCGTGTATTGAAATATTCAACGAAGAGAGTAAGAGAGCCGGGCTGAGAAACGACGCGCTTCACTCGTTTTCTTTGTTGGCATTCCACTCCATGAGTAAATTTTCTTCTCTGTGCTGTAGTTGCTTTATGGATAACTTAGTTTTGTTTATTTTCTCCTCCATATGACGTTGTTGTCATTGAATCCAACAGATGGCGTGCCCATGAAGCCAACAGATGGCCTTACCCACCGAATGCATAGGTGAGGTGGAAACTAGGGCCGACTTCCGCCTTCACACATGTGTAATGTTGTCTACCAAGGCAGCAATCGTGGTGAGTTTGTCCGTATAAACGAGGGACTTCACGTGGTCCCATAGTAAATAGTCTAGTGGGGTCAAATCGCTTGGACGTGGCGGCCAAATCATAGCTCGACAACGTGAGATTAATTCCTCACCAAACTCGCCTCTCAATTGGTTCATGGTATCGCAAGCAGTGTCACATGTGGCGCCGTCCTGTTAAAACCACATATCAACTAAGTCCAATTCTTCAGTTTTGGGCAAAAACTACACGTGTTCATCTAAAGGTAGTTGCTTCATTGACTATAACGTTGCGGCCATCATTGTCATTGAAGAATTACGGTGCAGTGATGCCGCCGGCCTATAAACCATGCTAAACAGTAAATTTTTCAGGGTTCATTGGCAGCTCTTGAACAGCCGCAGGCTGCTCTTCGGAATAAATTCGGCATTTCTGTTTATTGTCTTAACCCATTGAGCCAAAATTGAGCCTTGTCGCTGAAGACCATAAAATGGGGGTAACTTACGAAAGACATTTTTCACAGAGAACGAATTTTGATAATGATGTACAAGCATTGTTCGTTTCTTAGTCTACTCATGAGGAAATGGCAAGGCAAACTGAACATTTTGACTTGGGCGCATTTCACGAATCACGCAAATAGCAAAAAAAAATCGCCCATAGAGTGAAAAAGGTCTGCCATCTTTTGGCCAACAACAAAAATCATATACTTTATAATTGGAGCCGATGGTTATGTCGACTTGTAAAGGAGCTTTGCGAATATTTTTTTGTGCTTGGGTGATTGCTATATTTTTCGAGTATGTGATTACTAAAGAATTCTCAATGCATTTGGGTATTTTCATGCAGTTAGCTTGACAAACTTTTCAATAGATCTGTGGCTAGATATGAAATAGCTATACGATCTGCCGGGAATCATGAGGATTCAATTTGCAAAATGATGATACATTTTTGAAAACTTCCTTTATAAAAGTTTATGTTTTGGAACTATGTTTGTATTAACAAATATATACTTATATATGTGACAGCGCATAGAGAAAGGGACCTAAGGGTAAAAAAATCAATTTTCACTTTTTTTTTTTTTTTGATGTGGACAACATCTGAGCATCCAATGAGACCGATCCCATGCCCCAAAAGTGTTCCCTCCCAGAGATATGCGCGTTTTAGGAAATTGAAGTACACCAAAGATACACGTATTTAACTCTTTAAAATGGCTCTCCTGAACAAAACCGGTTTTTACCCTTAGGTCCCTTTTTATTTTGCGCGTCACATATAGACATATTATAATATTTAATTTGTTCTTAAATTATCATAAAATTGCAACAACCTTATACACCCTGGAAAATCTGTATTTTTCCTTGTTTTGATGCAAACATAACATGTGTTTGGAGCTTGTCGCATATATAGTATACTTGTGTCCAAACATATTGTGTGTGCTATTCAATATTACATGTTTGAGACACAATAATTAATATGTAATAATATTTGTGTTTGTGATCCAAATACTGCTTTGTTTGTGTGATACAAATACAGCTGTGTTTGGTGGACTATTTACTTAATTTGTTTGGCGCTATGCTCTGTTCAGACGAAAATAATAACAGGTGAACGTAGAGAGCATGTTCCTAGCCTAAGTTAATATTATTGTAAGTGTTTAACTGTATTTTAGTATTAGTTTTTCAGTCATGGAGTCATAAATATTCACGAGTGCGTGTGTAAATAAATTGAGTGTTTCTTATGTTGATTAATCTGCTGCGGTTTAGTTTCATGCAATCAGTCGTCAATTGTTCGTTTGGAAGGAAACACACGAATGCTTCGACGTAAGTACATGAATGTTTGTGATGAAACACGCATATGGCGTCACGTAAAATTATTCATCTCTGCAAGTCAACATGCTAATGTTTACATAAGTAAGTTTAGGACTAGCAGATATATGAATATTGGGGGGGGGGGTTCCAAACGTATACATGGTTCCTGCAGAATATGTTTGAGAGAATATGTTACAGAGGCCGTTTTTTCCAGCCTGGAAACTAAATGTTTTAAGTTGGTTCCCAAGACAAAATTTTACATAAAACAAATATAAATTTTTCTTTTTACTAAAATTAATCTCTTATGCATCTGGCTACGTAAACCCCCACAAATTTACACACACAGTTTTAGTGTCAATATAAATATAAATTTTTTTAATATAAATTGGCTTCAAATCCCATAAAACTATGGTCAAAAATGTCGCACATACGAGTACAAAACAAAGATAATTAAAACAAAAAGGCCATAAAAATCACATGTTATTAATAAACAAAACGTGATTTATTTATTGGAAAAACATATTTTTATTAAAATGAAATTAAGGTAAAATCATAAATCAACAGAAGAGATGGAGAGACGGATAGAGGGATAGAAGTTACTTATAACATAACTTTACATGTGACATACAACAAATGGAATTAATGAAATGGTTCACTTAAGTTATTCGCGCCAAATGCGATTAGCGCTTTATTAAAATCATAAATTTAGAAATTTGGGTCATAGTACCACCACCATGAATTCAAGTTATAAATAATTATCGTACATGGCAAATGCGTCGCTTACAATAAAACAAAACCAGAAATCACAGTACGAAAGCCAAATAAAATGCCCTTAAACCTCGTCAACACTAAAATCTATCACATGTCTCGCCTTTGTCATTGGGGGTATAGACATTTACGTGCTCAGATATAATACAACTTGTAATTCCCTTGGATGTTACTTGTTGACATTGCATGCCATATCCTTTTCATGATTCCTGTGACAGTTTTAATTTGCCGTAACAATATTGCGTGTTTGAATCGTTGGCATTTCTGTGATATCTCTCAGACATCGAAGCACAGTGGGGCAAGGAATAACAAAGAATGGTCAATTAACGCCTCGATTTTTTTTTAAATTTTTGTTTACAAAATTATCAAGACTTAAAAATATATTGATACCCGATAACTTTAGTAAAATTAAAATTACATATTGAAAATTCATCAGTGATGAAATTCACATGTGACACACAACAAGCGTAGCAACAAATGTTTTTCTGTGTATTTTGATTATGATATTTTTCAAGCACTTGCTAAGTGGGGAATTCTCAATTAGATTGAGTTTTCGTTTGCATTTAGTTTGACGAATTTTTCAATAGCATCAATCCAAACAACCGAGGATGAAGATCTGTGGCTACATCTGAAATAGCTATACGGTTTGCCATAAATAATGAGGATTAATTTTGCAATACTTCTTTTTTAAAAAAAAATATATCTCTATGAATTAATAGATATAGAATGGTCTTGAGCTTGAATAAGTAAAATAATAAAAAGAAAATATTAATAATATGTTTTATCGACCTTTTTAATTAAGATCTAGTAAATGATTTTTTTCAGACCTCGAGCTTGAAAAATCATTTATTAGAACAAAAAATATTTTAAACACTATATCCCTATAAATATAGATCTAGAATGGTCTTGAGTTTAAATAAAAATTTAAAAAGCATAAACTGATTCGATAACTTAAAAATAGTTTCGATAATGTCACATTTCTTATCATTGATAAAAAATTTACAAAAAAAAAATTGCAAAACGTTAAATTTTACAAAATAAAAACGTCGAAAATCTAAACAAGACATATTGTTTTTATGAGAAAAATACGGAAGCTACAAAAGTTTTTTTAAATAAAACAAAACCGGTTTTAGATACCAATGAAATTCATTATTCCTGTGAAAGTACGTTCGATGCCATTATCTATGGAACTCGATTTCTTTTGCATTGCCACCACGGGCACGCTTGCAGAAGTCCAGACGCTGAAGCCAATTTTCGACGGTTTTCAAGCATTAATCGGCCGATACTGCTGCAATTTCACGTTCGATATTCGTCCGAAGTTCATCAATCGTCGCTGGCTTGTTGGCATAGACCATAGACTTGACGTAGCCCCACAGGAAATAATCTAAAGGCGTCAAATCGCACGACCGAGGCGGCCAATCGACTGGGTCATTTCGTGAGATAACACGTTCACCAAACTTGGTTTCCAATAAATTGATTGTGGCATTCGCTGTGTGGCTTGTGGTGCCGTCCTGTTGGAACCACATGTCCTCCAAGTCCATATTATCCAATTGGGGCCAAAAATATTCGGTTATCATTGAACGGTAGCGATTCGCAATCACAGTAATGTGCCGGTCTTGATCATCACGGAAGAAGTACGGCCCAATGACGCCGGCGGCCCATAAACCGCACCAAACCGAAATTTTTTCGGGATGCAATGATGACTCATGGATTACTTATGGATTGCTGTCTGACCAATAACGCATATTTTGCTTATTGACGAATCCATTCAGCCAGAAATAAGCCTCATCGCTGAAGATCATAAATTTGACGTAGCGCTCTTAAAGTTGAGGCCACTGACTCCAAATTTCGGTAGTAAATTTTAATAATTTCGACTCGTTGTTGGCTCGTATATCTTTCCATGATGAAATGGCAAACCTTACTGAAGAGAAATGTCAAAAGAGCGGGAAAAAATATGGCGTCGTTTGCTGTCCCTATCGATTTACTTTTGTAGCGTCTCTGTTGAAAAACCCGTTAGTTCCTCCAGCCAAGTGTCCACAATTGCCTGCATTAGTTTGTGAAGGTGTCAATAGTGGCGTCTTATTCAACGATTATGTTTAAAAGTCTCACTTCACCTCAATTTATGATAATATGTATTCTTCGCTGGCTGATTGTTTTTTCACAACTTTGTTTATCACTTTCTGTTTAAAATATTAGTTTTTCTGTAAAGTCCTCGTGTAACATAGTTTCTCTTAACAACAAAGCCTCTTGTGAAAAATCGAATACATACCCGTAACTTTGTCACAAGTGTTTTTGTAACAGAAACTAAATTATGATTACAGTAACTAATATTTAAACACGAATTCTAATATTGTACTTTTTATTAGTTGTATCTTCCATTTCAGATGAATGAGGTTTTAGAAATGCTCAAATTGGTTAATACAACTAAAGTTCGGTAGTAGCAACTTGTATTTAGTAAGACCTATTTTTAATCTAACATCGACAAATAATTCTGATGTTTGACAATTATGAATTCTAATCAAAAAATAGACTTTATCATGGAATTTCCAATGCCTGAATTAATTTCCAACTAATCTTTTCCCTGTGTGTACTTGGGCAATTTACGAGGATACCGCAACAGTTATTCATCGAATTGGTGACGTTTTGCGTAAAGAGGCCAGGATATTTTGAACATGGGGCCGAATTTTACGACCAGAGGAAGAGAATGCCTATGGAGTCACCAGCTTCCCCAATAATGGCTGATATTGTGATGGGGGAATTATTTGATGAGATTATGTCGACGTTGACGGTTAAGCCTGAAATCTTGACCAAGTATATGGACGACTTATTCTTAGTATTTTGAAAAGGTGTGAAGTTGAAAATACTCTTATTGCATTGAATTCGTATAACGAACGAATAAAAGGCACGTGGGAAGAGTAAAAGGAAAGTAAATTGCTATATTTGGACTCCATTATGATTCGACAAGGAAATGTTCTTAAAGGAATGTTTTTACAGAACACCACATCTTCTGGACGTTTAATACACTTATCCAAGACGTACTACAATTGACATTGCGACTATCTTTATGAACAGAGTTCTGGAGATTGGCGACAAGGAGTTTCACCCCGAGAATGGGAGGAAAATCATGACAATTCTGCGGGAAAATGACTTTCCATCAAAGACTAAACAGAATCTATTGTTTTGTGCGAGAACATGATTCAGCATTGCGAGACCAAAATCCGTCAAAAATCTACAAATCAATGACTTATGTACCTGGATACTCCGAACCTTTAAGGCATTCAAACATTTACGACAATGGACAATATGAATTGGCTCTCGAGACGGACAACACACTTAAATCAGCCAAGCGAAATCCAAGTTATCGGAAAGGACAACTCGAATGTGGTATATGGTATTAAGTGTAAAGCTGATAGACCGACGTATGTAATGAGATATATGTCGGCACTACGATGACCAGATTAAAGACTCGTCTTTCATCACATAAATCTGATTTAAAGGCTACCGTTAAACCGCACACCCCTGATTTTGACGACGTCGATATCCTGGCGGGGGAACGTATTTACTCACGACGTTTTACACTCTAAATGTTGCATATTATTGATGTTAAGATAAAAGAGTCAATTATAAGACTGACATAGACGGATTTTTTTTAAATATCAAAATGATTTCATAATTTGAATAAGAATAAAAAGTTTCCAAACAAATTTTTTTAAAATTTCAATATCTAGGCCATGTAAAATTTTGAATTTTTTTTTGTACACTCCGGTTCACTTATTTAAAGGCACTAAAATTTCCATATTCAGCAGCCTGTATCTTTTGCAATTTGTAACCGATTGCAGAATTTTAAAGTGGAAGTGAAAGCTAGACATCTTGAGATATAACAAAAATCATGACAATAGTGGTTTCGTAACTAAAGAACTTTTTTTGAGCAATTTATAAAAAAAAATAAAAAAGTGTGCTATTTTTTTGGTTCACTTGAATCATAGAATAACACATACTATAGAAGAACTTATTCTCTCATCTGACGTTTCATTTCACACTCTCTCGGTAGGTCTGTGGAAATGAGAGCAAATTAAATTTAAAATTTACATACACCAGGTGGAGTTACAAAATATGTTCACTTAACTATTTCCTGTCGTTTTGGTGTAGAACTGAAAAATTTAAATCTATTTTGCACTTTTTTGTTGATTTTTATCGTTGGTATACATTTATATTGTATTTAACACAACTAGTTTGGAAGAAAAACACGAAATGCGGTTGTTGTTCCTTTGCGGATCGCTGTATACTATTGCCACCATCTGGTATTATTGAACCCATATTTTCCACCCTCCACTGTGTAATTTCCATCGTACCAATGACGTTTAATTTATTGAGCGAATAAAAACTTCTATAGTATGTGTTATTCTACGACTTGAATAAAGGCACTTCATCATATTTTTATTATTTTTAAAGTAAGCGATGATTTTTAGTAGGAAGCGTTTGTTTATTACAATTTATTACATCTTAATCATTTTACGAGTCAAAATGGCAAAACAAAATATTTTAAATCTATCGGAAAAAACTAAAATCGATGTTTACCATTCTGAAGGATATTCTAACTGCGCAATAGCTAAAAACAATGGACGGAGCCCAACAGTTGTCGACAATTACATCAAGCAAAGGAATATTTTATGGAAAAAATTTTAAAGGAAGGGTTTCATAGTCTTTATCTACGTATGAGAAAAGAAAAATCATCAGAATTGCTTCTAATTCTGCCTTATCTTTGCAAAAAAAAAGAGCTCAAGCTGAAGTGGAAGCGAGCAAGTCATCAGTACGCAGATTAATTAAGAGCTGTTAGTATCTTAAATACCTGAAACTACAAAAAAAAATCCACCACTTAATGCTCCTCGTTAGGAAAAGCGGCTTCAATTCGCAAGAGACTACATGGTATGGGATGTGCAGCCAAGTGGTCGTGAAAATGACTGGAGAACCGTTGTATTTATGGATGAGAAGAAGTTTAATTTGGATGGGCCTGATGGCTACAACTATTATTTCCATGATCTGCGCAAAGAAAAGCATTTTTTTAACCGACATCACAGCCGAGAGGGCGGCGTTATCGTGTGGGGTGCTATTACGCACTATGGCTGCATCGGTCTTGAATTTCAAAGTGCAACAATGACTGTTGCAAGCTATAAAACGTTATTGAAATCAACTTTTCCGAAGTTCAGTGAATTGTTTGGTCCCATATCTTGGATATTGCAACAGGATAATGCCCCTATACACAACGTCAGAGTCCAGTGTAGTAAAGGAGTTCCTTGCAAGCCAAAATGTTAATATTCTTGACTGGCCACCCTATTCGCCAGATCTAAACATTATCGAAAATGTCTGGGGTTGGTTATCTCGTAAGGTCTATGAAGGAGATAGACAATTTGATGACAAGCAGTCACTAATTCAGGCCATTAAGGCTGCTTGGAATTAAATTTCGTTGGATTACATAAATTCTCTATATCTCTCAATGAAAAAACGTATATTTGAAGTTATTAAAAACAAAGGGGGCTGTACCCATTACTAATAGTTCTTAAATAAAGTAAAATTTTAAAAAAAAAAAACAAGAAAAACTGTTTTCCATTAAAATTAGTTAAAGTGCCGTTATTCAAGTGAACCAAAAAAAATAGCACATTTTTGGACGTTTTTTTATAAAATGCTCAAAAAAAGTTCTCTAGTTAAGAAACCACTATTGTCATGATTCTGCAATCGGTTACAAATTGCAAAAGATAGAGGCTGCTGAATATGGAATTTTTAGTTCCTTTAAAGAAGTGAACCGGAGTGTAATTTCGCTCTATGGCACATCTCAGTAATAGTAATTTTGATAAAAATATATCGTAAATATAACATGAAAGAAATTTATATTAAGCTGTGTTAGTGGTTCTCCGATCACTTCCTCCTGCCTTGTGGGCAATCTAGAAGGTGGCTTGTTCTTTCGTTTCTCATCGCCTTTCTTTAAGATATCAGGGCTTAGTTTTTATACGAACTATAACTTTAATTTTATTTTGTTTACTTGTTCTAACTGTCCCACTGTGCCCCCACCTATTCATTGTGCCAAATAAGTCTCTAAACTGTCTTAGATATTTCTAATGAAATCAACATGGAATTATTTTTACATTCGAGGATAAATATTTTATGGGTTGGAGCCGAATTAATTTTTAAGAAACCTTGTGAGATTCTATTTTTAAAATTTTATTGTATAAGATTCAAAACAGTACCCAAGACAAAATTCCAAATGGATAACCAATCAAAAATTGACTACGGAAATGAATATGTAGCTGTGAGCGGAAACAAAAGGAAAAATTCCATTGACTCTGAAACTTCAGCGCATTATGAGTGTGTGTGTGTGTGTGTTATTGGCCTACCCCTTTTTCCGGTTTCTCATGTGTTAAATTTTTTGACGCTTCTGTTTTGTTGCCTAAAGTGTTAATTTTCACAGTAAAAATTGATGAGAATGCAAAATTTCGACAATTATCACTTAAATTTATGCTTTAAGTTGATAGCGGTTTTTATTTCGTTTTCTTGATTTCAATATTTCTCAATAATTTCGAAAGTTAATTAAATAAAGCGAGATTTCTTAGTCATTGAGGTTTAATCGTTTACATTTTGAAAGTTGCATAACATTTCAAAGAGAAAGTAATTGGTGTATACAATTTTGATTTTGGTTAATTCATGCGAAAGATATAGTAAGATTCAATGCGAAATTGTCCACATATCCACTCAATTTAATATTAATATTAATCATTCGTTTTGTTGACATTTCTAATTTACATTCTTCATACGCCATGCTGTTGTTGACATATGTAGTTGTTATAATATCATTCATGTATAATACGCTTTGAAACATGTGCACATTTTGAAAGCTATGTGACAGTTAACAATTAGAATGTGATTTGTATAAGATTCATAATTGTTTCTCAAGTCCATATTGAGATTAAATCTAATCGATTCGTAAATTGCATATAAAGTGATTGATACAGTAAATGCCAAACTGTTGAGCCCAATTAGTGATTTTGAAAATCTTTCTTCATGTTTTCTCTTAAATATGAAGCCAACGATTAATTAATTTTATATATGTATCATCACTGTTTGGTAGCAATGAGTCCTTTAAATGAGTTTAACAATGTATAACCTCAATAACCTTATTTTATTGCGTGAATCATATAACAACTGGCCGTGAAGAAAGACATTATGAATTCATGGATTGTTTTTTCTTTAATCAATATTTTCTTAATACGAGTATTAAAGTAATCCACAAATACGTTCTAAGTAGAAGTCAAAAATATCTACAATAAAATGTTCACAAAGTAATAAGTTATACATTTGGTACATACCTTTATATGCCAATCTTTAAAAAAAAATAATATTTCGTTTAAAGAATTATATTAGTATTACTCATACGCTTCTACGAACGTTATATTTAAATCACTAATACGTCTTTGTGTTTATTAGAGTTTCCTATTAGTATCAATCATACGCCTTTTTGGACCGTCAAACTATTTCAATTAGAATCACTTATACCATGTGAAAATATCACTCATATTTTGTTATTATTTTTCGAATTTCTTGGTTTATTTATCTTGAGACTTGCCCCCTATTTGATTTGTTTATTTACTAAGAAATTTTGTTTAATTCTATATTTATTTTCCACATTTATTATTTTTCACAGCATCTTCTTTTACACCGGCAGCACAACCTCAAATTGAGCCACTTAAGAAAATGTTTACTTAACCAAAATACTATTGAAACTAATTGAAAAGTACTTGGCACTAATCTCTTTTGTTAAGAGTTCGGGATCATATGTTAGCCAGGACAGAACAATGGCAAGAAATATGGGCAACAAACAAGGAAACGTACAATATTGTCACCACGAGCATTTTTTGGGGATTATAAATAGGGTTGCCATTAAAGAGATATGGCAAAATGCTAAAAAAAAGTATCTGTATTTTAAATACAAAAACTTTTTATACAACAGTTGTCTAAAAAAACTTTTTAACAACATGGAAAATATTTTACTTGTGAATAGGTGGAAAGGATTTAATTCAAAATTAAATTCGCTAATAAAATATTGTCTTTAAATTGAGGTCAGAATTTTCAGCAACAATTTTATATTTTGAAATTGAAGTCAAATAATTTCTAAAACGAGATAGCAAGTTGACGGTATCGTGTGATTTCCGTGTGACATTACAGACCTAACTGTGTCACAGTTTGTATCTACATCTGGGTAATCTGATGGGGAACAAGGTCCCTCAAACTATTAGGTACGTTTTCCTAATACCCTATAAAGGCAGAGAAGACGTCTTTTTACTTTCTCTTTATTACCATACAAAGATTATGTAAATAACAGGGCGATTAATGCTGCGCCTGAAAGTATGCATTGTAACAAAATACCAGCTCGCTAAACCAGTAGCATGAATTCGCCTCAGTTAAGATAATTCTCCACTATTCGAGATGATTGTACAAAGATAAGTAACAACAACGACTAGAAGGTTCTTGAATTCGCTAGAGATACCTACATTTGAGTATGGTGAGTTCATATAAATACTAGAGGTCGTTGGAACGGAGAGTTCAGTTTGTGATTAAACCCCGTAAAGTAAGCAACGCGATTTTATAGTAAAATATAAGACTTTTTAAAGTCGTGTAAATAAAGTGTACTGTTGTACTATATAAGTAAAATAAAAGGAAGTTAAACCGTTGTAATTATCGTAATTTAAAACGAACCTTGTTTTATTATTGGGAAAAATGCATAACAATATTGTAATGATTAAGTAAAAGCTTTTAATTATAAATAAATGGTTTCCCATTACATCCCATAAAGGAAAAGGGGAGATCTTCTCACAACTAGTGAGCTGTGCGCTTGCTAGTTTTATACTCACTGATTGGGACCTACAGTTTTTACACCGATTCCGAAGGGGATTTTTGAGAAGCATTTTCATGGCTAAATACTCGATGGTGTCGCCGTCACTATGCGAGGTGATCACCGCCAAAAGATATTGTAAGGTGGTCATAGCAGGTATTTACTAGAGGCACGCACACTACCCATTACACCACCGACGGCCACATTACTTCTGCTTGATGTCTAAATTAACATGACTGTCAAAATAATGTTAATGTGAATGCTTTACTTGTTTGGCTTAGTTAACATCTGGGTTAGAATGTAAAAACAGGGCGATTAATATTGCGCCTAAAAGTATGCCTTGCAACTACATACCAGCTCCCCAAACCAGTATCATGAATTCGCTTTAACACTTTCTACGGCTTTCGATTAGTTATAAATATGACGATAACCAGTATAATGACAACGAAAGATAACAAACATTGGAGAATTATCTACAGAGAACTGTTAAGCAAACCACAGGCTGGCCATTCATGAGCATGAACATCAGTAATCGTTGATGTTTAATGTTGGTTTATCGCCCTTCTTGATACCAAATAAGAATGTAATCGAAGTTGTTCGTATCAATATCATCTTCGCACAATTTTTTGGTAATATTTTTTCAAATTCATCAGTCAGGTGAAAAGTTATCATGAATGACAGGTCTGTGGTGAAATATAAATGGTAGATTTGAAAGACCAGGGACAATTTCTAGATGGCGCAGAAATGGTGGAAAAGGGAAATATCCCTGAAAACAAAAACTTTCGAAAAAACTACTTAACCATGCTTGTTTTGCCTTTTGTATTGTCAAAAAATAATAACAGCAGTATGCCCTCCTATTATCTATATTTTATATCCGAGTGCAAAATTGTTGTAGGGAAACAGCCTTTGCCATCTGGGGAAAATGGTGAATAATCGTGCGAGCATTTTTTACCCATATGTGACGAAAACTACTCAAACATCATTTTTATTTCGATTCTGCTGTTAGGATTTGAAAATATAAGATAGATAACAGAAAGACATTTGCTTTTGTTATTTTTTGACAATACAAAAATCATACAAAAAAAATGCAAAAAATAGTTGTTTCTACAGTTTTTGTTTTCAGGTATATTTTTCCATTTCCAACATTGCAGCGCCATCTAGAAAATTTGCCTTGATTTTCAAATCCACCACTTATATTTCACCATCTATGGTTTTTCTATCATCTTGGGTATGTGTAAATAAAGTGAACTGTTGTACTTATCGGAGGTTAAAAAGAACCTTGTTTTATTAACGGGAAATAAAAAAAAAGAAAATGAACGACATGAAAATTCGTAACAACATTTTTACTGTCTAATTGAAACAAACCATTTTATACCGGTTTCACATACAAATGTTTATCTTGTGATCCCAAATGCTTTACATTTTCGCAGAGTTAACATTCAAATGTTAACTGAAAATGTGATTAGTGTTAAGCTAACATTTAAACAACATATAAGCTAACATATTCTGCCTGCTGTCAGATTAATAAATCGTAATATTAACAACATATCGATAATAAACATCGTGGGGTTGCAAGTTGAAAGCTACCATATACGATCCCACCACGAACGGTTGTTGAATTTACTAACGAACTTTCTGAATGAAGATGTTATTTCGAAAAGGTTCGCGAAGCTGCTATTGACACGAGTTTGAAAGTTGTGACTGATATAAATAGACGATTGAGACGTACTTCGAATCGATCTGTGTTAAAAAGCGCAAAAGTACGTAACGTCAAGTTATAATAAAACTGTTGAAGATACAGACATTTTGAATGTTAACTTTGTGGAAATAAGCATAACTATTGTCATTACCGTAATTTATAAGAACCTTGTTTTACTGACGATAACTCAAGATTTATTTATAACAGGTTATAGCAGGAGATGTTTTAGTAGTTTGTCGGCAACAACAACAGGTATTTAATTTTTGTTGAATGTACCGATACTGCCAAAGTCAGCTGATTCCGCTGATGCAAACACAAGGTGAAAATGTAAATCTTTTAAAACTTTGACTTTTAAATCTTTTTAGTTTTAAATAGAACACTTTAATATTTAACAAATTGGTTTCAATTCACTTTATTACAAATTCTTTAAAACAAATAATGCAAACATTGACAGATTAGGGACCGCACCAAATGAAAGTAATGAAATCATTATTTACCCCACTTTCCGCAGGCACTTTGCGATACCACAGTGCAACAAATTGGTATTGTTACGAATTTCCTTATTCGTCCTTTTTGCGTTGTTTTATTCCCAATAATAAAACAAGGTTCGTTTTTAATTACGATAATTACAACGGTATCACTTCCTTTTATTTATTTATACAGTACAACAGTTTACTTTATTTATAACACGTTAACAAGTCTTGTATTTTACTATCAATTCGCGTTGCTTACTTTACGGGGTTTAATCACAAACTGAACTCTCCATTCCAAAGACCTCCGCTATTTATACCAACTCACCATACACAAATGAAGGTACATATATCTAGCGAATTCAAGAACCTTCTAGAAAATAGATGTTGTTGTTGTTGTTTATCTTTGTAGAACATTCTCCTACACAGGAGAATTATCTTTACTGAGGTGAATTCATGCTACTGGTTTAGCGAGCTGGTACGTTGTTACAATGCATACTTTCAGGCGCAGCACTAACCGCCTGATGTTTACATACTGTTAGTAGAGTCATTAACAGTAAGCAAAAGCTTTTACTTATTCGTAACACTGCCCCCCACTTAAGCCTGTTCGTCCCGAGCAGGCTCAACCCTCCGTTTTCCATACAGAGCTAGTCTTTCCAAATGCACGACTTTCATTTTAGCTCTTGGACTTTGGCTTTTCTGGATTCGATAAACCACGTCATTTATTCGTTTGACAACCTTGTAAGGGCCTTCCCAGTGAGTCTGAAGTTTTGGAGATAAACCCTTCTTGCGCTGTGGGTTGAACAGTAAAACTAGCTGGCCTTCATGAAATCCTTCTGAATTTGCCGCTCGGTCGTATCTGGCTTTCATTTTGTTACTGACCATTTTTAATTTGTTGCGCACAAATTCATGGAGATCATTAAGATCACCCGTATCATGGTAATTGACATCACTGTTCGCAGGGTCAGACGCTGGTATGGTACCGAACTCCAAATCTCCAGGCAGCTTCAGCTCATTTCCGAAAATTACTTTAGCGGGTGTTCGCGAAGTGGAGTCATGGGTGGCCGTCCTATAAGCCAAAAGGAACTTCGGTATGTGTTCATCCCAATCTCTTTGGTCTGCGCTGACTACTTTTCTTAGGTATTCTTCAAGAGTTCGGTTGAATCTTTCAACCATTCCGTCAGACTGAGGATGCAATGGTGTTGTTCTTGTTTTCCGAATACCGTATGACTCACACATTTCTTTGAAGATGGTCGATTCAAAATTCCTACCCTGGTCCGAATGGAGCTCCGAGGGGACACCAAAACGGCATATCCAGTTATCCACAAACACTTTAATTATAGTCTTCGCTTCCTGATTTGGAACAGGGTATACTTCGGGCCATTTACTGAAGTAATCCATAACCACTAAGACGTACTGGTTTCCAGAGCTACTGACGGGAAATGGACCAGCCACATCCATAGCTATACGCTCAAAGGGTGCACCTGAGTTGTATTGCTGCATGTGGCCATGACTTCTTCGCGTTGGTCCCTTAGCTGTCATGCATTGGGTGCAATTTGCTATCCAATCGGCTACCGCTTGTTGACAGCCAATCCAGTAGAACCGTTGCTTTAGCTTTTCAATGGTCTTGGTTATTCCTAGATGTCCTCCGCTCGGGCCATTATGGAATTCTGTCATTATCTCTTTTTCCTTGGAGGAAGGTACCACTATTAACTTTTTGACTATTTTACCATCCTCACTTTCCCATAACCGGTATAGGCAACCATCCAATAATTTTAGGCTGTTCCACTGGGCCCAGTATGCTTTCATCAGGGGGCTCTCTGAGGCGATGTCATTGCGTGTTGGTCTTTCACCTTTTTCTTTTGCAGAAATGATTTTTGCCAGTATAGGGTCGCTTCTTTGTGCTGTTGACCAGTCTTCGTTGGATTCTAGTCGAAGCAGACGTACGTCAATGATGTTTTCTTTCACCTCTGCTTTTGAGCAGTGTTTGCATTCCAGCTTGCATGGACGACGTGACAGGGCATCAGCATTACCGTGTTTTCCTCCTTTTCTATGCTCAATGCTGAAGTCATAGCTCTGCAGTCTTTCAATCCAACGAGCAAGTTGGCCTTCGGGGTTCTTAAATTGCAGTAGCCACCTTAGCGCCGCATGATCGGTTCTTAACTGAAAAGGCTGGCCGTACAGATATTTGTGGTAGTGTTTGACACACTCAATGACTGCCAGTAGCTCTCGTCTCGTAACACAGTAGTTTTTCTCTGGCTTTGAGAGTATTCGGCTGTAGTACCCAATAACTTTTTCCTGGCCATTGATTTCCTGCGAGAGCACGCCACCTATTCCGTAACCACTCGCGTCAGTATCCAACACGAATTTCTCTCCAGCAACAGGATATGCAAGCAAAGGAGCCGTGCATAAATATTGCTTCAGTTGGTGGAATGACTCTTCTTGTTTTTCGCTCCAACAGTACGGCCGACTTTTCATTGTCAGCTCGTGAAGACTTGCAGCCACTGTGGCGAAACCCGGCACAAACCGTCTGTAGTACGTACAGAGTCCTAGAAAACTGCGTAATTCATGGAGATTCTGCGGTCGTGGCCAATCCTTCACTGTCAGGATTTTGTCTTCATCGGTGGAAATGCCATCTGCTGTCACTCGATGTCCCAAGTATTTTACTTCTTTCTGGAACAGAGAACACTTCTTCGGGCTGAGTTTCAACCCAGCCGCGGTTATACGTTGAAGGACTTCTTTAAGATTCTTCAGGTGTTCATCGAATGTTTTCCCCATGACAATGATGTCGTCTAGGTACACCAAGCATGTTCGCCAATGAAGTCCTTTCAACACGCACTCCATTAATCGCTCGAAGGTGGCTGGAGCGTTACATAGTCCAAATGGCATTACTTTAAACTGCCACAGACCATCCCCTACGCTGAATGCAGTTTTCTCCTTGTCTTTCTCGCTGATTTCTACTTGCCAATAACCACTTTGCAAGTCCAGCGTGGAGAACCATTTTGTTCCTGACAACGTATCCAATGTGTCATCAATTCTTGGTAGTGGATAACTGTCCTTTTTGGTGACGTCGTTGAGCTTTCTATAATCCACACAAAATCGGGTACTTCCATCTTTCTTCTTAACTAGTACCACCGGCGAGCTCCATGGACTTGAAGAAGGTTCGATAACACCATCCTTCTGCATTTCAGCTACCAGTTTCTTTACCTCATCTCTTTTTGCAAGTGGAAGACTTCTGGGCGCCTGTTTTATTGGTCTCGCTTCCCCTGTATTGATGTCATGCTTTACCATTGATGTTCTACCTTGGCATTCTTTTTTCAGGGCGAAGGCAGACGCATGCTTCCACAGTAATTGCTTTGCTTTGTTCCTATCAGAAGGCTTTAGTTCTCGCACCCACTCACTGAGATGCGACTCCAGCACTTTCTGCTCCTTTTCTGATAGTTTGCTGCAGTCAGAATTAACTTCACAGTTGATGACCGCCTCGGCTGGTGTACATTCTGCAATTTCTGTGCGGTCGCCGATCACCTCTTCGTTGTTGGACAAATTTAGAACTCGTACAGGCAAGTATCCTTCATTATTAGTTCTTACTAGAGCTTTGGCAGTGATGATGTTATAGTTGTTTATACTTGCCGGTTCAACTACCCACAAACCGCCGATCTCACAATCTCCCTCCATTCGGGCCCATACTATGGTTTCTGAGTTTGGTGGCAATTTTACATCTTTGTAAGCGATCAGCCTTTTAATCTGTGTTGTATTGTCGTACCCCACATTGAGAGGAATTTCCACATTAGCCCACGTCAAAACTTGCTGCCCCATATCTAACTTGAGGCCTTGGGCAATCATAAAATCTGCGCCAATTATCACTTCATCTACAATGTCGGCGACAATAAACACGTGTTCGATGCTCATGTTGGCAATGGCTAACTTCAATTTAACTTTACCATGTACAGTTGCTGGTTCACCCGTTGCTGTGCGGAGTCTTACACCATGTAACGATTCCATTGGTCCATTTATCAAATCAGATCTGATGATAGATTGTGACGCGCCTGTGTCCATAGTCAATATGCGCTTCCGACCACCGATAGCTCCGTAGACAGTGAGGTTGTTGTTTTTCTGTTGTATTATTGAGATGGAGATCGTGGGGCCCTCGGTTGTGGGAGCTAGTCCATGCCCCTCTGGGCTAGCTCGTTTTAGTTTAACGGAGATTCATTTTGTGTAGTAAAATTTACCCGTTTATTGCCACGTTGGGGTGAGCTCGATCTTGATCGTTTTCGTGGCTTTCTGCAGTTTCGTGAAATATGACCAGGTTTGTCGCAATTGTAGCACTTTGGTCTGGGCTTACTTCCGCCTGGTAACGCCTTGCTGAGGGTTTCGGTGATTTCTTTAAGATCGTTTATGGCACCCTTCAAATCTCCTGCCTCCGACTCCATTTCAATTTTTCTAACTCTTTGTATTTGAGGCTTGGACACAAATTTCGCTGTCTCCTGTGCCAATGCGAACGAAACAGTTTCGGCGAATGTAGCTTTTTGTGTGGCACAAGTCACGTATTTTATGTCAGGATCACGGATGCCGTTGACGAATGCTTCAATCTTAAATTGATCCAAGAATGGGTGGGACTCACCAGGATAAGTCATCAACACCAAACGTTCCACCTCGGTTGCGAAGTCCTGAAGCGTTTCATTATGCTTTTGCACTCGGCCTCTCAATTCCATGCGATATAAATCCTTCTTGTGATCGCCACCATACTTGCGTTGTAACGCAGCCAGTATATCCTCATAGTTGTTTCTGGCACTGACGGGAATGCTCTGAAGGACTTCTGCTGCGTTGCCTTTCAGTGCTAAAATTAGCTCTACTGCTTTGTCGTTGCTGTTCCACAAGTTCTTAATTGCGACCATTTCGAATTGGAATTTAAAAACGTCGAATGGTGTGGAGCCATCGAAACTGGGAGCTTTCAATCTACTAGAGCCTTCAGGAATTACTCGAACTGGCCCTTCTTGCAACTGAAGATCATTCATCTTTCTTTCCAGTTCGGCGAATCTTTCCTCCACATCCTGTTCGACCTGTTCGATCTTCTGCTGAAATTCCTCGAATTTCTGTTCGACCTTTCCGAATTGATCATTAACCTGTATCTCCATGTTATTCATAGCTTCTGAAATTTCATGTAGCTTGTCATTTGTGGCGTTTGATGTTTCCTGCATAATTCTAGAATTTTCACCAAATTTCTTTTCAAGTTTTTCATCCATAATTCTAGAACTTTCGTCCAATTTCTCGTTCATAATTCTAGAATTTTCACCAAATTTCTCATTCAGTTTGTCGTTAATTATTCGAGAATTTTCGCTCAATTTCTCGTCCATTATTCTAGAATTATCGTCCAATTTGGCCATCATGGCAGCAAACATTGTAGAAACATCTACATTACCAGTTGCTTCTTTTGCACAAACCTCCATTTCGTCTTTGCACTCGAACTGATATGTGTCAATGTTGATGTTTCGGCGTTTAAATTCTTCTATTAATCGCCTCTGCAGCTCTACTTTATTACCAGCTGTCGGTTGATCCAATTTGCTCAACTCCTTTTTTAGCTGTTCAACTTTGAGTTCTTCAAACTTCATCGTTGTCCTTAATTCGTAATTTCACTTCTGACACCAATGTTACGAATTTCCTTATTCGTCCTTTTTGCGTTGTTTTATTCCCAATAATAAAACAAGGTTCGTTTTTAATTACGATAATTACAACGGTATCACTTCCTTTTATTTATTTATACAGTACAACAGTTTACTTTATTTATAACACGTTAACAAGTCTTGTATTTTACTATCAATTCGCGTTGCTTACTTTACGGGGTTTAATCACAAACTGAACTCTCCATTCCAAAGACCTCCGCTATTTATACCAACTCACCATACACAAATGAAGGTACATATATCTAGCGAATTCAAGAACCTTCTAGAAAATAGATGTTGTTGTTGTTGTTTATCTTTGTAGAACATTCTCCTACACAGGAGAATTATCTTTACTGAGGTGAATTCATGCTACTGGTTTAGCGAGCTGGTACGTTGTTACAATGCATACTTTCAGGCGCAGCACTAACCGCCTGATGTTTACATACTGTTAGTAGAGTCATTAACAGTAAGCAAAAGCTTTTACTTATTCGTAACAGTATTAATTATCTAGGGGTGAATAGTTTCTTTACGGTATGAAAATGTATTAAAACTCCGGAAGGACAGATCCCCCCTTAGGTCTCACTATTTTTTATTTTGTGTGATGCAATTTTTTTTGAGCCGAAGTAGTAGTTGCTCGTGAATGGTCAGCGCAGTTTCGAGATATAGTGTCTTCACTAACATTACGTAATACTTTCTTTCGTAGAACATTTCAATCCTCTATCTCGATTCCTTACCTGTCCTTTTCATCCTGTTTTCGACAAATGTCAAAGTAGTACCTTAAATCGGGAATTTTGGCAATCAAAACGCGCCACGAAAATATTGCTTAGAAAATTTCAATAGGGATTGTCTGAGCAACATTTTCGTGGAACATTTGAATTAGACCTTTATGCCGCCGCCGTTTTTTGAGTTTTTGACGAGCCGCCGCCTGATTGCATAAAAACCGGCGCAGCGGCAGCGGCGGTGTCGAACATTTTGTTTAATATTTCGTATAATCGTTCCTGATTTACAACACACGTTGCAACCAAAACAATAAAAAAAAACTACCAACTAAAAACTTCACACAACCTCAATCAGAATATTTCCTTCTAAATTTCCTAAGAATTGAACTCAGCACAGAAGCAGTCAATTGGGTCAATTTCCCAATAATTAGGAAAAGTCGCCGTCGCCATTAGCCGCCGCCATTTTATCCGACCAAGCCACCGCCGACGGTTTTCATAGGTCTCTACGCCGCCGTCGATGCAGAATCAATCGCCACAAATTGAATGCACAAGAGTTACGTTTTAAGGTACGTTTTTGACATATCTCGAAATAAGGACGAGAAGAATACGTAAGCCTTATTCAATTTCACTGAAGACATCATAATTCGTAAATGCGCTACGCTATTGACCAACATAGTTTTTTGGGCATTTTTCAAATGCAATTTGCACTCAAAATAAAAAATTCATCATACCATAAAAAAAAATAGTGAGACCTAAGACGGGTCTGTCCTTCCGAGGTTTTAATATAATCACTGCAAAGGAATGGTGCAACCCCCAAAAAGTTGTTGCACTGTGTAAATAGAACAACGTGAAAAAGGGCAATTAGTAAATTCGTAACAATATTTTTTTTTCAATTTCAGAAGCCTATCAGCACCATGGAAATAGCACCCAGCTCTTGAGCAGAAAGTGAAGCTGCCTTCGATTTTTCCTACTTTTGCGCCACCGCCCATACTATCAGCGCACATGGCTAGGAATAAGCCGCTGATACTTCTTATGGAATTGGCTTATGACGCATTAAGACGCACTTTATCGCGGTCAGATTAGCGATAACTTTGTATTCTAATCGTTGCCGTTTAAACCACGCAATTTGATATCAAATTGTCATTTCAGGTGGCAACTTTTTTATTTTCATTTACTCGATCTTTCAGAAAATTTCGTAAGAAAAATCAATTACAGGGTTGTTATGTTAAAGTTATTTCGTACGAAAACAATTGTTTGGCAGCGGAATTTTGACATTTCGTTTATTTTAATAAACAAAAGTAAGAGTACATGCGTTGAAAATAAAATGGTGTCCGAATATGAATAATTCATGAAATATTTGCAAGGCAAATCAGATATATGTATGTGGTAACACTTGGCCACAATCATTTCCCTTTAGTGATAAATGATAAAATTTCGTACGAAAATTTCGCAAGAACTTAATACGGAGCTTAAGTCGCGGCTGTCTTTTTTTTAAAGAAAACTAAATGAAGTCGCGAACATGAAAACTTCGTCGTGACGCCGCCGACGTTGATTTAAAAGGAGTACAGCGGCAGGATTACGAGTTGGGGAGCACATCAATATAACCAGAAATTGTAAATAAACATTATCGATAACTCCCTTAGTAATCGATATAATTGGCGTTCAAATTTTAAAAATCGAAAACTATTGTCAACACTTCATTTAAACCGAACGATCGTTGATGTTTATTGTCTGTGTACCGCCCTTCTTGATACCAAATAAGAATGTAATCGAAGTTGTTCGCAACACTATCATGTTCACAAATTTTTTTGGAAACATTCAACAGTCAGATAAAAAGTTATCGACCAAGCTCATGCTCATGAATGGCAAGCCTGTGGTTCGCTTAACTCATAATAAATGGAAAAAAATTAAAATACGATAAAATTTGTGAGATATTGCTTGAGCTGGGATTAGGGGCCTTCTCTTCTGGAGTGGCTCTGATACCGGCTTTGACATAGTTTCGAATCGGTCTTCGTTTCTTCAGATCTACAATATTATCAAACACATCAATTTACATATCTGTCTTATTTTTAGGTGCGCGTTGAAAGATCGAGTGGCCTCGGATATCGTACGATCCACAAGACAGCCACCATCATAAAAACATTGAGCCGGTGCGCTACCGCATCCGATTACTCTGCCCCTGAGGAGATGACAGATGTTTGGTGTTGGAATTTAACCAGTGCCTGTCGTCGTACCAAAAATGTTTTCCCATTACATCCCATGAAGGGATTGGGGAGAGCTTATTACAACTAGTGAGCTGTGCGCTTTCTAGTTTTTACACACACTGATTGGGACCTATAGTTTTACACCGATTCCGAACGGTATTTTCAGAAACTTTTCATGGCTCAGTACTTGATAGTGTCGCCAACACTAAGCGGGGTGGCAGTCGTCGAAAGAAATGTAAGGTGGTCTGAGCATTGATTGAACCCACGTTCTTATGTACAAGAACCGCGGACACTAACCATTACACCACCGAAGGTCACGTTGAACACGCTTACCATAAAATTTCGGATAATTTTAAATTTTTTGACTTTAACATTTTGTATTTTCTTAAAATAGTAGTATTAGTAATAGTACAACAAAAATGGTAACCCTGCCTTATTTTTGTATAATCACAGCATAAATGAGAGACACCAAACAAAGACCCTTAAAAATCAAAAATTTTCTCCAGAGAATACTCTCCCTTAATTCTCTCAATTTATAACAACAACAAAAGAACGCAAAACTAGACACAGTTCAACAAAACCGAAACAGTTTCCTCAAAAAAAAACCAATACAAATATTCAAGATTAATAAACTATAATGAAAAATATGATAAAAACATGTTACTTCTACAAATTCCTCTGTAATACAGTTTACAAATTTAGAATTATCTTAGATTTTCAACCGGCACATGAATAATAGTCTATATTTCTTTTAGTTTCCTCACACTGTCAAAACAAATAAACAAATTACTAAAAAAATTTGGCAATAATTCAAATCGTGTCTAACGAGACGAAAAAAAACTGACGTCATACATTTTCTATTCGATATGTAGTACGTTTATGTTTCAGTTCCTTGTTCCGTAATGCAGCGACAACGATGACGCAGCATTAAATATGTGTGTGGCGACTCTCTTTACTCATGTGCAGCATGAAAGAACTTACTCAATATGTCGCCAAGTTGTTTACTATTTTCATCGAGATGCGAAAATATTCAAAAGAGAACTTATTATTGGTTACGAGTACCATTGAAACCCAGCAAACCAAACGTACTGAAACGGTAAAGAATTAGTTCCGACTTTCTGTAAACTGTCCCGAATTTGGAACCGAATAGAATTTGCTAGGAAAAATTTACGGTAGTGTTGGCTTCGAACCCAAGTCGAAAAGAAATCTGATCAGAAATTCTCTTACTTTTAAGTCTTATCGAACGGTGGAAATCTGGCCTAAACTAGTTTGTAATTCTGGCAGATTTGTCCACAGGTTTTAGGAAATTTTCGTTGCCATAAGAAGTACGTGTATAAAAAATAACGAAAACTTCATGAACCGAAAATTTCACTTTCTTTTCCTCCGATTGATACTTAGCTCTTTGAAAAATTTCGTAGGCAAAATCAAGTACAGGGTTGTTACGCCAAAGTTATTTCGTACGAAAACAATTGTTTAAGCCCCGTATTCAGTTCTTGCAAAATTTTCGTAAGAAATTTTGTCATTTATCTCTTATTTACCTGGCAATTATTTCATTTATAATACCTTTCGCACTCCATTTTATTTTTACCGAATGCATTTTTACCGAGTAACACTTTTGGTTGCTAAATCTATCGAAATCTCAAAATTCCGGTCCCAAACAATTATTTTTTATACACGTACTTCTTATGGCAGCGAAAATTTCATCAAAACTGAATACCGCGCTTTGGGACCTGAATTTTGACATTTCGATTACTTTGTATTTTCGATTATTTAGAAAACAATTTTTGTAAAAATATAATGGAGTGCAAAGATGAATTTCACAGTGCAACACGAAAAAATATTACCATATACGGACACCACTACGTGATAAAAGACCAAAAAAAGACGCGTGTCTCCCAGTTTTGCCCAAAGTCATGCACTTTTGTTTATGAGCCCCCAAAGATTTGGGGCCTCGGCGTCATTTTTTGCAAAAAAGTGATCATTTTGTCAGGCCAGAGCTACAACTTTCCCTCATAGAGTAAATCAAAATTCCGAACGAATTACAAGATATGAGCTTGACAAAATCAAAAATTTTTTTTGCAAAAATGACACCTTTGGGGCCCATAAAAAAGTTCATGACTTTGGCAAAACTGGGGGATACGGGTCCTTTATCATGTAGTTGTGTCCGTATATGGTTATATTTCCATGACTTAAAAAATTACACACAGTGAAATTAAAAAATTTTCGGGAAATTTTTCACTTTTGCGGCTACCTAAATGCTACCTAAGCGCTACCTAAACGGTGTTAAGAATCATTCTCAGGAAGTTCATATGTTCCAGAAAGTTGTTTACTGAGATCTTAGGTAAATTTTTGTAGTTGATTTTTTCCTTGAATTTTGAACGGTTTGCTACCTATGGACCTGAACAGGGGAGAAAGGGGACAAAATCGAATTTTTTTTTAAGGTTTTTTGCGATTTTGACCTTGAAGATGAAGATTTTATATGTTGACAATTTTTGTTCTTTATGACAAGAGCTACACCTTTCCCTCAGAGAGTAAATCAAAATTCCGAATGGTTTGCAAGATATGAACCTGACAAAATGATCACTTTTTTGCAAAATCTTTAGGGTCCAAAAAAAAGTCCATGACTTTGGACAAAACTGGGAGACACGGGTCTTTTTTTTGTCTTTTATCATGTAGCGATGTCCGTATATGGTTATATTTCCATGACTTAAAAAATTACGCACAGTGTTATTAATGAAATATTTACAAGGTTAATCAGAGATGTGTGGTAACTCTCTGTAACAAAATTTTCAGTTTAAAGATATGTAGCAAAATTTCGCAAGAACTAAATATTCGATTGAACCGAAAACCGACATTATTGAAAACCCGGCTTTTTGAATCCACTAATGGGACCCCATTAAGGGTTGGCGGTGGAGTTGCTCATAAATTTTGCCATCCTAAGGGTAACTCCTAAGTAGTTACGAGAGATTTTCTTTATATTTATCCCGAATTTTGATCTTACAAACTTCAATACGCGTGCGGTACGGCAATTTCCAACTGATCGAGCTTATATTTTTGCAAATTTTGTTTTACCCTAAACTCACACACAACTGAGCTGCTTTTTGAAAATCGAAAATAAGAATATAAGTTCCACCTTAATGAACATAGACTACATTATTCAAGTTAAGCCATCCGTGTCATCTGATGTTCCACTTTGTGTTTCTTCCGAGAGGATTCGGACATCTGTCAGCTGTTTAATTACAATAAAATGTGCGAACATCCAACAATATTCCCTATTTTTTACCATAATTTAAGTTGACCCTGACAGCTTATAACTAGTTTTCCTTGTCGGTACAGATATGTATATAACATCATTCCGAATTACGTCTATCACACTTTAAGAAATACCACAATATTATGCTTTTTGCACGTTCTTAGTTCTTTATGATCTTAGTCTATCTATACGAAGGCGGCTCAATAAGTCCGTGAATTTTCGAACTTCCCTCGTAGTTATATGAAATGCAACACTGCTCCCATCAAGTACCACCTGTTAGTTGACTACGGTCAAATTTTGAGCAAGTTCCGTAATTTACTTTGCGTTTAACAGCTGTTCAAAACATACAACCTCGTGCATTTTTTTAAAAATGGAAAAAATTGAATTTCGATTGGTCATTAAACATTATTTTTTCTGAAAAAAACCGTCAATCAAACCAAGGAAAAGCTTGATAAATACTATGGGGACTCTGACCCATCGATTTCAATGGTAAAAAAGTGGTTTACTGACTTTCCTTGTGGTCGCACAAGTACAAATGAGGCTAAACATTCTAGACGGCCAACTGAGGTCAAAACAGCCGAAAATCTCGAAAAAATCCTCGATATGGTGTTGGCCGATCGAAGAGTAAAAGTGCGAGATATGGTTGATGCCATGGGCATTTCATATGGCAGTGTGGTTTCGATTTTAAATTATCAGTTGGGTTTAAGAAAGCTGTCTGCAAGATGGGTGCCGCGTTTGCTCTCAATTAACCATAAACGTAATCGTGCGACAACTTCAAAGGATTGTTTGGTGTTGTTTAACCGCAATTCGAAGGAGTTTTTGCGGCGTTTTGTAACCGTGGATGAAACCTGGATCATGGATCTAAACAATAGGTTTCTCCGGGTGAACCGCCTCCGAAGATGGCCAAGGTAAGTTTGTCGGCCAATAAGGTAATGGCAACAGTTTTTTGGGATAAACGCGGGGTAATCCACATCGATTACCTTCAAAAGGGAAAAACAATAAACGGCGAATATTATACTAACTTATTAGACCGATTTAACGAGGATTTAAAAAAAACGACCCCATATGGACAAGAAAAAAGTTATTTTTCATCAATATAATGTACGGGTGCACACGAAGTAGTCTCAAAGGCAAAAGTCCATGAATTGGGCTACGAATTGGTACCTCATCCACCATATTCTCGGGATTTAGCCCCCAGTGACTGTTTCCTATTTCCAAACCTAAAGAAATGGTTCGGTGGAAAGAGATTTAGCTCCAACGATGAAATTATTGATCAAACAAATGCCTATTTGATGGACCTCGAAAAATCCTATTTTTTGGAAGGGATACAAAAATTGGAGAAACATTGGACTAAGTGTATTGAGCTAAAGGAGATTTTGTTGAAAAATAAATTTTTTTTACAATAAATACTGTGTTATTCAAAAAATCACGGACTTATGGATCCGCCCTCGTATTTTTATATGAAATCGAAATCTCCGTATTTAAATTAAAATTTTCCATCTGGCTAGTAAATTAATTAAATCGGCTATTATCACCTCTATGAATAAGCATTGCGGTTATTTTAGTGATGTCTCTTATTGTTTTGCAGTTTTTAAAATGTTCAAACAAAAGGTCATTCTTATACAGAATTTGATATAGTAATCAAATTAACAGAATCTTAATCAATTAAAAATTGTATATTCCTGTAAATGTATAGTACCTATAGATGTATAATAGTATCTACATATATAAGTTTATAATTTATAGTAAAAAAAATACCTAACAGATGAAGTTAACAAAAATAAATTTGTGTCTTTTTTGAATGATTTACACATTTCCTGTCAAAAATGGTAGATTTTGATTTAATTATAGAATGACGTATGATTGATATTAATTTATAACCTTAGCTCAATTATACGTTGTCGTATAATTGATATTAATTAGTTATGAATCACAGCTTAATGTACAGGGAACTTTTATAAACCTGTCGGTTGCAAGGTGAGTAGGTAAGCGATTATTGATAGAGAGAATGAGTGATATTTCTTCAAAAGAAAAAGATTGAGTATAACGTGCCCAGAAATAATGGCCAACAGTTCTATCCAATTTGAATTATTCAACTTTGTATTAAATACTTGATTGAATAAAGTGAGGGTTATGTGAAGGACGACAAATGAAATTCAAGTACTTGTACGAAAAATGTAATGAGAATTAAATGAGTAAATAAATGAGAATTAGAAAGGTAATATACAAAACTCTTAACACTGAAAATGCAAATTTTCTGTGAATTATTACTCCAGTTAAGTATAAAGGTTCTTAAATTAAGTACCGATTTTTCAGCGCTCAACATTCCTAATTTAGGGACAATTTATCTTAAATATATCACACCTGCACTTAAAACCACATATATATACTTAAATTAAATACAACTGTGGCTTCAATTTTAATATTTGGTGACCTCTAATTTAATTTTTTTATAACGTTAGGAACTCGACGTCATATCGGCTATACCATAGAATAACACATACCATAGAAGGTTTTATTCGCTCAATAAATTAAACGTCATAGGTACGATGGAAAGTAAGCATTGGATGGTAGAAATATGGGTTCAATAATACCAGATAGTGGCAATAGTATACAGCGATCAACATAGGAACAACAATCGAATTTCGTGTTTTTGTGGCAAACTAGTTGTGTTAAATACAATACAAATGTATGCCAACGATAAAATTCAATAAAAAAGTGCAAAATATATTTAAATTTTTCAGTTCTACACCAAAACGACAGGAAAAAGTTAAGTGAACATATTTTGTAACTCCACCTGGTGTAAGGTAATTTTAAATTTAATTGCTCTCATTTCCACAAACCTACGATGAGAGTGTAAAATGAAACGTCAGATGAGAGAATAAGTTTATCCAGGTATGTGTTATTCTATGGGCTATACTATTATTATTTTTGAGAACTTTAATACGCTTTTGCGGAGAAATATCACAAGCAAAACAAACAAAACAACATTTGCAAAAAATTCTTTCCATCTCCAGAGAACCATCGGTTCCCATTAGACATGTTTTTTGTTATTGCCCAAAAAGACAACACAATTCTTATTCGTCTTTCATTCGATGACGTACGACCCTGGGACATTATGTTCATTCTCTTTTGGTAACCCTTCGTAAATTCACGTGCCTTCAGACGACGACTCTCTGTATACAACTATGCGTGACTCTTTGTGACGTATTGTCGGTTAGTCTTCTTTTTTTCTATTCGTAATAATCTCAAATTCAACATTTTAAAAAATTAATGAACAATGGCTGATAAAGTTGCAATTGTATTGTTTTAATTTATTAAGAAATTGCTTCAAAACAATTTTACACCACTTTTTGAATACTGTTGCTTTACCGCCATGACAAAACACGAAAGAGGTGAAAGAGAAATAACAAAATGACCCCTGAATTCCCAATTCGTGACTCTTATGCTACCCCTCTTTCTTCTCTTCCCCCCTTACCATGAGGCATCGTAAGTCGTGACTCGTGTCCCAGGGTCGTAAGTCATCGTATAAAAGACGAATTACAGACAATAACAATTGCCCGCAGTTTCGTCGAGCTCCACGTTCATCAGGGATGATTTTTATTTATTTATTCGGCCTTTTTATCGGTACTTTTTTATTTTAATATTCAAGCTCCAGACCATTCTATATTTCTATTAATAATGCAAATATTTTCTTGTGTTTTGCTTGCGATATTTTTCGAACACTTGCATTGTTGTGAATTCTCAATTCAAATGAGATTTTGTTTGCATTTAGTTTGATAAATTTTTCAAAAGCATCATTCCTAACAACCGCTGATGAAGATCTGTGGCTAGATCTGAAATAGCTATACAATTTGCCAGGAATCATAAGACTGCAGTGTGCAAAACTTCTTTTAAAAACTTATATTTCTATTAATACAGATATAGAATGGTCTGGAGCTTGAATATTAAAATAAAAAAGTACCAATAAAAAGGCCGAATAAATAAAAATCATTCCTATATTAAAACAATATCGAAAAAAATACAACATTTTTGTTTTGTTTTAATTAAATAACCCCTTGGCGTATAATTGATCATTATTTATATCTAAATAACATTGCGAATGATTTATATTTAATTAACATATCACTTATAACGAAACTACTTATTAGAAACTTATTTTTTAACCAAAAACGAACAAAATCTAGATAACAAGTTACATTTGTTATACCCTCCCCCATCCATGGGATTTTTGGTACAAAGACGATCAAGACCCTCGTAAAAGAAAACGAAAAAGTGGTAACAATTCACTCAAACGCATTTCGCTCTCGCGTCATATCTTGGTTATTTCTTACTTTTTTCATAGTTTATGTAATTTTACTTCAACATGGTTGGAATTTGTAGAGTTATATAACGGGTCCGCCAAATAACTTTTTTTTTTGAAAATGCTATAAAAAAAAACTACTGAATATTTTCTCAAATTTCTTTTTTTATTTGAAAATACAATCCTTCCGGTTAATAATGGAAAATAGTTTCATTCAAATGGCTGCCTCGGCTGGCCATGCAGTAGCCTACACGATCGGTCCAATTTTTAAGCAGCTCCGAGCTGGCCAAACGACATTCAAAAACAGGGCGCAAAACATCGAGTGTAGCTTCGGCTGTGTGGCACGTAGCGCCGTCCTGTTGAAAACAAATGTTGCCAATATCCTCCTCTTCAATTTTTGTGAACAAAAATTCGTTCAACATGGCCCGATAACGGTCGCCATTGACTGTAACGGCCACTCCTTGCTCATTTTCGAAGAAAAATGGCCCAATTATGCCTCTGGACCAAAATCCGCACCAAACAGTGACTCGTTTTGGGTGCATCGGCTTTTCAATGTGCCCCAAATGCGACAATTTTGCTTGTTTACATACCCGCCAAGATCAAACTGAGCTTAAACTGGAAAGATGATTTTTTTTGGCAAAATCGGCATCTGCAACATTACCATGATTTTCATAGTAATGTCGCAATATTTCCCAGCGTTGTTCAAGCGTATACACAACCATATTCGTTCAGCGGAAGGATAAAACTAATTATCTGTCAAATCAGAAATGAGCTAAGTGTTACCATTCACGAAATAAGCACTAGTTGAAAAAAAAACGTTAGATGGCGGACCCTTTACAATCACACTATCAAAAAGCTGCTCGACAGAGAATGGTTAAGGCTTCACTCGTTTTATTTGTTAGCATTCGAGTGAAGAGAAATGTTGACTGTCTACTTTAGTACATCGTTTTTGTGTGGTATACAGTGTTGCCAGATAAAGTTGGTCACAAATTGTTAAATTGGAGGTGCATAATTCGTCAAAATATTTTTTGAAAAACAGCAAACAATCGTCAAAATTAAAAACTGTAATTCCTATACCAAGTGTCAAAATTGTTGTGAATAAAAAACTGTAAAACAATTAAATAAATATATTATAGTTATATTTTTAAAATACACAAAACAATATATCATATTCAAAAAGTTTAATAAAAAAAACAATAATTTGATTGGTTTACATTAAAAAGTAGAGAAATTCTCAATTTTGTCTAAAATATAATAATAAAGCATTTTTGTATTATACTTTATTGTAGTAACGATAAAATAATCATATCCCGTTAGTTTTAAAATAGTTTTTAATTTTAATAGAAAAACTAGATAGTTGGCTAAAAGACGTGATAAAAACAAATGGTTTCCCATTACATCTCATGAAGAAATTGGGGAGAGGTTCTCACAACCAGTGAGCTATGCGCTTTCTAGTTTTACACTCACTGATTGGGACCTGCAATTTTACACCGGTTCCGAACGGTATTTTAAGTCGTCATGCGAGGTGACCGCCGCCGAAAGAAATTCCCAGGATCTCAAGTACAAGAGGCGTGCACACTAGGCATTGCACCACCGAAAGACGTGATATCTCCAGAAAAACGCACCCCCGTTCGGTACCGGTGTAAATCCCAATCAGCGAGTTTAAAAATAGGAAGCACACAAAGAGCACCCATTGCTCTCCCCTGCCCCTTTATGGAATGTAATAGGAAAAATTTGTTTGCTTTATTTTTTAATTTGTTTCCGGTAAACGAAGGAACAGTTGATTGAAACGTTTTTCGTTTCTCGTAAACGTTTTGATTTATTTATCGCAAAGACTACAAAAACATACGCAGTCAAGTTATAGGCCGAATTAAGGGCATAGAGTTGGAAAATAAGCGATCTGTACAGTACAAAGAAGATGTCGTTGACAAGAACGACATACCATCCCGTACAAGACCTAGCTCGTAGATACCAGCGTTCACCAAAGCCAGAATAGTCTGTCATACGACTAACAAGGACCAGTAACCGCGACCTTCCATCTGGCAATTGGAAAGTTGGGGGATGCTGAAGGACTTCGGCGATATGTCGTGCTTGTCATTATCACCGAATCAGTTTCGTTTCTCAGAAAATCTGAATGCGTCATTTCTTATGACTTCAGTCAGATTCATCTTAGGGTGTATAAAAGTGGACAGGACGCCACACGTGACGCCATTCCCACCGAAGGTACACCGGCATTGGGCGAAGTGGAAGACAGGGACCTGGATGAGACTGCGGAGGGAGTTACTTCGCTGTCAAAATTCAAGATCATTGGCAAGGGTGCATGTAGCGTCATTGGTGAGCTTTCAGATAGCCTGCTGGAACACACCGACGGCGAGGTCAACAACACGGTGGTGGAGAGGGGCGTAACTGCACGTGTTGATGCTACTACAGATAATCCTCCATCAATCTAAAGCTGCTTCCGCAGATCTCCTGCTCCATATACAAAAGTATTGAGCCGATGTCATCTTCATCCAAGAAATCTGGACAAATCATGGCAGGATTTGCGGATTGACGACCCCCGATTCCAAGCTTCTCGTTTTCAAAGCCATATGCATGCGAGAACGTGTATACTTGCCAAAAAAATAAAAAACATTTGAATATATTTCTCTAATCTCACTATTGCGATATGGATGTTACCACAAATAGTCTGGAGACGGGCAATGGTAACATATGGTTATGAAGCTACTGGAATCCGCCCGTTGTTTCTGCTGAGTTAGCTAATTGATGAGGCGGAATAGGATAAAGTGGGCCTTGTTCTTTACGCGAACGGCAATGCTCGTCATACAGTTAGGGGAAATACCAAGATAATCACACTTATTACAGTTGTCGTCGTCGACATAAAACGACGTTGTCTTGTGACGACAGTTGAAAATCGCTATTTGTGTAGTCGTTATCGATAACTTACGACGACTGTCGACAAATACTTGGTATTTTGTAACTAGAATTGATGTCGACATTGAAGTGAAACGACTCTATTTCTGTCTACACAGTTTATGATAACGACTTGAAGAAAATTCCCAATTTGTTTTTTCTTAATTAAAGAAATGTCCTATTTTATTTTTGAATTATGGATTAATTATGGATAAAAAAAATTTAGTCCGCAACTTTTAATGGCGGACGGAAATCCACAAGGAGAGTATGCAAGAGTGTTCCAGAACAGGATCCGCTTTATACGTTGGCGAGTATGTACATAAGTGCACTTGTCTGTCCGACGGTAAATGCAATGAACAAAGGGTTTGTTTTAATGCTAATTTATGGGCCTTATTTTTAATAATTGAACTTATATTGGGTCCGCCATCTAACGTTTTTTTTCAACTAGTGCTTATTTCGTGAATGGTAACACTTAGCTCAGGTCTGATTTGACAGATAATTCGATTTATCCTTCCGCTGAACGAATATGGTTGTGTATACGCTTAAACAACGCTGGGAAATATGGGGAAAATGGGCCTGCGATCGACTTACAGAAGATGCCGATTTTGCCAAAAAAAATCATCTTTTCAGATGAAGCTCATTTTGATCTTGGCGGGTATGTAAACAAGCAAAATTGTCGCATTTGGGGCACAGAAAACCCGCACGCATACATTGAAAAGCCGATGCACCCAAAAGGAGACACTGTTTGGTGCGGATTTTGGTCCAGAGGCATAATTGGGCCATTTTTCTTCGAAAATGAGCAAGGAGTGGCCGTTACAGTCAATGGCGATCGTTATCGGGCCATGTTGAACGAATTTTTGTTCACAAAAATTGAAGAGGATATTGGCAACATTTGGTTTCAACAGGACTGCGCTACGTGCCACACAGCTGAAGCTACACTCGATGTTTTGCGCCCTGTTTTTGAAGATCGCGTTATCAGCCGCAGAGCTGATGTCGTTTGGCCACTTCGGAGCTGCGATTTGACACCGTTGGACTATTATTTGTGGGGTGCCCTCAAAGATAAGTGTTACGCCGACAAGCCAGAGACAATTGACGCTTTAAAGGACAAGCCATTGGTGAAATACAGCTGCACACAATCGATAATGTGCTTAAAAATTGGACCGATCGTGTAGGCTACTGCATGGCCAGCCGAGGCAGCCATTTCAATGAAATTATTATTTTCCATTATTAACCGGAAGGATTGTACTTTCAAATAAAAAAAGAAATTTGAGAAAATATTCAGTAGTTTTTTTTTTATAGCATTTCCAAAAAAAAAAGTTATTTGGCGGACCCGTTACAAACAGTTAATGAAAAATAAGATTGGGTATTAACACGGTCACTGCCTTGAGTCAAAATTAGCTGCTGGAATTGGGTTCCTTCAGGGATCACTTGGAACTACAGGCTTCGGTGTCTTCAGTGTCAAGTGCCCAGCAGTAGATGCTTTGCCTAGGCAGTGGATGTGTTCTTGTTGTGACATATGTATATGTACCCTTTCAGTCATGCACTTGGAGTCTTTTTCATTTTAGTCTGATATCTTTCAAACAAGCGGCCGCTAACGAAACATACAGTTCAAATCCTTTAAGATAGTCGAATGTTCGGTCCATGTTGAATTTGATGATTACGTCCTTGTCTCCAATACACGCTCTGGGGCCAATAAAGGCTGTATGTGCCTCCACGGAGAACCGCTTCCATTCGCCTAACCTGGTGATATATGTAGGGCAT
This sequence comes from Phaonia tiefii, assembly GCA_963931995.1. NCBI lineage: Eukaryota > Metazoa > Arthropoda > Insecta > Diptera > Muscidae > Phaonia > Phaonia tiefii. The sequence continues at coordinate 307,013,634 of OZ008367.1, forward strand.
CTACATCCAATAACTTCCAAATCGGAGTCGATATGGTTACGATAATTAAACACTTTTTAGGAACTTGGAAAAACTTTTACCAAATTAAATAAAATAATAGAAGTACAAACGTAAAATGTTCTTCTTCCTGCTTTCATTCACTACGAATGAAAACTTTGTTTATGTTTTTAATAGGTTATCGATAAACAGTCGACGACGTCTCAAGAAAGTTACAGCGTTGATGTGACGACGATGTTGACACGAAGTGATGTTGATATAACAGCGACGTCGATGACGACAACCGTAATAAGGGCGAATTGGTTTTTATGAAATTGATGTTGCCATTAGAGGTATGCGTATAAAAAAATAACGAAAATTTCACGAATATTTCATTTGCTTGGTACCTGAGTCTTTGCGAAAATTTCGTAGGCAAAATCAATTACAGGGTTGTTACGCTAAAGTTATTTCGTACGAAAACAATTGTTTGATAATTATTTGGAACGGGAATCTTGACATTTCGATAATTTAAACAACCACTAGTAACACCAAATGCGGTAAAAATAAAATGGAGTGCGTAACATAGAGTCTACAACTGATATAATAACAATTATTTGTATATCAGCAAACGTCAAATTTCATAGCAGAGAGAATTATATTACGTGTGGACTTCAATATTACTGTTATTGCAATAGGTCTGTTTGAGAACGTGATAATTTGTACAATTTATCACATTCCTTACTTGATAGTGTTCGTTTACTCGATAAAATCAACAACGAGAGAGCCAGAGAGTGAATATTTTTGACAGTTGAATGATAGAGAACTTGCAAGTTTTTACTGGAGAAATTTTTGCCAGTAAGAATTATCAAGTACGAACATATGTTTTTAAACAGCTGTTTTATTTAAATAAACAAAACTTTGAAAACAAAGAAGAAATTTAACAATGGCAGAGGTAAGTAAGAAAATACATTTGTTGGAACATTTTAATAGAATTTGTTAATAAACTAGATTCCCAACAAAGTGCAGTGTTAACAAGTCAACAAATTACTCTGAACATAGGGAAAACAATGAAACGAAAAGCAAAAAAGAAAACATGAATCAGCTGTTTACAAACAAATGTTGATTACTTGATACTTTTTACTGGATGTCGTTCGTTTACTTTTTGCGATATTTTTTACTTAGAGAGTAAAATCAGCCTTACTCTCCCAGTAAAAGTTACTTGATATTTTTTACTGGAAAAGTTCTCAAACAGACCTAATATCATATCAAATATGATAAAATTGTTTTCATAATATATATTTAGAAACCCATATCATGATATGAACTGTCAAAATTGTTTAAAATATTAAGACAGCCGCCAAAAGTTATTTCGAAACAATCAGGAAAATAATTAATTTAATAAAAAAATCCAATCGAATATTATTGGTTTGTGGACGAAATTTGCGAATACGATATACATGTTGTTTTCTGGAAGAATTTTTGTGGAATGTAGAAAACAAATAAGAAAATGTTAATAAAAAAACACCGAGTATTAAAATTACACAAAGAACCATACAACTCCGGAGGGCCAATACGCTGAGCTCTTCGCCGCGCACAACAACCTGGCGCAATTAGTGAATGAACCGACGCACATTCCGTGCGTTCAAGGGCACTACCGTAATTTACTTGACCTATTCTTAACTTCATACCCTGAAAAGTATGAAGTTATCAGTCTTGCACCTCTTGGTAATTCGGATCACTGTGTCATTTCGGCATCCTTCTCGTATTCAGCTCTTCGACTCGTTTCAAACTCAGCCCCGAAGCGAACAACTTTTTCCTACGAAAAGGCACGTTGGGCTGAGCTCAACAGTTTTTATCAGCATTTCAACTGGAAGCTTTGCTTTCTAGATAATGACATTGATGCTGCTGCTGAAATGATTGTAAAGATAATTTTAATCGGTATGAAGTCATTCATTCCGACAAAAAACATTTCGGTTAAACCATATAAAAAATGCTGGTTTAACCAGACATGCAAGAATGCTGTCAGATCTAAAGAGGAAGCATTCAGTGAATGGTGTCGAAATAAAAACTTCCACACTGAAATGCTACGCAAGCAGGCAAGATCAGAATGTGCCAAAGTACTTCTACGCGAACAATTTCTTTACGAACAGCGTTTTCGTGCTAATGTCCTCTCTTTCCCTAGGGGAAGTAAGAACTTTTGGTGATTAGCGAGAAGAATAAAGAATAGTTCTTCTTCTATTCGAGAAGAATAAAGAATAGTTCTTCTTCTTCTTCTTCTTGTCAAAGATGACCACTTATTCACTGAACCGGTTGATAAAGCAAATCTTTTGGCTGAAATGTTTGCAAGGAATTCTTCCTTGCCGGAAAGCAATCAACCACTCCCCGTAGTAGATAACGTATCTGGCTTCATGCCTGAAATATTTTTTCGAACACTAGGAGTTAAAAAGGTTCTCGCGAATCTCGAAGTAGGTAAATCCCCGGGTCCGGATGGCATATCAGCACTGGTTCTAAGTAAGTGGTCTTCAACGCTGGCACGCCCACTGCGCAACCTTTTCAATCTTGCATACCGCGCTGGGGTTTACCCGGCGTGTTGGAAGGTAGCCAACGTCCAGCCTATTCCCAAAAAAGGTGATGCAAGTGACCCCGCCAATTACCGCCCAATTGCTATTTGTTCTGCGCTCTCGAAAGTTATGGAGAGCATGGTCAACCACCATCTTGTGAAGTATCTCGAGTCAAATTACCTGCTTAATGATCGACAGTATGGCTTCCGTAAGAGAAGATCTACGGGAGACCTGATGGCGTTCCTTTCGGAACAGTGGAGTCGATCCATCCACCGGCTTGGTGAGAGTAAGGTGGTGGCTCTAGATATTTCCAAGGCCTTCGACAGAGTTTGGCATGAGGCACTCTTGTCGAAGCTGGCTGCTTTTGGTGTTGGTGATAATTTCACTCGATTTATATCGAGTTTTCTCAGAGATCGCACTATAAGAGTTGTTATAGATGGCATCTCTGCCGATGAACATAAATTAACGGCAGGGGTACCACAGGGCTCTGTTCTCTCTCCTTCTCTTTTTCTTATTTTCATTGACGATCTCCTGGGTCGGACTGTGAACCAAATCTACTCTTTTGCGGATGACAGTAATCTCTGTCATTCATATTCATTCGACCACAGGCCAAATCTTCAAGAAATTAGTGATAAACGTCAATTAATGAATGAAACACTCAACCGCGATCTCGAGGCCATTGTTGAGTGGGGTCGATTGAATAGAGTAAGTTTTAAAGCGGGGAAGGCCCAGTGCTGTCTGCTTTCGCACAAGCGGACAGCTGACCCAGTCGTATCGTCATTATCTATGGATGGTGTGGATATTGAGGAATCAGACGCTCTTGATGTTCTGGGCATGAAAATACAATGTGATGCTCGCTGGGCAAAACATGTGTTTGAAGTGTCGAAAGATGCATCGAAGTGCCTAGGCTTTTTAAAGCGGTGCAAGAAGTACTTCACTCTCATCTGATCTCCTTAATATCTACACCACCTACATCAGGCCGCGAATGGACTATAACTCCCATATATGGGCAGTCATCTTTGGAGTTGCTGGACCGTGTACAAAGGAGAGCAAAGGTGTTGATAGGGGACAGTAGAGTGTCCAGCTCTATTGCCTCCCTTGAGCATCGGCGTAATGTGGGTTGCGTGACACTGTTCTATCGGTATTTTCACGGTGCGTGTTCCTCGGACATCCGTCAACTTATACCAGATGTGAGGACATTTGGCAGAAGTACGCGGCTTTCAAGGAACTCCCATCCGTTTACTATCTATTGGCCAGTTGATCGCACAACACACTACAGAGAAAATTCGTTCTTCAGTCGTACGGTCCGTATGTGGAATAAACTTCCCGCAAGTGTATTTCCCGCCAATTGTGACATACAGCGATTCAAGACTACTCCCTCTTTCCACCCTCCTCTACCTAAATTTCCCTCGCCAGCACAATGCATTGCATTTATAGGGGGCATCCCCTGAGTGCTGGTCTTAAAAAAAAAAATGTCTATGATCCAAAAACAACCCTCTTAAAACATTACACAAAATTTTTTTTGTCCAAATGCCTTCAAGGCGGCAATAAAAATGGTGTCGATATTGTATTGACGTCAACGACGACAACGGGAATAAGGGCGATTGTAAATAAAAACCAAAAACAATCATCATATTTATTCATTAAGATACACTAAGATTTACGACAAATTTCACTATTTGTATAACATATAAAAATTAATAGTTGTAAACTAGACAAATGTTATTAAAAACAAAAATTAATTTATTTATTCAAACTATATAAAACATTTATTAAATCGCAAACAATAAAATATCTAAATTCTTGAAAGACATGTTGTGATCTGATATTAAGTCATACAAGTTGCTTTCAATTTTAGTACAAAATTTGTTACATTGAGTCATAGTTTACCAAGGTAATATTGTGCTTTATATATAGATATAATTACCACATCTTTAATATTTCATTACATAATTATTTTTGGCACTGTTCGTGTTATTTTTGTTTTTTTTTTCAATCAAATACGAGTAGGTATATGTGTAATTTTTTATATATGCATATGTAATTTATTTACGAGCCATTCAAAACTCAAGTTAATAAACTTTTTTAAATATAATAATAAAAACACTTTTAAACTATAAGTTGTATTTGGTCAGTATATTTTCAGAAAGTTCAGAATAAATCTTTGACGTTTGGGAATAAGGTCTTAAGTCAAAAAAATGCATTTTGGGTTTTTGATTGGGTTTAACTCAATTTTTTTTTCTCTTTCGTTTGGTATTAATAACTTAAATCTAGCACAACTCCATCCAATCGTAATCATTTGCTCTTTAGGCAATAAGTCAGAAAATTTCATATATAAATAATTTTCAATTTAAAATTACGAAAAACTACAGTTTCTGACTTAAGACCTTATTCCCCATAGAATAACACATACGTAGAAGGTTTTATTCGCTCAATAAATTAAACGTCATAGGTACGATGGAAATTATGGGTTCAATAATACCAGATGGTGGCAATAGTATACAGCGATCCACAAAGGAACTACACCCGAATTTCGTGTTTTTGTGGCAAACTAGTTGTGTTAAATACAATACAAATGAATACCAACGTTAAAAGTCAACAAAAAAGTGCAAAATACATTTAAATTTTTCAGTTCTACACCAAAACGACAGGAAATAGTTAAGTGAACATATTTTGTAACTCCACCTGGTGTATGTAACATTTCCACAGACCTACCGAGAGAGTGTGAAATGAAACGTCAGATGAGAGAATAAGTTCTTCTATAGTATGTGTTATTCTATGTTATTCCCAAACGTCGAAGAAATATCGCTTATATCAAAAAATTTAACAAAACAAAAAATTTAAAAAAAAATTGCTCTTTGGCATCTGGGCCATAAATATAATTCTACAAAGAATAAAATAAATAACAATGATTTATAATATAATAGATTTTCAAAACTCAATGAGATTTATCACATTAAATAAAAGCACTTTATGAGAAACAAAAGAATTGTGCCACTAACTAACATTCAAAATAACCTAATATGTTTCAGTATCAAGACCTAATGATATTCAGAACATAGACTCATACTAATATTTAGAATATGAAGAGAGTTAAAAAATGAATAAGGAAAAAATTATATTTTTGTATATAAAATAAATATTTAGAATATAAAGAGAGAGTTAAAAAATGAATAAGGAAAAAATTATATTTTTGTATATAAAATAAAAAATAATAATTACTATATTATCTAGAAATAGGCAAAGCACTGGGTAAAAACATCACTGGTCTAATGATAAAACAAAGACACTATACCCGTCATCGAATAAAAAAACCCACGCACTTTAAAATTTGCAAATATGTATTCGAAACCAGTTTCTTTAAATTTCGTTACATGGCAACTCTGACTATGGTTGAAATTCCGCATACTCGCTTACCGTTAATTTTGATACATTAAGGTGTTGCAAGCGAATTCTTAAAAGAACAAAATTTAACTATGGTATTATTACTTGAAAAGAGGGTGATATTGTAGCCCTACACAAATGTAAGGTGTCTAAGGGCGAGTTTCTCACTCATCATTTAGAAGCTCAATTTGAAAGCCGACAGAAAATTTTCATATTAAATGACAAACATCGGGCATTTAAAGCCCATGTAACACTCATGTTCTATCTTCCGTTTGTAAGTGAAAGTAGAACGCTTTCACGAGATCATGTTCCAACTTCCGTTTTCAAGCAAACTCACATGCAAGAGTTTCAATTTCATATGACTCAGTGGAAGTAAAATGGAAACATTTTTTTCTACGTCAAAAATATTTTTATTGAAATAATACAATTACCGTGTGATAATTTCACGTACTTTCTATTGAGTTCCACATTAAGAAATTAAAGAAAATTTTCTTAAATAAGTGCCTTTCTTAAAAAAAGTAAATTTTGTCAAAAAAAAAACTTATCTTAAAGAAGTACATTTGCTTAAAAAAAGTAAATTTTCTTACAAAAAGTACCTTTTCTTAAAAAAAATTAATTTTTTTAAATAAGTTTTCTTTTCTTTAAAAAAACTACCTTTTCTTTAAAGAGTACCTTTTTTGTGAAACAAAATAACTTTTCTTGAGATAAGTACCTACTCTTAAAAATGTACCTACTCTTGAAAAAATTACCAATTCTAAAAAAAATCCCATTTCTTAAAAAAACATTTTCTTCAAAAAAATACCTTCTAGTACCTTTTTTGGGAAACAAAATAACTTTTCTTGAGATAAGTACCTACTCTTAAAAATGTACCTATTCTTGAAAAAAGGACCAATTCTAAAAAATTCCCATTTCTTATAAAAAACCTTTTCATCATTTCCCTTGCGGGAGTTTTTACTCGGTCTGTTTTTTAAACTTACAATTTTCTAAATTTATTCAAGTTCAAGACCTTTTTAATAATATATAGCTTATTTCTTAGCTACATTATTTTCAAAAAATCTTGCCATGATCTTTCCCTTCTCCCGCAAGGGAAATGATGAAATTTGACCAAGAGCACCGCGAGCTTGAAACAATAATATTGTTGATGGCAACCCTCTGTTTTGTTGTTTTGAAATGACAAAACAAAAACAAATCATGCCTGTTTAAACCCAATGGTTTTTCGACATGATAAAAAGTGCTGTGCATGAGAAAGTGTCCAATGTTAGTTCTCGGTATTCTTCAAAAATATGTATAAAGGAATTCTCATTAATAAGATGAGTGTTTCTTGATATATATTTTCGATGAATTCACCGAAAACATACCAAAAACGTCTGCTGATCTTGGCAAGATCCGAAATAGCTATACAGACAGCCTTGGTATCATTGTAACATTTTTGTGCTCGACTTTTTTGAAAATAATATAAAGCTAATACATAAGCTTTATATTATTATTATTGAATAAATTTAGAAAATTGCAAAAAAAAAATACCTTCTCTTGAAAAAAATACCTTTTCTTACAAAAATTCCTTTTCTTAAAAATAAAATAATACGTTTTCTTTTCTTTTCTTGAGAGTGGTAGCTTTTCTGAAAAAAAGTATATTTTCTTAAAAAAATAACCTTTTCCTAAAAAGAGTGCCACTTCGTTAAAAAGTACCTGTTCTTAAAAAAGTATTTCTTTGTAAAAAAATCATACTCTTATGGCATTTTCTTACAGAAAGTACTACTTTTTAAAATAGTACATTTTCTTAAAAAAACAGTAATTTTTAATAAAAGAAGTGCCTCTCTTTAAAAAATTACCTTTTCGGGACCTAAAAATATATTTGTTTTAAATACATTCTATAAAAAAAAATTCTTAAAAAAAAGTTTATCATTTTCTTAAAGATTTAAGATTTCAATTATCGTATTTTTCAAGATTTGGTAAGAATGAATTCCTTGAATTCTAAGAATGAAACCTTCTTCTAAGAAAGAAACTTAAGAATTCGTATTATCGTAATTATCGTATTTTTCAACGGGCGCCTTAGGCGTGTTGTAACTATGTAGTACATAACACTGTGTGTAATTTTTTACGTCATGGAAATATAACCATATACGGACACCACTACGTGATAAAAGACAAAACAAAAAGACCCGTGTCCCGTTTTGCCCAAAGTCATGCACTTTTTTATGGACCCCCAAAGATTTAGGGCCTAGGTGTCATTTTTGCAAAAAAGTAATCATTTTGTCAGGCTCATATATTGCAATTCGTTCGGAATTTTGATTTACTCTCCGAGGGAAAGTTATAGTTCTTGTCATAAAGAATAAAAATTGTCAAGATATAAAATCAAAATAACTTCATCTTCAAGGTCAAAATCGCAAAAAAAAACTTTAAAAAATTCGATTTTTTTTACCTTTTTTCCCCTGTTCAGGTCCATAGGTAGCAAACCGTTCAAAATTCAAAGAAACAATCAACAACAAGAATGTACCTAAGATGATTCTTAACACCATTTAGATAGCGCTTGGTAGCCTTTAGGTAGCCGCAAAAGTGCAAATTTCCCGAAAATTTTTTAATTTCACTGTGTAATTTTTTAAGTCATGGAAATATAACTTTCCCTCAGAGAGTAAACGAAAATTCCAAACGGTTTGCAAGATATGAGCCTGATAAAATAAACATTTTTTTGCAAAAATGACACCAAGGCCCCAAATCTTTGGGGCCCATAAAAAAAATGCATGACTTTGGGCAAAACTGGGAGACACGGGTCATGACACCTCATGTAATTTTTTTTCTAACAGTTTTCTTTTATATTGCCCAGACTTTCGTTCTTCGTCTTGATCATCCACCAAAATAAAATCGATAAAACTATTCCACGTGGGATGTAGAACTTGGTGAATCCACCTGAATGAAATGAATATGTCAAGTGAATCAAATTCACGGTGGAAGATATCGTAAAACAAAGGTGTAAATGGACAATTTTCAACTGTGAAACTGAGCATTAGAGATGAATTTCTCGTCAATTAGGAACATTTTTTTAAATGATATTTTTGCCACCAATAAATTTTCGACAAATTTGTTAATAATAATCATTTTTTTAAGAATTCAATAAGGTTAAAAATATAATTAATTAACATACTTTATCATCAATATAACATATTCTGAAATTCTTATGAGATTCAAAATTCTAATAGATTCAAACTGTTGGTGCGTGGGGTTTTTTTTGTCGACGGGTGTGAATTATAAAATGTAAACAAGTATTTCAAAAACTGAATACCCATAATTTGGAAACTTAAACTGTTCCATTAAATTCTGCTTGTGATTCATGGTCATACTTTTTTTTATCAGAATCTATTTATTAGTATCAAATTATTGAGCTAACTACGAACAAATTCTTGGAGTAATTTGCTACTGGAAGAACCATTTGATTTAAAAAAAAGCAAACTTTCCTACATGACAGCTTGAAATTGCTACGATGTGATTCATTATTTGTTCGTTTAATTATAGCAAAATTTCTAAAAAAAATTTCAGATTCTAAGCAACGTGCTTAATAAAAACCAGGTTCTAATTAATTTATTTTTTAATTTTAAAAGAACCATTTCATCCATTAAATTGCCCATTATTTTAGATGATTTCAAATTTTACATTATTGGTAACACATGCATAGTTTCGCTATAAGTATTAGAATATTTCATAGTTGTCATGAATTTGTCCCACATTCGTTTAGAATTGATTTAACACTAGTTAAACTTCCTTGGCATACACGGATAAAGCTACAAAATGCATATAAATATAGAACCAATAAAATAATAATAATAACATTTCTACGTCTTTGTTGCCTATTGACAAATAATGAAAAAAATAAGTTAAAGTATTCGATGACCGTGTGATATATGAGATAGTAAAATGTAGTTGGAGTATTTAATGGGAATTAACTAAAGTCAAGTCTTTTTTTTGGTTTGCATTTACCAACTGCAGTCAGTAGAGTTGTAAAAGGAACTATTATTAAACATCACCCTGGATGCCTGTTTCTGTATTAACGCCATGTATTATTAAATCCATTTGAGACTGGGATAAATCGCTGCACAGCAGCTGTTCGACACGTATAAAACGATCATTGGCATCGGGAGTATTGGATTCTGAATCAGGCAAACGAAGTGAAGAACTGCGTTTGGCTCGTTCTGTAAAATAAAACAAAAAACAAATTAAACAAACATTTTCATTTGAAACATAGAGTGAAATGAATACCAGTTCGAGCTCTTCTTGCTTCTTGCTCTATGATTATTTCATTTGTTATGTAGATTTCTCGCCTTATTTGATCCCTTAGCTCAACACTCATGTCGGGTATGCACCATCGTACTAAAATCATAACCACAGCAACAAAATTCTGCAAATAGAAAATTGTACAATTTCATAAATGGTAGCTGAATAAGTAGGGCGGTCGTACGTTGCTAGCAAAATTTCAATGTTATTGCATTTATTGTAATCTTCGAAAGACCCACTTTAGTTTATTCGTATTATATTACAAATAAATACAGAATAAACATTGTTATGAAACCGTAAAAGAGTTCAAAAAGGAGGTTCACTCAGGTATATGTAGATTATTTATTAAAATTAAAATATTTATTCCCGTGTAAAAAAGTTTAGATATGTTTGGATCTTAGTAGACTTAATAACATCTCATTAGATCCGAAAAATGTAGACCAAGTTAGATATCATTAGATTCAAAAAATGTTTATGTGTAATGGGATCAAATTAGATCTAATTATGTCTTACTGGATCTAGATTACATGTATCTAAATTACATGGATATATACTTAGTTTATATAGTTTTGAAATAAATGACACACCTCACTCAGCTAGAAGGGAGAACACACTTAGCATGTGAAAATTGGCATCACAGCCTATTTCAACCAGACAATTTTGAGTGTAAATATGAATGCAATACGCCCAAATTAGTGGTGCTTTCTTGCCTCTATTCCATTCGTTATGTGCCAAATCATTTAACGTTTGGGCGACGGTTGTTGGTTTGCGATGAAAAATTGCAGAAGAATAATAAAACTATAATGCCACGATTTGTCTACAAAAACAGCTGAATACTTAAATATCTGAAGACGAAAGTAAATAACTGTGGTAGCAGTGTCTTGGGGCTGCATGTCAGCAGCCGATATTTACAATTTTACAAATTATTATTATTTTACGAAAAATATGTACCTTGACATATTTAAAAAAAATTTAGCCCAAAGTGCTTAAATGCTTAGCGCCTTATTCATACAGAGCTGTGAGAAATTTGAGAGAAGTTTTTATTATCGTAAAGCGTCTCTCATAACTTTTTATGAATAAGGCCGTTAGAATGCGCTGGGGTTTTCGATTTACAAGGGCAATGATCCTAAACCAGGAATTACGAGTATTCAGTCTTGCCATATTTGAAGAGAGAATGCTAGTTTGTGGGAAATTTTAGATCAACCAGATTATAAACAAAGACTGCCTTAAACGCGTTTCGAAGGACAAACGGGAGAAAATTACTCCACAAATTACTAAGAATCGGTTTGAAAACACGTAAAAAGGTTGTGAAAGATAAGATCTATCATGGAGGAAAGATACCAAGGCCGGTGGGATAGCCATATGATCGCAGACTACTGCTGGAACCTACAACGGGACTGTCCCAACAAAAAGAACCAAAGAAAATCCCATACAAAACGGTTTTCTTCACTCGTGTTTCTTAAAATTATGGAATATTTCTGTTATTAATATATTCATTTAAAATTTTTTTATCCAAATGAGATACCATCACTAAATTGTGAATTAAACCAAAACTTGTTAATCGATTTTATTGAAATATGGCTACTTTTATTTGTAACATATTTATGTTTATAACTAAAGATTAAAAAATAGTATTTGTGAGTTTTTTGTTTTTTTTTATGAATTTTAAAAAAAATTAAATTTTTCGTGAAAAAAAAATTTTTTCGAAAAAGTTTCTGAATATTTTCGAAACTATTGCTTTTATCAAAAAACATTGTAGGTGTAACTTGAAGGTAATTTAGCTGCGGATTTTCAAATTTTTTACTTAACCAAATCGGAAAAACTGTTCTTGAGTTATGCTAAAATGTGTGGTGAAACCTCCTTCATTTTTAAAATAGCGGTTTATCTCGAGAACCAGTCAATTCAAAAAAGTGAATTATAGGCTTAGATCTTCATCAACATATGCACCAAAATTTCCTTACAAACCCCGCACCGCAGAATCAGTGTTGCCCTGTGTTATTTTTGGCCCGAATTGGAAAACATGGACTTGGACGACATGTGGTTTCAACAGGACGTTGCCACAAGCCACACAGCACACGTTACAATCGATTTATTGAAGAGTAGGTTTGGTGAGCCGTCGGTGGTGCAATGGTCGTGTGCGCGGCTCTTGTGCATGAGAACGTGGTTTCGATCCCTGCTCTGACTACCTTAAATTTCTTTCGACGGCGGCCACCTCGCTTAGTGACGGCGACACTATCGAGTACTTTGCCATGAAAAAGCTTCTCAAAAATACCGTTCGGAACCAGTGTAAACTTGTAGGTCCCAATCAGTTTGTGAGAAGCTCTCCCTAATCGCTTCATGGGATGTAATTTTTTATTATAAGTTTGGTGAGCGTGTATCTCAAGAAATGGACCAGTCAATAGGCCGCCTCGTTCATTGGTCTATGCCAACAATCCGACGACGTTGGAAGAACTGAGAGCCGACATTGAACGCGAAATAGCGAAATGTGTGACCGAATCATCGAAAATTGGGTCCAACGAACCGACCGCTGCCGTCGTGCCCGCGGTGGCCATATGAACGAAGTCGAGTTCCATTCATAAATGTTTTGATTGTATTTCAAATCGATCATAAAGTTTTGGAAATATCTCAAACGGTTTGCATTTTATTTTAAAAAAAATTTGTCAAGTCTTTACTGGAAAACCCGATATATCGAAAATATTAGTTCCCCAATATTAGGAATTATATCTAAAAAATTCATAAAATAGTCAAATCGTATTCGATTTTGACTCGATCGATTTGCATCACATGCCGGAATACTTCTCTTAAATTTTAAATATTCTAAAACAATTATTATATTGTAAACCTACTACTTCAAGTTCGTATCTTTCCTTTCATTATTACACTTTCTAACATTTAATTCTCTTTGAACATTAGCACAAACCTCAATCTCCCTCATTAAGGGATTAAGGTTATACAGAAAACCCAGAAAAATACGGTCAATGGAATTTAAAAAAAAGATATCAACATCATCCACAAACCCCACAATAATGTAGAGTAAAAGTAAAAAAAAAATGAAATGGAAAGTAGAGAACCCAAACAACATCACCACACACTTTTGCATACATGTATGTATTTTCAAATTTTTATGTCAAAGATCAATGTACGACGATGTACCGCCGCCTGCAAACTGAAACAAAAAAGGTCTTTAGTGTAACAATAATAACAACAACACCTACAGCATTTTATGCTGTTTTTAGATGCAAAAAAGCGAGAAACCCAAATGCAAGCAGCATAGAAGGAAGACACATTTCTTTGCACATACATGTGTAAATATGCATGCACTTGTAGAACTACACACGGGCACATTTTAAGGGAAAATGTCAATTGGGCATATTATCAGAATAGATTCGCACTGCGAATCAATGAATAGGAGAATTCAGTAGCTAAAAGCACCTCATCGGGAAAACATCCTCAATAGAAATACGAGCAATACAAATCGCCATACTACAAATATACTCAAAAAATATATATTTGATAAAAAAATTTGAAAAAAAGAAACAAATTTTTAATAAAAACTTAAAACTATGAAACGATTTTCGTGTTGTCTAAATCTCCGTTCAATCGGTTATAGCATAGCTTCGATTGACATTTTATTATCGTTATGCATTCTAGTCGTATGCAGTTATTATCTGTACAAAGACTATTTCAATCTGACAAATTGGGGCTTTTCTGCACATGACAATGTGCGAATTGTGGATCCACTGAGTAATATGTTATCATCTGTCGGTAAGCTGCAGCATCCATCCAGTTGAGATGCATTTCGTCTGTCATTTGTGTAGAATTTTTAAAAGGTGTTAACTTACGTTTCCTGTTTTAGTCGATTATGTGTTGCTGCATAATTTTCCAGATGCTTTTTATGTTGTTATGGCCATCATTTTATGGATAAAGTCATTAATAAACTTTATATTAGCCTCGCTGCTAATGGATGGTATAAGAAAGGTACGTCTAATGATAAATTTAAATTAAAATACTTACGCCCAATTTCACCAAACAAAGTTAAAGTTAACTGACTGAGAGTTAAAAATTATAAATTCCATACAAACTGACAGCTAAAACTGTTCGTTAGCTTTAACTGAAAGATAACTGGATTTGGTGAAATCGACTGTTAAATGTATATATATTTAAAATATTTAAACATTTTAAGAAATCGTTGTATAGATTTGAAGGGAATTTTTTAAATTACTAAGGCCCAATTTTTGACTGGTTATTCAAATTGGTAATCAGTTGATTTTGATTTATGTTTGATTTGACTTTAAATACGAAAAGAGCTTTTCAGTGCTTTGTCAAATAGTCAAACAGTGGCAAATGCTACGAAAAATAACCGTTATTCATACATGTATCGGCTAATCGTTACAATGCATCAAACTGACACCATTTGCAAAACAAAAGTGAAGTGATAAAATACAAAATATTTAATGAAATTGGAGAATATTTGAGCAGAAATAAATTTCTAACTGCACTACGATTTAAATGATACGTTTTTATTGTTATTTCAACTAAGATGGCGATTATAATTGTTCACATTAACAATTAAAGAAGCTTTGTGTTTGTTCTTCTTGTTGTTTTCTGTCAAAATCATATGGTCACACTTGATCACAGTTTAAATGCCCAACTTTGGCTGTTTAAACAGCAATCAACTATTAACTTAAAAAAATGCATTCAGAGTTTAAATAATGTTTAATCGTTGATCAAAGATGATAGACCAGTCAAAAATTGGGCCTAACACAAAAACTTTAGTCCCAAGATTATGGTAATTCATCAATATGTAGGAGAAAGGAAAATAATTGCTGAACGTTTAATATTATTTAAAATGTGAATTGCTGGAAATATTTGGCCACGGAAATACATTTATAAGACCAAAATCTATTAGCGCAGATAAAATCTACATAGCGCAGTATTGGGATATTTCAATTTGTTTTAGTTTATCTAATGCAAATGCAAAAAAAAAAAAACATTGTTCGCAATTACAATTAAAAAGATTTTAGTGCGCCATATAGTTGGCTTAACATATCGATGGCTTAATATAGAAAAGACGTATCTCAATTCTCTCGTAATTTGCAGAAGGAAGAAACTGAATAAAATCTGAGCGATTTGGCACATTATTTATTTTTAAATGCAGTTTTTTCTAAAACAAATTTTGAGAGTTCCCTACCAGCATATGAAAACAAATCGATTTGGTAAAAAAAATAAGATACGACCTCTTAATTTTTAGCCAGCAATATATAATTTCTGATCAATTTATTTTAAAAGACAATACCAAATTTGTATTTGATGATTTGTTTAAGATATCAGAAGAAGATTGCTGAGATGCTCGCTCTCTAAATAAGATAGTTGTGATTGTCACTAAACGCAATTACAGCAATACTGCAGTTTGATCCCATCTCGATCAAGAGAGATCAAACGCTGCAAATGTATAACTTAAGCGATAGATCAAAATATTATTTACGTAAATGATTGTTTTTTTAGTTTACATCCTTTTTCAAGTAGAGTGCTGTGGTAGTGTCATAAACTCTTCCCTAGAGAAAAGTTCGAATGGAATATTTCTACCAAATTATTTATAATTATTAAACATCGAGGACTTGCTAACCATCTATTCATGGAGATGCAGTTGTTAACAAATGCGTACTCAAAATATCAAAACATTATATAGCCATTTTGCACGTATTTGCTATGATGACATTAATAAATGTATAAAGGTTTCGTCAAGAAAACTTACAAGTCAAACAAAATTTATTTATGTTGTTTATGATTCGATCTGAAGTTATTTCTCAGAAGAATATTTTTCTATTTCTTATGAGCTACACAGATCAGGGGTTTTTTTTTATTTATTTATTAATGTTCATATTACATCGAAAACCTGTCTATTTGAAAATTCATTCTAAAATGTATAATAATTAAGAATTATTGTTTCTCTTTCAGAAGCGTACCATTTGCATTGCTCCATGGCTTATAAACACTATAATATCAATTTTAGTCGAGATTACCACATATATATTTATGGAAATGAAATTCAATGAAGTTGATGCGGCAACAGATAAGCGTATAGTGCGAAGTATTATGTTTGGTATATTCATAAGTAAGTCTTAATGTTTTATATACACACCACTTTGTATGTACGTTTTTCCTTCTCCTATTTGCAGTGCTAAATGTCATCTTTACATTTGCCATATATTGGCTGTGTAAATTTTTAAAAATGCAACGACAGGAAAATGAAGTTTTACAAGAAAGTATCGTGGAGGCAACTGGAATGTTTCAACATGTTAAAGTTTGAAGAAGTGGAGGAAATAAGGAATACAAAATAATGACATAAAAAAGACACAATTATAAGACTAGACAGAAAAAAAGAATTGTCCGGTCCATAATCTCAGAAAACCCACATCCAGTGGTTTTTTTTTATAAATAGTTTGTGACCTTCTCAACAAAGACTATCAATTTCAAATCAATTGAGAAAATGTTGATTAATACCTGATACAACTGAATTTCAAATAATATAACTTAATATGTGTTTATTTATTCTTGCCACTTACCTCAAATATCACAACAAATCCCAAACGACAGGCTAATATTATATAAAACATAGCACTTAGAGGGTACGGTTTATTAGGTTCACGATAATCTGTATAGCTGTACACAAATAAAAAGAGAACAAATCAATAATAAATACATATTTAAAAATTCAACCTATTTAAATGTATTGTACTCACTAGCATACTGTTACATTGTGGGCCTCCGAGAAATTTCTGAAATGTTGCGAACCATCGTTAGTATGAAAACGTGACAAAGTTGATTCTAAGTAACCATTTAAGCTACCATGGTTGTATCCACGGTAAACCCAGCGAGGTATCATGTCCGACGTAAATGCTATAATAAATCCCTAAAAAAGTAATACAATTAATGTAAGCTTTTAGACAAATGTTTTTGTTTTGCTAGTACTGCGATTGGTAAGTAAATTCAATTTTATTTACTATCATCTAGTGCCTCTTATAATAAGATCGTATTTAATATTATCATCTTATTTAAACTTACGTTTGTTATAACACTTAATTTGCCAATGCAATCCAGTATTCGATACCATACCCCAATGTCTCGCACTCTCTGTGACACTGGACGGCGGTGATGTCTTAGTAATTTCTTGGCATCCAAGCGCATTTCCAAAATGTTGTTTAATAGAGCAAAGAAGGGAGCCAATGGAAAGGCTGCCACAAATATCGTCACAAAGCCGTATTGTAGTACTAACGTAGTGGAATGAATATTATTTTTTTAAGTTCAATATATTAGATATAAATATATAAAATATTAAAGGACGATTGCTAAAGGTTTTATGTAAGGAATAAAAACATATTTCCGTTAATACTCAAAGGAGAAAATAATACATATCATTGACAGAAATGCAAGAATATAGGAGTATGATGAAATAGTTGCAGCGATCTCGTGTGGAATGGAATGCTGGAACTGTAGGAAACCTGGGCATGTATATGTGGAATGTTCGTCTAAATGGGCTCTTAGACCTGTGGATAAGTTGCAGCGACTTCAAGTTTATATCAACTTATCCACAGTGTAAGGTGAAGTTGGTACTTTGTACAAACTATTTGAGGTAAAATCAAAGCGATTTTGATTTTTTGAAGTTGATATCAAATTATCCATCAGTGTAAGGGGAAGTTGCATCAACTTTCATACGTATTTCAAAGAGAAACGTTCATGAGGCAACATTATCGCCAAAATGCAAGTAAATAAACCAAAAAATAAATAACAAACATTCAGCCTTATTACGTATGTCGTTGTCGTATTTCGACTACGACAGTTTTGTAAAAGATTAAAGATAACACGCCAACTTTGTCTTTAATCTTTTACAAAACTGTCGTAGTCGAAATACGACAACGACATACGTAATAAGGCTGATTACATATACAACATAAATAAACATGTTATTTATAAATATTTAAATAAAATAAAAATGGTGTTTTGTCTTAAAATTGGTGATATTTTCCCAGTGCGTTCACCACCTTTCATTTCGAAGTTGATATCAACTTGAAGTCGAGGAACTTATCCACAGGTCTAAGGGGCCCTTAACTAGGGAAGCACACAATGAAACTAATATAAGCGAAGTCAGTAAAGGATAAATATTACTCGACATCGCCGGCCGTACAAGAGATAGTTTATAAGGGAAAGAGGGCTTTCTGATGAAATAGAGTAGATACATATGTGGTTGTTGTTGTAACAGATTGTCTGTTTCCACTCGTTCGCCCCTAGAAGATATAAAAGAAAATAAGAGTAATTCCCCTTTGTGCCACTGGAGGTGGTGGTGGGGAGCTGGAGAAATGACTGGGATTATTATCTTTCTATATGAATTCAGAATAGAACTCCAACCAGATCTAAGTTGGGCCAGAATAGTTCTGGAATCCTCTCATTATCTGAAATCGAGGGTGGGTGTTCTTTAAGGCGCCGTGTTGCGCAATAATTTCTGAGTTACTTCTATCGACAGTCTGTTGACGTCTAACAGAATGACGTCTTGGATGTCCGCGCAGTAGCGCCTGATGTCCATCCGGATTCTGCATCAGAATATGTTGGTTGGGGGGACTGGGCAGATGACAAGCCAAAAGAAACTGTATCGTCAACAGCACATTATCTTGATGGACTGACAGCATCTTAGTCCCCTCAAATAAATGATCCGTGTGCATCCAGTTGGGATTCGACGCGCACAATTGTGGATCCTCTGCAGACCTTTCCATTGAGTTTCACTTCGGAATGAGGGCCAAACCGGGGTGGCATAGTTAAAGACCGAGCGACTTATAGCTTTATAAGTCACTACAATTGCCTACTTCTTCTTGCCCCAAGTTGTTCCTGAAGGGCCTTTAGGAACTTGTTACGAGTGTGTAGATTATCGAAAATAACTCCAAGAATTTTGGGGTTGCGGACTGTGGGTATAGACCCCCCCATTGATAGAGACGTTGAGCTCTCTCCTCTGGTGGGTGGATGATACATCTGTTGCTGAGTTGACAATCCTTGGCCGAGTTAAACTCGAGTCGTTCCGAAGCATAGATCCGGTCGTCGTGGCCGTCGGTGGTGTAATTGTTGTATGCACGGCTCTTGTGCATAAGAACGTGGGTTCGATTCCTGCTCTGACCACCTTACATTTGTTTCGACGGCAGTCACCTCGCTCAGTGACGGCGACACTCTCGAGTATTTAGCCATGTAAAAGCTTTTTAAAATACCGTTCGGAACCGGTGTAAAATTGCAGGTCCTAATCAGTGAGTGTAAAACTAGAAAGCGCACAGATCACTGTTTGTGAGGAGCTCTCCCCAATCCCTACATGGGATGTAACAGGAAACCATTTATTTCATGTGGTAGCGACAAAATGGGGTCTTATTGTAAAATTTGTTTGTGGAATGGCTGATGGAGAGTCCGAGACAATAATACCAGTCTCATGTTAAATATTTTATTTTTTGTTGTGTAATTACAAATCGTGGTTATTCCTCAGCCTGAGGATATGGCGGATTCTAATGATTCCTGGGACCAACAACCCTAATTAAAGAAAAACTGTATATCCTCAAATCAAAATCGTTTGGTTGTCTCTAATTTCTCTTTTTTTTTTTTTGATTAACAATTTTTTGGAGAAATATTTCAATTTCCAGACAATATTACTGTAACAATTTCTGTGTGGTGTAACAACGGCAGTGGGCCGATAATATGTTCAAGGACAAGTGGAGACTTACTTCAACCTGCAAACAAGCCAGGGTCCTCTGGCCACAGGTGGACAGGAAGAGGACTAGGCAACTACTTAACTTGCCGAGAGGCAGGTTATCCACAACGATAGAAACACTTACGGGACATTGTCTTGTAGGAAAACACGATTGGGACATAGAAACTCTCTGTAGATGCTGCATGGAAGAGGACGAGGAAACGACGAAAAACCTACGACTTAGAAGTAGGATATTCCGAACACATTTAGTTAGCACCGTAGCCCTACAGGATATTCCCGTAGGTCTTATAGACAAATTGATTGAAAGGGCAAATTGGCTAGACTACTAGTCAATAGTTGCTATAGAGGAAACTGCAGGTATCACAATGGGCTTCTTTAGCCTAAGTGTGCTAGACAGCGTGCCCACTGTGTCCGTCCATTAGAAGAAGCGTAAGAAGATAGATACAAAGAAGAAAGATTCAGTGTGAGAGTACATAAAAGGCAGGAACCCTACCCTACCCTAGGAAGTTGGCAACGTTCTTTGACGTTTTCACACGTTGTTAAACAACTTGACCCCACTAGAAAACCAAACATTTCATATTTTAGAATGATAAGGAATTGCGTGTTTATAAAAGATGAAAATATCTAAGGTGGTAGGTAATACGTTATCTTATTTACCCATTTCCAAATATTCCGGAAATAAACTTCGAGCTCCCCAGTCCAGCAGTTTCAAATCTCTAAACCATCTTTCAGTGGGTTTATTTTTAATATCTTCTTTCTGAGAGAATAACTTAGTTATACCAACTTTTAAGGACATAACTTTACGCCAAAACATAGGCATAATAACTTCCAATATGGAATTAAAAGCCTGTTTGCCAATCATAATAATAGCCAGTTGGATACACAACTCGGTAAGACAACCACCAAGGGAGCACTGTAAGCATAGAGAACACACACAAATAGACATTGACAATAAATGGTTATAATAATGATTGATGGAAATCATACCTCTTCCTGTCGATGATTTAATATGACATTATATTCACCGGGATATCCAATGAATTTACCCTTAAAGAATGCTATGTAAAATATGGAAGCGTAATAATTCACAAACTGGAGTAGATAAATCTTTAAAGTCAATGAATCGTCAAACTGTGTCTGAGTCCGCCACATTTCTAATTCGGTGAGATATTCAGCTAACTGATTGTATAACTGGAAGAATTAAATGAATGGATTAAAGTGATAAATATTTTTAAAAATATAATTTATTGCACTTACATAATTAAGTACGTAAAGGAAACATAAATTTACAAACGCTGCTGAGGCCGTCGTCAACATTATAGCCTCTGAGGTAGTCAAGGAATTATTCTTACCAAAGGTCAGAGCCGCCATCATGGACAGACGATACACTATAACACCCACAAGTGCAATAAATGCTAAAGCTATCAGCAACAAAACTACCGAAAAACTAAATATAGCCGCCGGTAATTTCATACGCCAAAATGGCACTGTAGGCTCCTTCATGTTCGTCACATAGTCCGTGCGAGTTGGCGGTATATGCTGTAATTTTGCCAAATACTCAGGTCTTGGATGCTCTTCATGTACATCGAACCCTGTCAAATCCCAACGATGCGTTATTTCGGCCGAATAACGTTTCCACAGCTCCAAAAAGAGGGTTGCCCAAAAGGACATAAATATCGTAAAAAACACCGTACTAGGATTGTCGATTAAATATGTGATTTTGCCGAAAAAACACGTCTCATCCAAAGTCCAAAATTCACACCACTCGCATAAGGGACACATTGTGAAATTCTTGATGGTGTCACTAGTACAAATCTCATTACTGCGGAGCATAGAAGTAACAATTGATAATATAAAAATATTAAAGTTTCCATTATTATCTACCAATCGCTTACTTACACAGGTGCATAATCTTTGAGGGTACTCCATGAATATATAAAACACATAACACCCACCACAGAGGCAAGCAACAGCATGTACGTATAGAAACCAAGCCAAGCAAAATATAAGCCAATTTTTACACCAAAATACTCCTTGATATAGTCCAAGGGCTGATAACGATACCATTTACGTATGGAAGCCCAATGGGTGTGCAAGGTATTTCGCATTGTGTACTTTTCTGTGACTTCACCCTGCAGAGAGGGGAAAAAGGTTGTAAAATAACCAATTAATTATGTAAATAGGTTGCTATTTAAGATATTTACATCATGAAGTGGATATGCAGCACAATAGCATCCATAGGCCACCATTCGTTCAATGCCAAATGCCATTTCATCCCTGGACTTTGGTGTAAAGCGTTGACGATCCAAAATGAATTGAACGATGCGAGAACGAACAGCGGCTGTGAAAAAATTAGTATGACGAACATCGAATCTAAAAAATATAAATAAATAATCAAACAGTTTCATTACAAATCAATGTATTTAAAAAATTATGATAATTGAAAAAAAGGTTACGAATTTTGCGTCGAGTAGGGAAAAAATAGTAGTTCGGAACTAGTACCATAGTGAGATGCAGTTTTAGAAAACGTTGTGGATCAGCTCCAGAACGGTTTTACTATATCAAAAACTATTGGTACTGAAGCTAGTTAGTTTTTCACCAGTTGGTGAAGTAGTTTTTTTTTATCAATTAACCGTTGAATTTTCACATTCCTCGCTACTGGGGACCTAAAGGTTGTCCCGATAAAAGTGCATGATTTTTGATATATTTTTTCTATGTAACTGTACTATCTAACGCCTCGTAGGCGGTTATTCCAATTGTTATAAGTGGATAGCTAAACAGAGGAAGGACGCATTATCAATGTGAAAACCTGTTACAGCAATGGAGAAAGTTACGCTGAAACCGCAGGCAATCTTCGCAGAATTTTCGGTCGGGGAAGTGCAATTAATGTGTCGGTGACCGTCGGTGGTGCAATGGTTACAGTGCGCGGCTCTTGTACATGAGATCCGGGGTTCGAACCCGGCTCTGACCACCTTCAAATTTTCTTTCGGCGGCGGTCACCTCGCATAGTGACGGCGACACTATCGAGTATCTAGCCATGAAAAAGCTTCTCAAATTACCGTTCGGAATCGGTGTAGAACTGTAGGCCCCAATCAGTGAGTGAAAACTGGAAAGCGCACAGCTCAGTGATTGTTAGAAGTTCTCTCCAGTCCCTCCATGGGATGTAATGGGAAACCATTTATTTTTTTTTTATCAACAAATTTTAAGAACCTGGGTCGATTCTGGATAGTAAATCTCCTATGCGCCTAGGTACCGGCCGGTCTCTCGAAAACCGGCTCGTTTGCGAGTTTGCAGCTACACTAATTCGGCGTCGATTACAAGAACCTCATTGCAATGCAATAACAATATTGTTTCATTCTTAAACTAAATCCTGCACGTTTCTTGGGACACCCTTTACAATCTTTCCGTTCCAACACCAAATTTGAGATATGGAAATATACTATTCATCAAACCAATGGAAGCCCAATTTCTATATTTTTAAGGTAATTAACATTCTTGTTAAAATTTGATGAGAATTTTGTGTCGTTAGAATAATGTAATTGTACAGCGATACATAACTAATACGAATGCCTTAAAATGGCAATTGTTTACTTACAGATACTCTTTATCTCGACTATAGATGGCAGTGAAACGTTGTGAGACTCGTGGAAAATATTTTTCATTCACATAGATATATCTCATGAAGAAGGTAATAACAGTTTTCAGACTAGAAAATACACTTTGAGTTGAGCGATTCACCACAGACATACCAGGAATCTAGAGGTAAAAAAAATGTGAAGAAAATATATATAAATTAATTGTTCAAAAAATCTTAAAAGTAAGCAAGCTTTAACAAAATTTAGAAATCAATTACATGCCCAAAACCGTTCTAGATATGTTAATATTTAAATCATTTCAAAAAGGAACAGCGTCAAACAAGAATCATGAACTTATGGCAATAGATATAAAGAGAACACTTAGCATTGATTCTGCAAGGAGATTTGTTATAAAACAACTTTGTTATTTCTAAATCATGAATGGACCATTTTGCAATGCAGGAAAAACATAAGACAACACATGGAATCTAGGAATCATTTCAAACCTTTTTTGAAATGTATATTGCTGCGTTACGCAGACGACTGTATTTCGACAAAAGTTTCACGTTGCACACTAACTATAATAAAATTAAAATTCAAAAAAATTATAATTTAATAATAAAAATTATAATCATAAGGGGGTAAAATTAAAACTGAGGACAGTATATTGATTGGTAATGGCAAAGGTAACTAATAACCACAAAATAAAATAAAAATAGTGTCAATCATTTACTCCTGTCATTACTAACCTCCTTCATAGGCATTCGTAACTTAAGAATTTCCGCATAACGCCTTAAGACTTCCAAGGGGGCGTGGATCTTAAAGAAATGGAAAACAAAATCGTTTATAATAAACCACAAAGTTAATCCTTATTTACTTATATAACATACCTTAATAAAATATATTTGTTCTCTTTCTTTGGACACTCTCTCAATTTCCAATCCCTCTGCTTCGAGATTCGTCTCGAAAACCCTTCGTCTCTCTGCGTTCTCCTCTTCCACATGTTGTTGCTGATTGATTTTGTAGACCAGCACAAAATCTATTGATCTTATACCATCATCAAAGAATAATGATGGATTTTTCTCACTTTTCAGATAGTATTCATTTGGAGCGTATGTTTCAGGCGGTTGTTCAAGCGGTGCTAACTGAGTCATTTGCACCTCTTCAATGGCAGGTGTTTTCGATCTATTGTTATTTTGATGGTTATGGTGATTGATTGCTTGATTACTAAATATTTGGCAAGATGGTGAAGGCTCCTCTTGGAGCAGAAGTGTTGATGTTGTGCTGTCTTTACATATACTAAAGAAGAAAAAGGTTTAATAATCAGCTTTATGTGTTGTGCATGAAATTATCGAAATAAATAATAAGAAAATATTTAACAAATATGTGTGATTTTAAAGACGGGTTTGTAACAGAGAAAAAACGTTATTTCCTTGTCTAATACGGGTGCGAAAATATAACAAATTGGTAGTGTCAAGTCGATGTTTGAGAAACTGTAAAATGTTCAACAACCTAGATTTTCAAATGAAGTAGTCGGGTAACTAACTAAGTTGATAAAATGAAAGATTTTCTGCATAAGAAGGAAAAGGTTGGAGCTTATTTTGTTGTTGTAACAGACTGTCTGTTTTCACTCGTTCTTCCCAGGAAGTAATAAAAACACCAAATTATGAGTATTTCCCCTATGTGCCACTGGAGGTGGCGGTGGGGAACTGGAGAAATTGTGCTGCCTCCATGGGTCTGATCCATAGGGCCAGTGGGCGCAAATCAGTAGGCCTATCAGGACAGTTGAACATATGAATAGTGTCATGAGGGCTTTGTAGGCAGTGTGGGCACTGCTCTAATGTGCCTGGCATTATCCTCGAGCTGTATGAATTCAGAATAGAACTCCAACCAGATCTAAGCTGGGTCAGAATAGTTCTGGTATGACTGGCCAGAAGCCTGTCATTATCGGAAATCGCGGGTGGGTGTTCATTAAGGACTCTGTTGCTAGAATAGCCATTTATGGCCTCTAGCAGGTCTTGGAGGTGGATTCTGCATCAGAATAAGATGGTTGGGGTGACTGGGAAGATGGCATGCCGAAAGAAACTGTCTCGTCAACAACACATTAGGTTGTTCGCTGACAGCATCTTGGTCTCCTCATGTAAGTGATCCACCTTTGTCATTTGTGGGCATCCGATTGCAATTCAAAGTGCACTATTTTGGAACCTCTGCAGACCTTTCCATTGAGTTTCACTTAGGAATGATGTGACTACAATTGTCCCCTTCTCCTTGCCCCAAGTTGTTGCTGCAAGGTCTTTAAAGCCTTGTTACGGGTGTGGACTTGTATCCTAATCTGATCCGCATGCTTCAAGAATGTAAGATTATCGAAAATAACTCCGAGAATTTTGGGGTTACGGCCTACGGGCATAGATCCCCCTTTGACAGATATGTCGAGCTATCTCCTTACATATTTGGCCCAAAAAGTAAAAAGACTTCGACGGATAAGTCTGAAGACGGATCTGGCTGAAGAGTATAGGTGACAGTACTTCTCCTTGTGGCACACCCATTTTTATCTTGCGATAACGGGAATTCTGGCCCCTGAACTCTACAAATGCTTGTCTCCCATTGAAATAGTTACCAAGTTAACGCTTGGTAAGGTTGAGGAGGGACGAGTTCATGATGTCATGGAGCAGGAGCGAGAAATCGAATGCTTTCTACATGTTTAAAGCTGCGACCACTGTGCATTCAGAGGGTCTGCTCTGATTAAGGTCATTGGTCATGTGGTTAGTTAATTCGTTTGAAAATGCTCTTTCAGGGTTGACAAGAGCAGCGACTCCTTGGGTAGCCGGTTCATCAGGTTTTAGCAGTGGGATAACTCGAGTTCGGTATCACCAGTTGGCATACCGAAAGGGTTAGAGTATGTCCGAGATACCGAATCCCTACTGGTCCAAGTTTATTTAGCATTAACATCGAGATGCCATCAGGACCGAGAGCTTTAAAGGGTTTGTATTTGGAGATTATGGCTTCGAATTCCATGGGTGTGACGGAGCAGGATACCAAATCTCGCTTGAGGTTCTTCATTCTCCGAACTACAGCTCTCTTGTTCCTATTCTGCTGGGTGGGGTGTGTAATTAATTTCTGGCAGGATTTGGTTGCGCTTATCTTGCTATCCGTGTAATCCGTAATATCAAACGCGATAGCAATGTAATCATTTCACTAGGTCACTAGGCTTCTCTACAGTGATCAAGATGGGAAAATTATCAGAGTTCAAGGCTATATG
Source organism: Phaonia tiefii (assembly GCA_963931995.1). Taxonomy (NCBI): domain Eukaryota; kingdom Metazoa; phylum Arthropoda; class Insecta; order Diptera; family Muscidae; genus Phaonia; species Phaonia tiefii. The sequence continues at coordinate 307,040,394 of OZ008367.1, forward strand.
TGTCTGTCAGGTGATATTGGCGAGAAGCGACGAACTGACGATGGAGATGTCAGGTGAATTTGAACAATTAGCCCTTATTATTGTATATAAGTTATCATTGCGAATTCTGAGTTGTCTATCTGATATGCAATAGTAATGACACGCTAGTCTGAGACCAGCTGGGAGAACCACATCCCATAATGAATATTGAAATCGCCAAGTATAATTGTACTGTAACCCTGGAGTAGGCGTTCTATAGAGGGGTGATAGTTCGCACCAATGCTATTAACGGGCGGAATATACACACTCGCGATTTCAATAAGGATATCCCCAGTCTCTATCGCTATACTCATCGCTTAATGGGAACTGATCGAGCTGGGTAGGGAGGGGTGGATCTGTGAGTCTAAAGCTCACTCATCGCTGGATGATAAACGCGAGCCCGGCATCTTGATTTATCTCGCTGTCTCTCCGAATGATGACATAGTTCCCATGAGATGAAAATCTGATCCAACTGATGAGCTTAATATCCTAAAAGGAGGCTATAAGGATCTTGTTTGTGTGCATATAGTTGGCGATCTCAGCAATTTGGGTTTTAAGACCATTACAATTAAATTGCATAATCTTAAAAGATTGCTGAGCACCTAGTGTATGCAGTCGCCGGCGAGGGTGGTGCTGTGGCGAAGGGTTGGAAGCTGTCTGGCGCAGCTAGGCATTGCCGGAGTCAATTGAGAACCTGTCGAAAGCAGCTGTGGGGTGGTGAGATGCAACTGATTGGCTGGTGAGAGTAGCCGTGATTATTTGGGCGCTGTCGGACACAGCTGACTTGTCGCCTGAGACGACTGTATGGCTCACGTGGTCAGCTGAGGGCATGGTATACATGGTACTAGCAGCAGGCGTTGTTATAGTTGTAGGCAGCAACAACGGGTGTTTTTTTTTTTGTACTATTCGCTTCCTTGTCAAACTCTACAAAAATGCATACCAGCACAAGAATTGAAAAAGAGTACAAAAACAAAATACATGAGTTCGACAACTGCAGCGAAAAATCACATGAAAAAAATTAAAGCAGCTGTTCAAACGACTATGCCATGTAGACATTAAAAAAATGGTGTTCCATAACATTCCATGAAGGGATTGAGGAGAGCTTCTAACAATCAGTGAGATGTGCGCTTTCTAGTTTTTTACACTCCCTGATTGGGACCTACAGTTTTACAACTGCTACGAACGGTATTTTGAGAAGCTTTTTCATGGCTAAGTACTCGATAGTGTCGCCATCATTTAGCGAGGTGACCGTCGACGAATGAAATGGAAGGTGGTCTGAGCAGGCATCGAACCCACATTCTCATGTACAAGAGCCGCGCACACTACCCATTGCACTACCGACGGCCACCCATGTAGAGATTAATAAAATAAAATAATCATGTAGTAGCAGTAGAACAGCTGATTTAACTTTTAATTAATTCATTTCATGGCATTTGTCGCTACAGTTGTCAAACTCATATGCATTTTGTTTTTGTACTTTGAAAATCTTGATTATTATACTATGATGTTATTTTAACATGGCTAAGGGGTTGCAATACGCAACTTGTTAGCCGCTGATTGCGGCTGAAATAATGCGTGTCTGGGAGTAACAAGTCACAATTGAGTAGCTGACGGAGGCAGCATGGGGTTGTCATTAGAGACTGTGTAGCTGGCGGGCGCAGCTGAGTTTGAGCGTGAAGCTCGTTTGAAATTACGGGATGAAACTGAGAATTTAATGAGGGCAACTGAGATGGGTTGGTTGCCTGATGAAATTTTTGTAGTGGCCGAACCGTGGGTGTGCATAATTGCACTAATCTGGGGAGTGGTGTTGATGTACGGGTCGCAGTCCCCTATGGAGTAGAAAACAGGTGGGTGATACAGCTGTTGCTGAGTTGACAATCCTTGGCCGAGTGATACTCGGATCGTTCCGGAGCATAGCTTCGATCGTCGTGTGAACGTAGAGCTTATGTACATACAGAGAAGAGATTCGTTGTCACAACTATATTTACAGCCAACTAAAATTTGGCGGTTCCTTGGACTATCACATTATTCAGTCGTGATTACCAATAATTGTGTTCAATATCACCAAATGTTCTGCATATCAATTGATTTGTAATTCAGTTTTGGTTGCAAGAACTGAAATATTTAGTTGAAGCCACAGCAACAAGAAATAAATGTGATCTGTCAATCGAGTTTTAGTTCTAGCAATCAAATTATCATGTAGTGGTGAACATTCTATTAGATGGATGAACGAAAAATGTAAAAACTAATTCGGTTGTACCAAATAATATATTGGGATGCTCAACTAAATTACTACTTGAATTTGATGGCTGTCACAACCATTTGATGATGCTTTAACCCCGTATGAATTTTATAGGAAACAAAGTAAAAAAATATTTTTTTATTAAAATTGTGTATTTTATATCTAAATATAAACAAAATTATTATTATTTATAACCAGCGTTCGTATTTCCTGCCCATTTTTTTTTATCAAAAATGTGAAAAAAATTCTATATCACGAAAACGGAGCGAATCGAAAAACAAATATAGACAGTCTTTCTAAATTTTTCATATTTTCGATCAAAAATGGGGATGGGTTACCCTGGGTATCATAGGTATGTTCAAGTTAATATGTGTCATCCATAATACTAGTTCCTCCAGCCAAGTGCCCACAATTGTTTGCATGTGTTTGTGAAGGCGTCAATATTGGCGTCAGATTCAACGATTGTGTTTAAAAGTCTCGCTTCACCTCAATTTATGATCATATGTATTCTTCGGTGGATGATATCTATACACTTTGTTTTTTCACAACTTTGTTTATCATTTTCTGTTTAAAATAATAGTTTTTCTGTAAAATCTTCGTGTAACATTCAACTGTATGTAGTTTCTCTTTAACTGCAAAGCCTCTTGTGAAAAATCGAATACATACATAACATTGTAACAAGTGTTTTTGTGACAGAAACTAAATTATGTTATAGTGACTAATATTTGAACACGAATTCTAATATTGTACCTTTTATTAGTTGTATCTTCCATTTCAGATGAATGAGGTTTTAGAAATACTCAAATTGGTTAATACAACTAAAGTTCGGCAGTAGCAACTTGTATTTAGTAGAACCTATTTTTAATCTATCAATAACATCGACAAATAATTCTGATATTTGACAATTATGAATTCTAATCAAAATATAGACTTTATCATTGAATTTCCAATGCCTGAATTGATTTCCAACTAATCTGTTCCCTGTGTGTAGGTCCTTGTAATTGATTTATTTTTTTTTTTTATTACCCCTACATTATAAAAAACCCTTTAGATGGGCATTTAATTAATACATCAAAATCTCCTACCACGTTCAAACCGTCAATAGAAGCATAAGGTTTGCCTTAAATTTATAATATCATAGAGCGAACAATAAGGAGCGGTAAGGGGGTGAGTTTGAATCCGTTTTTAAAGCTGCGTGCTGCTAAATCATTACAAAATAAAGGAATAACTCCTACAAGTATAACGTCACCACACACACTGAATAAAGCGCCCTTTGGATTGGAATAGTGTTAAACTGTTTTACGCGTGAATATTTATAGAGTTCTATTGGCACAACAAGTTAGAAAAACAAAAGAAAGGAAGGGGGATACATAAACAATAATGTCGTCATGTATACCATGAATAAGGGATGTACAAAAACTCAAAACATGTTGACCTATTTTGTTTGCATAGTGAATTCAAATGACAAGATTTGAAATACAAAATATCTGAAAATTTAACAGATTAAAAGAAAAAGGCAGTGGTGGTAATTAAAAACACATAAGGGATCGAGAGTTGATTTAGCTATCCCCAGACTTGCGACTTTCTCCATATGGTTTAGAGGCACACCCAAAATATGTATATGACCGAATTAAAAGACAATTTACTAAAAATTTGTCAGACGTATCCTAACATTTGGTTAAACATTTTCATTAGGCTCTTTCACGTTTAGACAGCTATATAATCTGTGAGTAACGTAAGTCGCGTATAAATTATCATATAAAAGACCGTCCACCTGGTGAGTTTATTTAAATGTCACGAAATTTGTTCACTGTTTTTCAAATGTAAGAAAAGCATTATCATACTTCGTCGACATGAAATGGATTAAGTTAACACTGAGCAATTTTTAGAATCATTGAAAAGTTATTTCCAAAATGAATGCTGTGAAACATTATCATCACACTTATTGCTTCATACCAAACTATTACGAATACATTAATATACCTACATATATACATGCAGCGGAAGAAAACCCAGACAAAAAATTCAGTTTCTCCGCAATTATGGTGTGTCAATCTTGTCAAACGCCTTCTTAAAGTCAAGCGATAACAACACACAACAACCTCAAGGGCCGATATGTTCTCTCACAAGTTACAAAGACGTTGTACTTCGATTACATACTTTTAAACTCTGACTGACAGTCATGTAGAAGATAATGGGTTTCCAAATGATCTGCTATCTGAATTTTCATTATGTTCTCAACCATTTTTTTCATCAAAAGCTATAGAGTTTATTGAAATTGAACGAGCTCTAGTACCAACCATTGACGAATTTAGTATATAGACACATTAATTATCTCAATAAATTAAAAGTCATAGTAGGTATGGTTGCAAGTGTACATTGGATAGTGGAAAGCATGGGTTCAATAATACCAGATAGAGGCAAAAGTACACAGCGTCCAACAAAGGAACAACAACCGCATTTCGTGATTTTTGGTGGCAAAATAGTTGTGTTAAATACAATACAAATGTATACCAAAGATAAAAGTCAACAAAAAAGTGCAAAGTACATTTAAAGTTCAGAGTTGTATACGAAAACGAAAGGAAAAAGTTAAGTAAACAGTTCTGGTACCTCCACCTGCTGTAAGTTAATTGTTGTCGAATTTCTCTCATTTCCACAAACCTACGACGAAGAGTGTGAAATGAAATTACAAATGAGAGAATTATGTGTCTATACTAAATTTGTCTATGGTACCAACAAGTTGACGTCACGAGTCGCACAAGATGCCGTGCAATCGATAATTTTTCCACAAAGTTCAATAATCGTATAATCAGTCATGTCAATGGCTTTTCTCTACTTGTGCGGAGCTGTTACTTGGTGCAATTGGGATTTTTAGTGAGGTAATGATAAATTGTATGCCAATCATCCTGGAAAGATTTTTAAACTCAAGCATTCGTTACAATTTTGAACATTACTGTGTTGAGTTGTCCGATAGTACAACTACTTAGATGTTGATATCAAACTCACGTTGATTCTTCACGAGAGTAACAAGGTATTGGCATTTGCAATTTTTTTTCATATATTTTCCGAACAAAACTTCATCACATTTGCTGTATGATTTTATGAACTTTGCACAGTCTCTATTTGCAACTTGTGTTACTATTTGAAAAGATCGAGTAGGGAGGGAGAAACCCCCTTGGTTGCTTGTAAAGATCAGTTTTAGATATCGCTTATTTGCCGGAATGTTGTATTAACTCAAAAAACATAGTTTCGAGTAAATCGACTTTGAAAGTTTTATTTTGTATATGAATGTACACAAAATGCTAACTTCCAAATGCTCTCCTAACGAATTTAACACAGATTTAGATATAGGAATTAATCCATCTGAAAGAACTCGGTCAGGAGAATATTTTATAGTACTTAGTCCAAAAATGAAGAATTTTGAGTTAATACAACATTCCGGCAAATGAGCGATATGTGTATTTGTATATTCTACTCTGTGCCTCTGTTTATGTATAAAATAAAGCTTTCCATACTTCCATCTAGAAATGATTAGAAATTCTAATGGAAATTACCTTTATCTGCAAAATGGCTAATTACTTGCTACTAATCGTACTCTCTTACGTACATATGTATATAAATACTTCATTTCCAATAGTCTACGCGTTAAATTTACTTGAATTTGCATTTTCTTTGAGGTCTTCTACTTATATGTATATACTAGTGTAAGATAGAAAGAATACTATTTAAATGAACACTAGTGATGCACAGAATCGAGTTCTTCAGAACCGGTTCTTTACAAGAACCGACCGGACCATTCTTACAAGAACCGAATAACGGTTCCAAAAGACCCCAAAACGATTTCAAATTAACCGAAACAGGGGTCCAAAGAACCGATTAACGGTTTTCAAAGAAACGAAAAGTGGGTTCAAAAGAACCGAAAACGGTTCCAAAAATTGATCAACGATCAAACATAATTTAAACTCTGAATTCACTTTTTAGGTTAATAGTTAATTGCTGTTTAAACAGCCAAAGTTGGGCATTAAAAACCCTGATCAAGTGACCATATGATTTTGACAGAAAACAACAAGAAGAACAAACACAAAGCTTATTTAATTGTTAATGTGAACAATTATAACCACCATCCTAGTTGAAATAACAATATAAACGTATCATTTAAATCGTAGTGCAGTTAGAACTTTATTTCTGCTCAAATATTTTCCAATTTCATTAAATATTTTGTATTTTATCACTTCACATTTGTTTTGCAAATGGCCTCAGTTTAAGGCATTGTAACGATTAGCCGATAAATGTATGAATACCGGTTATTTTACGTAGCATTTGCCACTGTTGCCACATGGTAGTAAGATTATTTGACAAAGCACTTAAAAACTCTTTTCGTATTTAAAGTCAGATCAAACATACATAAATCAAAATCAACTGATTACCAATTTAAATAACCAGTCAAAAATTGGGCCTAAAGGCACTGATAAAGAACCGTAAAAGGGTTCCAGATTGACAGGAACCGGTTCAAACTGATATAAAAGAGTGTTAATTTGTATTGTAAAAAAATGTATCTCGACAGAACCGGTTCTTCAAATACACGGAACCGCACAGTACTAATGAACAGAATAATGATTGTAATTTAACAGAATAAAGCAAAATTGAATGAAGCATAAACAAAGATAAATTCTCTGGTTCCCGTCTATTATACTTCTGTCTGTCTGTAAGACACGTTGTTGCTTTCAATAAAAACGAAGTAAAAATAACAACAACAAAAACAATTGTTAGGAACAAAAGAGTAGATAGCAGACAAAAACGTAGACTACGGCTTGTAACATTAGTCAAGTCACTTAAATGTGCAAGGAGAAATTAGAAAGAAAATCATAAAAGGTAATGTGTTTGGACGAATAAATATATTTTCATGAATGGCCTACGAAAAGTCTAAGCTGCAAGCATTTTAGGACAAGTATTATACGATATCTCCTGTTGTTTTGCCAATTTTATAAATACCACAGTTGGAATTTTTTAATTTTCATTGAATTTAATTTGCTTTACTTTATCTAATGCAAATGCAAAAGAATTAACATTATTCGCAATGGAAATTCTGAATTTCCATTTGATCAGGCAATTCAAATGCAGATGTGGAATCGGATACCAATTGTAATGAAATATGGGAATGCTTTTGATATTTTGAATTTGATTGACCACTAGCAATTCTGTTTTTAAAGTATTTTATACGAGGGCGGATCAATAAGACCGTGACTTTTCGAACTTCCCCCTTAGTTATATGAAATGCAACACTGCTCCCATCAAGTACCACCTGTTAATAGACTATTGTCAAATTTTGAGCAAGTTCCGCAATTTACTTTGCGTTTAACAGCTGTTCAAAACATACAACCTCGTAAATTTTTTTAAAAATGGAAAAAATTGAATTTCGAGTGGTCATTAAACATTATTTTTTCTGAAAAAAACCGTCAATCAAACCATGGAAAAGCTTGATAAATACTATGGGGACTGTGCACCATCGATTTCAATGGTAATAAAGTGGTTTACTGACTTTCGTTGTGGTCGCACAAGTACAAATGACGCTGAACATTCTGGACGACCAATTTAGGTCAATAAACCCGAAAATGTCAAAAAATCCACGATATGGTGTTGGCCGATCGAAGAGTAAAAGTGCGTGAGATTGTTGATGCCATAGGCATTTCATATGGCAGTGTGGTTTCGATTTTAAATGATCAGTTGGGTTTAAGGAAGCTTTCTGCAAGATGGGTGCCGCGTTTGCTCTCAATTGACCATAAACGTAATCGTGTGACAACTTCAAAGGACTGTTTGGAGTTGTTTAACCGCAATTCGAAGGAGTTGTTGCGGCGTTTTGTAACTGTGGATGAAACATGGATCTAAACAATGGGTTTCTCCGGGTGAACCGGCTCCGAAGAAGGCCAAGGTAAGTTTGTCGGCCAATAAGGTGATGACAACAGTTTTTGGGATGCATGCGAGATATTCCACATCGATTACCTTCTAAATGGAAAAACAATAAACGGCGAATATTATGCCAACTTATTGGAGTAATTTAACGACCCCATATGGGTAAGAAAAAAGTTCTTTTTCATCAAGATAATGCACGGGTGCACACATTTCCAAACCTAAAGAAATGGCTCGGTGGAAAGAGATTTCGCTCTAACGATGAAATTACTAATCAAACAAATGCCTATTTTATGGACCTCGAAAAATTCTATTTTGGCGTAGAATACGTCTTACCTTACGGTATAGGGAGTCATGTCAGATTGTTATTGTTGTAATCTTTATTTCATTGATTATGAGGAAACGGCGAGATAACTTTTTTTTAAAAATTTTTTTGTAGGTAAATGAAGATGTTAACTTTCGTTTGATATACATTTCATATTGGTTGATATCTTCCTAATATTTAAATTTCTCAAATGAAAATTGTTTAAACACATACACTCAAACATATGTATGTGTGGTGTTTGGTTGAGTGTTTTAGTTTGTAGTGTGAACACAAACTATGCTGCAGTTTCAGTGTGGACACAAACCTTCGGCTGTTGTTTTGATTGATGAAATATAGAAATTTCGTATATTTACTTATGTATTTAAGTGAAACTAAATGTTAAATGTGAATTTGAATTTAACATGGATATATAATTATAAAAAATATATGAAAAAATTAATTCATACATTTTTATGTTAAATGAAAGTGCTGCCAAGTAAGCAAAATAACAATGCTGCTTGATGCTGTTTGACAGCAGCTGACAGTTGACGTTTAGTAAATTAAAATAAAAACTACTAATCAAAATGGCACCTACACGAAATACAAGAAAGCAACGAGTGGTTGTTAAGCAGAGAAATAAATACTCAGGTAAGTTTTGTGTTCCCTTGTTTATATATATTTTTATTAAAAATGTTAATTAATTTGTAGGCGCAACATCAACAATGTATAATGTTTTCTGTCTTATCGGATGGCGTATTCTACGTTAAACTTAATGGCCGTGACTCTGACACAGCCTGCAGGGACAGTCCGTGGCCGAAGGCCTCGGACAACTGTCTGCTGTTTTTTTTGGAAGGGATACAAAAATTTGAGAAACGTTGGACTAAGTGTATTGAGCTAAAAGGAGATTATGTTGAAAAACAAATTTTTTTGCAAAAAAAAAAGTGTTTCATTCAAGAAGTCACGGACTTATTGATCAGCCCTCGAATGTAGAGGTTGTGGCTCTATTTGACGCATTGAACGATTTTTCTGTTAACCAAATCCTGTAGCATCAACTTTTTTTTAGACCTGAGCCGTATTGGGAAATTTTTGGCATTTTCATATCAAAAATCTGTAACTCTGTTGTTCTTAGCCAGTTTTATAAATAAAAGAAAACAACTTCGAAATATTTCAGATGTTTGTATTAATGTAACATTGGTTTAAGTTTAAAAAAAATATCATGCTAGCATCTGATCTACTTGACAATCTAAAAGATCATTGTTGAGTTTCATTGTTAGTAAACATTTGCTTGATGAATATTTACAACAATATTGCGGAAGTAATATTTAGATGGTAATTGATATCAAAGAAAGTTTGCTTTCACATCTACGTTAACCATTTTGATATGTTCAAAACCTCTTCATCTTCATCAAATTTATAGCTGCAACATCGGATAAAATATGCTGGTATGCCGATCCGAGAGTGGTACACCTGTCTCAACTCGCAATCATACAAAAGCAAAACAAACGTAAAAATTTCCATTTTTTCATATAGACAGCTTCTGCAAATGTTATACACCGAATTTGTAGGCACAACCATGGATGTGGAGTTTTCTCAAAATGTTGAAAACTCCGAAATCTCTACCTTAAAAATTTGAACTCCTACTACGTCTCCGACTCTAATTCCACAGATAAACCAAACTAACACTGCGAATCTCTTAAAGAAGGAATTATATTTTTCAAACTTTTAATTTTGAATATCATTTAAACTGTATATAGGAGAATGTCGAAAATCATTACGAATCAAGTCTATACGAGGGTTGATATTAATATTTCGGGTCCAGCAATAAAAAAAAAACAATCATTGGAAATGGTTTTATTGTTTTTCAAAATATTCTCATATTTTCAATATATTTTGCATGCGCTAAAACCAATTTTCAAAGCACTTTTTCCACTCCGATTGAGACACATCCAAAACATGGCTTTTGAACGCTTCAACAGCTGATTCGGGCGCCGAAAAGCGTTGACCAAGCAGTAAAAAAAGACAATCAGGGCTGTAAGGCGGTTGACCCATCAACTCGACACGTGGAGTGCTCAAATAACCCATTGTTTGAGGTTATGTGTGAGAGCTCGCGTTGTCCTGATGCAAAATGATCCGCCTTCTCTTGTTGTTTATTTATTTCTTCGAACACTGTTGACAACCAGATGGTGTTATACCCATAAAGTAAATCTTACTAGAGAGATTTGATTTGACTCATCTGACGTTTCCTTTCACACTCTTCGTGATGCGGTCGGTCTGATAGAGAAAAGTTTGACGAGAAGCGACTTACACCAGGCGGAATTAAATGTGTTTTACACTTTTTTATTGACTGTTGTTGTTAGCATACATTTGTGTTGGTATTTAACACAATAATTTTACCACACAAAACGAAATACCGTTGTTGTTATTTTGTTGGTTGTTTTGAACCATTGCCTCTATCTGGTATTACTGAAGCATTTCTTTTCGACATCCAACGTTCATATCACACCAGGCCAAATGTCATAAATTTGCTGAGAGATATGTTAAGTCTAGTATAGTAATTAGTCCATGGCTCGAACGGTTAAATGCAAACAAAATATTCGTATTTTTATTTTTTTCTTGAGTTTGGGTGTTAAGCTACCTTGGAGTTTTATATTATTATTATTATTTATTAAAAACACGTATATTTGATATAGTTGATTTTTTTATTGGATTGTAAAGAAGACATGTTCCGATTACACTGTGCAACACCAACTTTGGGGGTGGACGATTCCTGCTATAAATGATCACATTAGGTGAGTATAGTCAACCCCCAAAAATGTAGACCGCTGTGTGGCTACACTTTTTTATGTGCGTGGCAAGTTTGAATTTTCTTATCCGATACTGTCCGAGATATACATATTTAAAAATCGAGTATAAATATTGAATTGAGCGAATATTCAAATGCTCTAAGTTTAAAGGGTTCTAAAATAACCAGCTACGGATTCAGAATGTATTACGAATTTATTCCTTATTAAATTCCACTATAGGTCGTCATAGAACAAAATGCTCTATCTTTATTTTCAGATGTCTTCGTCCATTCTACTGACATGGTCTAGCCAGCGCAATCGCGTTATTTTGATCCGCTTAACTATGTCGATGTCGGGATAACGCTCATACAGGTCATGGTTCATGCGTCGCCGATACTCGCCGCTGTGCTCTATAGGGCCATACACTTTTCAGAGTATTTTTCTCTAGAAGATTCCTACAAATATTTCGTCTGCTTGCGATAAGACCCAGGATTCTGCGTCATAAAGCAAGACAGGTTGTATGTGAGTCTGTCGATATTGTATATTCACTGTCATTATGCATTTTACCTACTGCCAGGATATTGATTGCAGCCGCCCATTATGGATCAGACGCTGACCAGGATGCAATATGTCGAACCTGGATTTTCTTCTTTTGGTTTCTATCCGCCGTTGGCCCGTATGAATAGCTCATCCGCCTTCTAAGGACAAAAGAATATGCCCGATAATTTGATGAGCTTCAGTGACATCAGTCACCTACTAAACCTGGGATATATCAGTGATCGCATAACCAATTAGGCTGCTCATTTGTTTCGCCTTCTCACTCTAGCTAGCTGAGGTTTCCGAAAAATCCATTGCTCAGGACATACTGCGTGGAAGTAGCGAGCTGCTTGGACTGCCCAATGAAGGAATCATTTCTAGCCACTCCCAAGTGAATGACTATCAGAAACTTTCCACCCCCACGGGCAGTCCACACTCTAGCTTTAGTAATAATGCCAAACAATTAAAATCTTCGATGATGAAACAAATTCAATCATATTCTTCCTTTTGATATTCTCAAATTGCTAATGACTCTATTAACCCCTAGTCGGAGTCAGACTGAAAAAAGTCGACTCCGACTAAGGGCAAATTTTCTGAACTCCGTCTCCAACTCCGACTCGAAACTTTTCAATCGACCGACTCTTTCAATCATTGCATCATTCAACTTTGTCTTGTTCAAAAATATTTGTTATCTTGGTTCCATTCCAAAATAGCTTTCTTTACAATAATTTTCAAAAATAATTTTCGGCAAAAAACATGGTCATTAGTGGTACAAGATTCCAACATAAAGACATCCACAAGGCTACTTGGGTATCCCCTGATCAAAGAACGAAGAACCAAATTGATCACGTGGTAATTGATGGAAGGCATTCATCCAGTGTAATGGACGTACGAGTGATCAGAGGAGCAAACATTGATTGTGATCACTACCTGGTAGCAGCAAAGGTTCGCACAAGATTAAGTAGAGCGAAAATTGTCCGAAACCAGACGCAGAGGAAGCTGGACATCGGAAAGCTGCAATTACTAGACGTAGCCACAGCCTACTCAAGCAAGCTCTCGCAACTTTTGTCACAGAACCCTCCCCCTCCCGATGACGATCCTGAAGCGCAGTGGAAACCCATTTCCAACTCTATAAAAGCTGCCGCAACAACCGTACTTGATTTTGAAAAACAGCTTCGCAACAAACCATGGTACGATGAAGAATGTTGCACTGCAAATGATGAAAAGAACGGTGCACGTATGGTAATGCTTCAGTCAGTTGCAACGTGAGCTGCGACTGAGTGGTATAGGGCGTAAGAAACGGCAGTGGAGAAAGCGCGAGACTGAGAAAATTGAGACATACAGAAGGAAGAACGAAGCCCGAAAATTCTACCAAAAAGTCAAAAACGGGACTAATGGACATGGTTCAGGCATTCAGGTTCAGCATGGTGATGATTATGGAGATCATTTCTTCGCGCTACTGGTATCTGAGATATCCAATGACGATGGGGCAATCGATCACAATTTGGACGACGACGTCGATTGCCCATCTCCTAACCAAGACGATGTCAGAACAGCTATTGCTCGGCGGAGCTGTTTAACGCTGGCGGCGATGAGCTGATAAGGTGCTGATAAGGTTAGCAAAATTTGGTAAGATGAATGCATTGCCGTTGATTGGAGTCTCAGTGTACTATGTCCCATAAAAACAACTAATCGCTGACCTGATTGGACCATAGCAGCTTGGCTTTAGGCCTGGAAAATCGACAACTGACCAGATTTTCACGCTACGCCAAATCCTGGAGATGACCCACGAAAAACAAATCTACACCTATCACCTATTTGTCGATTACTCTACGAAGCAATGTCTGAGCTTGGTATTCCTGCAAAACTCATACGCCTTTGCAGGATGACCTTGACGAACACCAAATCCGCAGTGAAATACCAAACCTTTCGAAACCAAGCGAGGCCTCAGGCAAGGCGACACGCTATCATGCGATCTCTTTAACATCTTCATGGAGATCATTATGAGAAATGATGATATCGATATCAATGGGCCCACAATTAAAGAAGTTACTGCGGTGTTTTCGAGAATTGAGAAGGAATCAGCTAAAGGGGGTCTGAAAGTAAATGAGGACAAGACAAAATTAATGGTTTCAACGAGCAGGGCCTCCACGCGATTAGACCAAAGCGTGAACGTTGATAACCGTTATAATTTCGAGGTAGTGGACGAATTTATATACCTCGGATCTGCCGTAAACAAAAACAACAACGTCAGCCTTGAGATCAAACGGAGTATTGTGCTTGCGAATAGATGTTATTTTGGGCTAAGCAAGCACTTTAGAGATAAAGCCCTCTCTCGAATGACGAAAATCCAGCTAAACCAGACTCTCATACAACCTGTCTTGCTTTATGGCGCAGAATCCTGGGTCTTATCGCAAGCAGATGAAACAACTGTGGGAGACTTCGAGAGAAAAATACTCCGGAAGTTTTATGGCCCTGTAGTATCGGCGACACATGAACCATGAGCTGTATGAGCTTTATCCCGACATTGACATAGTTAAGCTAATCAAAATAACGCGATTGCGCTGACTATGCCATGTCAGTAGAATGGGTGAAGACGAACCAGCACGAAAGGTTTTCGAAACCGAAATCGAACGAAGGCGAAAAATAGGAAGACCAAGACTCCGCTGGAGGGATCAAGTTGACGAATCCCTGGGTACACTTGGTATTACCAACTGGAGAGATAAAGCAAAAGATCGAACTGGTTGGCGAATTATGTTATCTTCGTTTTGTAAGGCACCGGATAGAGAGACCGGATAACACAGTGCAACACGAAAAAAAATATCCATATACGGACACCACTACGTGATAAAAGACCAAAAAAAAAAGACCCGTGTCTTCCAATTTTTCCCAAAGTCAATTGCGAACATATAAAATCAAAAAAACTTCACCTTCCAGATCAAAATCGCAAAAAACTTAAAAAAATTCGATTTTTTTTACCTTTTTTCCCGTGTTCAGGTCCATAGGTAGCAAACCGTTCAAAATTCAAGGAAACAATCAACTACAAAAATTTACCTAAGATCTCAATAAACAAATTTCTAGAACATATAAACTTCCTAGAGATGATTCTTAACACTGTTTAGGTAGCACGCAAAAGTGAAAAATTTGCCGAAAATTTTTTAATTTCATTTTTTTTACCTTTTTCTCCTGTTCAGGTCCATAGGTAGCAAAAAATGAAATATGCCTGGCCAGAACCATGTGTTTGTCCAAGGGTTAACACCGTTTAGGTAGCACTTAGGTATCACGCGGTCATGCACCGACAGCAGCAGCACAGGCAATGCAGTAAGCTCAGCACACGCAACAAGGGACGCAGCACACAATATAAAAGCGACACGACGCTCACATCGAGGTATTACACGTCAACGAGAGCTCAGCGGTGAACGTTATAAAGTGAAAGTGAAAGTAAAAAAAGTGAAAGTGCTACAGTATAATTCGCACACAACATTGGCAACTGACAATTTCAATATGCAGTGTGAAAATATTGATTTATTTTGCTACGTTTGCGGTCATCAAACCAGAAAAAAACATCTACAAGATTTCAGAAGGAAAATAATCTTTTAACTAGTGAATTCAAAAGAGCATATATCTAGTACATTGTTTTTCGACGAAGTGGACTTGACCGGTGAAAATTACACACCTAATACAGTGTGTCGCCAATGTTATAACAATCTCATGGCATGGTTGAGTGGAGGCAGAGGTACTATGAAGTATTGTAAGCCGGTAAACTGGATTAATCGCCCAGGTGATCATGATGCAACCAGTTGCTATGCATGCGTAAATTACACATGTCGTCTAAATCGACATTCTGAGAAGAACAAAATTTATAAAGCAACTGCAACAGCCACACTACCAGTGCTTGCACCTGAAAATTTTGTATCACCAAGGCCGCCAACTCCAGATCGTACTACAGAATTTACAGCAATGAGTACAGCAAGTGGTGTTACTTATGAAGATCCATTTGATACCGATTATGAGCCCCAACAGGGAAGAGATGGACCACAACTAATAACACAAATGGAAATGGATTTCATTGTGGCCATATTGGGATTATCGCAGCGACTTGCAATATTTTTGACAGCTTTTTTAAAGCAAAGAAAACTCACACATGCTAATGTTAACTCTACGGCGTACCGCAAACGACAAGCTGAATTTCAGATGCTCTACACTCTAAATGATGACAATTCGTTCGCTTACTGCAACGATATAAAAGCTTTGGTGGTAAAAATGGGAATGAACTACATCGCTAGTGAGTGGAGATTATTTATTGATGGTTCTGTTTCAAGCTTGAAAGCAGTGTTGTTGCATGTGTCGAACCGAAAACCTTCCATTCCGCTAGCAATGGGTATTAACATGAAAGAAAGCTATGAAACATTGAAAGATATAATGGAAAAAATCAAATATTACGAAAATAAATGGAAGATTTGCTGTGATTTGAAGGTCATCAACATTTTGCAAGGGATCATCGATAAGGGCGGCTTCCCAAAATTCTTTTGTTTTCTTTGTAATTGGGATTCACGCTCACCTCTGAATCAATTCCAATGTAACTCGTGGAGGCCAAGAGGAAGTGTGGATGAACAAATACAACAACATAGACTAAAGAATGCACCTTTAATTGACAATACGTGCCTGTGGACACCATAATTGCTGAATCAGAGTCAGATTCGGACGACGATTTGGATCCACAACTTAAGAGAGCGCGATTTGCAAGTCCAGGGCCATCAACATTATAAACATAATACGAATACTTTTTTTTAATATTTTTGTAATAGATAGCATAGTATCTCAATGTTGAAGTAAATAAAAAACAAATGAAATTAAAAAATGGTGTTAAGAATAATTCCCAGGAAGTTTATATGTTCTAGAAATTTGTTTATTGAGATCTTAGGTAAATTTTTGTAGTTGATTGTTTCCTTGAATTTTGAACGGTTTACTACCTATGGACCTGAACACGGGAAAAAAGGTAAAAAAAAAATCGAATTTTTTTAAGTTTTTTGCGATTTTGATCTGGAAGGTGAAGTTTTTTTGATTTTATATGTTCTTTATGACAAGAGCTACAACTTTGCCTCAGAGAGTAAATCGAAATTCTGAACGGTTTGCAAGATATGAGCCTGAGAATATGATCACATTTTTACGAAAATGATACCGAGGCCCCAAATCTTTGGCGGCCCATAAAAAAAAGTGCATGACTTTGGGAAAAATTGAGAAACACGGGTCTTTTTTTTTAGTCTTTTATCACGTAGTGGTGTCCGTATATGGTTATTTTGCCATGACTTAAAAAATTACACACAGTGTAAGTAAGTAATTTTCAAAGAGTTGAGAGAAATTCGGGAGTTATTCTATTGCAAGCTCGTCTGCGATAGTGTTAATTTATATCATTGTTTCCGATCACCCAGATTATGCCAATTCTCTTTTAGAACTTGCCAAAGGTCATGGTTGTTTTAGATTCATAATTTAACACTTCAATTTTACCAAATGTTACTTGTATGAGTAAAGGATGTCTGTTGGATGATTTATATGGATTTCTAGTATACCTACACAAGATATTTGTATTAATATAGGGTTAACGTAATTGATAACAAAGGCATTTACTATAGAAATTTATATTTCAGCCTTATCAATGAGAAAGACTTATTTACTCAATGTTACAGTATTATAAATCTCAGAAATTATTTTATAGTGTTGTGTTTATTAAAGTAATCAACACTTCTTAAAGTATTTGCCTTTTACTCTACCCTAAGTGTTACAAAAGCCCCATAATTATAAAATAGTACTTGATGATGAAGTGTAGAGATGCCGCACAACAAGTTACATACACTGCGGTTCATCAGGATACAACCAACTAAATATTGGAGATAAGAGGCCTACTATGCAGAGATAGAAGAGGTGTTATTGACTATATTTTTTGAGACATAAAACAGATAACACACATTATATAAAACAACAAAAACCTGTTCCACAGAAATTGTATGGGTACTTTTTTCTCTCTGTTTGAAATAGATTGAGAATATTAGCTTTTGTACTTGGTCCCAAATACAGCATTCTCCTAAATAAGTCGTCGGCCGCGATAAAGATTTATAAAAATTAAATAAAATTAAAAGAAAAAGTTTCTGGCAGTATATTAATGAATAAATAAATGGTTTCCCATTAGGTGTCCGCCGTCGAAAGAAATTTTAAGGTGGTCAGAGCAGGGATCGAACCCCCGATCTCATGTACAAGAGGCGCGCACACTACCATTGCACCACCGATGGCCACACGTATATCATCAAACCAAAATTGGTACATAAAGTAGATTAAGTTCATCTAAAATGGTAAAAATTGATGTTTACCACTCTGAAAAATATTCTTATCCCCAAATCGGTACAATGGACAATGGGGTAATTTAAATCGAGAAAGCTACAAAGAAGGTTCTTCTAATACAAAGAAGGTTCTTCTAAGAAATAATTTCAGATCGAATCATAAACGATAAAAACAACTACTTCAATATGCTAAATACTCGTACCATTTGGCTAATTTTTTCGGATGAAAAAAAACCTTAACTTGGATGGTCCCGTTGGCTATAACATTTATTTTCACGATGTGCGTAAAGAGGGAAAATTTCTGAGCCGCCGTCACAGCAGAAGGCAGTTTTATGGTATCGGACGCTATTTAATACTACGGAACTATTGACCTACGGGGAATAACTACAAAAATCTTCTGGAACAAGTTTTCCTAAGATTAAAGACAGTTTTGAATCACTAGAGTGGATTTATCAACTTGATAATGCACATGATTTATCAACTTGATACGGTACGTGTAGTGAAAACATGGATTTGTAGCAAAAATATTGAAATCTTAAATTGGGCGTCCTACTCACCCGATCTTAACATTATTGAAAATGTTTGGGTTTTGCTAACCCGCAAGGTCTATGAGGGAAAAGATGAGCTTATTGAAGGAATTAAAACGGCATAGTCCGAAATTTCTCTGAACTGTCATTAAAATAAAGAATATTCAGTTATTCTGAATCATGGTAAAAGTACACACTAATAAGTGTGTGTTTTTTACCCCGCTCAAGTTAATTATAGCTTAATTTGTACGGTACAGCTATGCGGTATTAAGTGGCATTTCAATTCCCCACTTAAATTCCGACTTGAGCAATGACAATGTTGCCACATGTTCATTTTCAAGTAATGGCAACAAAAAATTATCTTAGATAAATTTTGTTATCATTTCTTGTGAATGAAAATGTTATCAAGGAGAGATATAAAAGCAGAAATTTTGCAAAATGGCTTATACATTTTAAGTTCATTAAACTTATTTTATTTAATGCATTTTTTGCATTAGATTTGTTTTATTTTACGTATTCTTTTGCATTTTTAGATTTAATTAATAATTTATATACTTAAATATATATGAGACTTTCTAGCGTCCTTGGACCGATCTAGATTTACTAATTTCATTTATTAAAATTCAATTAAGCCGTAAGGCCAGTCCATTTTTTATATTGCAAAATACTTTTCTCATTAATGAAGACTACGTATACTTTTATATATCTAAATTTGAAGGATAGATTTTTATTTGCGATAAAATTAGAAATAAATTGTTCGCAACAACGCGCGGTAAATGTTATACATATTGAACATGGTGGAATTATCTATCAGGTATAGTCGTTTAATCAGGTTATGTATTGTTTTCCATGTCATTTTTCGTTTCACTGGTCAAAATAATATGTATTTTGTGTTTATACTTTTTTGTATTCTTGTATTGTTGGTATATATTTGTGTAGAGTTTGACAACTGAAACAAATGCACAAAAATAAAATGTTTATTGTTATTGTACAAAAATATCTGCTGCTACCATGTCTTTGTTGTTACTGGCTACAAACGTGTTGCCGTATCGAATTTTTTTTTTCGCCCATTACAGCAAATGTTGCCACATTTCGTAGTATTAAGTGTGGATCGTTTTATTTGGAAAGTCGTAAGTGGCGATAGCTTAATGGAATAAAAAAACAGCCTTACTATTAAATTAATATTCAGATAAAATAATTACAGTAAAATCAATTTTTTATATTAATATTGTATTGTATGTTTGTTTGATTTATAGAACAAACAAGATGTGGTTATATTCTGTTGAACCTAAAATTGATGAATGATTACACCCAATGAGAGAAAACTACCGTTATAATCCACTTCGACCTGCTTTTTTGATAATAAATTGTCAAAAGGAAATTTTATAATTTCTCTGAAAAGTTGGAATCTGTGTTGGTTTTTACATAAAATTCTAGTGGTTCTATCCTGATGAACCACAGTGTATGTACTATATGATATGTATTTACTATATGATATGTAGAAGTATGTATATGATAAAGCAGTAATTGAATTATAATTGTTTCCTAAGAACTTTTGAACTGGAAATAATGAAATTCTTAAAAAGTGTAACGAAAAGTCACACAATTTACTGATCAAGAAATAAAACATAGTTTTTTTGACACACGTGGTCGGAAGAAGACAATCGTTGGGAAAAAACGTTGATAGCCTCTAATTCAATATCTTTTCTTTTTGAATAGCTACTTCAATATCTATTTATAACAGTCTAAAGTGGGTAAATTTTAATTTTTGTTGAACACAGGGTTCCGAGTACAAGGGTGACCAAAGCGCCCAAAAATGGCAAAAGCAGCGTATTCATTTAGAAAACAGTCAGCTCAGTATACTGTACTGGTAAGATTTTCGAAAGATATCATAAAGAGATAGAGACGCCTCATTATATTCACTTTCGAAAAAATAGTACATTTGCTCGTATCTCTTTCAAATAATTGTACAATATGTTTATTTTATGTAGAATTTTTTCCTTGCTAATCTTTTTTGACCACCCGTGGAGGATGTGTCACATAAAGCTACGATAATAATTTAAAGAATTTATTAAAGAAACAAAACCACACAAGTCTCTTCAAAGTGACATTTTGTTATTTATAAAATAAAACAATAAATATAGCAACTATATATACATACATATTGTACATATGTACATACATATATACATATGTAAATAACAACACCACAACAATAACAAATAGTTTCATAATTTTTGTCATAGCTTGTGTTTGTTTATCCGACATGAGTTAGTTATAAATACTATGTGTGTACTTTTATACATGTAAAATCTGCTTGGCAAATGTTGATTTAGTGACAATAAAAAAATAAATATATTTGGGGACCGGGGACAAAATCAAGTTCAACGGAGATTTAATTTGTAAACATTTGATTAAATAACAAAACATACACGAAAAAGCTACCAACAATTTATGATAGAAATATCAAACAATTATGAATCATTTTGAAAAATTCGTTGGAAATTCTAAAATGAACCGGTACCGGTCGTTGATTTGTTTTCAACTAATTGGCAATGAGTCTTTCCAATATTTTTAAACATTTCAGTTTTCTTTAAATTACTGCACTACTTCCACGCACTTATCGTTTTCCTTGTGGCAAAAAGCAGATTCGCGAAACAGCCTTCAAAATCGCACTTCTTACAAAACAAACTATTTAAGTATGAATATCTTGTTCATTATGTTGGATAAATACTGACTCATGTACGCAACCAGAAATACCGCCGCTGACCACAATCGCATACGTATAAACGCGCTCACACTGTTTTATAATACTAAAATACATTTCCTAAAACTAATTTCTGCCAAGTCAGTCATCGGCTGAGCGAATTGTTCAGGTTCATTGTTTGTTGAAGCGCCCAAAGAGAACATAATATAAATAAACGAGGAACGAATGAACACCTTCATTGTGTATTGGGGGAACTACTAGACAGAGAACGCAGTGGGAGAAGAGTGAGATACTATTTAAATATGAATACAACCATATGGCCAGAACTCGTAGTAGGCCTTTGTTTATGATTCTCTAAAGATATTCACTCTTTTGTATCTTTATAAAAGCACTTTTTAAATATTGAACATTGCATGAACGTTAATTAGGTCTAAAAATGAGTAAATTAATGGATATATCGAGTAAATAAGAAATAAATGGGATAAATCATATTGATCATATAAACAAAATTATAATATTAATTTCAGCTATGTAGATTCTGCTATAATTTATTTATTGACTGCATATGTTGCACAATAGAAGAGAAACTGTTATCAAAATCTTTTTATAAATGTTTGAATTTAAACAGATTGCTTTATTGCGTTAATCAGCGATCATTTTAATATATTATTAATAAATTTCAAGATTTAATTTACTTAGGTCGAGTTTCACACTCGTCATTTAAAATCTGACTGAAAATGTTCATATTAAATTGCATTTATATGACAAACATCAATTATTTAAAGTCCATTTAAATGGAGAATTTTCAACTGTGAAACTGAGCATTAGTATATCAATTGAATGTTGACTTTTGCATTGTATTATTCATGAACTTGATTCGTAGTGCAAATTGTTACCTGAAATTCCTTTTATGTTTTTATTTCAGTTTTAGTATTTCTAAAATGTATTACTCAAGCTCTAGACTATTCTACATCTCCATTAATAGCGATATATTTAGTTTTCAAAAGAAGTTTTACATTATACATCCTCATGATTCATGGCAAACCGTATAGCTATTTCAGATCTAGCCAAAAATCTGCATCGGCGGTTGTTTGGAGTGTTGCTATTGAAAAATGCATCAAATTAAATGCAAACGTTGCTAGGAACGTTATCGGGGGGACACCGCAGGGGGGAGTTCTGTCTCCACTATTATGTTTAACTTCAGTGAATGAACTGCTTCTTGAATTGGCAGGAGGAGTTCTGTCTCCACTATTATGTTTAACTTCTGTGAATGAACTGCTTCTTGAATTGGACAGAGGCGAATGCCAGGTCTTTGCCTATGCCGATGATATTGCTATCATCTGTACTGGTAGAAACCTCAATTTACTTAGCATTCGTACAACCAGCCTACTTAGTCTGATTTCGAACTGGACCGCTAACAACGGCCTATCACTTAACCCACTTAAAACCGAGCGTATATTGTTCTCTCGGAAATATAAAATAACTGTTTTGGTCAGACCAATACTTCTCTATGGCACCGTAGTTTGGTGGAGGTCCCTCCAAAAGAAATATATTCTCAATTCCTTGACGAAAATTCAAAGATCAGTACTGATTAGTGTTAGTGGGGCAATGGGCACGACGTAAGGCACTGCGCTTAGTGCTATCCTGAACATCTGTACTCCTGAAATCATGGCCGAATCGGCAGCCGCTACACCCAGGTGAGAATCAGAGATTGTGGCGTTTTGATATCGGGGTATTCCGGACACGCTGAATTACTACACCGGATCAACTCTATTCCCGTAAAAACGGACTACTGTATCCCCTATCTTCTACCAGCGACAAAACTAAGGACTTCTATTCCGAACAGGAATACCTGGGAAAATTCACTGGAAGGAGACACCAGAAATATCAGATTTTTCACGGATGGATCAAAGTTGAACGAGCAAGTCGGCTATGGGGTCCATTCACCGCACCTAAATGTAAATATCTCCTTCAAGCTGCCTGATCACTGTAGTGTATTTCAGGCGGAAATTACCGCCATACTGGAGGTTGCTGAACTACTGAAAAGTAGTGTCACAACCCTCCGGAGAATATGTATCTACACAGACAGCAAGGCTGCCAAAAAATACCTGGAAGCCATGTTTGCTACGGCACAGGATCTTCCGGCAAAATCAGGTGTTAGTATGCCAATCTCTACCTGCCGTTTGCAGATCAGGCAGTGGGCCAATAATATGTTCAAGGACAAGTGGAGACTTCCCAGCGGCGGAAATCAGGAGCTGGAAGGCCTGAAATCATGACCAAGAAGGCATTCTATAGAATACGGTAGGCCTTCCCTACACACTACATCCTCCTTTCCTTTTAACATTGTGTGAGAAAATGGGAGGCAAGGCCTCCCATCCCTCTCTACTAGAAGGCCTTATGAAGGCCTGCAAAAAGAGTAGATTTAGAAGGACTTACGTTACCCTACCTCTCTACTAGAAGGCAAAAAGAGAAGATTTAGAAGGACTTACGTAAAAATAAAACAATACATATGGAAATTAGCTTCATATTTCAGATTTATACTTTAACCAACTGTAATTCTTATAAGTGATTTTTTTTAAATTCCGCAGCCACAGGAACCGAACACACGCCCTTAGAACTTACAATCGGACGCTTTATCTACTGGGCTATCGGATGTTATGATTTTGCAACGACGAATTGCAAACATGTGGAAAGACAGGGTTTCATGAACAACAGCGTCTTCTGGCATTTTTTTAACAGGCCTGTGGAAGCCTTATAAAATCATGCATTTCGCAGGCATTATTAAAGTAGGCATTACCAAAGAATGATTCCGCATGCCTTATTCATGGAAGGCCTCGCAAATTCCGCCGCTGGGTTACTTCATCTTGCAAACAAACCAGGGTCCTCTGGCCACAGGTTGACAGGAAGAGGACTAGTCAACTACTTACCTTGCCGAGAGGCAAGTTATCCACAATGATAGGAACACTTAAGGGACATTGTCTTGTAGGAAAACACGCCCCAAGATTGGGACATAGAAACTCCATTCTCTGTAGATGCTGCATGGAAGAGGACGAGGAAACGACGAAACACTTTCTCTTGGATTGCCCTGCTCTGGCAGGACTGAGAAGTAGGATATTCGGAACACATTTACTTAGCACGGTAGCCCTACAGGATATTCAAGTAGGCCTTATAGACAAATTCATTGAAAGGGCAAATTGGCTAGACGACTAGTCAATAGTTGCTATAGAAGAAACTGCAGGTATCGCAATGGGCTTCTTTAGCCTAAAAGTGTGCTAGGTAGCGTGCTGTCTTGCAGCCCTTCCAGCCAACCAAATGCAAACGAAAACTCATTTTAACAGAGAATTCCCTACTATGCAAGTGTTCGAAAAATATCGCAAGCAAAAAAACACAAGAAAACATTTGCAGAAACTAATTTTCATCTCGGTTATATTAAAGGAGAAATAAAAAAAATCATATGAGGTATCAGGGGACACCCGGTTGGAACGAAGTTCATTTCGCTATATATTATCTACTAGTTAGTTTCAACACGCCCAAGGCGTCCGTTGAAAAATACGATAATTTAAATGGGTCTTTAAGAATAGATACTTTTTGTAAAATGATAAACTTTTTTTAAGAATTTTTTATTTAGAATGTTTTTAAGTATATATTTAGGTCCTTTTTTTTGTATTATATTTTCCCGAAAAGATCCTTTTTTAAAGAGAGGTACTTCTTTTATTAAAAGCTAATGTTTTTTTAAGAAACGGTAATATTTTAAAGAAGTATTTTCTGTAAGAAAAAGCCATAAGTGTATGAATTATATTTACAAAGAAGTTATTTTTTTAAGAACATGTACTTTTTAAAGAAGTGGCACTCCCTTTAGGAAAAGGATATTTTTAAAAAAATTTACTTATTTTCAGAAAGGCTACTTATCTCAAGAAAAGTAAAGAAAACGTCTTATTTTATTTTTAAGAAAATGTACTTTTAAGAAAATGGTATTTTTTAAGAGAAGTTGTTTTTTTGAAGAAAATTAATTTTTTTTTTGAGAAAAGGATTTTTTAAGAAATGTGATTTTTCTTTTGAATTGGTCCATTTTTCAAGAATAGGTACATTTTTAAGAGTAGGTACTTATCTCAAGAAAAGTTATTTTGTTTCACAAAAAAGGTACTCTTTGAAAAAAATTTAGTTCTTTAAGAAAAGGCAATTTGTTGTACGAAAAAAATTAAAAAAAAATATTTTTTTTAAGAAAATGTACTTTTTGTAAGAAAATTAATTTTTTTTAAATGTACTTCTTTAAGATAATGTATTTTTTTAAGACAAGGTACTTAGTTTAAGAATTTGAATAGGTATTCTTTGGAGAACATTTACTTAATTTAAGAAAATTTAAGAAAATTACTTTCTAAATTTACTGTTTATTGGGTTCAAAACTACAATATATACTAAATATTGGTTACAGGCTCTACTTAGAAAACTTCCCATTAAACAAGAAATTTCCAAACATATGTGAGACGTCATCTAGTTAGTCTAGACACAAACCAAAGCAAGTAAACAATATAGTTGATAATAGTGGTTTGTAGCATAATAGTGTTAAAACAAAAATTGTTTAATTTTTTTTTATTTAGTCCCCATCCCGCAACGTGCGATAGGGAACTTCGTTCCAATAAAAAGAAGCAAAATGCAAAAAAAATTATTACTGTTTGGTATTCTTGAACCACCGTTACAAACAGTTGTTGGTACATCTGACAGTTGTTTTCACTCTATTCGTGGTGCGGTCAGTGCGATAGTTATTTGACGTAAATTGACTTACACCCGGTGGAATTACAAAAATTGTTGACTTATATATTTTATTGTAAGTATATATTTTATTTTTTAACTCACAAAACGAAATGCTATTGCTGATTTATTGTTGGATGGTTTGAGCCATTGCCTCTATCTGGTATTATTAAAGCAATACTTTCCAACATCCAACCGCCCATCTGCAACACACCAAATGTCATCCGTGTACTGAGAGAGTTGGCGTCTCTATACGTCATTACTCTATGGTCAAAATAATCTCTCTTGATCTCTTGTTACTGGCTTTTTGGTATAAACCCGTAGATTAATTTATACATAGATTTGTCAACTCGCTCTTCGGCTTAATGATTGAAGGGAAGCAAACTTGTGTTTGAGTGGCCGTCGGTGGTGCAATGGTTAGTGTGCGAGGCTCTTGTACATGAGATCCTGGGTTCAAACCCTGCTCTGACCACCTTCAATTTCTTTCGGCGGCGGTTACCTCGCTTAGTGACGGCGACACTATCGAGTATATAGCCATGAAAAAGCTTCTCAAAATACCGTTCGGAATCGGTGTAAAACCAATCAGTGAGTGAAAACTGGAAAGCGCACAGCTCAGTGCTTGTGAGAAGTTCTCCCCGGTCCCTTCATGGGATGTAATGGGAAACCATTTATTTTAACGTAGAATACGTTATACGGTAAGGTAGGGGTGTTGATCTGGAGCACAAAATTTTGAGAAAATGTTTGTCACTTTCATTATAAGTTTTTAATACTTTATGCATGCATTGAAGAAAATTGAAGTATGGTCGTAACATATTTAATATGTCTTCTTTTGATTTGTATTTAAATAAACATAGTGCTATCTACATATAATTTTTTTGATTCTATAAGTAAATCAAAATTTAACTCCTTCAAATTTTGTATTAATTTTCATATGCTTTGTATTTTATGTATTATAACGTCATGTGAAGAGCAGTACGATTATCTGTGTGTTCATCACAGAACCAGTGTGAGAAAGAGAAGAAGTATAATGACAATGCATGTTTTATGAGAACATTACAGAACCTGTGTTGCCACATGCAGTATTTACACTTGTTTTCAAAAGTGCATCGAATTGATATAAAGTGTATCCAAATTTTGTTAAAAACTATCCTAAATTTTTAACATAAAAATTAAAGATAAATTTGATAGATTTAAATCATTTATCAAAAATTATATTTAATTCATATATTTTAATTGCAAAATGACTAACGTATTCTACGTCTGACCTATGCGCCCGTGTTATCTAACACAGGCTTCATATTTTTTTTAACTTGTGTTTGAACGTCAAAAGAAGAATTAAATTAATCTAAGGTGTAAATAGTCGACCGTCGGTGGTGCAATGGGTAGTGTGCGCGCCTCTTGTACAGGAGATCCTGGGTTCGATCCCTGCTCCAACCACCTTAAAATTTCTTTCGACGACGGTCACCTCGCTTAGTGACGGCGACACTATCGAGTATACGGCCATGAAAAAGCTTCTCAAAATACCGTTCGGAATCGGTGTAAAACTGTAGGTCACAATCAGTGAGTGAAAACTGGAAAGCGCACAGCTCAGTGATTGTGAGAAGTTCTCCCCGGTCCCTTCATGGGATGTAATGGGAAACCATTTATTTTTTTTATGGTGTAAATAGACAACATTCAGGAGCAATTTGTACAAATTGTTACAAATTATCAGCATGCAGACAGACCTAATGTCGCTCATGTTACTTTTCATAAATTTCGTCTTTTATACGATGACTTACGACCCTGAGTCACGAGTCAAGACTTACGATCATAGACTAATACATACCTAGATAAACTTATTCTCTCATCTGACGTTTCATTTCACACTCTCATCGTAGGTTTGTGGAAATGAGAGCAATTAAATTTAAAATTATCTTACACCAGGCGGAGTTACAAAATATGTTCACTTAACTTTTTGCTGTCGTTTTGGTGTAGAACTGAAAAATTTAAATATATTTTGCACTTTTTTATTGACTTTTATCGTTGGTATACATTTGTATTGTATTTAACACAACTAGTTTGCCACAAAAACACGAAATTCGGATGTTGTTCCTATGTTGATCGCTGTATACTATTGCCACTATCTGGTATTATTGAACCCATATTTCTACTTTCCATCGTACCTATGACGTTTAATTTATTGAGCGAATAAAACCTTCTATGGTATGTGTTATTCTATGCTTACGATTCTTTGTGAGGGGAGAAGAGAAGAAATATGTGTAGCATAAGAGCTACGAATTGGAAATTCAGGGGGCATGTTGATATTTCTCTTTCACCTCTTTCGTGTTTTGACATGACGGTAAAGAAACAGTATACAAAAAGTAGTGAAAAATAGTTTTGAAGCAATTTCTTAATAAATTAAAACAATACAATTGCAATTTTATCAGCCATTAGCTCTGTCTGCGTACACATATTTTGCATCATTTTGTGCAAAATCTTGCAAAATGTTGTCTGCGTACTCCAAATCTCTTGCAGCCAGAGAGCCAAAACGACAAATTTTTGACAGTTGGAAGTTAGAGAACTTGCAAAATGTTGCTGGAGAAATTTCTGCTTGCAAGATTTTGCAAGTAATTTGAACAGCTGTTTTTATTTACTGTTTGAATGAAATAATTTTTGTGAAATGAAAATAATAATTGTAATTTAACAATGGCAAAAGTAAATAGTTATAATTGTGTTGATTTTTAACGTTTATAATAAATTATAATAAACAAAACATTTTACTTCATGCTAGAAACGTGCAAATATAGTGCGACCTTGCGACACATATGCTAAATCCTTTTGCTTTGTTATTTCAATTGTTTACACACCGATCAGCTGTTTTCTTGCAAGATTTCACTCATGGTTGAAAGACAAGGTTGTATCGTTAGAACAGCTGATTTGATTTTTTTCATTTGACGCACTTGGGAAATGTCAAATTTGTTTACATTTGTTGGTTATAAGTTGTTTACAAACGCGGAATTAAACAACAGACGCGAATACGAGTTAGAGTTTCACACCGGGAAAAACCAATTCAACTGGAGCATCAAACAATTTCAATTATTAATTTCAATCTTCAATAATTTGGCAAATATTTATTTCCAATTATATCACAACTGATTCAAAAATTCACATTTTGTTTACATTTGTATCAGCTGAGTTTGACAGAAGCCAAGTGCGATTTTGCACATGATTACTGCTACTACCGTGATTACCGTGATTAGTGTGCCCTGATTTCACTGGATGCTGTCTGCGTACTTTTTGAGATATTTTCAACCGAGAGATTAAAATTGTTCTTACTCTCCCAAAAAAAATTACTGAGTATTTGCTACTAGAAAAGTACGCAGACAGGCCTATTGTCCATTCATTTTTTAAAATGCTGAATTTGAGATTATTACGAATAGAAAAAAAAATTATTAAACGACAAAGAGTCACGCATAGTTGAATACAGAGAGTGGTCGTTTGAACGCAAATGAATTTACGAAGCTTTACCAAAAGAGAATGAACACAATGTCCCAGCGTCGTAAGTCATCGTATGAAAGACGTATATGTCTCAACGTAGTTTCGTCCGTTTTTGTCACGTGGTTTCGCTAAAACAGCTGATTGGCCTCCTAGCTGCAAATTTGATACAGCATAGAATGTGAAGTAGAATGAGGGATGGGCGAATAGAAAAAATTGACTTTAAATTTGATTTTATTGACAATTATGACTTCTAAAATAACTTTATATGCAATAAAGCAAGTGACGAGGGCATCAGACCATTAGTCTAAATATTTAAAATTTTGCTTCATTCCCTATTGCAGAAAGTTAGCTAGCATCCAAGCCGCGTCTGAAATAACGGGTGATTTTTTAAGAACTTTCGGATTTGATTAAAAAAACACATACAATGTAGATTGAACGGTCGATAGAACGGTCTGTATAATTCAATGTTTAAATATGATTTCATGTGAATGTTGAGCGCGGCTGGGCCTCAAATGGTTCATACGCTGGGTCCAATTTTTGCATACTCTTTCCAACATATCGGCTATCTCACGAATAAATTCTTCAATATTGGCTTCCAGGGCGTCAACCCTTACGGGCTTGTCACTATAGACATGTTCCTTAACATATCCCCACAAAAAAAAATAAATAAAAATGTTACACGAAACCAGCTGAGGTACCAAAAACAGTGTTGCAAACATGAAAAAATCACCCATTATAAGAACACCGAAAATTAAAATATTGTTTATCGGTCGGACCCATAGAATAACACATACGTAGAAGGTTTTACTCGCTCAATAAATTAAACGTCATAGGTACGATGGAAATTACACAGTGGAGGGTGGAAAATATGGGTTCAATAATACCAGATGGTGGCAATAGTATACAGCGATCCACAAAGGAACTACACCCGAATTTCGTGTTTTTGTGGCAAACTAGTTGTGTTAAATACAATACAAATGAATACCAACGTTAAAAGTCAACAAAAAAGTGCAAAATACATTTAAATTTTTCAGTTCTACACCAAAACGACAGGAAATAGTTAAGTGAACATATTTTGTAACTCCACCTGGTGTATGTAAACATTTCCACAGACCTACCGAGAGAGTGTGAAATGAAACGTCAGATGAGAGAATAAGTTCTTCTATAGTATGTGTTATTCTATGGTCGGACCCATGGCAAAATAAGTAAGGTAGAAGCAGTAGGAATTGAAGGCATTTTGTTTATTTCAGGAGCCGACCTTGTCAAACTCAGTCGATCGAAATTGTCAAGATGCATTTATTTCAGGTTATATCTGGAGGAATTGTTGTAATTTTCGGCAACAACTACAAGGACAAGCAAAAATTTCGTCTGCTATTTTAACGCTACCACCTGTACTAGATACATCTTGGAATTAGTATAAACCATAGATAAAGGAATTAACTAGATATCGCACATATCCTGGGAAATTCCTTGTTCAATGGGATATTTTCTAGATGGAGCTGAATGCAATAATTACAACATTTGATCCCAAACAAAATAAACTTTGCGAGATGTATTTAGAACAGGTGATAGCAGTAGGTGGTGTAGGCAACTTCAACAGGCATTTTGTTTGGTTTAGTGGGCCGATGCTGTACAAGTCAACACAAACGAATACCAACAACAACAGTACACCAAAAAAGCTCATAACCAAAATGCATTTGAATTAGAAAGTGGGGAACACAACGACATGGAAAAAATTAAATTAGTTGTTTGAATAGCACAACCTGAAAAATGATTCTATTTTTGTATTGAAAAAATGTCCCACACTGTTGAATAAACGTCAGTGAATGTTATGAGAAACGTCAATGAAAGTTACAAAACGACAACACAGCACCTAGTGACAGTACTTGACAACGCCCATAGAATAACACATACGTAGAAGGTTTTATTCGCTCAATAAATTAAACGTCATAGGTACGATGGAAATTATGGGTTCAATAATACCAGATGGTGGCAATAGTATACAGCGATCCACAAAGGAACTACACCCGAATTTCGTGTTTTTGTGGCAAACTAGTTGTGTTAAATACAATACAAATGAATACCAACGTTAAAAGTCAACAAAAAAG